>JAVJGI010000050.1:38267512-38301739 GCA_035590275.1 Ibycter americanus
GATGGTGGCGGGGGGGCCCGCCCGCCCTGCCCCGGTTCCCGGCGGGGGTGGGAACCGGCCTGGCGAGGTGCCGGGAAAGTGGGGGGGGTGTGTGTGGGGAAGCGATTGGGCCTCCTCCAGTCGAAGTTACCGGGCGGGACCCATACGCCAAGTACCGTCCCGGCTATAAATAGCGGTTGGAAGAGCCGGATAAAAGGCCTTTGGAGTTCAATATTCCGCCCCCCCCCCCTTTCCTCCATCATCCACCACCGCTTCGTTCTGATGGTGGAGGGATCGGCCTCGCCTCGGATGCTGGGGATGCCCAGGTGAGCGGGATGCGGGTAGGGAAGGAGAAAATCCAGCCGTCGGGAACACCGACCACCCTGCTTGTTGGAAGGGGTGGTCGAGGTTTCCATCACTACTCCTTAAAACCCACACATCGCCCGCAACTAAAAGCCCTATGCAGGCAGCCTCTTCCACTGTGGCCCTGCGTGCGACACGCTACAGAATAAAAACTCCCCAACAGCGTATTAATATTTCGTCTTTTTTTACCTCCCCGCCCGTGACCCCGGTTTAAGGCGCTTGGCTCGAACTGTTCCGAGCTTTTTTCCTTAAAAAACAAACAGTTGGTGGATAATAATTTAAGTTGTGGGGTTGCTTGCCTGATGAAATGCCCGGCAGACTGGCGGTCGCTGCGACTTGTCGGTATGTCGCGTAGTGCCTTCGGCGTGCTTTTTTTTTTTTCGATTATAATGGGTTCATAGATAATAAAACGCATCAAGATTTCTCCTTTCCAGCAAGCGCGTGCCTGTTGTAAATACGCACGTGTGTGCATAAGAGCATGGGTGCATGTCCTGATGTCTTTCAGTGTTCCAACTGTTTTAATCACTGAAACAGTGGTTTTAGAGGAACACGAAGTGTGTTGGACTTGCATTTTGTTTTCAGAGATTAATGAATCTTGTTGAAGGGACAGCGATAAGTTAATCGTGCTATGCCTGCTGTGTTTTTATAGACTGAAAAAATTATTACTATAATTGAGCTGATAAATTCTGTGGAGTTTTTCGGTTCACTTAATCTGTGTTTGGCAGTAGCTTATAGATACTTCAGTCCTTTTGCTTTTTTTATGGAATCTTTTTCTTCTCAGCCTACAAATAAATGAAACATGCCAAAAAGAAACGGTATCGAGTGTAAGAACTGGCAGAGAATATCTAGGTGAGGTCTTGTGACTGAGCTACGTCGATGCCTTGGAAGCAGTGGAATATCGTACAGAAGGCTAATACGCAAGTTGCTACGAAATGCACTGGAGTAACTCAGGAAAAGCCCGGTTTTTCTTTAAATCTTCAGCTAGACATTTTAGACTGTACTGGTAGCTAGTGAAAGATGTTTGAAGCAGTGTCTGTCTTTTTTTTTCTCTTTCATTTTTTGAAGTTCACTTGGTGTGTTCTGGAATGCTTCAGTCATAATTACGTCCTGTTCAGCAAGTTCTAATGAGTCTCAGTGAGCTCTGTGCAGTGCTAGATATGTAAACTCCAGCATCTGCATAAAGTCTTGCACGGCTGAGGGGGCCTTTGGTCACCAGGGACGTCAAACCCCAAGTTGTGTTTTGAACAAGTAGGAGTGTATCTGTAGCAGTCTGTCATCATCCCAGTGTTCTTCAGGCAAAAATACCTCTCTGCTTGAGTGCAGGTAATGTTTGTGCACTTAGAAGTGCTTTTTCCCCCAAAAAAATCTCTTTAGGTTTGTTGCCGGCAGCTAATGTTGCTTATTGAAAGATTGCTGAACGTTTCTGTGGGTTGTAGCCAGCAATACAAATAGTTTGAGTAGCAGTTGCTTTATCAAATACCTGCTCCCGAACCTAAACCAGGCTGCTGCCTCGCACTGAGGCTTAAATGAAAAAGTTGTGTTGCAACCTGGAAAGTTGCCTTTGTGAGCAGAGGTGCTTGGGGAGATGGGTTTGAGGCTTGCGCCCCGAACGAGCTGTAAGTTGTGTATCGGTTAACTGGATTGTAATTGCCCTCATAAACCCGCGCTGTCTGATGCTGCAGCTTGCGTGATTGGGACGTGCTTTAAAAGATGTTGCGTTAGGCTGGGTTGTGCATTTCTGTTGTGGAACGGTAAGGCTCCGAGCCTGCAAATGCCTGCAACTGAGCGTGGCGGTGGCAAAGAAAGGGTCCAGCAGAAGGCGACTGCTCGTCCTTGTTTGTATTTTGCTTTATGCTTTGATGCCGTGATGTTAAGCAACTCCTTTTGTCAGGGTAAATTTTAGCTACCTTTAATCTTTTTGATAAAAATAGCTCCTCGGCTTACTGGAGCAAAGTTTGTATGACTGCAATTGGTCTACTTACGTGCTGAAAATACAGCCTTTCCTATTAAACTTAGGCAGCTGAATCAAATGTTGGGTCTCAGGGAAGGGAGTGGAGACAAAAGGGTGGCAGAGATGTATACTGTGACCATCGTGAAGTTTCACGATAGTCCACTTTTGCAGTTTCCCTGTTGCCCTTTGTATCAGTAAGGAAGGTAAAGAATTACGGCCATGATGTTAGCTTGCTGTTGCTGTGCAGTATCGAACAAGTTGGCTGCTACGGTAGAATATCCATGGGAAGGATTTTTTTTCCTTCTCTAGCCAGGTAAGAGCAGTGCTTTTGTCCAATTACTGCTTTATTAGATACATGGTATTTTTCAGACCTAAGCATTTGTCTGCCCTGAAACTGTTACGAGGCATTCTCATCTGGCATACCACAGAACAAACAAGGGACTCGTACAAAAAGTGGAATTACAGTAACTTTGGTTATGGCAGTGTATTACTTTAACTTTGAGTGTCGTGATTATTTTGTACACTGCTGGCGTTGGTCCTGCGGCAGAACATACAGTGAACTGGCAGCATTCTTGAGCCGCTCATGTTCTGAATTCTGTGCGCAGATTGTGAAAAACGTGCTTGAATGGAGCAGCAGCAAAGCTGGCATTCGTCAGGTGCCCCTTCGCCGTGGTTCCGCAGGTGGCTTGGTGGTGGTTTGTGTTGCATTGCAAGTAATGCCTCTGTCTGTGTTTGTTACGTACCCTGCAGCCTTCTGCTGTTGCAGAGCTATGCTAGTTCCAGAGACAACAAATCATGATTAGGGCCAAAGCAGAGGGTGTCCTTAACAGCATTATGAGTTAGGAATTCCTTAAAATAGGTGAAGTTGGAAAAGAAGTTGAGATGAGTGGCTTCAAAAGTCTTTTAGAGCTGGATTTTCACCTCGTACTTTCTTGTGTGTGTGGCTTTTGGTGGTTTTTTTTTTCCTCCTCCACAACTTTAGAGCATGAACAGATCAAGCAGAATGGCTGCTGCTGCAAAAGCTGCAGGCTGAGATCTCCGGCAATTCGCGTTCTCTTTATGGCCCAGTGTGTTAGCATCACAGTGCCCGTATTTTAAAATTGGGGAAAGACTGGCCTTGTCACATATGCATCTGTACATGCCGAGATAAGTAGATCTCTGGCTGACTTCCAGTGAGCTACAGAACTTCGCAGACAGGAGTTTGTGTCGATACGCAGCCTGATTTCATCTTACTCTCCTGCCAAAAAACAGGTAGGTGTATCTCAGTGGATTTACTTTTTAGTTTTAAAAGAGGTGAACTACCTCTAAAACAAAGTAGCTTTAGGAGGGACAGCGGGGCTTTCTCAGCTTGTGTTCACATACTTAGCTGAGACTTCAGATGGACTGACGTCTCTGTGATCTGAAAACAGATTTTGTTTGTGCGCATAAAAGCATTAGTATGTATGTTTTAGAAGGGTTTGCTCCTGCGTAGTTGAGAAGTTTCATGGAAGCCCATGTAATCGGTCTGCTCTTGTTTTATACGATATGTGCAAAACTTAAGTGTCATTTGTGTGCTGTGACAGTAAGAATCGCTTTTAAATACACATGCTTTCTCCGTCTCTCCCTGGAATAAGGAAAAGGATAATTCCATTAAGTGAACAGACTTGGGTTATAAGCAGATGATACGGGGGAGAAATGCTTCTTCTGAAAGGTGCAGATGAAGGAGTACATGTAGTTATTTCATGGGAATGCCCTTTGTTTTGTGTGCTTGCATCTTAACTAGCTGGGATGGGGAGAAATACCGTGTGATATTTTGTGGCTATACTGTTTCTTAAGACTTAGCATATACACATAGTGGTGGGGGTGGTGGATGGGAGATGATGATGCCAAGCAAAAATGTTTACTTTGAACTGTGTTAATTTTGATACAAGCTGGGGGTGGGGGGGTGTTTCTTTTTTTCTTTTTTTTTTTTTTTCCCTCACCTAAAGTGAGTGACCTGAATAACTTTATGCCTGCAGTTGTAATCTGGGACAGGAGATTTGTCAGATTAGAAATTGGCTCATTTATTGAGACTCTAGCGTAGCTAATTGTTACCAATTCATGAAGCATTGCTGATAGCAGGTTATTGTATACTTTCTCATTGTTTGGGGGTTTTATAGATTTTTTCAAGGAGTTTGACACTAACATCTGTGTGAGATGAAAAGTTGAGCAGATGATCTGCCAGCCTGATACTATGTGACAGTCTGCAGTCCTACAGTTGTGCCCATTCCCTTTTTGAAATTCAGACTTCAAGTGATAATTGCATATGTACCTGGGAGTTTATCATGTTGATTCTTCCCCCCCACCCCCACCCCCCCAAGACTTAACATTAACTCAGTAAATACTGTCTTCTGCTGTGGCGTGGAGCTCCTGGAGAAGCCCTGCAGGCAGGAATAAAGGCTGTGCTCGGGGGGTCAGTCTTTGTTGTACCCCAGAGATCTCTTGATAGCTTGTGAAATGATTCCCAGTTTTCTGCTGCAGATTATTCACTTCTTGTTCTGGCTGAATGTTCCTTGGAGTCATAGTCCAGTGCCATTAATTATTTCTACAGCAACATGCTGTGTTTTGCTATTGCATCTGCAACTTCGCATTGAAAAAAAATCTGCCTGTTCTTAGTGTTTATTTTTAGAGATTTTGCTCTCTGTTGTTACCTGCTAATAGAGAGGAACGTGAACAGAAATCTCACTCTGTTAGCAAAATACTGCAGGTTAATGTGAAATCAGAGTGGAAGGCGTAGCTGAAACACAGGATTTGACAAATCTGAGGTTTGTTCTCATACAATGAAAAAGCATGTGGGATAGCTTAGAAATCTGCCACTTCCACCCTAATTTGGTTTACACTTTCAAGAATTTTTGCTTTGTAAATCTTCCTTTTAACATATGTTATATTTTCCATCTGTCTTCTCAGATGTCTAAGATACAGAGAGAACCTAAATCTTTTATTTGGAAAATTCTCTTTAATAAAGATGTCTCAACAAATACTGTCAAGTATTGTGCAGAATCGTAGTGTGAATAAAAAGAAAACTGAAACTTCTATTATCACTGGTAATTGGCAATCATAATTCAGAATCTGAATCTCTTAACATATCCTCATCAAAAGCTTCACTTTGTCTTGCCTTTCCTATTTTCTTATTTACCACCTTTGAGAAATAAGGATCTTACTTGGAACATTGGATAAATACAGTATCTTTTGATTTGCAATGACTTTGTGTGTGTGTATATTTTTAATTATGCATCTGTAAGTCTCTAAAATCTCCTTCTCTGATGGTCATCTTTAATACTGTGGGAACTTCCTCAGGAAGACAGCGAGTCGGTCTTTCTCCCAGTCTCACAGGTAGACATGATTTCATTGCTGCTGTTAGACACCTCTGAGGCAGACATCGGAGCTAGCTACTTTCTGTTGCACAGTGAGAAGGAAAATGGAATATTAGATTCCGACCCCTGTCCATGTGTGTCACACCTGAAGAGCGTGAGCTTCTCTCTCGCTCTGCCCAACTTTACCACTGCTGGTACTTCGATAGCTGTTTTAGTGGGTGTTGTTGATGACATTGCTTCTGTGTCATCTCCTGTATAGTTTCATCTAACGGAGCAGTGAGACCTGGAAATTACCGAAAGACTTGAATTCAGTAAGTACTGAATGTAAATCTGTTTTGTAGTGGCTGTGAAGTTTTTTCCTAAGGTTCATAAACTCCTTTAAGGAAAGTATTAATGGGAATGATTCAGAACAGCCTCATCTCACTGAAATCAGTGCTTTAAAATAAAATAGATTTGTGAGGGCATTGGGTTTTTTTGTATTCAGTCAGTTACGGTTGGAAGCTTTTCTAGAGTGAAATATATAAAAATCATTAGTTTTAAGCACATGTCTGCTGTTGCTTCCTTATGGACATTTGGTTTTGTATTGTATGTTCTTGCACAGCTGAATTTGAGTTGCTGAGCAAATGACCCTTCACTTATAATTTGGTATCAGAAATAGAGAGGAAAAAGTGTGTTTCTGTTCTCTTTGTTTTAATGACACTTTTTGCAGCTATTGTACATCATAAAGGAGGTGCAGAACTTGCCTGTTTCCTAGTAATCTTGCATAATACTTTTTGTTTGTTTGTTTCATAATACTACTTCAAGTATATATTAGTCAGTGCTATTTTGGTCTTCGCAGAATAGGCCTGTTCTGTGCTCCTGTTACGGAAGGCGCGTAAAGGTGGGAGCTTTCAGAGAAGGGCTGGTGTAGCTGGAGGGAGTGCTGGAAGCAGCCTGAGCTAGAAGGCAATACTGAGCATGGAGTTCTCACCACCGATGCTGTCGGTCTTTGTGGGGAGGTTGAAGGGCTGAACAGTTTAAAATCTGAAACACCTTGTGTTGACCTATGTATTGAAGAAGTCTATGGCCAGGGAACGTCACAGTTTAAGTTTGTCAAGATAATTCACGTCTTTTTGTGTTATCTGTGGATTTTTTTCCAGATGTGCAGTGAGGGTGGCACAGCCTTAATGTGAAGCAGTGGATCTGTCAGTTGTGTGAGCTGACTCAAGACATTTGCGTGCAAACACTCTTGTTTTGGTACAGACCGTGCCTTTTATGCTGCCTACTGTTGTATGCAAGTGCCTACTATTAATTACTGGATTCTCAGATGATTCCTCTTTAAAGTGTCATCCTGAACTTAAATGTTTTGTCAGCTGCTAAGATAGGGCACCAGAAAAGACGTGTGTGTTTGCGATAGGATGAGACGGCCATCTCGCTTCGGTTAATGTGCTCCAGGAACCCTGAAATACTTCATCAGGATGATCTTGTGAATGAGAAGCTGATGTTACCAATGTGTTGGTCTTCCAGTCTATAGGCAGATTGCTTGCCGCCTCTTCCTTCTGTCCAGATTTCTGCTCTTACAGTAAAGAAAATTACTGAAGCCTTCTGGTCAGTAAGCATGGGTAGCCCAATTGCCACATGCAGTGTGACAATAGTCATGTCCATGTTGTTGATGCTACTGGGTAGGATTTAAAGTGACTCGCAAGAGCAGACACAGCAAGTGTCAAAATAGCAAAGACACTTTGGGAAACAATTAAGAGGAAGGATGCTTATGGAGAGGCTTTGTAGGTCCAGAGGAAAGCAAAGTCAGTCCGTCGCTGTCTGTCTGATGCTTCCAAGAACAGACCAGAGTGAGCGCTCTTGTTGGGCTGCTTCTGCCACACCTTTTGGGGGTTGTTTTGGTTTTATTCCCCTCTGGCATTGGGAAGAGATGAGAGACTAGCTGTTTTATCTGGATGCATTTTTCTTATTTGTTTCTGTCTATCAACTTTGGTACCAGGTGCATTTAGTGTGCCCTTATATACTGCTTTGTTTGAAATAGTGGAACATTCAAGTAACCTGATTATTTTTTTATTGTTATTTTATTTTTTTAGTGGAAGGGTAGATCTGAAGATGGGGATTATTCCTGAAAGAAGCTAGTATCTTAGGTTTTTCTGGACCTTCAGCACAGATTATATTTTCATTATGAGCACAGCAAAAGAGAGATGGTGGAGACAATTTGGGTAAATACAGTAGAGAGAAACTTGAGGTTTGTGATACACAACATGCAAGTGGAAAGAGAGGCTAGGAACTAAACTTGACGTAATCAAGGAAGGATCTTAATTTATACCATTCTCTTTTCAGGAGGTGAGTAAGAAGCCGGGGGCAGAACAGTTGGTCTTTCCTGTATCGAGCAGTTGTTAACCACACACGTTAGTTGTGGTATAGGGGGTATAGGTACGTGCATTGTCCCCATCCTGACTTGTATGTCTGGTGTTCGAGCTGGTGTCAGGAGCATTTTTTAAACTGAATCAATAGTACCGGTAGCATTGCAGTAGAGGTTAGAACAGAACTGATTCTTTTTCATTAGCTTCTTGATTTGTTTGCTCTGTGTAATGAGCTTCAGTTTTGAAAAGTCACTTCATTGCTGAAGTCTTACCAAAATGGATTGTGGGAGATTTTAGGAGCTTGAAGCTACTTTAACTTAAGACTAACTAGATTCTAAGCTGATAGCATCCTTTTTGGTTATTGGGATGCACAAAATTGATGTAATCTGATTGTTTTTAGGAACTGTGTCGCTGCTTAGTTGCATGTCTGTACCCTGAATGGTATCCATCTTATGGGGAGAGTCATGCTTTGCCAGAAGACAAGTTGCAGAGGAAGTGTGGTAGAACAAATGCTGCCTTCTCAATACCCCTATCCCTAAAATCCTAACCACAGAAAAAGGAAGAGGAGGCAATTGTTATACCCATTTTCAAGTAAGGCTAAAAGGACAATACAGGCAACTACAGACAGGTCAGCCTCCCTTCCATCACTGGGAAGATCATGGACGAGCCGGAGTCAATTTAGTGAAGGGCTACCAAGGAGGTCAGGGGGCTGGAGCACTTGCCTTTTCAGAAGAGGCTGAGGGGCTGGGCGACAGACCTACTGGTGTTCCTTCCAGCCTGAGTAACTGTGAGTCTGTAAGCAAGAGAGTACTGTGGTAATTATTCCAATGAGTTTCGTAGAGGCATGTACCTAGAATGCCAGGTGAGGCTCATTTTTGTGTATCAATATATTTGAATTTCGACTGGTCCACTGACTTAGGACTGAGCCAACCGGACTGTATTTCCTTCTCATCCCAAATGCAAGTAGTTCAAAAGATCAGGCTGAAAGAAATTCAGCTATCTGAATCTCTTATTGTGCCAGCCATAACTTGTTGGTACTTGTCCAGATGCCTGCTACTGGATTTCTCATTTCCCCCTCACCGCCCTCCACCCGACCGTTAGGGTCTCCTTGGCCCAGCCAGGTCCCTCATCACGCTCTTTCTCAACCTGGTCGGTAAACATCATGTTCTGAAAAAGTGATGCTGCTCCTCTGAAAGTCGAGGTCAGATGTATGTCAGTTTGCAATCTTTCTGCATTTCTGGTTAGATTAAGATGCTAATGTAAAGTGTCCTTATTTTATTTTTTGCTATGAAGATGTTGTTTAATTGCTCTGAAACATTAAATACGTTAATTGTCTTTTTTGAAACAATAAATTATAGAATCCTCAAACCTCGAAAGGAGGGTGGAATGGATGTGGTAATTGCTGACTGCACCAAACAGTATGGCTATTGAGTTGAGTTACCTGACATCGAATTTTAGGGAATGGTGGAGCTCTGAACTGTTGAGGCTTTGTCTGCTGGGGTCTGGCATGATTGAAAGAAGCCTTACAAAACAAAATTGGGCGCACTGAAATGTAACAGCTATGTTGGCCTGCAAGAAAGGCATGGTGAAAATACTGCTTGTGTACTGGGACTGCAGTGTGACTTCAGTGTCTGCTCCATGGATGGGCAGTCAAAAGTTTGTGACAGTAAAACTTCCAATTGCGTTTCAAGTGGAGATTATGCTGTAAAAAATGAAACTGAATTTGATAGTTCCCCTCCTGCTTGCTGTGTGATATGTTTGAGATAATAAATCACATAAAGAAATACCTTAGCATGTTTGTCACCTCTCCAGGCTGGGCTAAAGGGAAAAAAATGATGACATTGGAACAAGTTAATTGATTGAACATGTATATTAAGAAAGAGTCTCCTGATACAGTTGCAAGTAGTCATACAGATGAAAACGTTCTGCTTTGAGAATGCAGCACAGTGGATTTTTTTCTTCTGAGAAGGCTTAGAAGGAAACAGAACATCTTTTTTTATTCTGGTTGCTGAAAGTGTTGTCCAGGAAGGCAGAAAACTGTGACATTTAAGCTCCTAAAACCGAAATTAGGAGAGAGTGTGTCTCAAGTGTGGTTATCTTCTATGTGTGAAAATAACTGCTCAAAGAATGCAAAATTCTCAAATTGGAAAAGGAGCCCTTTGGAAAGAATGGGGGTGTTGTAGTTGCTTAGTGCTTTTCCATCCCTTCTGAAAGACGTAACCTCTGGGTTTTGGCGCTTTCCTGTTAAGAAGACATTTGATTTTATGTAACAAGAGGTAATGAAAGGTGAGAGGTTTAGGATTGGAAGTGCTGTGTTAGAGATGAGATGTTACAAGGTCGGTTTCTGCAGCCTTCGTCGGCTCTACTGCTTCCTGAGCACTGACGTTAGACATGTGTGTCTTACGAGTCAAGGGAATCTGTCCTCCTTTAAACTAAAGACCACTGTTTCTGCTGTCTTGCATGCTAGGTAAGCGGCAGGTTTGAGAGATGGAGCAGGTACAAAGCTCGGTAATTGGAGTGGGACTCTTCAGTATAGGTGTTTTTTGAGCTTCAGATAACAGTACGTAAAGGCAAAGGCATCTCTCAATTTTTAAGCTTGGTAACTGCCATTGACTTTGAGAAATAGTTGAAGCATTGAGAATGGGATCAGTTATGTTGTTCTTACGAGAGGGTAGGGGGACTGAAGTTACCTTAAATTTTGCTATCAGTAGAAATGGGCTGCGTTGTTCTTATGGCAGATTTTTTAATACGTGTGTAAATACTCTTTATGGATTTGTTGCAGACATGCTCAAGTAGACTTTTGTTTCCTGTTGCATTTTATGACTGTTGTAAAATGTGCCTTGTGTTGATGTTTTGAACGTACATGACTGATTAAAATACAAAAGCAAGAAGATTAATCATTGCCTGAACATTTGAATACTCGGTGAATTTTTACACGACCACTGTGCTAAGCTTTTTACCTTCTTTTTATTTTCCTGCTGGCAGAGCTGTAAACTTTCCATGCCTAACATTAATGTATAGCCTTACAGGAGCTTAAGTGGTAGATTATTTTAGGTTTTAAGAGGCAGTATTCCCAAATGCTTTCTTCACTCTTTTTGTAAACTGCAAAAACATTTCCAGTCCTTGGCTCTGGCAAGACTGTTCAGAGTCCAGCCAGCCAAACAAAAACAATCTGAGCACTTAGACTCCAGCATCCCATTTTGAAATACAACTGGAAAAAACTACTTTTCTTCTTTGAAGCCGCAGCAACGTCTTGCCCCCTCTGCATTTTGTTACTTCTCTGCCCCTGGCCCTGCGTGTGCACACACACGCATCTTTTGCTCATGAAATACTAACAATTTTGGTGCAGAAGCTTTGAAAAACACTGTTCCATGGGATTTACAAAAGTTGTCTGATCAAGCGCTGTAAACCTTGAACTTAGCAGCCAGTCGGGATGACGAGGGCAATTTAACAAAGGCAAAGCCTCAGCCACGGACCCTGTGTCACCACCCTCCGCGATGTGCAGGCAGATGGCTTTGGTTGTGCTCCAGGCTGCAGCTGCCTGCGGTGGAACCTGCTGGGGAGAGGGGCTGCGCGCAGGGACCCGGGCACCGGAGACTCAATTCTGGCCAAACAGGGCTTGGCACTGAAAGCAGGCACTGAGGTTTTCGTCAGAGGAGGGGTTAGAGAAGGATGGAAGGTTAAAAAATAGTGAAAGCTTGGAAGAAGGAATGTAGAACCGAAATACATGGGAAGGGACACAAATTGCAGCATAGTGTCAAGTGGGGGTTTGGGAAAGAGGAGGCGAGCTGAAGCGGTTGCCGAAAGGAATGTAGTTGACGGAATGTCTGTAAAAGGCAAGCTGAAAAGGTGAAGTAAAATGAAGGGAAAAGCAACAAGAGAGAAATAAGAAATACTTCAATGAACCTAGCTGAGGCAAATGTTAGTTTGTTACTTCCCTGCTGGAGAGGGAACAGGAGGTCTGTTCCTGAGCAGCGGTGTATGTTGTTGCGGCCAACGTCGTGCAAGCCTGGAAGGATTCTTCAGAGCTTACTGACTTCAGTAGGTACTGATGGCAAGATGTAGGCCCCTAAAGGACATGCTGCTGTGAGCACCTCAAAACAAGCAGAATTTATCACTTTTGTGTATGCTTACTGTGACTGTTTATGTAATTCACAGGTCTCTGCGACACATCTGAAAATCTTTACTCGTGTTTATTCAGTTAGGTCGCACTGAAAGTTCGAATGCTGATGAAATGCACGGTGTTTAAATGTACTGCGATGTGTGGGTAATGCGTTCTAGCTTTGTGATACAGGTTACGTGGTGTTTGGGTTTTGTTGTTTCTTTTCAATGCGGTTAGTGTGCTCCACGCTGTCACTTGCTGTACTTTTTGCTTTGCCACTTTTGCAACCTGAGTCTTGCACCAACTTTTTGTGGTTGAAGAGTGAATTAAACTTTAAAACAATGAAGCTTTTGGGATGCCCTTCTTTAGAAAAGAACTTTTGTGTGCTCTAATCTGGAAAAAACTTGGTTTGTCTGTTGCTTACTGTGAGGGACTAGGGTTTTTCAGGACTGGCTTTGGTGGAGCAAAATAAAGTTCTCACACATTTCTGTTACAGTAAAAAGTGGTTGGTTTACATCACATCCTTTGACTGGAAGACTTTTCTGACATGTACTGTGTGTTTGAACAACTACTCTTACGAATTGAGCCTGCTCTACTTACATGTTTATTAATGTTGCTGTATGCACTTGTCCTTATGTCTTCAAATATATAACTTTTACTTTCACATTCAAGTACCTGTATACAGTCAAGCAACTTTCTAATTTTAGTTACATACCAAAATAACGTTGCACGTCATAAGCAGTGTCTGTGTAACAATAAAGTATTTTCGTGGACCTGAGTTGCTCTTTTTTAAAAAACAAAATGAAAAAACTCCCACCACTTTTTGTCAGTCTGGATGTTCCAGCCAGGCAGAGAGCAGTCCTTCAAGTGGCTTAATGAAGATTTGATTGATTTATTTTGCTCATCTGGAGAGCGTGTGGATTACTTCTGTCAATATTGGGCATGATAAATGAGGGCTGGGCACTTAGAGAGCAATTTGAATTTTTTTGAGCCGTTTGGGGATCGGGAAGTGACTTGATTCAAGAGACATTATGAGGAAAAAATGCTGAGTGCCTTTTGGGATCTTCTGAGGTAGTGGATTGTAATACAAATCAGTGACTAGAAACTGATACTGAACATGTTTATATGTGAGGCTGGGATCAAACTACTGAAGAAGCTTTTGATCAAGCTTGAAGCCTAGCTGGAAGATGTTCTTTGGCCATGTGCAAACATAAATTACAAGGCTGAGGTAGGATTGTTAGGTGAAATGCAGTGGCTTGGGATTACATAGGAGGTCAGAGAAGGTGATGTAATCGCTGTTCTGGGAGAGTAAATCAATAGAGGGAAAAAAATCTCTTCATTTCTGCTGCCTTCTTTTAGCCAAAAAAAGAGAAGTTTAGTAGTTAGGTTAGATCATTGTATTCGTGCCACCTTTCTTAAGTTTGGTACAATGTTTTGTCAAAAGCCTTGCAGAAAAAACTACTTATTAGCCAGTGCTCTACCCTGTATGGTTTTGTGCACAGTGTGTACCATCAGCTGTGCTGTATGAAAGGCTCTGGAGTTCATGTCACAGGACTCTTGTTTGCTGGCAATATTAAGTCTTGGGTAAAGATGTACCTTACTGCAGGTCGCTGTTTAAGACTAGCACAAAGTAATGTAGATGAATATATTAGTTACTTGTTTGTCATGTTTTTCTCACCTGTGTTTCTGTTTTAACTTGTAGATTTTGGATCTTTGTTTGACTTGGAAAATGATCTTCCTGATGAGCTGATCCCCAATGGCGAGTTGGGCCTTTTAAACAGCAGTGGGAACCTTGTTCCAGATGCAGCTTCCAAACACAAACAACTTTCCGAACTTCTAAGGGGAGGCAGCAGCTCTTCCTTAAACCCAGGAATTGGAAATGTGAACTCAAACAGCCCTGTCCAGCAGGGAGTTGGTAGTCAAGTTCAAGGGCAGCCGAACAGTGCTAATATCGGTAATCTGGGTGCTATGGGTAAGAGCCCTTTAAACTCGGGAGACTCTTCTGCTTCAGGCCTGGCAAAGCAAGCGGCCAGCACCTCTGGACCTACCACACCTGCATCACAAACTCTGAACTCTCAAGCACAAAAACAAGTGGGGATGGTGACAAGCAGCCCTGCAACATCACAGACTGGACCTGGGATATGTATGAATACTAATTTCAGTCAGACACACCAGAGCCTTCTCAACAGTAATTCTGGTCACAGTTTAATGAATCAGCCTCAGCAAGGACAAGGGCAGGTAATGAATGGATCTCTTGGGGCAGCTGGAAGAGGAAGGGGAGCAGGAATGCAATATTCTGCCCCTGCCATGCAGGGGAATGCAGGCAGTGTGCTGGCAGAGACTTTAACCCAAGTATCTCCACAGATGGCTGGTCACACCGGACTGAACACAGCACAGACAGGAGCAATGACTAAAGTATGTACATATAATTTAATATATTCTATTTATTGCACTTGTTTTTTCTCCATACAGGTGTTTAGAAAATGTAGATCTCTTTCTGGAACAGAACTAAAGAATGTACTTTCTTGAGTCTGTAGTTAACTGTTTCAGTCACCAGTGACATTGTGAAAGCAAGATAATTGGAACAGTATTTCTCATGTAGTCAGAAATGAAAGCACTTGTTGAAAAACACATCCTTGAAGTTAAAAGTTGGGTAGTACCTTGGGGTGAATTAGAAAAAAGTAGTGTAATCCTGCAAAAAGGAAGCAGATGATTACTTCTGTGCAGGATCTCAGTTCAGCTGCCAGACAACCCTATCTTCTAAAGCAGTGTGAAAACTGGGAAATATTTGTAGACTGAAGGGAGAGGTGTAGCAACTGGTCGTCTTGTCAAGGACCACTGTCAACAGGTGTACAGTGAATGTTTGTCAAACATAGAGGAACTGATGTGAAAACAGCAAATTTCACATAGATTGCCAAGCTAATGCAAACTCAGTGAAAGGGAAGGGCAGCGTGTGGGCAAGAAGTTTAGTTCGGTGACCATTGCACGTCAGGGTAGGGAATATATACACCTGGAAGTATCTGCCTCTGTCTTGGGGCGCTGCTCTGGTCCCGGCTTGGTATAGTCATTGCTGTTTAGTTCTCCATTTTCCAGTTGTAAGCATAGAGAAGTGTTTTGATTGCTGCCTTTCCTGTCTTATGGTTGGATAGCAGTGTGCCTCATCTCTTTGTCTGTGTTGCTTTGGTACAGTTCCTTCATGAAATTTTGATGGCAAACCCACCATGTTCTGATATGTGGAAAAAGATATTTTTTTATCTCTGGTATTTGATCTATTCATACATCACTAGTCATTATCATTGTAGTTTATTAACACGTAAATGTTAATTCATTGCTGTGTTAGGCATCGTGGAAAAAATCACATTGCCTGACATAAGTGTGTGTCGTCTTCTCTGAAGAAATGTTGACATCATTGTGGAGTACTGTATAGTTAATTTTAATTTTTTTGAAATAAAAAGCAAAAAGCATTCTCTCTGCAGTGAAGGGGTTCCCTTTGCTTAAGGAAGAGATGTTTGTGGTCTGAGTGAAGGTCATGTGAAAGTGGATGTAGCTGTCTCCAGCCTCTGAATCAGCTAAATTTGTGATGTGGAGTGGGTTGGTCTGCACAGAAAGAAAATTAACTTATCTTACGTTTGGTTTTCTTTGAAATTTGTGGGAGTGGTGACAAATTCTAATTATCTGGTTTGTTTCTATAAACTCGCCGATATCTAAGCTCTACTTAGAAGTAGATTTTTTTTCCTAGCCACCACACAGTTGTGTGGTGAAACTACTAATTTTCTATGTGAACTAACTCAAGTAGAATTACCCCAAAGCAAAGGGACTTGCCTAAGGTCTTTGTCTGACCAAGTATGAACCTGATGGGGAACGTTCTGTGATTTCTTGGTTTATTTTAAGCAAACTCACCCCTGGTAAAAGAGCAGGCCAGTACTCGGACAAATGCCATTTTTCAAGGATTTCAGTCTTGGCCTGATTCAAGCTGCAAATGGGATTCACCAGCTTGGGAAGGTGACCTGGACTTTCTCAGTTAGCGTATGTTCAGGAAGTAAAGTAAAAGTTAACTTGAACAAGCCATACATTTTAAAAGAATAGTGGACGTATCCCTATTATGTAAATCATTGGTTTGTCCTCATATGCAGTGCTGTGCTTAGCACTGGTGATGCATTTCCAGAAGATTAGAGCAAAATTAGTGCTTTCAGAAGTTCTTACACACAAAGTTGTTTGGAGAAACTGAAGAAGTAGGACTGAGCGTAAGTGTTAAAATGGTGCTTCTGTGGAGGTGCTAGCACTTAAGAGAAAACAATTTTAAAAATGTGGCAAACTTAGAAAAACTGCTATTTTCCAGGGCTCCATCTCGTGAACAAGATGAAGCTTACAAGCATTGTGTTTTTTAAAAAAAGTTGTACTTTATTTGCATCTTAATTTTCTCTTAGCAAGAGAGCAAGTGAGCTCAGTGTTTTATACAAATTATTTTGTGTTTCCATTTTGGAACAAATTACTTGCTGCCTGAATTTTCTTCTGATGAATAGCAGCATTCTCCACTTTTGCCATTTTCCTCAGTAGGCATTTGAGGATTGGCATCCTTTCCTAGTCTCTTCCCATCCCCAGTTTATTGTCCTAATAGTATTATCAACTGCGATTGTGTGTTAGCTTTTTCTCTTATTGATGCTCCGGTTGTGATGAAAGCTTTTAAGAAAAGTAAGGGAGCATTTTGCTGGGTTTGTTCTTCTGAAACTGAAATCTGTACTGAAGGAGAATGTGGGTTGGCTTGTGTTTTTCACCTCCTGTTCGCTGATGTTTACCACCTGATGTATGCAGTTTAAAAGATTTGAAGAGCAGTGATGGAAGTGGTGAGGCAGCTAATCTACCTAATAGTGAATGTGCCTAACTTGACGAAACAGTTTAAAATGTAGCTGCCATGATGCTTAAAGAACTGTATGAGGCTGTAAGCACACTCACTAGCAATATATCCTAAGGGAAAGAAAGAGGTGTGAAATAAAAATGCAGAAGAAAAACTAAAAAAAATTTTTGAACCAGGATTTTCTCATGATGTTTAAAATAACATGGGCATCACTGATGAACCTCATTCAAGTGTGGCTCAGAAGCGCCTTTTTCTCAATTCAGTGTGTTTATATGCAGTGTGTAGCACTCATGACCATGGCCTGCGACCAGTTCTGTTGTGCAAGACCTCGCTTCCTTGATGGTTTGTTCTAATCCTTTTTTAGTAAATGACAAATCAAGGAAAGTCCATTGCTTTTTCCATTTTTATTTCTTGTGGTATGTTTTTATAAGCATTCTTTCTGGTAAGAGGAAAAAGAAGAAAAAATAATCCAGAATCTGATCCCTTCACCTGCTCTCAGAAGTAACTGGGATTCTTTTCATCTGGAACGTCATAAGCCAATATTGTTAGTTTTGAGCTGGACTTGCCATTTTAAGGCAGCTCTTGAAAGAATGAGAAGTACGCCAGAAATGAGCATGAGTGTGGTAACTCAAGCTCATGATGCATATGCTTGCATAAACTAAAGGTGGCAGATAAACCTTACCCCTAACCAATTAAAAAGAGAATGAAAAATTAACTGATTCTCAATGTCAGAGGGCCGTAAGGTGCCGACATCGAGACAGATGTTTTTCCATTGGCAGGGAGAGATTAAAGCAAAATACTTCCTCAATCTAGAGACACATAAGCAAAGGATTTCATAGATCTCATATGATCACCTGGAAGAAACAACCTGTCAATACAAGTTAAAAAATAGCTATTAAAGTCATAGTTGTGTTTTCTTGGGAGTATATAGCATGTTCTTGATAGCCTAGAATATTGTTGGAAATAGGGAGAATAGTCCCTGAGAAGGTTTGGTGAGTTAAAGATATGACAACTTACTATAGCAAGGATTTTAACTCTTTGTTGGCCGTGACTGCTATTTGCATATTCATATTTATTTAGAGGACCTGCTTTGTGATTTTGACTTGTCTGGGGTCATCTGGAAACCTCTGAGGAAACTTGTATGCTGCTGTATATATCTCTGCTCTGTTCACTAGCAGACTCCTGCCATGTAACAAATTTTTATTGTAGCTGTGGCATTGTGGCCCTGTTCTCTTGGACGATACTACAAGGGTAGTTTTCATTTGACTGGGTTGAAGTTCTTTAAGAAATCTGCTTGAAAGAGCAGGAGGATTCTTCTTTGAACAGTTATCGCTTGATGGAGGTCGAGGAACAGATCATCTTGTCACAGCAGTTTCCAGTAGTAGTGGAACTGCCCTTTTGTATTGTACCATTGGTTTTTTGTGTGAAGTCCGTTAAGATCAGAAGATGTGTTCAAACCATCTAGAAAATCTTTTTAAATTAAGAGTTGTTTTTTCAAGATTGTTGATTGTTGAACACGTTAAACAGTAGCAAAGCTAAGCAGTTGGTCTATTGCTTCCATAGAAATGAGCTTTTCATTGCAAGCATGCTCTGTGCCTCATACTCTCCTGTTGCTGTGAGTT
This sequence comes from Ibycter americanus, assembly GCA_035590275.1. Classification (NCBI taxonomy): domain Eukaryota; kingdom Metazoa; phylum Chordata; class Aves; order Falconiformes; family Falconidae; genus Ibycter; species Ibycter americanus. Next base: position 38,286,062 of record JAVJGI010000050.1, read on the forward strand.
CATCTTTTTCAAATGAGGGAGATGAAACCTCCACATAGTTCATTGTGGCTGGCAAGAGCTTGAAATTGTGTTTCTGTAGATTAGATATTTTATAGTCTCTTGCTGAGATGCATTCCCCTCCTCCTAATACTGCTATCAAAGTTTGTGGAAAATCAGAAAATTTTGGGAAGTTCCTGTTTGTTTTGTATGGTTCTCAGACTTCCTTTTTGCACTTTTATTAAGAGTTTCGGACAGTGATTCACCTAATTGGTACTTTCGCTCTTGCCCTTAAGTAGTAAAGTCCCATTGAGATGAGTAGGACTCTTGAGTCTTTTCTTTCTCATGTGTTTCCAAGGTGTAACGCCGCCTCATACAATTCTGTAAGAGGAATCACCTTTTCTTCATTAACTTCAGAGCCGTATCACTCCGATAAGGATATGCTGGTATCCAGCAGCAGAAACTTAGGGGAAAAATCTGGAGATGGTGTGGCTGGTGATCTGCAGAAGCCATTGCTTTTAAGCTGCAGTGAAGTTGTAGCTTGCTGGCTGTTTCTTTCAAAGTGTTTTTCTCTATAAAACTAGTAAACCTACCTCAAGGTTAGCTTTCTTTTCGAAAGGTGCAGTTTAATCAAACATGTTATTGGGCTCTGAATGCCCCAGAGAAGGATGTAATTGTTTGGTCAGATCTTAGTCTGAATCTGTAAAGAGATCAGGAGAGAATGGTGGTTTATTTTCATACCTAGTTAGGAGGATTACATTATTGTTTTTTTGTAAAATGCCTTTGCAAGATTGTAGATTTTAAGTAACCTTATTCTACATATCTTGAAAACTAAAAGAAAATACTTTTATTGATAGAAGCTAGAACCTGCCTGGCAGGGAGAAACTGATAGAAAAGCTGATCTGGCTGGCAGATCTTCCAATGTGGTATTTCAGGAGATGATCTGGTGGTAATGAGTTTAGATACAGACTTCCAAGTGCTGTGTACAATTGATGAGTTTTCCCTGCCTGTGTACATATGTATTTAAGTCGGTACCAGTAGTAGGATTGACATCAAAGTCTGAACAGGTTTAAAATAATCACTAACTGTGCAAAACAAGATCTATTATGCTGGATTTTTGCTATGAGTTCAGAGCAGTTTTTTCTCTTAACTGTATTGGCCTAATTTGTTTGAATAGCGCATGTTTTCAACTTTGTTTTAGTCAAAATAGCCACATGGCAGTGCATGTTGCAGTAGGAGAAGTTTCAAATTAAAGAGGAGGAGGAACTCTTACCAGAAATGAACTTCAGAAAACAGTAAAACCATTTTTTATGTCTACCATGAGAATAACCAGTTGTCTCATTTTTTTATTGCTGAGCTATAAAAGAACTGGATTCTGTTATTTGTTGTTTCTAGGCTGGCTGTGTATCTAATACATGGGCCTTTGACAAGCACATTCACAGTTTTCCTCCCTGTTGTTGTTTGCTAAGTAGCGTTTTGGTGTTGGATATTAATCTTGAGTAAATGTAATAAGTTAATGAACTACGTTAAAGAGCAAGAATTCTGATAGAAGACTTACACTGTGTATGTCGTTATGTTACGTGACATGGTGTTTGGAGGAATCTGCAGTAAGGAAAGTTCGTGATGAGAAAAAAATGGAGCAAACTGTTTCTTCAAACAGATTACCCAGTTGATATAGCTAAGTACCAGATTTAGATACGCTTGCTGATTGTGAATTAAGTCAGCTGAAGATGTTCTCATTCCTTTGCAGTTCTGTGTGTTTTAGCAAACTGCTGGTGCTGTTTGTTTCTCTGGTGACTCTCAACCTGTCTGAGTCTGCCTGAGATGTTTTAACATGACTTGCATTTAATTTGCTTCTCATCCTCTAAGCTGTCCGTACCAGGCTGCCAAGCTGACTGTCTCCTAGCAGACCATGCCTCTGGCAAACACAAGTAGCCAGTCCAGATCGCATTCCAAATAATGCTGCTTCCCAGTTTCAGGGGTCTCTTAATAATGTTACAGACTTGACCGTAGTTGCTTGGTTCTCTGTTGAATAACTATCACCAGAACAGCATTTTTACTGAGAAGAGACATATGTGCTTTTATAATAATACGAACAGAAGAAGGCTATACATATATAGAAACACATAACAGCAGAACTCACTGACTTTTAGTAAAATTAAAATACCTGTAACACGGTTTTGTTTTGAAACATGACCATGCAAAGTGGCACTCCACAGATGAGTTTACTCTGATGTATCAGAGAGAGTTGGTGACTTAAAAATATCAGTCACCACAACTCTTACTCCTGGCAGCTGAATTTGAGTTGTTTCCTATTTCTAGTGCATGAGTTACATTTCGTTTGCAGTTGTGCAATGTCATTGAAGATCTTTGAAGCGATAGTCGCTTGGCTCCTATCTTCTGCTTAAGCAGGTATCTAGGTTTTGTTTGGCTCTAGTGCTGCGAGGCAAATGCTGCAAGAAACAACAGTCAGCCTTCGTGGGGGCAGACCACAACTTGGTTTCCCCTCGCTTCCAGCTCGGGCAGTTAAAAAGCCTGTCTCTGTTAACTTGCATTGGCTTATCATCCAGCTGACAAAAATGAAATGTTTGTGGTAGCTTTTCAGGGTAGAGTTGTGCTATTATTTTCTACTGTGGTAACACAACACAAACGTTAAGCATTGTGTCACTAACTCTAAATCATACTGGTTACTGTCTTGTAATTCTTCAGTTTTCTTGTTGGAATGGGGTTTATTTCTAAGTAGTGTATCTGAAAGGTTTTGGAAATGAAACTAATGCATCCACTGGTTCATTTGGAAGCCACAGATTAAAAGCGAGAATTTCCAGTGTTGTTTCTGAAGGTCTATTAAAATGACAAAAACATCCAAGTCCTTACTAATAGTTGTGACTGAGATAACTTCTTTCTAGTTTTCAGACTGCCTTCACATATCTTCCTGCTGCAGTTCGTAATTTGGTTTTTTTAATACACAGGTTAAAAATGACTCAGATGTTGAGAGGGAGTAAAACCTGCCAACTTAAGTGTTGGTGTGTAGAAGTTAGAAATGCCTTGTTACTTCAGTCAGAAGGAAGTGTCTTTGTCATAGTAATTTTCTTAATAGACTCCAATCATGCACATAGATACTATTTCACAGGAGCTTTTCCAATGACAAGACCTTTTAGCACATCTCAAAACTTCTTCTTACTTAAAAGATAAACTTAATATTTGTACTTGACAGTGAGCTGTGATTGTATTGGGAATCCTGTAATTGGAAGTACATGCAGAAATGTGTCAAAGCAGCTGGTACTATGGTCTGAAAAATTGAATGCTGGTGGTCTGTTTCCTTAGAAAAAAGGCAATGCAGGAAACTTGGAAAATGATGTATAGCATGATACATACTGTGTCAGCCGCCCTAAGAAATGGGTCAGGAGTGGAGAAGCAGTGAGAGGAGGCAGTTCTCCAGTGGCTTCCACAGGTGAAAAACACTTAGTTGAAGTACAAATGGGACACTTTCTACCATCAGACAAAAAGTAACATTATGTTTGAAAGTTGCACTTTGGAATTTTGAAATCCCCTCATTTAGCTAGGGGTTTGAAATTTCAATACAAGAGGCTACACAGGACATGTCCAGGTCTGCTTTATAGTGGGCAGGCTATTTTTCACGTTTATTTAAAGATTAACTTTTAAACTAGAAAAGGTACTTCAATATGCAGTTTGCCCCCGCATCTTGAAAAATAAAAAACAATTTCCTGGATTCTTACTGACACAATTGCTAGTTTACTTTGCAGGGCTGAGTGTAAGGAATGGCAAAATATAATAGCACTTGCCTTTCTTATTGTGAATGTTTGGAGGACATACCTGTGTGTGGTTTTGGGGTTTTTTTAGTTGGAAGCCTAAATCCATTTGTGTGTGGCATTAATAGACAGTTTGACGGCTGCAGCTTTGTCCATCGGCTTTGAGTGGCACATACTCATTTCTCCTCCCCATCCTCCCTCCTTCTTGCCATTACAGTAAAGAGTATTTACTGCAGAAATTGCTGTGACTGGGGAGGGCAGTGGCATACTAAGCTTATAGTTTGTGTTTTAGATGTATGTAATCCAAGCAATGGCTTTAATTTTAAGGCCAGAAATACTTTGTAGAATTGAGATTTAAATGAGTGAGGACTTCAGATGATTTTTGAACTCCTGATGCTACAAGAACTACCTCTAAGTAGCATCTGGAAATGTTAGTACTTCCATATTCTGATGATTTTCGAGCCCTGAAAGGATAGTCATATTCTTTGGTATTTGGAGGTACGATCTGCTTTAGGTTTGGCAAATAAGCAGCATAATGTGCCATAAAAGGGGCTAAGTAGTGCCTTTGTTTTAGAATGAATCATAATGAAAATACAGCACGTTAAATATAGGAACATCCTTGCCAAAAGGACCTGTCTATGAAATAGACTTTTAGAAGAGAGTCGTAAATAGATTATTTAGCAGTCTCAGAGATGCTGCTGTTTTGGGGCAGAAAGGTTTTGTGTTTTCAGAGTGACTGCAGCATAATGCTGTCCTATCTGCGGTATTCTGCTTTTTTAAGGGGATTTTTAAAAACAAACAAAAGAACAAGTGCCCTTTGAAACTTTTGGCAAATTGACTAAATTAAATAACTACCTTTACGATAGGAGGGGCTTTGTACCCTGGAAATGGAGAACTGTTGGAACACCGTGAGTCAAAGATAGGAGAGATTTCACCCTGGGAGTGAGCTGTGTTTGCTTCCTTAGTCTGATATTGAGCATTTTGAGTTAAAATAATGTTTTTGGATAGTACTGTGTGCAGGCTGCTTTCAGTGAGAAGCGTGTGTCTGCAGGCCTTGTTTGGCCACACTGTTCAAGTATATGTTTAAAGATGGCCATCAGATCTTGCTGTGTTTAAAGACCTGGTGAGAAGTCTCTTGATAGCTTCATATGAATTGTTAAATCTTCCAGGAGAGCATGTTTCTACAGAATGACTGGAGATTTCAAGGCAGCTGTTGAAGTCAGTGTGGTGTGTCAAAATAAACATATTTGACTATTACAGTTATTTAAAAGTCATTTCAACAGCGTAAATTATTTATAGTTATGTTTCTTCTTAGTTACTGTTAATGTCAAGCTATGATATTTGTGCTAAGTGGTTGTTTTGAGTAAGCTATATTGATTTTTATTTTTTTTTTTATTTTAATGTATTTAATGTAACCTGTAGTGTAAATTTGTTTCTTGGCTATTTGATTTCCCCCTTGCCCTTGGTTCTGAATTGAAATAGAATAATTACTTCTTTTAGAAGCAGTCTCTGCCTTCAGTGGGTCCACTTTTCCTTTAGGATTAATGTCTGTCAAGGAGAGTACATCCTGTAAAGAAAGGAAACAGAATACCTCTTTTCATCGTGTTTTTGAGATACCTTTCCTGTTGCTCTGTAGAGCTACTATTGCCTTTTCCCCCACCTCTGTAGAATATCCTATCGCACAGACAGCCTGATAATGTCTCTTTGGCCAGCTTATGGAAGATAAATGGGTTAGAATCTCTTAAATAGTGTTATAGTACTTAATTTTTGGAGCATGACTTACTCTCCTTTTACTTTGCTGTCTCCAGCCAACTATAGGAACTTCAGAACTGCTGAGGTGCCAGCAGACACATCTGTAAATTCTTTTGTGGCCTGTTGGGTACGTTTCAAAAGGCTGTATCTGTTTATCTATGATGCAGAAAATAAAGGAAGGAGCATGGAGTTTGTGCTGAGATTTGCTGTTGGTTTAGAAACCTGCATTTAGCTTGATGATGATGATGAAGTATAGAAATCAAGGAGGACAGGGATATTTGAGTTGAGATCCTCTGTTACGAAATTCTGTTTTGATGTGACTATAAATGTGTTCTAGTACATGTTGATGCTTCTTCTGGAAGTAATTCATAAAGGTTTTGCCCTGTGAATATAAAACCAAGTATCTGTAGAGGTGTAATGTAACTGAATATCAGTCTTCCAAAATCCTGGTTTTAAGTGTTGGTGAATTACTGTTTGGGTCCAAGCTAGATTTTCTTGATGAAATAAACCTTTGAAATATCTTTAGTTAATTTTGTGGTTACGGTTAACTTTCTATTCTTCTGTAGTAAGAATAGTTCTTGTTTATCTGAAGAAAGCCACTTTTTCTGCTTGGCACTCACAAAAGCTCTTGGAGCAATTGGATACATTGATCAGTTGTGGCTAATTATGCATTAGAGCTTTGAAGTTTTTATTTGCAGAGGTGACACATTACAAAATAAGCCTTCTGAGCTTTGTTTTTGCTTTGTAAGTACAACAGCGATGTTCAGTGGAGAAATTACTTTGGTTCTTCCTGTAGTGTATTCCATTGTATTAGCACTCAGAATTGTGCAGAATTTTGGAGACATTTTCCTTATTAAGGCATATATAAAGTGAAGGCATATGAATATTTTCTTTTTTTTTTCCCTGGAAAAGGTTGATTTCTAGTTAAATGTATTTAAAGATTTCATTCTCTATATATCTAGTCATCTATAAAGAGTGGTTTCCCACAAAATTCTGTCTTTTGTATTTCAATAATTATGTGGAAACATTTGTACATATTTTAAGTGGTCTTGTTACCTTGGAATACTTACATTTGTCTTTGACCTCTGTGAAATGCTTGGAAGAGAATTTCAAATCTTATTACAAGTGGTAATAAAACACCTGGCTTCACTCTCAGTGGGATTTCTAAAATTTTATTTCTAGCTTTAGCGAATCTTTTATCCTGTAGTAGAGGATGAAGTAAATCACAATCGTTCCTGGGCATTTGATTACTTTTCTTTAAGTTGGTTTACTACTGAAGAGCAAGAAACTCTTAAATGCTTCATGAATCTGTTGCAGTAGGCTTTTGTTACAGCAGTTAGCTTAAAGAGGTAGGAGAGTGGAGACTTTGAGCACAAGGTAGGCTTCCTCTGAATGCTCCTAGCCAGATGATGATTTAATTCTCCAAACTGATTCTTGAAATGTTACTTTTTTTTTTTAGGGCATTCTCGTTACTCACTGACTTTAAAAGTGGGATTATTTTTTTTAATAGTATTTTTGTCAAACTGCCAAATCTGCAGATTGGTTTAGGTGAGGAGCTCTCACCTCAGCTGAGATAATAGGATTGCCACCATTCTTGCACTGGAATGGAATTTGCTTTTTTTTGGTAACACCACTGGCTTTGTGCCATGAAATGATTAATCTTTTCCTTGCTTCTCCATCTGTCCCTCTGGCATATATATTCGAAGCACCATGGTGACTTTCTTTTGGAACATGTTACTATAGGATGAAATAGTAATTAGTAGAGACTTACTTTATTTTTGTCAGTAAACAGATACAAGATGATGCCAACATAGTAAAGAAAGCCTGTCTTTCCTGCTTCACAAATTAACATAAATTCCTAATGGACCTATCTTTTACACTTCTCTGAGAGCCATAACCGGTTAGGTGGACCTTGCTTCGTGTTAGGGGTTTGTGTTTCGTACCAGAGGGAGATAAGAGTCCAAAGTGCGAAGTCCTCGGTGTGTGCCTGGCTGCAAAGCTGCTCTTTTGTACTGAGCGTGCAAGCAAAGCGGCTGATGGGAGTTGTGGCAATAGCACACAGGGACTGAGGAGGGATTAACTCCAGGTGGCTGGTGCCGGATCATAGTAACTCTGGAACTTGTATGTGTTAAACTCATCTGGGAACTGGTGGTGAAGCGGTGCAGATGGCAAAGCATAGGTGTCTTGTCTCTCATTGAGTTACCACCCTGGAAAGCAGAAATAAGCCTTTTGAAAGCAGTTCTGTCCTCTTTCGCTGTTGCTTACTAACAGTATTAGAAGCAGCTGAATTGTCTATCAGTCTGAATTTCTGATGTTCCTCTGTTACTTAGAGCAGATCTACCCTTGGGTTCCCAGTACTTTGTATACTTTAATGTATAATTTCTGAACAGCTGAGATACCTGACGGCTTGATTTCCTTGTCCTTAGAGAAAGATAAGAAAGATCAAAAGGAAGAAAGTTAAAATTATTTAAGCCAAGCAAGGTGACACACTTCTTAGTAGCAAAAACATTTCAATGGATGGGAAGAGAGAAGGGTGACAAAATGCTGAGCTTTTTAACCAAGTTGAGTGTTGAAAGCCCAGATTTGCAGTAGGTGTAGTAACTTGATGACAAGGTATTTGAAGGCTTAGTCCAATAATGGAGTATTAAGTGACTGGTTTTGGAGAGGCCCATAAAAGAGGAAAGTAAAGGGTGCATGGGATTGCATGGCTTGGCGGCAGCAAGTACAGAACTTCTGAATCATCCCTGTCCTGTAGTGACTTCTGACAGCCGGCGATAGCTTGGAGGCAGGACGAGGATACCATTTCTGTATACCCAGTCATTCTGCTCACACCAAACCCAAAGGATACTTTCTTGGATCTGTGGGTCAGAGTGGGACATGCAGAATTTCCATTTCATGCCAGAGAGAGGGAGGGAGGAGCAAAGTGTCCCTAACATATCAGTGGTGTAATGGGGGGTTTTGGATGAATCATGTGAGATGCTGAGTAGCAGTGGCTCTAGAAGGGTTATTTATGCACAGCTGCTCGGTCAACCTAAGGCTATTGATTATGGTATAACCCTAAAGTTACAGCTCAGGCATTCAGAAAACTGAATCATAGTTTATAGGTAGCTTTTGAAAGGTGAAACTAGTTAGTGTCTCCTCAGTATTTAGCATGGGTTATTTCAGTGATGCAACAGGAGGAAGTAGGGGAAACATCCTTCCTTGCAGATACAAGGGATTTAGAAGAAGGCAGTAGTACATGACAAATACATCTTACTAGAGCAATTTATACTGTTGAACAGGCAAGCTCTCACGTATGCAACTCTTTAATGCTACTGTGAGTTTGTGAAGATCAGGCCTTTTATCAAAACAAATCATATCTAGGATGCCTCTGCTCTCTCTCTTCTTTCCTTAATTATGACATGCATGTTCTGTTCTCTGAAATAATTTAAATTATTAATCTGGGGCTTGCAGTTGAATTGATTTTAGCTTTTGTACCAGGGATTAAGTCCAGAATAATATAAGGACAGTGGTGGCTCACTAAGAGGCTGTCTTTCTGTCTTCCTCCTATAACTATTTTGTCAGATTCAGAGGTCTGGGAACAGTTTGGTGGGAAAAAAGGCTCTGACCTTCCTGTTTTTCTGTTGCTGAAATAGATTTGAGAGTAGCATAACCAGTGGATCAGCTGTGTATCCTCACACTGCCACTACAGATGTTGTAGTTCTTCACAGCACCCCTCCCCAAGGGTCTTCTAAACGATTTCCTATCATGCTTTCAGCTCCCTCCCATGTCTTCAGATAATCTTTGTGAGGTGCTGACAGGACAAAACTGGCAATAATGGTGGCTCATTGAGAGCCCTGGGTACACTGCCTGCTGCTAGACACAGTGGGTAATGGCAGAGGTCTTTGTGCCTTTTCTTCATGGAGATGTTGGTCTGAGTGTCATCATCTACTTGTCCATCTCTCTACTCAGCAATATTAGGAACTTAATTATCTGTGAGACCTTTAACAAAAATGGGTCAAATTGGCCAGTGATTTCCAAAGTGATTAGAGAAAATTTGATTTGAGGACGGGGCAGGAGATGGGATGCTGATTGTCACAGCACTGTTCGTTAAGCCCAGTTTCCTTAGGATACCTAGCTAACAACATAACTGGTTTTGTGATCCTGCAATCACTGTCAGTCTGAAGAAGCAACTTCATTGCTGCTGGATTGAGTGAGTGCATGAAATTCTGTCTTGCAGTCCACCCTGTCTCTGAGCCTGTGTCATTAGAAGAGCAATCATCTGAAGTTGCACTTAGCCATGCTCAGTCTAATACGGTTCTGCGATGCAGAGGGGGATACAATAGTTGGATGCAGATTTTGGCTTCTGTTCTGCACCTCTGCTTTCCTGGACTTTGATACTTGTGTCTGGGTTTGGTTAATGGACTTGGCAGCTTGGTCAAGGTCTTAGATAATTTTTGATTATTTGATATTCCTGAGATAACTTTTTCTTCTCACCTTTCTGTGTTGTCTCTAGACAAGCAGAAGGAACTTGTAATATGCTTTCTACTACTAGTAGGTTCCATTTTATAAAGAATTAGGCATGTAAAAATGACAGTGATACAAAGTTAGACATGATACCTCTGATTATAGGCCTTGTGGCTCTGGTGAGTTAATTCCTTTGATAAGTAGAAACGCACACCATTTAGATAAAAGATTAATATAATCTTAAGAATTTCAGTGATATTTGGTCACTTAGATTTTTTTTTTTTTCTAACTTTTGCTTTGAAGCTATAGAGCTTCAGCTCTTAGCTGTTGATATGTCTTTGCTAAACATTTCTGTTATCACCTTTCTGTTCCCAAAATCAGTTGTTTAGGATCGCTTCAGTCCTTGCCATAATAAGATAAGTGAATTAATAAGCTTAAATAGTAAGCTAAACAAATTAGGCTATTAGATTGCAATTAGACTGTATGTTGTAGCCATGCCTTTTAGTCCTTTGAATAGTTCTTGTGGCCTCTCTGAATCCTGTCATTTTTTTGTATTGCTCAACAAGAACTAAAACAGCATGGTCATCATCACTGCAATAGCATTCACATCAAGCCAAACACATAAAGATGTTACTTTACACTTACGGAGTCTTCTTTTCATACCTCCTGTTGTCATTAAGAGCTCAGATCTGTTGTTCAAGCACTCTGCAGATTCACAGCTTTCAAAGCCCAGCCACGCTTGTCTAGCTTGCTTCCTTTCTTTCTCGGACTGTTTCCTAGTTAAAAATCTAGTAGGTACTGAAATGAATATTAACAATAACTATTTTTAGTTTACAGGATTGGATCATAATCAGATTACTTCAGCCAGGCTTATTTTCCACTGAACCCATGCTGCTTTGAGTTCTTTGATTCTCATATCAACCTTCCAGTGTTTTTTCTGCTGTCAAGCTAGTCCACATCTGGTGGTATTGTTTTGGGTTGATTTTTTTTAAATACTTGGCCAGAATAACCTTCTTCCATTCTTGTACAGAAGAGTCAGTGCTTCAAAAGTTAATGAAAATCAACTTTTAACTTAGAGATAAGGAGGTTTTGGGGGGTTGTTCTGTATTTTTTCTTTCTGGACACTTCTGTCTGGACCAACCAATTAAAAAAAAAAAAAATTAGAGCATTAACTTTATGTAGGCAGTGGTGGTGCAAGATACAAAACTAGCAGTGTTGTCAGAGGTAGGTGCTGCTCCTTGGCATGTACCTGCAAGTGAGGATGCTTTCTTTCTTTTAGGAAGACTGATGGTGAACTCAGTCTGTCCTGCCAGACTTTTTAAGTTTGGAAACCCTGGAGTGAAAGGTGGTTGGGGTAACAGAGCAGAGTTTCCCAAAGGAAAATGCAAGGTAGCAAGGAGCAGAACTGTATACAGTTCTGTGGTTTATGACCGCATATTGGAGGGGAAGATAAAAAAAGGGATTGTGAATAGGAAATTACGTGCTTGTAACAGTGAATGGTTTTTGCAGCATGTTTTATTAGTTGCATGTCCTAGGAGCCTCAGAGGGATGTGTAGTAATGAAGTAGCTCTGGCTGCTTGAATGAGAGAACTGGCTCTAGTGGTAGAGGTGAAGGGACAGTTAGTAAAAACTTAAAGAGTAGGAGGAAAGGACAGAATTTATTTCTGGCCTAGACACTTCGTGTAGAGAGGAGTCGCTCCTTGATGCTGGGCTAGGGGAAGAAGTACTGTGGTATGTCAACAGTGATACAGAAGGGAGGAAAAGAGTAAGCTTTAAAAATAGAAGAAACGGCATAGTATGAAGATCCAGTCTGGTCTTAAGGTATCTTTTAAATTAGATCAGCAAACTTCGCATTTCTGTCGTATCAACTTTGAGTTGCACCATCAGAGGAGGTATATAGATTTGGTCACAGACTTGATCTATAATGTCTATGAAACTCCAGCAACTAGAGGAAATGGAATTGCTGTTCTGCTCTGAAAAGAACTAAAAAGCAAACCAAAGAGAAGTATCTCCCACAACTGCTGCTTGAGATGTTGCAGTGTGGGATGTCTCATGTAGTCCAAGTCAGCTAAAGAAAGGTTTTAAGAACTTCGTACTTTCCTTGGCTTGTGAGAGTAGAGTGAAATACCCAATTTCCTATCTACACTCAGTAATAGATTCCAGTATCTGAGAGAGTTGCCATAGTGATAAAAAGGGGAACAGAATCTGCTTGTCTTTCTGGGATAGCAGAATTATTAAATTAAATGCATCTTTTCCATTAAAGGAGAGTGGCATTATCATATTTCTGAGAAGAACTGTTTTAGAGTAGAAATAATGTGTTTAAGGTGGTGTCTTGCATTAATCATGTTACTACTTCAGGCACTTCTAGCCTTGACTTGCTGTTCTGGGCTGGGGTGGTTTATAGCACCCCTGCATCTCCCGCACTGCAATTGATGGAACAGCTGCGTAGAAAACACCTCACTTGTGAAAGTGTCTGCTTTACTCCATCAGAAGTCGTTGCAGCTGTGACCACAAGGAACCAGACAAGAAGCAAGAGTTGCACAAAGCTGTAGCACGGAAACACGAGTATAAAAGGTGGAGTTGTCAGGGGATGAGGTGGGATGAAAGGAGCCACCCTGGGATGGAGTGTAGAGAACATGGCCTGCAGAAAGTGGTGGTTGCATCAGGTAGAGAAAGGAGGTTAACTGGCAGTTGAATGAACTGCTGGAGAGGAAGAGAAGGCAACAGGGGAGGGAACATCCTTAGGCTTAGAACAAATCGGGGTGAACTGCAACATAACCCAGGCTTTCAGAGAGAAGCTTTCTGCTTTTGTTGTAATGGAAGTGCACTGGCTGCCATGCCGATATATTGAAGCTTGAGTAGCCCTGCAATAGACATCCATGCCCATTCATTGCAGGTGGAAAAAGAAACAACTCACACTGGATTGCGTTTTGCTTTTGTTCTTTTCAGGAAAGTAAATTTAACAAACTTTGAGCAAAATACAAGTCTTTGTGATGGCTCAGCATCACATGTAAAAGCAGCCATTCTTACCAGGTTGCTAATTCCCATGTTCTTGCTGGTTTATCTTCTTTGGTGACTTGTAATTACCTAGTAATCTTCCCCTAAACTACCTAATTTGGGATCAGAGTTCTGTTTCAAAAATACAAAACCAAAGGTCTTCTGAGTATCTGCCTTCCCTCACCTGCCCCCTCATTTCACATAAGAAAAAACCTGGGGGCAGAGGCAGGAGCCCCACAGCGTTCGAGCCTTCTGACTTGTTTGCTTAGGAGCCACTGGTTTCAGTTTGCAGAATGAATAAGCAGTGTAAAATCTTTACTATGTTATAGGCTCAATCAATCATCTGATTATATTTGCCAGTTGTTTCTTGAGATTTCAATTAGCAGTGGTTTAGATAAAGTTTCGCTGAAGGTCACCTAATCTCAATGTTCAGATAATTAACCAGGAAATGCCAGTTAGTGCCGTATGCATTTGGATGTCATTCAGTGTTCGATATGCAGGGGATCTGCCCGATTCTCCCTTTCCTTCCACCTCCTATTTGTTGCCTTTCCACCGGTGAGGAGCGGGCAGCGGTTTGCTTTGCTGGGGTCCCTGCCTGACGGCATTTGCTGGAGGTGGTGAATAAATGCTGAGCTGCTCCTCACGTTACCAATCAGCTCTGAAACGCTGTTGATCTTAATGCTGTTTGGCAGCAGGTTGTTCTGCCGCTGAAACTCCTCATTGTCGATCCCAGCCTTGGTTGAAAACTGTTATAAAATAAATAAGAGTTCATTACAGCAGTTCTTGCATTGTGTTTTGCACTTCTCCTAGTCTCTCTGGAAATCAGCCCTGTTAATAAGATTAACTCCTCTGAGGCCAAACTGAGTTTAAAAGCCCCTGAAACTACGTACATCTATGAGCTTTAATAAACTTGCCTTGCGTATGGTTGCTCCTGATTTTTGTCTCCATATTTACTTCAGGGATTGGTATGTAAGAAAGATAAGTCTTTCCACCTATTCAGACTAATTTTTTTAAAAAAAGATGGACTTAAAACAAACAAACAAACAAAAGTCTTTGGCAGTTTGTTTCAGTGTCAGTAATTTACAAAAATGAAGTGTAGGTTAAAGGGCATGTCTAATGTTTTACAATGTTATCAAACTGTCTTTTTTTTATTAAATTGTAGACTGGTGTAACTCTTTAGCCTTAGGTTCCTTACACTTACTAAAGCACAGCTTTAGGCATTGAAATACCATGTGGCAGAGAGCAGGTTTTAAAAAAAATAGGTGTCAAATGGAAGCTACTTTGCTTCCAGCTTGATTTCAAAGAACAGCAAGGCATTTCTTAAAATTTCAATCAAGTATCTATTACTTAATGACCGCCTAGAAAAGGAAGAATTACCCTCATCATTTTAAGCACTCTGTTTGGAAGACTTGAAAGGTTGCTTTGTTGTTGTACTGAATTGTGGTATGTTTAATAATAAGATCTATTGAAAAGGAAATATTAAAATATGATAAATTGACCATGTGGTACCTGTTAGGATTGCAGTTCCTTGGTGCTTTGGGTATGTTCTAGTGGTTTAGAGTTTTAACAAACTTAAAATGAAATTTTCTGTTCTTTGTCTTTTGAGACTAATATTTTTGCGGTATTTTTCCTTAAAATCTATTTCCAAACATTTTTCCTTCAATACAAAAAAAAAAAATTAATCTTTCCTGATAATGAAATGAGATGACAACACCTCTCTGTTTCTTTTGGAGCAAGCACTTAAATTTGGTGTAAAATTTTGCTTAGCGTTCTCACTGCCTAAGAATATCTCTTGCCTGCTTTTTGAAAGTTCAGCTGTGTTTAAGATTCTGCCAGAGGCTTATAACATTATGCTAAGCAAGCTCGGCGCATCCGTGTTGGGCAGCTTGGTTGTCTGCATTGAGTCTTTTCCATTTCCCCCTCGGTGGCTGTGCGCGCTCCAGCCTTAAGCTGCAAGGTCTGGGAAGGACTTTGCGTGGTCTCCTGCAGGCTGGTGTGGCCCAAGTAGGGCCATGGAAGTAGGGGAGATGGGTTTAAGTGTACGCAGCATTTCTCTCCCACTTTGGGCTCACCACTGAGCTTTCACAGAGCCGGTGGTGGCTGTAGGGGCTTGTAGCGTAGCGGTGGTTGCCAGAATATATTAGTCTGTTTTAAAAAAAAAAAAACCCTCCACCAAACCTGTAAGCAAGTTCAAAGAAGGCTAAAGGGTCAAGTCCTTCTGCTGACAAGTGAAGTTTGTAGTTGGGGCTTTAGACACAATGATAAACTGAATAACAGCCAAATGGCTAATGTTCCTATTTCTGGCCTCGGAAAGGTTCAAGTAGTTGGTCATAAGCTACTTTCTCAGAATCTCACTTTTAGTTTCAGATATGTTCTTCACTGCTAATCTGATAAATGGTAACATTAATGAATAGGTGTAAATACCATGTGATTCTTTCTCATACCTTGTCTGAAACAGTAGGTTAAGATGAGTGGGTAAGTTTATTAAATACGTCACTATTAATTCTTCAGAGAAAAGCTGCAAAAATCCATGTTGTAATAAACAGTAATTTAAAAAAACTAATTTCTTTGAATGTATCGTCCTACGAAACAAACACAGAAATACAGAAAATGAAACTCTTGATATTTGTGCATTGTGATAGTAGCCAATACCACTTTTCTTTAAAAGCAGTCTTTGTTACTGTCATTATTACTAAGCTTTTGATGCTGTTAAGTAATCGGAGGGGTTGGTCTGATA
>JAVJGI010000050.1:38301839-38342338 GCA_035590275.1 Ibycter americanus
TTTAAAAGCAGTCTTTGTTACTGTCATTATTACTAAGCTTTTGATGCTGTTAAGTAATCGGAGGGGTTGGTCTGATACGCTATTTGAATTACTTAGCATTACTCTGAAACACAGCACGTATGTGATAACCTCTTACCTTGCCAGGTCACAGCTGTTTTCTTTTTTTAATGCATATGTAGTGGGTCAGATTCTTCTATAAAGGTACAACATTTTTTGTAGGGTGGAGAAAGGCCTGAATCTGGCAACAGTCGCTCTGCAGGATGCAGATTAAAGCAGTATTTCCTAATGTAAAGCTACATCTAGTGTGGCTGGACCAGCTGTCTGAAACCAGAGTGTACAAAGTACACTGACAAAGAGGCACAGTCAAATTGTATTTATTGGACTCTGCTCCAACATAATTTACTGCTCTTAACCAGTGCTTCATCAACTGGTCGTTCAGTCTGATTCCTGTAAGCATGAAAAAGCAACCACTGAGCAATTCCTTATTATGAGGCTGTTAGACTGATAAGCTGACACACGCCGTCCCTCTTCCAGTCGCAGGAATAGTCCTCCTGAATCCCTGCTGGTAAGGGAAGTTAAAATACCAGGGCCGTGGAAAACCAGCGTGTTGTATAAGGAAAGGCTGGAAGGGTCAAAGGAAGGGGAAAATAGGATTTAATATTTCAGATAAAGACTCGCTTAGGGGTTGGATTTATATTTAAGATGTTCTGACAGGTGATAAAGTTGTTTAGAAATCCTCCCAGTGCAGGGCAGGGGGGAGCACAAACATGATCTGTCAACTTTTATTTCCTCTTTACTTGGAGGGGGGAAGGGAGGTCCTAGTTTTAGTCATCCTCTTTGAAAGAAGTAAATACCTGCTGAAACATCTTTTCAGGACGTCTTGTCCAGTGTAATATTAACTGGCTCAAGTAAGAGATTTCACCACTTCTCTTGGGAGACTGTTCTTCAGGTGAAATGGCTCTTTGGCTGGACAGTGTTCTCTTTACTCATTCAGGGGGAGTTGTGTTTCTGCTTGCTATTCTTAAGGAGTTTTGGGGGTGTAATTTGTCAAGGATGTCAGCCTGAGATAGGTGTCCTTTTGTTCAGACGTTTTTCCTCAAGTACCAAAACATAAGTAGGTAAGCATTTGCTAGATACCTCTATATATTCCCCTCCCTTCCCATCTAGTCTATGTACAAAATCATGCTTTGTGCACAGAATGCACAAAGTGGTACGGGATTTGAGGGTTTTTTTGGTTTTCAGAAGTTTTTGCAGTGTTGGCAAAAGTAATATCTGTCAGTGCAGACTGGGTAGGATAATCTTGTTTTCTTCTTTGCATTTGCACAATGATTTTGTAAGTTGAATTGCAAGACTTGAGACACACACAGCTGTCTAAATTTGTAAAATATTTTTTGAAAAATTAGATTTTATTAAAGCTGTAAGAATTGAATATTGAGCAACTTAAACTGGAATTTGGTCTCTGTGAATGCAAAGATGGATATTTGACATATGTTTTGGGCTTTTTAATGTCCCTTTGGAATCAAGGAAATTATAATTGTTTCATTCATTCTTTTCCAGATGGGAATGACAGGTAACACTAGTCCCTTTGGGCAGCCTTTCAGTCAAACTGGAGGGCAGCAGATGGGAGCTACAGGAGTGAATCCGCAGTTACCAAACAAGCAAGGCATGGCGAATAGTTTGTCTCCCTTTCCTGCCGACATCAAGAGTACTCCAGTCACCAGTGTGCCAAATATGGTGAGTTGCACCTGCCTGTTTCCCTTGTTCGTTATGTCTTGATATAGTGCATTCTAAATTCTTGAGTGATAGAGCTTTGGCAGCATTATGGGACAACTTTTCCATGGTGATTTAAACATCAGAGTTGCCCCATGGTTCCTTGCTGCCACTCTGCAGTGCATGTAGAAAGTTTGTGTTCATTTTTGTGCAGTAATTTTAACTTTCTAAACAATCACAGTGTTTCATTATAAAAATTGCAATGTATCCTTTCGTCTGGTACATTTAGTTCCAAACCAGATGTAAATGTCTTCTCTGTAAGTGCTGTTTGTAGGTTTAAATTCCTAAATCAATTAGCACGTGATGGCTACATAATCAGCTTCCTGAAACTAAGTAGTACCTTTCATATCCTTTGAATCTAATGTGGTAAACACAACACATGCTTCTCAGTTTATATTCTGTGTGACCTGCAGCTCACAAGCCTATGAGAATAGTTCTTGCTAGGATACCTTGCTCAAGTTTGTAGTGTTCTGTTTACTAGAGTTTTCTTTATAAAGTGAAATTAAATATTCCCATTTGTCTCAGTATGTCTGCGTATTAATCAAACTGCTTGTGTTGTTTCCATGGAAACTCCAGCTTGTTGCATTTTATATTCTTATACATGATAGCAGTTACTATAGAAACTTGCAAAACCTTCCATAAGATGCAAATTGCTTATTTTTTAATTTAACTAGAAAACCAGCTATTTTTTGGGAGAAGCAATGCTGGTCCTTCCATCAGTGAGTTTGCTACCTGCCTATCACTAATAGGGCTGTATATGAGAGGGAACAGGATGTAATAAACTTCCTCTTTCCTCCTGATTTTTGAGGATCATTTCCTAGATTTCTCATAGTTACACTGTGAAATCTTTGTTAATTATCATCTGTCATTTACTGCTTAAGATTATGGAAAGGAGCTGGTGACTGGGATTAAGACCATGTTCAGAATACCACTGGCACTCATGTAGAATATTTGTAAAAGACAATTTGCTGCGTGACTATTCTAATTTTGTTTTTAAAAGACTTTGTTGGATCAGGTGTAAAGCAGACTAATTATTGTTCTGATTCTGCGGAGAACCTGCAGTCTGCCCAAAGTCCTGTGTTCATCTGAGGGACTGGATGATTCTGAAGCCTGATTTTTTTGCTCATTTAAATGTCAGGTTTGGGGAAGCCCAAATCTTAATGTATTTGCTTACTAGTATAGGATGTAATGGCAGGTATTCAGGTGGAATAAGAAAAGCATTCGTCATCAAGGCTTGTCTAGTGGTGGGGAAGAAAGTAGAAGGAAAAACTTTGTTTCCTTTCCTCCATCTTGTGCAAGAGACAGAGGAAAGTAAGAGAAACTTACTTTTTCAGTACTATCAATTGTGGTTTCTTTACAGTTTCAAAAATATCAGTTATCTTCTGAAAGGACAATCAGAACCATCTTTCTTTGTTTCTCAGGTGTCAAAGGCTTTGTATGTCCAATATATCTTTTCCTCCCCCAAACCAATACAGAGAGTAATAGCCATTTCAGCCGATAGACACCTGTACTGTTGAGCCAAAAGGTCTCAACCCTGCTTATGGGTCAGGTGGTGGTTAGAGTTTGATTGCAGTCCTGATGTGGGTGGAACTTTCATTTTAAAAACCGAAGTTTCCATCTAAACATTTTTATTGCAAAGCCAAGAATTTAAGAGGAAATGTCAGACTTGTTAAATTTTAACCTTTACTTGGCAGCAGTGGGTAAGGCAGTGTAATTATTTGATAATAGTACATATATGGCCGTATGCTATTCCTTCCACGGGGACTTTGCTTTATTCAGCGTACAATATGAACAGTGCCCTCTGAAAGAGCATACAGTCATTTTGTTCTATTTTTGCTGCTCGGTGTGCAGCTGTGGGCCTTGTTGACTGTACGTAGTAATATATTTCACTCAGCCAGTCTTTTCCAAACGGTCTTTTCTGTGGCAGTCATCACTGCAGCAGCCATATACTTTGAATTAGTTAATTTTCACAGTGTCTCTCTGAGAGAATGGTGTGTTGCCCCAGTTTTAAACATGAGGCTGAGGGGCACAAAGAGAGTAAGATGGGAAGAATCTGCTGACTCTGAACTTGAGGTTTGTAGGCTGTGGGTTGTTAAAGCCTTCCTCATTTCATAAGTTAAGACAGTATCTAAAAGTAAAATAACATTCACATCGGTTAGATGTGTAATCCCATAACTCATGGAAGTGATATCTGTATCTCACATTGGGCAACTAAAATATGACCCAAATGGCACTTGTGAAAAGTTGCTTGTGACAGAGGCAGCTCTCCAGAGCAGAGTTGCAGCGTTATGCCATGCTTTATTGCTGCAGTCCCTTCTCCATTTGCTGTGTCCCGTGATGCTTTAGGACCCTAGAGATGGCGGTTTGATTTAATGCATTTGGCCTTGTGCGTGGTCTGCTGGAGACGTGGTCTGTCCTGTTTCCTGAAGGAGGCAGGAGTGAAGTGGAAAAGGGTGTAGCGTTACGTTACAGTCTGCCAGAAGTGAACCTGTGGAGGATCAGTTCAGACTCCATCTACTACAGCAAGTGAAAGACCAACTGCATCTTTTTAAAAAGACCTCCAGGGTTTTTTGTGAGATGATTGGAACCACATATCTTGCTAAACCAGCCTTCTGTACTATCCTTATCTTAAAGGGCCCCGAAAGTACTATTCCATGTGAGAGACAAACCCGTGTGAATGAAAACATGGGTTATATGTGGCATGTCTGAGGCAGGAAAGCAAATTCCAGCATGACATTAAACAGCTTGGTTACCACTAAGAATATCTAAATAAGAGAAGAGGAAATAGAAAGGTGCAGCTGTTGTCTTAAGCCCCTTGGTCCTTAAAAGCAAGACATTTTAAAAATAATCCTATTAGTCTTTTGCCTTTCTCTGTAACCTTATGTGTTTGCTGCAAAAGTAAAGCAAAAGAGTATTTCTTAACCCACATTATTCTAAGCATCGTTTTGTGTGGCACCCCTGTCCCAAACACTGACCAGGAGTTTCCCACTGCCAAGCATAACCCTCCCACTGGCAGCTAGGATAAACTTCTGCTGCAGCAGTGGATATTTTTTTTTTTTTTTTTTTAAATCCAGATTCAGGCTACCACTTTCCTAAGAATAACACACTCTCTCTTTTCCCCCTGCCTCCCAAATAAAGTGTTCATAGCGTGTTCCAGCCCTTGTTCCAAGCATGACCTTACGCTAGACCCCAAGAAGCACATTTGGTTTAATCTAATTAAGAAAGAAGTAACAAACCTTATGGTATTAAAATGATTAAAAGGTCAGCTTTAAGGTATTAATTTTCAGTGCCAGTTGGATGGATTGATTTGTTTTGTTTTCTTAACTGTGGATCCAAACAACGTATTAGCTGTTGCTTTGTGTGACTGTTGCAGAATACAATCAGTTTTCCTTACAGAATGGGCAGCTTGAAATCTTGAGTGAATTACTTGTTTCCAAAAGAAAGAGATTGCTTCTGACGTTGTTGGAAGCTTTGGTGACACACTACTGAGATTCAGTGTCATTTAAATTGTTCGATGCAGATTGGCAGTGCTGTGCTGCGGTGAGATCATGCAAACTCTCTGGACTGTGGAAGTGAGCCATGCTCTGCACTTTGGCACTCAGCACAGCATGCAGCCTGTGTGGGAGCCAGGAACCTCTTGTTTTTGGAGTGCCCAGACTCTGGGATGTGCTGTCAGTAGGGGGGGAACCCTTTAGACTTTTCCATCAAACTTGAAGCTTTGTGCTGTCTCCAGTGCTGCACGTTCCAAGGGTGGTGATGGATGGTTTCTTCATGGACATACCAGCAGATCTAGTATTTCTACATGGGTTGAGAGTACAATGTGTGAAGTTTGGCTTCCAGACACCAGCTTGGTTTCACAGTTATCCTTATGACCAGCAGATGGAGTTGAGAGAATACTACTTTTTGGAAGTGAAGGAGATTGTTTCTGCTCTGTTCTCTTGACTTAGAATTGGTGGCACATCTACTCTTGCCGTTTTTTCCCCCTGATCTCTTACTAAACTACACCTGGAGTTTTCTGTAGCATTCTTCCTTCTTTCCTCTGTTTCTTTTCACATTCTTTGGATTTCTTTATTTAGAGATTTTGATCAGAAGAGAGGAAAACAGTGACTAGAGGATGAGGATGCCTTAGGTGTGCCTTGCTGCAGACCTCCTAGAGAGAGGAAAAAAAGCTTTTAAACTGGGAGGCCAGGTTTAATTAGAACAAGTAGAACTGTAGCTACCTAAAATAGAGAACTCATATTTTATTCTAGAGGCGAGAAATAAAAGGCTTTATGAAAAACCGCTAACTATCGTGCCCTTACAGTGAGGAAGGCTTGCTTTCTTAACCTTTCAGTGATTTTTTTCCTTTTTTGCAGCAAAGTCAGTCTTCTCTTTCATGGCGGGGAAGGTCTGTGGCTGTTGTCCCAGAGGCATGCTGCGTGTCTGCTGCCTGCTCGCTGTTTGCTGTGCTCGCCTTCCCGTGCCTGCACTCTGGAAGTTTCTCTTTCACAGGCATGCTCACTGCTTCCCTTCCTCAAGAAAATCCTGCCTGATCTGAAGTGGATCAGCAGGCTAGCAAACAGCTGGGAAAAGCTCTTCTCCGTGTTGTTTAGCCATGGTCTTCTAAAGGAGAAGATCTTAGTAACCTGGAAACAAATCTAACATGGTGTTCAGTGCCAGAGAAACTCTGCTGTTTTGTCAGGAGCAGAGTAGGCATCTCTGTTCTGTCTTAGTGCAGGAGTTCATCCCAGGAGTATGTATTGCTTTGAATGGTGGAACATTTCAGTTTCTGCACCATCCATAAATATGGTGCCAGGCTGGCAAAAACTGAAAAAGGTGATCTGCTGTTTCCCCAGCGCTCCGGCTCACGTGCCACTCTCATCCCCCGTATACAGATACATGGTGGGGAACATCCATTGCCATTTCTTACCCTCTTTCAGCAGCTCGGGTGAAGTACTCCATAGCCAACGCTCTGACAGCATGGCTTTCCTTCACTTACAGACTTCTCATTTGTCTCCTATCCACCAGTTTGCTATTTGTGATTTTTAACGCTGATCATTTCACGTAAATGCTATATAAACCTCTCTTAGTATTTTTTTGTTCAGGTAATTTCCTGTCTGTGAGAGCTGGACTTTGTCTACAGATTCTTGTATCAAGTTTTGTCTCTTTTTTTGTTACTTTGAAACACTTCCTCAATGTGTGTTTCTTGGCATTTGCTGGTGCTTCATGTCAGGAAGAGGAGATAGAACTCCAAAAGTGTATCCTTAGGAAAGATGCTGTCCCAGCCTTGATGCCCCAGCAGACTCAACTGCATAATATCGAGGCGTTTAGTAATTAAAAGCCAAGCGCACTGAGGGCACTCTCTAGGAGCAACTGTTCAAGTTCCTTCTGTGGTATGGCCATAGGAGCCTTCTCACCTTTTGTGATTGTCATGGGCTTGTGAGACTCACTCCCAATACCAGCTTCAGAGGTGGAAGTTATACTTCACAGTGGTAAGGGAAAGCTGGAAGATGAAAATACTCCTATTCATCTTGACATGAAAACTCTGCCTGTAGCAGTGCCAGTGACAAAGCTTTGAAATGTTGGGCTCTGAACATACTCTTCATGTTAAGACCTGTGCATCATGTTGGCTTTGTATGCAAGAGCTGAGTATAACTCCTACCTCTTATTTACTAGCTGCATTGCAAGCTCTCAGATCGGTGCTGCTAACAGGCTAACATAATTTCTAGCCACTCAAGTCAGTCTCCCTCCAAGAGAGCATGACCACCTTCTGAGGCTGTGTCCAGTGCAGGAAGCCTTTTTCCCCCCCTCTTAAGTCTTCTGCCCACCGTACAGACTCAGATTCTGATTTCTCCTGCTCCTTGGATGAGAAAATGCAGCACTGCAGTGTTGTTATTGGGTACAAATGCAAGCACTTGTGCTTGTAGTACTTCTTGTGTCAGCCTGTTCTGTGCATGCGTAAACCTCCAACCTCTGGAGCCAAAGCAGACCTTCAGATTCCTGGTTTCAGAAGGATTTTTCCTGTTTGGATACAACCAGGCTGTTCAGACGATGCCTATTCACAGTAAGTGGTAGAACCAGAGAAACCACCATCCACATGGAGAATATCAGTGAATTGCAAGAGGTGTAGACTGGTTCTGTGTTGCTTTCACAGTGAAGCTGTGGTAGTCACTGGAGAAAGGCTGGGTTCGTTAAGTGACTGTGCTGAGAAATGCCTCCTTCCTTGATGCCATCAGAGCTGCTGCTCAAGCTCTCGTTGCAGTTTTGACAGAACAGTGCTTCCTGGGTTGTTCAGAGCTGGTTCAACACTTACTAGAGCATTTCTGCAATTTCTGTTTGCAGGAAGGACTTCTTTCATTCTTAATGCAAATGTGCAGGGTACATGATTGGAGTTGATCACACTGTGCATACTTAATTCAGACGGAAGTGTTACTAATTAGAAGTGTTCTTCCAGATTTACAGTTCATGTGTATATCCACTTTATGCCCACTATCCCCTGTCTGAAAGGTCACACTTTAAGCCTGTGATTGAAGGAGAACTAAAGAAGTTTGGGTGCATTTCCTTGCATTACCTTGCGTACTTATGCATGAGTGAAGGTGGGATGCAGCCTTGCACTCTGCAGATACTGCAAGGGTTGCTTTTTTTAAAGTGTTAATTGATAGACTGGATGTGCCCATAATGTAAATGCACATGTGGATAACATGTTAAAAATCTCTTGCCACTGGTAAATAGCATCCCTTTTCTAATCCAAGATGTCAACAGGCTGAGAAACCCCAAGTACAAAGTGCTACCTGTCTTCTGGTTAGGGTGAGGGAAGGTCTGTAAAACAAACAACTGTATCAAAATAGTCATCTTTTGTGGCAGTGGATTCTTAATTATCTCACTAAGGTCCGCTGTTTGACTACAAACCTGTTTTAAGAAACCTGTTTTAAAGAACTGAAAGGTGCTTTTTGAATGCAGGATTTGTCCTAATACAGTGATTCCAGAAAGTGGTATTCTTCTATCAGGAAGAAGGAAGGAACATGGAAATAAAAAGGCAAAACAGAAGAGGAAGTGTATTTTAAAAACATAATGCTATGTGGAAGCTAGGATGACACAAAGTTCTGTATCAGGTTGTTTACCTGTTGAAAGATCACCAGTGGTACTGAAATTGGTGCCTACTTTTATAAGAAAAGATACATTGTGTTTGATCTTGACAGACAACGAGTGGTTTTTGAATATAAACACATCAAAACATTGAATTACTGGTCATCTCCGTAAAGTAAAACAGTCAGGGGACTTTGTGTCCATCCAGGTCCATGAACATGAGATACTTGTGCATCTGTGCTGCCCAGAATCACAGGAAGTTTTCATCCTTTGGAACAGAGACAGGGCAGAACTATCTTCCTGTGTGAATGTATAGTTTCCATAATTTTAAATTGTATTAATAGCTGCTTATTAATCATATTAATAGCTAAAAATGTTGTGTTACTCTGTTTCTAGAAAACTGGTTACCAAAGTCACCACCTGTGTCAGAAGTTTTAGCAGACTTTCAATCCCTGATCTCTTTATTCTTTTTATGGTGGAGCTTGGCAAGTTAGCAAGAGAAGCAAAACTATCTTTTTTTTTACCTCATTTATTTGACCATTGAAGCATTTATTTTAACTGTGGGTGAAAGAAGTATCTGAATTTCCTACTTCATCAAGAAAATTTGTTATTCATTCAGGTGAAGCAACGTGAAGCCTCCCGCTCATTCTGGAGTGGAATGATTTCTGTGGTTGATAGAGGATTTACACACCTTTGGGGTGACAGCAGTGCACTAGCATTTCTCCGGTTTTGAACTGGTCCTGCAGACCGCTGTTCTTCAAAGACAAATTAACAGGGAAGACATCAACTTCCTCTAACAGTCAACAGTCTTGAAAGTAAGATAGATGGTGAAAAGGCCATTCATTATATTTGCAGGTTTAGGGCTTTACAAGGTTGAAATAGTGACCAACATAACTCTGTAGAGCTTAGGCAATATTTGGAGTTCTTTTTTTGTGCCTACCTGCAGACACTCTCATCTGGACCAAGACTGCTTGTTCTTCTAACTACTGATCCTGTATAATTCTGCCTTTTTTGTTACTCCATCTCCAAGAAACCCTTTTGGGTCAGGGTGTCCTCGCTGATAGAGCTGTAGTCGTGTCTGTTAACTGGTAGGGTAGTAACAAAAAGAGAACTTTGGCTTGGGAAACAGTTCTTTGACTGGGATGAAAACATTGCTTCCAACAAGATTTTCTTTGGCACGGTCTCTGTATTTTTCTGCAGATTGGCTGAACTAATTGTTTCCTATTTGTGGCCCAAGAATTGTTTCAGCAAAACCTGTCTGCTCTTGTGGATTTATTCACAGAAGTGGAAGACTTAATTTCAGCTGCATGCACTGGAGCATAAGTGGATGGGCTTCCTTCACCCTCTTCCCTTTTATTACTCTTTTTCTTAAAAGTTCAAGACACACAGATGCAAGAATTCTTCTTTGTTTAAAACTCACTGTAATCATTATCAGTGGCAGAGTCCCCACCTCCTCCAAACACCAGTCATTGTGTTTTCTACTTGATCTTGTGTGCTTCGTTCTTCAGAAGAAAAGCTAGCGCTTTAAATCCTGATGTGCAGGTGGCAAGGCTGAGGACAAAGCTTGCTGCTGGATTAGTGCAAACTTGTGCAGTGGGATCTTTTGTTGACCTAAGAAAATGAGGGTTTTTTGGTGTTATGTGCTCTGTTTTGTAAGCTGTGGAGTTTTCTGGGGAGTTCTTCGCAAAGGTCAAAAGCAGAGCAGGCTACAAATGGTGTATTCTGTCACTTAAGAGTGATTTTCCTGAAATGTAGTAAGCAGGCTTTGGTCAGTAGTTCTGTACACAGCACTGAACTATTTCCTCTGCTACCTGCCCAGTATAATCCTGTTCTTCCCATATTCTGTTTATAAGTGGTTTTAATGGCTGATTTTCCTTAGGTAGCTTGGAAGATGGCAAGCTTTTCTGTGGTAACCTGTTTTTACAGGGCATAATCTAAGTGATTCTTGGGACAGTGTTTGTCCATGAGATTAGTTCAGGACTAATGGGGATTTAAGGACTTTTGCAGTGCCATATCTGCTCCTGCTAGTGGAGTCATTGCAGGCTGTGGATGCATTTAATTTTGAAAATCAGTTTTCTATATTTGTTGTCCTTCAAAGGTCCGAGAAAGTAGTAGAAAAGCTTCTAAATCTGTGCTGAAGAAATGGTGTGTGAAGGAAGCAATTTCTCTTCTGCACTGCTATGAGCTATGTCTTAGACTGGAGATCTGTGGGTATGCAGGCTCTGTCCGGCAGGGCTCGGGCAATGGTACAGAAGTGTGTCCATGAGAACGAATGCTGGAAATAAAACAGTGGATTTCACAAGCTGATACAGCCTAGCGTCACCCTCTAGTTAACTCTAGTTCACTTCAGTAGACTTAATGCAATCCAGATTTAGGTAGCCCTTTCTGGGAGAAAACTGTATACATCCTACCTTGGAAATTTTCTCTGTGAAAGGAATATCAGCACTCACTTGTGAGAAGGGTAATTTGTGCTTGGAAGATCAGTTCTACCTTTTACTGTAATATATACAGTCGTATAATTTTAACTGTCTTCTCCCATGGGACTCCTCTTTCTGTTGGGGACAAGAAGCTAGGGTTGAAGCGTATAAAACCTGTAATATGAAAATATAATACTAAACAGACTTGAATTCTGCCTCCAAGTGTGGCAAGGACTCATTTCTGTTGGAATTATGATCTGTCTAATAAACAGAGGATTTCAGATGGCTTGTCACTTAAACTATTGTTTGTAAATGTCTTAACAGAGGAACCTCTCAATACATTTTTGCTGTTCCAAGGTTAGAACTAAAAGTTTGAGAATGCTACAGAGACTG
Organism: Ibycter americanus; assembly: GCA_035590275.1. Lineage (NCBI taxonomy): Eukaryota > Metazoa > Chordata > Aves > Falconiformes > Falconidae > Ibycter > Ibycter americanus. Next base: position 38,313,485 of record JAVJGI010000050.1, read on the forward strand.
GCGTAATAATCCTTGTAGCCTGTCATAGCGTAATGCTTGGCGAATAGTCTTGTGATACTCAACTTATACAAGATTAAGATCAGAATTGGGACTTGCAAACGCGATGCTAAACTATCTGTTCTCTCAGTCCCAGATGCAAACCCAAGTGCAACAAGTGGGGATCGTACCGACGCAGGCAATGGCAACTGGACCAACAGCAGACCCGGAGAAGCGCAAACTGATCCAGCAGCAGTTGGTTTTGCTGCTTCACGCTCACAAATGTCAGAGGCGTGAGCAAGCGAATGGAGAGGTGCGGGCCTGTGCTCTCCCGCACTGTCGAACCATGAAAAACGTCCTCAACCACATGACACACTGTCAAGCTGGGAAGGCCTGTCAAGGTGAGAGCAGGTTGCTGAAGCTACTCTTGCAAACAAGCTGTGTAAGGTTTCTTGCATATTTGTCAGCAGTGTTTCTCTTGTTGTCAAGAAGATCCCTATACCTGGCACAAATGAGTGCCAAAACTGGTTCTTTAATTAAACAGCTGCTCCCTTTTTCCTTACCTTTGCCAGCTTCCTTTTCTGATCTGTCTGCAGTTGTCAGTTTAGAAAACAGAATGCGATATTTGCCCTTTAGAAGCATGATAGTACCAGTGCAGCCTTGCAAGTGTCTTTTTCATCTCTTTTGTATAAAGAGGGTGTAATAGCCACCATGTCTTTGTCTTAGATTTTTGTACTGCTTTCCTTCATTTGTTATGGCAGCATGAGTGGGTCCAAAAAAATTTTAATTGCATTTAGCTGTGTTTAGTTATACGTACAGTATGGCTTGTAAAGGAGAAAGAATAGAGTTGCTCTAAAAAATGAGTTAATTCAAAACCAGTTCACCAAGGAGTGACCTTAATTCTATTGCTTTTCCTTGTTATAGTTGCTCATTGTGCATCTTCGAGACAAATCATCTCCCACTGGAAGAATTGTACTCGGCACGACTGTCCTGTGTGCCTTCCTTTGAAAAACGCCAGTGACAAAAGAAATCAACAACGTAAGTCGTCGTTTTGCTGCTGTCATAATGGAATGATACTGTTAAAATAAAATGATGTGCAGTGCAGAAATAAACGTTGACAGTGTCCCAACAAACTCAGTAGCTGTTTAATAATCTTGTATAAGGATGAATATACTAGTGAATGCTCCTTTCTGATCATTGAATGCAATTTATTACTTAAATACACAATAATTGAAAAAGGAAAGTCTTGGATCAAGTGCACGTCCTTTTTTTAAAGGGTGTTGTGACTTTTAACTGCTGTTTTATTTTGAGGCAGGTCAATAGATTCCAGTTACAATGCAGTTTTGGGTGTAGGTAGGGTTTTGGGGAAGGTAGAAGCTACTTCGTTATTTTTCTTACTGCTAGAAGCAATATGCTAGTGATTAAGAATAATAAACGTTTGTAGCAACAAAAAAAAATTCTTGTGCAGAAAAAGATCTGGTCTGGGTGTCTTAATGATTACGTGTATTAAATGCTGGTGTAGGCAAGCAGAAGTTCTGCAAATCATAGTGGTTTTACCCATGCCGGTTACTGTAATAGCTTCGCTGTTACTGGTGCTTGGGGGCATTTCTAGTGCATTTCTTCTCTCTCACTCTGAAACAGAAAATACTGAACTTACGTTGGTAAGTTTGCTTCTCATCAAATCCTTTGAAAAAATGCCAAGGTAGAATATTTTACAGTATAGATGCAGCAGTTCTAGAAGTCTAAATAGTGTTATGGCTAAGTATATTTAAATAAGGGTTAAGTGGAAAATAGCTGGAGGACTTGCAAAGCTTGTACCTATGAATTGTGTTGGAAGCATTCTGCTAATTCCCATTTAGTCTGAGACTGCAGTGAGGAACCCTAATAAACCTTGGGGGACTGAGAACAATTAGGTTAGGTGAGATTAAGGCAGAGGAGAGAGTGACTGGTAGGACCACCCAGATTATCCATTGAGCGTGCTCTCATGGTTTCAGAAGGGCTTTTTTCCTTCCAAAACTGAAAAAAATATAAATACATAGCTATTTGGAGGTAAGGATTTTGTTTTCATTTTGCCAAACTTCTTCGTAAACAAGATAGGTCTTGTGTGTTGAGAGTAGTAATTTGTTGCAAGTGTTTAGTTATGTTTGGCCTTTGAAAAATCTGTTGAAAGCTTTGCTTTTTAATGTGACATGGTCCATTTGTGCATAATGTCCTTATTAAACAGTTGTTATCAAAGTGCTAACAACATCTAGCACAACAGAATTGGTTTTTTTCAATACAAGCTGCTGTGGAAAAGTAGTTTGTGCAGTATTTGGTTTTGTCATTCATACAGCTTATCAAAAAAGAAGGCACTTGAACAACAGTCCTTAAAAATAATTTTGTTATGGGATCAAATAGAATGTTGTTTGTGTGCAACAGAATTATTATGGATAAGCATAGAGTTTGGCTCTCTTGTTGCATGCAGGGGAGATAAATATGTAATCTTCTTCTATTCAGTTAATCAATAATCCAATGTAGTTACACTGAAAATTTGCAGTTTAGTATGCTGGGGTGCAAGGTTCTTTCTTCTGGATTGTGTCTCTGAGTCATGCTTGTAACATGCAAGTAACACTTGTGGTTTGTTTGAAGGTAAAAGATGAACACTAAAAATACTTGTTTAGATGTATTATAAAGGATACCCCTGTTTAGGCATTCAAAAACATTTGTGAAATGATCTGCAGTAATATGTGCATTTGAAAACCCTGTGCCTGATAAGGTGGAAACTAACCTAAGCTAGGTTAGTTTAAGACTTGAAGAAATTGTTGGCTCTCTTAGGAATAAATAATCATAGCATCTACTAAATTGGGGGGAGGAGGGGATCTGCATATCGCAGAATATGAGGAGAACATTAGAAAGGGAAAAAAAAAAAAAAAGAGTAGTGACCCTCATTACTTTTGTCAGGCTGCCTTCCTTACAGAATGAATGACCACATGATAGCATGATAGTCATTAAAGACTTTGAGCCCTAGACTCTTCCTTCCTGTGCTCTAGCCTGTTTTACCATTATTATTTCGAGTCCTGTTGCATCTGTGCTGAGCTTTCAAGCAGCTCCTTTAAAGTGTGCTGATCTATTAGAAAGTTCTGCAGTTCAGCACTTCTGAAACGTTGCAGTATGGTGGCTTGAACCACTGTGCGTCGGAAGGGTGGAAGCATGTGCTCTTTGTAGCTATCTATTCCTACTCCTTGGGGGATTTTTATGCTACAAAAAGTCATGGGTTTTAGCTTATTACCATGGAGCTGTTTCTTTACAGGTATCTTACTCCTTGTTTTAGTGTTTAGGTTCTTTGCAAGGAACATCTGTGCCGGCTTTCCTTTGTATAGCATTTTTTCTAAGCAATCTTGAACTGTCTTTTTTTGTAATTGTTGATAGTAACACGACTTATAGGATATGTTGAAATTCTTCCTGTTCCGCATGTGTATACCATGTATACCTCGGGGGGGGCAGGTAGGGGGGAAACTGCAAAACAAATGTTATTTTGCACGTGCTGGAACATTAGCTTTTCTTCTGAATAGGCCAGTGATTCCTGTGTGTTGAAGTAATGACTTGAAATTTGGTTGAAATGTTTTGGGGTTGGAGGGTTGTTTTTGTTCGGAAGTACTTCTTGCTCCCTGCCGAGCCCACTGCACTTTGAGTTCTTAACTCTTGCAAACAGCTGTTGATATATTTCCTAGTTTTATAGCTGTATCATAACAGTTATTTTTCTGAAGATTCATCTTGCCATGCACATGCTTGAGCTTCTTAATTCTTCTGTTCCTGCCATGGGCAGGTGTGTATTGTGCAACCAAACGGGTAGTGGGTATGCTTGCCCTTGCAGCCCTACCTGGGGTGCTAAGTGTGCTGTGCTCACCGTTCATTATGACCTGGGCCATCCTCATGCAGTGCTTGATGTGCTTCATTCCAGGATCAGGGGACACTAGAAAATCTTTGGGATTGCTGCTCAGCTGAGTGAGACTGGAAGGTGGAGTTGTGAACATGGAGTTAGTCTCCCCTGTATTTTTCCTTGTAGGAAAAATGTAAATAAAATGCAGTGAGGAAAAAAGCTGGATTGACAAACAGTAAATTTGAGACCACTACTCCTCATATAAAAATGTGATTTTAAGGAAGACTTGGCCAGAAAATCTGGAGTATGTGGACTCGGGGATGAAGAACTGGGAATCTGATGAGGGAAATGGAAGTAGGGACCAGGAGCTAGCTGGCTGAGGGAACAGGTTATTGAATATGGGTGGAAAATCAAAGGAGACCTGGATGTAGAGCATTTGAAAACTAACCGTTTGTAGAGAAGGAAGGAACGCATTGGTGTGCAGGGAAATGTGTTCAGAAAGAGTAGGCAGCAACTTCTTCACTAGAGCCTGTTTCTTGTGAAAACTGGAAATTCAATCCAGTTTGCCCAAGTCTTACTGTCAGTAAAATCTACAAATAAAATGTCTCTTGTTTTTTTCAAGCGCTGGAAATCACACATAATGGTGACCTACCAGCTATCAGTTATTCCACTGAGCCACATGGTAGGTGGTTAGCCCACAGATTAAAAAGTTCCATTCATTGACTAATACAGTGCTAAACTGTGAAGGCTTTTAGTCTTATGCTTAACTTAAAAATTAAAATGGCATTGGTGGTGAAGTTTAATACTGACACTTCCTACCTTTAAGTTGCTAATAAAATCTGTACTTACCCTGTGATTTGATTCATGGTACAGCTTTTAATTAAACAATTGCATATACTTAACCTTTTGTGTACCTGCCTGATTTGGGGTGCAGGACAGGCTTGTGCTGAGGTGAGTCAAGGTCACCAGCTGAAGTTTTGCTCCAGCCACTTTGAGCTAGAATGGATGTAACAAGCAGAGCAAGGAGCTGCAGGACAGAGCATTTGAGCACTGCTGAACAAGTCTCAATTACAGAATTTGGAAGCAAAATGAAAAATTTAAATTGGACTTCTCAACAATGGATTAACATGTTGCTTTCACTGGGGTGGTCAGGTTAGAGGAGTGCTGGGCATTCATACTTAAAATAGCATTAGGAGTCTGTGTTTGAAATAAATTCTAATCAACTGGAGGGGTTCCCGTCTAGAAGACATGAATGCAGTTTTGCTAAGGCAGCATTATCTGCTTTGCACTCTGAAACAGGAATCCTGTAGATGAGATAGTGTTTGACCATTTAGATTACATCCTAATGCATATGCCCAGGAGGGCCTAATCTGGGCTGCTCAGGAAGTTCTGGGGCTGCTTAACTTCTGCTAGTTTGAACTTTCACTCTTAAGATACATAAACACATGTGACACTTAACAGTGGGACACATGGAGCTCAGTTGTCTTCAAAGCGTTTAGAATGTGAATGGTCCTGTACAGAGCTGTCTTCGCACTTGTAGCTTCTGTCAGGAGCTCATCAATGTCTGAAACATCAGTTAATAAAAAAAATCACAGTAGATACTGCTTCGTGTAGCAGTGGCCTAATGTGATAACTCCTTTTTCAGTGCTGTATTTATTTTAATTGACTTGATTTCCTATGGTATCTGCCACAGAAAGGACTGCATTTGCACTTGATCTGTCCAATATGGAAATTTAATACTCTCTTCCTTCATAATCTTGTTTGACAGATCGAGATAATGTTATTCATTCATATAAAACCAGTGAACAGACACACAAAAAAACCCTTAAAATCAGATTCCCGATGTGAAAATACTCGATGCAGTATGCTATTAATTGAGTTATAAAGCATAGAAAAGCTGAGACCAAACAGTCAGAGCCACTCATTGCCACATTGCAGGTGTACTGCTGGCTGTAAGAATGTAGTGTCCCCTAATAATAATACGTTCATTTGAAGTGTTGAAGCAACATTTGGCCATTCACCAGCTTTAGTGAGTTTTGCCTGCTTGACTAAATAAGTATGCGCACACGTGGGGGCTTCTTGGAGATCATTAGTCTTTCCAAACTGCAAGTCAAAATAGTGGTCTTCATACATTGTCCCCTTGCAATGACGTTAGTATTTTTATGAAGAAATGGTGAGGCTTTTTTCTGTTTAGAATAGACTCATTCTCCGTGTTGTCACTTTTAAAGTGACGTTCAGATTCTCAGCTCTGACAAATACCCAAACTGAGTTTTTATAAGTAGTCTTTGGTGTGGGGCAGAAGTAGAGATCTGGAAGTCTGATCTTGCTTAAGTAGACGTCTCTAGAATTGGCTGGATTGTGGTTCCTAAAGCTGCTCTAACACGAGGCTGAACTTGTGCTTCATGGTGACAAGTACCACTGCCAAAGCTCAGTCCAGAGCTGTGGGCAAGGGGTGGGTGACTCCTCCAAGCTCTGCCTTGACTTCGGTGTGAGCTTTGAGCCAAGCTCATGATCCTTAGAAGATCAGTGCCAGGGTTTTTTTCCCCAGAAGAGCATGGGGAATGGTAAAACGCTTGGCTACCCTCAGTGGGATGTCCAGAAGTCCTCTTCCCAGCCTTCAGCATCACCTGCGGTCATTCTGCTGTCTCCAGAGACATGCCTCTGATTTACAGCCAACGCTGAAAGTGTATCGAGGCATTTTGTTGTAACTTTTCCGAAGAAATATCACCCTCTTTCTCTACAAGCTGGAATTTTTATGAGCTCCTGAATCGATCCTTTGCTGTCACAACAGCCTCTGAAGCCTTTTGAGTTCCAGGGTGCCACAAGTTTTGTGCTATTTAACCTTTCTAGAGACTTCTATTTCTTGGCTTGTGCTATTGTAAAGGCATTTTTTTCTTGGATTGTGTGATTCCAGTGTGCTGTGTGCAAGCCCAACAAATTCATACAGTTGCTCTTTAGTATGTTGTGGTTTGTTGGTTTTTTTTAATGAAACTGATAGGATCTTATTCAGCTTCTGTCTTTGTTTTTAAAGTGAGTTCAAAAGTTACTACAAATGTGTCTGCAGAGTATAAGCATATGTAAGCCTAATTTTTATGGTAAGCCCAGTGTTGAAAATACTGTGGATTGTCTTGGGGGGCGGAGAGAAGATGTTTTCTGTTGGCTGCTTATTCTGGTGAGGGGCATCTGTGACTATATTTATTTGTAGTTCTTTGGCAAATGAGATCAAATTGAATTCTCATCTGGAGATGGAAAAGTCTGGACTCTGTATTGTATGTGTTTTCTCTTGGATGGAAGCGGAAAGCGTGTGTATCTTTTTCAGTGATTCAGTTTCCATAGTGGGTAAGGATTTAAGAAAGCCTAGGTAATGTTGTTAATGGCTCAGAAGACTTGTTTTCCTTACTATTTTTTTTCTAGCCATGTGCCTCTCGTAATATTTTAATGAACTAGCTATTGTTGCCTATATTAAAAGCTATTATTGTTGCTATGTTTAGCTTAAAAATTTGTAATGCACATAACATTTAATTACTTGAGGGGATTGGTTATCAAAATGCAGTGTCTCCTTAGTGAAGGATATACTCCATGTGTCACTCACCATGGAACGTGTTATTACTTAGAATGGCAGCCAAAAGGAGGACCAGAAACCAGATTTTTATTCACTTCTGGGTTTAGTAAAAACTGCTTTTCCCTGTTGTTTCCATTTCCTGTCTACAGTGGAAATGACTCTTCCATACATCTGTGCAGTAAGAAAGGTTGGTTGGTTGGTTGTGGTGGTCATATAGGTCAATGAATACCTAAATATAATTACCTAAATTGTTTACCAAAGCCTGTGGCAGGCTCATCCCCTTTCTGACTCTACAAATTACTTTAGATTTTGTCAGTACTATCTGAAACCCATCAGGGCTTTTCATATCTCTGAATAACTTGGGTTTTAGGGTAATTTGGCCTTCAGAGGATCCATCTAGTGACTGCTCGGAATGAAAATTTCTGCCAACAGATCTTCAGTATTACCTTTGTGTCCAAGGACACAGTATTTCTGCTGAACTCAGGATCTCTGTTCTGGAGCCAAATATTTTGACCTAAAATGGGATTGATGGGAAAGAGGGAAGTAGAGGAATTAATTTTTTTTTTCCCCTTAGTCTATGTCCCAAGCATGAAAATCCTATTTAGCTTTATATTGGAGCCTATACTTTATGTACATTACAGTAATATGGGCTTATCTGCCCAAAATTTACAGCACTTCTCTTTAGACTGCATGTATTAATTGCTAGGGTGGTTTCTGTCCTGTAGAGTCAAAGGCTGAGTTTCCCCACTTGGCATCTCTGGTGTCGTTCTGTCCTTTGGCAGAAAAATATATACCATATAACTATATGCATGTTCTGTTGATTCTTGGCATGATTTGTTTTATTGTTTGTCCTCATTGATTTTCAGTTTTCTCTTATCCTTTCTGTTTTTTATAGCCCTTTTAGGGTCTCCAGCTGGTGGAATCCAAAATTCCATCGGTTCTGTTGGCACAGGCCAGCAGAATACTCCATCGCTAAGTAATCCTAATCCAATTGACCCCAGCTCCATGCAACGAGCCTACGCTGCTCTTGGACTGCCATATGGCAACCAGCCTCAAACGCAGTTGCAGCCCCAGGTACAAGGCCAACAGCCGGCACAGCCTCAGGCTCACCAGCAAATGAGGACCATTAATGCATTGGGTAGGTGGAAAAAATACCAAGAAACTAAGGTGTTAAAATAAACTGAACTGTTGAATTTTTAGGATAGGCTGGTATTTCATTTGATCAGAGTAGTGAATTTCTGTTCATGTTGATTAATCACTTAAAATTATACTATTTATAAACACTACCATTCATTTACATTTGAATATTAGAAAGCTTTGAATATATTGCTTCTGCCAAATAGCAGGAGATTTAGTTTATTTGAAAAATACAGTCCATAGCTTACTGTTGTCTGAAGTGATTAGACAGAGTTGCTGAAGGATTGGTTTAACAAGTCTCTCACCTGTTCTAGCAGACAGTTCTGTCTCAGATGCTAATTTCTTTCTGGAATCTAGTTGTTTTCTTTTTTTTAGCTTATTAAACTAATCTTAAGAGTTTATGAATTTTAAATCTTAATAGACTTGTAGGGGAAAAATGTTCAAATTGAAAGTAACTTGATTCCATAAGTAGCTGTGTATATGCACCACAGCAGATATTATCATAAAAGTGCTTCTCTGATACGCTGTTTCTTTTCATGAACTAGCTGGGTCACTAAAGTGTAGTTTTGCCGTGTTATTGTCAGAATTGTGAACTGGGTACCAATGATGTTTAATTTTGTCCCAAAGGAGCCAACCAGATGAACCTTCCCGCAGGAGGAATAACAACAGACCAGCAAGCTAGTCTAATTTCTGAAACTGCTCTTCCAACATCCCTTGGGACAAATAAGTAATGCACACATTTTCATTCTTGCTCAATTAAACATTTATTTACATGCTTATGAATGTAAATAAAGAGCATGCTTTAAAAACTAATTGCATTGGCATGGAAATGATCCGTCATATCTATAGCTACACTCTTCTTTCCTATTTCAATTCTGTATCTACCAGTTTGTCCCCCCAGAGAGCCCCAGAATATTTTAGTAGCTTTAAATGAATTCCCAAAGGAAGACTATTTTGTATTTTAAGTGTACAAATACCTTAACAGTTGTGATTCTTTCTTGTTCATACCATGGCTTGTAAACTCCTGAGCTTTGCTGCTTTAGGCGTTGCAGTTTGTTGATCTCAAAATTTCACTTAGAGAACGTTTGATACAATAGCTGGAAGTAATGAAAGCAATTACTCAAAAATTACTTCAGGCAAACATACAACAAAACTCTGCATTCTTGTACTGTAACAGTCCCGTTTCTATTTTAGCCCACTAATGAATGATGGCACAAATTCTGGCAATGTTGGAAACCTCAGCTCAATGCCAACGGCTGCACCTCCTTCTAGTACCGGAGTAAGGAAAGCATGGCATGAACATGTCACTCAGGACCTGCGCAATCATTTAGTGCATAAACTGTAAGTATTCACGAAGACTGCTGATTTTTTCCTGAATGTTTTTAAAGAATTCAATACAGTAATTCTGCTATTAAGCTGAAAAGTGGTGGAGAAGATTTTCGGTAGTGGTTCTCTGATGCTGGCCACCGAGGATGAGCTGTTACCTTTAACCCTCCTCTTCAGTTCATTCTTCATGCTCATTTACGAGTGGCCATGAAATTAGTTTACATTGCTAGTAAATTTGCTCTGATGTAGTAAACAAGCATGTAGACTCTAGGCTGTTAAACCTCACATTTTTTTCCATCGAATTTGCTTTAATCTTGTGGGAAACAGTACAATATTGATTATTTTTTTTAAAACAATTTCAATATGCTTTTAAGTATCTAATGTATAAAGGAATGTCCAAAGTGAATATTGTAAAGCTGTACTGATTATTATTTTTTTCGCTGAAGAATTTTTCTTTTATTCTTTCTCCTTTCTTGTAGTGTCCAAGCCATCTTCCCCACTCCTGATCCGGCAGCACTGAAGGATCGCCGCATGGAGAACTTGGTGGCTTATGCCAGGAAAGTGGAAGGAGATATGTATGAATCTGCTAATAGCAGGGTATGTTGCTTCAGTCCAGATATTCGGTATATGTTAAAGAACAATAGTATCACAAATCTTATAAGCGCAATGAAAACCACAGAGAATCATTTCACTGTTCTCTTGATGAGGAAGGTCATACTTTCTGTCTGTGACCGTGTTTGTATAGCCTCAAGCCATCTGATTAATGTCACTCCAAGCTAATTCACCTCCCTCAGCTCCATAAAAACTAGACAACATCGTCCCAGCCCCATTTACATTCCTCCTGAAAGTGTGATTGACATGCATGAAGACTGGAGCACAGCTTGCAGTTCTTGATGTTTCCCTTACTGACTTTCTCCTTTTTGGAAGTCTGTGTAAATAGTAGTTTTAAACCTTTCTTAATGCCTCTTCACCATTGGATGTTTTCTGTAGGACTCAGTCCTGTTATGCTGCTTACCTTTTACCTGCGCTGTTGGAATTATTTCTCTTACTCAGCAGCTCTGACAGTGATTTGGCTAAGACACGTAGCTGTTCCACCTCTCAACACATCAAGTCAGTTTGCCTGCGTTTGTGCATAGGAAACAAGACAGAATTCCTGTCCTCGTTCATGATTTTTGCTCTGTCTGCAAAGAGGTGTCAGTTCAAATCTCTGTTACTCAGAGGGAGCAAACCCCTGTTGATTGGCATGCTGAGGATACTATTTCATTATGACACTGGGGCAATTCTGCCCTAAAGGAGCCACTCCCTGAAAGTTTTCAGCAGATCAAGACTATGTTAGTATTGCCAGTAGTAATAGCTAGTGAGATCTTGCCTGATTAGAATCTCGAGTGTCCTGTCTTAAATAAAGTAAGAGTAGCTAAAAAAAGAGTAGTTAGTGGCATTTCAGGTGATAATTACCCAGTAAGACAGTAGCACTTAGTCTGCCCACTCAGACCGACTCCCAGAAGAGCTGAAGATGGCATGCCAGTTTTGTTTCCTAGAGGTAGACAGGCAGTGGTCATACTTGTAATGCTGCTGCTATGCCAGCGTCACTCAGTGACAGTATTGTATTCTTCTTGTGGCTACCAAGAGGTTGTTTAGCAAGCAAGACTTGTGTGTGATCACCTTTGATCACCCTGGCAGCTTTAGAGAGAACAAGGATTTCATAGACATAGATAAGCATCTTAATACCTTCTCAGTAAAGGTGAACGTAGCAGACTTCTAGTTATAAAATTAAATGTCTTGTGACCTCTGTGCCAGACAAATGCCCACAAGTGTCTTCTCTTCACCCCTTAAAACAGCTGTCAGAGCCTCATTGCCAGCAGTCTCTTTTATGGGAATTCATGTAACATGTTTGGCTCCAAGCAGCAGACTTGGAAGAAGGGAGTAGTTTTGAATGTATTAACGATGCCGTGTGGAATTGCATTCTGCTTTCTGAGGAGCATCCGTTCTACTTTGACATTGAAAAACAGATTAGCATGAGGCATCACTGGAAGCAGTTTGGACATTGTTTTAGTAGTATGTGCTTCTTGCGAGCATGTCCTTTTTCAGAAATCTGTGCAGGGTGGAAGTAGCACAATATGAAATCTACAAGTAGGAAGTTATAAATGAAGTGTCTTGAGCAGGAGGAGGGAAGGGACTGTAGTGCTTTCAAATCGGACAGCAGAAGGTGTCTGCACTGATGGGGTTTTAAGACATTTGAAGGAGGGAAGTGACCTAAAAACAAAGCTTTATATTGCAACACTGGACTCTTAACGAGACTGGTGAGGAAATACCTAGCTCATACCAAGTTTTCTGAAATGAATTCAATCCTACTTTAATAACAAATTCTAGTTGGATGAAGACAAAATGATTGTGGGATAAGCATAACTCAACCTTTGCTTCGTGTAACACTGGAGCATAGGTGACCCCACAAAAGAAATGTAGTCTTGAGGGTTGGTGGGGTTTTTTTTTACTTTAACAGGTGCATAATCTCATGTGTCCAGCAATTGCTGACAAGCAAGATTGTCTACCTTGCTGTGCACCGTGACTGTCTTATTTGATCTGTTGTCGGTGTGGATTGAGTAAAATGGATTTTTCATCTTGTACAGACGTAGTGTTTGTCTGTGCCTGTGGACTATTTTTCACTGATTTCCTCTATTCCTGTGGGGTTTTGTCTGGTTTTGTTTATTCCCTGCAATGCCTGTTAGTAGTCAGCCTCTTTAGGAAAAGAGTGGTTCCTTTCTTTATGTAAAAATTGATCTGTCCTTAACGTTTGTCTCCTGAAGTTTATTCAGCATAACTGTGTGTCTGGGAATGTTTTTTTTTTCTTTTGTCTGTGGATTAGTGGAAATGTTTATTATGAAAATAACATTTAAAAATCATTAACACTTAGAAACTAAATCACAGCTGCCTGTTTTCTGTTAAAGCAACAGAAAACCTACAGTCTTCTCCTTTGTCTACTAATCTACTCAGAGTAGATACAAAGGTTAGCCATAAAGCCAAGTCTCATAGGTGTTTTCTGGAAGCTTTGTTTTTCCTTTTCTGCATTAAAGCAGTGATGAGGCTATCTTAACAGAATTCTGTAAATAAATACTTTTTTCAAATAGGCAGGTGTATACACTAAAAAAAAAAAACACCACCACAAACAAACCAGGTGATGGTATTCTGGTAGACTATATGAGTTCTACTGTTTTCTTGTACTTGATGCTGACTGCTATTTTTTTCTCTCCTAGGATGAATACTATCATTTATTAGCAGAGAAAATCTATAAGATACAAAAGGAGCTGGAAGAGAAACGGAGGTCTCGTCTACATAAACAAGGGATGCTGGGGAATCAGCCAGCCTTACAGACCCCTGGACCTCAGCCCCCTGGTATCCCGCAGGTGGCTGCTGCCATGGGCCAGGCACAGCCCGTGAGGCCGCCCAGTAAGTACTTCTGTAGGAGGTACTTCTGTATTTCAGTCGTAGCTTTGGCACAGTTTGTGTCCTTGGGTTCTCATGCTAGTCTCAAGTTCGTGTGTTAAATTGTTTTTTGCTGACCATTCTTCTGTTGTGTTGCAGATGGGCCTATGTCCATGCCAACCGTGCCTATAAGTCGTATGCAGGTTTCTCAAGGTATCTACGTTTTACTCTCTAGTTGTAATTTGTGAGTTCAAAATAATTTTTAGGGGGGAAAGCTGACCACCTGTTTTTCTTTTGGAGTTGGGGAGGGAACTGCTGGGTCTCTCCTCTTTCAGCATCATTCCTTCTTGTTGCTATGTGGCTGGAACTGTCTCAGTGCAGTCTTGTCTTAAGAACCAGCAAGATATACCCAATACTTTGCTAACGACTGGGAAGTAATTCAGTCCTTTCAGAAAGAGGAGAGCACAAGCAGGAATACTGTAAAAGAACACTGTAATGGCAGGGGGGAGTGGAGAGGAGGATGTTGGCATGTTTTCGTCTGTTAATTAGTTGAAAATACACCTGTAGCTGGAAACCTAGCACGTTAATCCTAGAATCTCTATAACTAATTATACCCTTTCTTGGTTTTTGATGCAAAGTGCATCTAACAAAGCCTTGTAGCTTGTTCATAGCACTGATGGCTTGCCATCACTGCTTTAGGCTGCTGTGGGCTAATGGGTGTGGGGGTTTTCCTGAAAAATAAAAACCTGGGACTTCTAGGTGCTTCAGCTTCCTCCAAAAAAGTGTCCCAAATTATTTTATTTCTTTGTTCACAGTTAGTAGTAAGTTGAAACTTGTGTTGAAATGTCCTTGAAAAGTTACGTCCTTTTAGAATTTACTTCAATAGGAGAAAAAGTTAATAGCAAGTATAACTCCATAATTAGTTATTTACACCTTTATTCCTGTTAGACAGTTGTGGGGGTTTTGGAGGGGTTAAATGTTTTGTATACATAGCACAACACCTGTTGATGCATATTGCTGGCTTTGTCCTGATTTGAGGCTAGGAGTTGCCTTCATATATACAATATGTATTTTTATCATATTTACTTCAACCATTTCAGTGAGGCCTGAATTGCTGTTTCAAAGCAAATGCCTGATTTTAAGAAACCATCCCAAGGTATTATTTACAAATAGCATCCTGTCTTTGCAGATCATCCACACTCTTCATCTCTTGCATTATTTTTTTTTGACACCAGAAGTTATATTTCACCCTATCTGGTATTCTTCTAAATACTTCTTGCATCTTGATTTGTCTCTTAAGCCAAGTAATTTGAACAAAGTTAAAAGAAAAAGATGAAGTGTAGGGCAGTCAAACTTGAGTCATAATAAATGTTAAATTTATAGTAGAGTATACACACATAAATTCTGATGACTTGTTCCTAATGAGTTGTTTTGGGGGTGCATTTGCAGGAATGAATCAGTTTAACCCCATGTCCATAGGGAATGTACAGATGCCACAAGCACCCATGGGACCCCGTGCAGCTTCTCCAATGAACCATCCTGTACAGATGAACAACATGGGCGCTGTTCCTGCGGTTCGTACTTCTTGTTACCAAGTTCTTCTCAAATTGGTTGATTAAATTTAGCTGTGTTATCGCTGTTCTGAAAAGGCTATGTCAGAGAGTACTGTAAATTGGAGGATAATTTCATGGAAACATACCGAGCCTGTCAGGCTTTTATTGAGGCATTTGTTTTCAATATTTGCTTGTGTTAAAAAAAGCCAAAAAAACGAAACAAACAAAAACTTAGAGGGGTAGATGCCAGAGATGTAATAATCTCCAACAGTCTGTGGAAGAGCATAGTTCTTTCAGCAGCTGTGTCTTTGCAGTATATATACCTTCTTTATTCCTCCATGAAAACATGTTTTTATTCTTAAGAAAAACAAAACATATTTTCGGTTTCACTGGATTATATCCATCAGCTCAGAGAACAAAACGAGTTCACACTCCTAGTAGAGTTTTGAATATTATCTGTTTAAAAATAACTTCCTCGTGAATACTGTGGAACAAATGCTAAAGTTATATTCATATGCCCACTTCCATTTGGTTTACTGAATCCAGTTTTCCACTTATAGTTTTTGTCCTATCTTTTAGGGTATTTACCTTTGATTTCCTATGTAATGCTAAATGGTAATATCTTTAATTTGGGTGTTAATTTTTAGATGGCAATGTCTCCTTCCCGAATGCCTCAGCCACAGAACATGATGGGAGCTCATTCCAACAACATGATGGGACAGGCTCCTACCCAGAACCAATTCCTGCCCCAGAATCAGTTCCCGGCATCCAGTGGGGCTATGAATGTGAACAGCGTGGGCATGGGTCAATCAACAGCCCAGGCCGGGGTGGCACAGGTAAGGTGTATTTTCTAATACTCGAGTTATTTACTCTTAATTATTTTGTTCTAATTTATTTGATTTATGTATGTTTATTAATATTTGTGTATCCATTGTTTATTGTAGTCACCCCTGTCTTTGGGGGATCCTGGATTACATCTGCTGCCTTCACAAGCTCTTACGTAACTTACCTATATATGCTAACTGGGGGGCAATGCCCTGTAATTCCTGATTTAAATTCTAAAAAAAAGCATGCTGATGAGATTTTAGAAGTTAGCTTATGGGATGTTTATGAGCACGTGCTTTCGTCTGTGTGGACCTGAGTAGCTAACTTTAAGTGAAGAATTACAAACACAGAGTGGTTGGGGAAGATCTTTTAAAGTTCGTTCTAACCTCTCTACTTTTGAAGAGAAAATTGGGGTTTTTTTCTGTAGCATTTTCTGTTACAGTAGTGGTCAGTGAAGTAGTAGCTGTGCTTATGATGCCAATGTATATGCTTTTCTAAAGGGAGAGGCTTATTTTTTAAATCAGAGTCCAAGTAATTTAGGTTCATTGAGACCTCCAGAGTTCTCTAGTCCAGCCCCATCCTCAAATGAGAGATAACTTAGATCAGGTTATGAAGGGCTCTGCCAAGTCACATTTGGAATATGTTTAGGATGGAGCATCTACAGTTTTTTGGGCCCTGGCTCAGTTGTTTGACCACCTTTGTGGTGAACGTTTTTTTCCTAATGCACTTAGTTCAGTAAAACTATGTACAGGCAATATAGACACATGGTTTAAATTTGAAACCTCATCTGCAGGAAACTATTAATTGCCTTGGATTTCTAAGGGGTACATCTGATGATAGAGTATTCTTTTTTATCACTAGTTATCTCATGCAATCTTTAGTAAAATGTATAGATCTGTGCACATCAAGAATACTTTATTGTTGCTGCTCTGAAAAACATATCCACAATTTTCTTAAGCATCTGGAGTGGTCTAATTAGAATTACAAAACAAACAACAACAAAAAAAACTCTTTGAGGTTTGCACTGTGCAATGGGTCAGGCGTTAAATGTATTGAACTGTCTTCTAAAGCAGGGCTGCTCTAGAATTCTGGCCTAAAACGCGTATTTGCTCGAAACCATTTTGTATGCAAAGTCTGACCTTTGCCCAGCTAATGGCATGATTTAGAGATTGTCTGCCTCTGGGTTCTGTGTTACTTGGAGAGCGTGAGGGTTCCCTCTCTGTGCCAGTAGAATTAACGTAAAAAGACATGTATGGCGCATCTAGGTCTAGGAGCAAGGTCTGTGACTAAGAGCTGATGAAAACGATTAGAGAAATCAGAGCATAGTCATTTGCAGTGGCAGCATTTGTTTATAGTTGATCTCATGTTTAGACTCCCAGTATTCTGTTGAAGACTTCAGTGCTGTGATTGAAAGGCTAAATGTGATTCCCAAAGTTTTGGGAGTCACATGTCTGTAAGACAACCTCTCTCTCTAGCAGGGGCAGGTTCCCAGTGCTGCTCTTCCCAACTCCATGAACATGCTAGGACCGCAGAGTGGGCAGTTACCATGTCCACCAGTGACCCAGCCACCTCTACATCAGACTACACCTCCTGTGTCCACTGCTGCTGGGATGCCACCTATTCAGCACCAAACGCCAACTGGAATGACTCCTCCTCAGCCAGCAGCACCCACTCAGCCATCGACACCGGTCTCATCTTCAGGACAAACACCAACACCAACGCCGGGTTCTGTTCCAAACGCGACACAGACACAAAGCACGCCTACAGGGCAGACTGCGGCACAGGCTCAAGTCACACCGCAACCTCAGACCCCAGTTCAACCCCAGTCTGTGCCAACCCCGCAGCCATCTCAGCAGCAGCCAACATCTGTGCAGGCACAGCCACCTGGCACTCCAGTAAGTACCAGCTAGTTGCATTGTTCTCGTGTAGTGACATTCCACAAGAGTTCTCTCTGTGTAGAGCACTATGTCATGAATGTATAGAGCCCATAGCTGTCAATGGTAGCTTCTACTTTAGACCAAAGGGTTCGTCATAGAGTTGTGTAAAAATGTGTACGTTCAGATGTTCTCAGCATTGTTTGAAGGAGGGGGGGCATACTGAATGACTTCGAACTGCTCGAAGTAAAAATGGCAGCAGTGTGCAGAAAGAGGAGGCGTAACAGGCCTAATATTATATTTGGCCTTAATCAGAATTGATCTTGGCTGATCCATGAGATTTGCATAAATTTTTTTTCTTTTAAGATACAGTCAGGACAAATGCACGTTTCAAGGAATGTACAGTGTTTTACTGGGCAGGTGTTTTCTCTGTAAAAGAAGCCTCTTTGAGGCAGAATATTCTTCCTTGGCTTCTCCTCTGTAAAGCAGAGTTATTAAATGTGTGATATCAAAACTTGGCTACAGTGAGCTCCTGTATCCATGTTCTGCACTGTTTTAGAATATCATCTCATGTCTTTTTTGTGCTGTTCATTTTTAGTAAAGGAAAATATTTCTATATATGCAGTGTCTTTCTTTTGTACTGTTTTTACAACAGCTATCCCAGGCAGCAGCTAGTATTGATAACAGGGTCCCCACCCCTGCCTCAGTTGCTAGTGCTGATACGAATTCCCAGCAACTAGGACCAGATGCACCAATGCTAGAAAGCAAATCAGAAGTTAAAACTGAAGAAACTGAGCCAGAGACTAGTGAGACACAAGTGGAAGCTAAGACTGAGGTAAATGAGATTCTATACAGCTTAACTGAAAGCAGTGTTAGATATAAAAGCACTTAATGATGTGTCTGAATTGGTGAGCTAAGGGGCGAGAGGAGGGTAGTTACTGGAAAGTAACTGTCCTGAGGAAAGCCATGGATGGAGAGTGCTTCGACAATCTCAAACTAAGATTTTGATGACTGGAGTTTGGGTCATAGATGTAATAGTACATCTCGTTGCATCCTTTCTTAAGGTGGAGGAGGATTTACAAGGATCTTCACAAACAAAAGAAGAAACAGATGGAACAGAACTTAAACAGGAGCCAATGGAAATAGAAGAAAAGAAGCCTGAAATAAAAGTAGATGCTAAAGAGGAAGAGGAGAGCAGCACTAATGGAACCACTTCACAATCCACATCGCCATCTCAGCCCCGCAAAAAAAGTATGTGTATGAAAACTGACTTTTTCTTACGTACTTTGTTTTTACTAGCATTCGTTTTCTACAGTCTCAGCTCCTGCTGAGAGGTAGGTCTGTTTCACATGTGCGTTGCAGCATGTGAAGCACTAGGAGATCAGTACTCTGTAACTTATTTTTGGATGTAGGATTCCTTTAACATTACATGAATCAGAGGTGAGAAAAGCATGTCATTGTGGTCTTGATCCCAGCAGTCTTCTTGCAGATCCCAGTTTCTGCCTAGACGGACCAGGGCAGTAAAGCAGTTGATTGCTGGAGAAATTAATACACCTAAATGTCTTCCTGTACACCTTGGCCAGTGCTCTTTCAGGGGAGCTCAGTGTACATATGAGTGCTCTCAGTAACCAACAATACCCGTTGCTTTGCTTTTCTGTTAAGAGGCTGCACACACCGCCTTCATACTGAGTTTTAGCATTCACTTCTCTGAGAATTAGGTGTTGGAACTCCTCTCCTGAATCTGTATTCCTCCAAGGCTGGTCTGCTGCAATAGGCTTAAACATTTTTGAAGCCCTGTGTAGTTTTCAGCGTAGTGTTTATTTGAAAGCTTTCTCCTCATAAATGATTAGGTCAGTAGCCTCTTAAGTTACTCTACAGTGTTAGCGTAGCTTTAGGTGTGACTGTATTTGTACTGTGTATTTTTCCAAAGGGAAACTTGATGGCATTACAGATCTTGAATGGACTTACATAAATGATTGCATGCTTTAGGCTAGTAAGAAATAAATGAATAAGATTCTCAAAACAGACAAAAACAGATTACTCCGCTTGTAGTGCAGACTTTGTGGGAGTCTGCAAGGTAAGTGTTTGGACTCAAAACCCTTAGCTGTTTAGGGACCTCTGTCTCTTAGCATTTGCTGTTTCCAGATGATGTTTTCTGTGGTTAGTTTTTGGTTTTTGACCAAAGATAAGCTTTCAACATGCTGCAGGTGTCAAAAAAAGGGAAAGTGATGATCCATTTCATTACTTTTTTTCCTTCTTCCCTTGTCAAGGAAACGGCGTATAACTACATTAGGAGAACATTACGGGTGTGTGCTTTCCAGAATGTGATCAAGGAATCATAAAGTTTTAAAGTTTATGCAGCTTGAATCTTGATGTTCCTGTATGAGCTTTGGGTTGCATTTAATTACTAAACATAAACTTTTTATAATAAAACACACTTTCCTGTAGATGGTGTTTTCAGTTTGTAGCACAGTGGGCCAGTCAAATGAGAGTATGCTGCAGAACTAACTGGCAGAGCCTGTTTCAAACAAAATGTAACACAGGGAGTGGAAAGCATATTAGCATTTATAAACCAGTTATATTCCCAGTGGAAAGAATCACTGCTGCTTGTTAGGAGGAGTGCACTTGCAAGTAAATCGAGACGAGTGGTTGAAAGAGGCAGGTTCTTGCAGAAGTAGTCAGTGGAACTTGCACTGTGTTCTCCTGCTGATTCAGTCTGGATTACTACGTATTTCCAATACCTCATTTAGTAACACAATTTTGTCTTGGAAGTACTGTTACTAAGTAACCGTATAGCGTAATACATGTGCAGCATGGGCAGGTACAACCACAATATATGATTTTAAGTGGTGACATTTTCTCACAAAGTAGTTTGTCCAACTTCAATAGAGCATTTGTATTAAAATGCTAAATAAACCAAGAGGTATTTGAGAGTAAATAGTCAAGTGTGCGTAAGGGTTATATGGTATTTTAAAACTACTTATGAGACTAATCTGGAGTTTTGCATGGGTTACAGAAGTATTGGAAACTCTTCTTCCTTCCCACGTGGCCAGATTGCTGAGGTACACCCCACAGTAACCTGGAACGTAGCAGCTACATGCTGCAGCTACTAGGGGGAGGGCTCACGGTTGGAAGTCTCCTGGAGTGTATGCTATAAGATAACTTAGCAAGTTTTAGCCTGATACCTTAATGTGTGAAAAGATTCCTCTGGACCCCAAAGGGTTGTATTTCTGGGTGCAGGTGGCTTATGTTGTGGAGCTGGACTCTCATCTGTTTGTACCACCCAGCCCGGTGCACTGAACAGCATCAGCCTGGCTGTGCTCGCTTAACTAGACCGTAACCTGACTTAAGTGATGGGAAATACTGCATGGGCTAGAAAACAGACCAAGATAATACTCCTGAGATACTGGTCTGCTCTGTTCATTTACACCTGAATTTTTGTTGGTTAGCTTTTTTGGAGAATTGCAGACACCCCTTCAGCAGCTTTTTCTTCCTCATCAAGGTTTTGCCTTCGTAACTGCAGGCAACCAAACCCTTCCAAATTCAGGGTCTGGTTTGGTTTTGCTTTTTTTCTGCAGATCTAATGTAAGCAAGAAAGAAAGGTTTTTGGTTCCTTGCTTCTTCTCTTGCACTCTTCTGAAAAGAAACATTATTCAGAGAGTTTCAAAAGAAACAAATAGTCATTTGGGTAGCTCTTGTCTCCTCTTTTTGTTGTAGATGGCTGCCTTAGTGTGACCTTCAAGATTAGTTTTATTGGTTTCTTCCCTTCTTTATAAGGCATAATAGTGCAAAACCTCCAAGGGCTTGGTTTTGCAGGAGATATTCAGGTGAAGATGTCTTCATCTTCCTTTACGAATTTTCTCCTTAGTAATCATAAGCAGGATTTCCTCTGTTTGAATGAAACAAAAAATTAAAAAGGTAAAAGATGTAGCATTATACTGTTCTCTGGCAGATAATATGTCATCATGATTCAGGCAAAGATCCCATTTTCTTTTTACCACCTACGCATCCAAGACAAAATGGGATAACGGGATGCCAGCTCCTCACAGAGCCACCAGAGGAGAACTGAGAGCATTTAATTTTGGAAAAGGGGCAGAGGGGAGAACAGAAACTTTCTTGTAAAAATCTGTGTAAGGAGAGCCTATGATCAAATGTTCTGTTATTAGTCATGTTCCTTAGAGGCAGAGCAGCTTTTTTACTGTTAAAGATGAATGCAACTTTTCTTGACGTTTTTAGGTTAAGTCAGAAATTGAAATAACTGGATTTTGATTTTTTCAAACTTCAAAATTAAAATAGGTTGTAAACCTTATCAGCAAAGGTAATTAGGCTTTCAAGAACTTGCCAAAAGTTGTGCTGAATCTCTGTAGTTTGGGTTTAAATTATGATGGGATTTATTTTGAAAGATACTTCAGCTTAGTGGTGTTTTGTCATAGGGGTCAGTACAGGGAAAATTCTAAAAGCAGTGTTAAGCAGGTGGCCAGAATAGGTTATTAAAGAGTGCTTTTTGACCTTTAAATTTCATTAAGTGAAATAATTCAGATTATCGGGTTATGAACTACCTGAGCCAGAGCAAGATGGTTCCAGAGGAACGATAGAGAATACTTCTTCTCATGAATAGAATTTAATAATTCCTTCTGTTCCTGAGAATTCCATAATATAATTTAGTAGCTGTTTATAAAACTTTGAGAGTATATGGTAGGGTTCCTTTCATAGGAAAGTGCCTGCATATATGGTATCAATAAATATGGAAGAGAATTATGGACTGAGATTGTGGCAACAGCTGAAACTATCATCAAGTTGCATTCGTTACTGTAACAACAAATGTAGGCATCCTTGGCTCATCTCATTTTTAATCTGGTGAGTCTGAGTTCAGCAGTAGTAGTAGCAGCATGAGATCTTGCTGTATCTGTAAGGCGAGCCCTTTCAGAAGCCTTTTTGGCAGCTTGCCTTAGTCCTTTGCCATGATTTAGGTGCCTTGGGTGGTATCTTGCCTATTGTGTAGATGAGCAGCAATCCTCTCTCCAGTTAGAGGCAGTGCACTCAAATGGTCTTAAAATTTTCATTCTGACTTAACGATTTCCAGGAGCTGCAGCATCTACAGATGGCTAAAAAAACTGAAACTTAATCC
This sequence comes from Ibycter americanus, assembly GCA_035590275.1. Lineage (NCBI taxonomy): Eukaryota > Metazoa > Chordata > Aves > Falconiformes > Falconidae > Ibycter > Ibycter americanus. The sequence goes on from JAVJGI010000050.1 coordinate 38,336,145, forward strand.
TTCAGAATTGTTCTGAGTAGCATCATCTTAATTTCTTGTCTTGCTTTATTTCTGTGTGTAGTTGAGGCAAAAAGACTTCCTCTTGGAAGTATCACCCAAATGAAAAAGGAAAGAAAAAAAAACTTTTTAGAAATCATTAATTTTTAAATAGAAGTCCCAAAAAGCAATTTATGTCTTACCAAAATACTATTTGAGTGACAGAAGCAATGATCAGCCTCAAAGGGGTCACTACAGCCCTGTTGATTTGAGTGCTTTCAACAGAACTCCTAATTGCTCCCTTTTATTGGTATCGTTCTTGTTTCAGCCAGGTAGATAAATATTAGATGCCATCCTGCTTTCCTTAGTTGTCTTTTTTTTTCTTCTCAATAATAAGCATTCTCCCCTATTTAAAGACTCTGTTCCTAAGGAAATAAACGTAATTACGCTGCTGAGATGCAAAGAGCTCTCCAAGTTATCATTATATTTTTCAGAAAATGCATTGCCTTTTCTTGTCCTTGTCATCCACTATTGAAAGAAACGTGGCTGTTGCCATGCCACTGTTGCCAAGTGGTTGTAATGATGCATATAAATCTGGAAGTATTAACACTTTCAAAATCAATTAACAGTCCGTCAGACCAGGACTGTTTGTATGCTATGGCCAGAAAATGCCTGTGCCAGCTATCAAGACATCTGGTTACTCTCTGTAGAGCTGGCTCTTTGGCCCTGTCCACTATGGTGTGTTTTGCTAGAAGAGTCTTGGCTTGGAAATAGCAAACAAGGTTAGAAGGGAGGGAGAGGAAAATATGCTTAGTCTCTTCTCTGAAGAGCTAAGGTTCATCCATGTTGAAGCAATTGAACGTATTTGGTTCTGAGTAAGTTGAGAGGGATGTGTGTGTGCTCTAGAATATGTATCGTTATGGGCTGCAGTTGTTCCTATCTCCTTATTCTGGGAATATCACCTACTGCAATTTGAGGAAACATAAAAGCTGTGTGGTGGCCTCTTGATCCGAAGTTTTGCCTCTAATCAGCTATGCAGATCAGGAAATCCCTCATAAGATTTTTACATTAACATTGTTCCATCTTATGGGGGGGGGCGTTGGTGGTTGGGGGTTTTTTTAGGGGAGTTGAGGTTAGGAAATGTGGAAGGAAGTTCTCTAACCTTTCTGACTTTCATTAACAGTTTTCAAACCTGAGGAGCTGCGCCAGGCTCTCATGCCTACCCTTGAAGCTTTGTACCGGCAGGACCCAGAGTCTCTACCTTTTAGACAGCCTGTGGATCCCCAGCTTTTAGGGATTCCGGTGAGTTGGCATTAAAAAATGTTTTTGTGTTTTGTCTTCGTTCATATAAACATTTTGTCTTTTCTGTTCAACATACTGTGAACAGTTGACATCTTAAAAATAAAGGGTTTTGTGTGTGTTTGAAGGACTACTTCGACATTGTGAAGAATCCTATGGATCTTTCAACCATTAAACGTAAATTGGATACTGGGCAGTACCAAGAACCCTGGCAGTATGTGGATGACGTTTGGCTAATGTTTAACAATGCCTGGCTTTACAATCGCAAGACTTCCAGGGTCTATAAGTTTTGCACTAAACTCGCGGAGGTGTTTGAACAAGAAATCGATCCTGTTATGCAATCACTTGGCTACTGTTGTGGGCGCAAGGTATGTATTCCAGGGATGGAGTTGTATTCTTCCAGAGAGCTTAGCTTGATTAATCAGATAAAACAGCTTTGTATGTTCTTTTTTCAAAAAACTGAAATACTGAATGAAAGGCTTGCTAAAAGTTTGGCTTTATTATAAGTGTGCTAAGAGCTAAAAAAGGTAGATAGCATCTTTCTTACTGCTATACTATTATTATTGTTGTATTTTTCTCCCTCAGAGCAATATAAAAATGCTTTGCTTGTTTCCCATGTCCAAAAAAGTTGGTGGTTAGAGGATCAGCTCTTTAGCTTATATAGTAATTTAATTACAATTATTAGAGAGTTGTGCTAATGTATTTACAATAGCTTGGAAAAGTGTGACAATAACAATCTATTATGATACCTGTAAATGTCAGGTTTACCTAATAGATACTTGATTAACATAAGATTACATTTTAAAACTTCTTTTCTCACCGTTGTTTTGCAGTATGAGTTTTCTCCACAGACCTTGTGCTGCTACGGCAAGCAGCTGTGTACTATTCCTCGTGATGCTGCCTACTACAGTTACCAGAATAGGTAAGTCCTTGACTTTGGGTTTGGGGTGGTTTTTTTTCGTGATTCAGGAAGTGAGGTCCTTTGAGTTCTCTGCGCATACAGGGGAGGAGGATTATTAACTTTTTCTTTCCTTTGTCAGCTCAGTCAGGAAAAAGTTATTTTTGTATCTTTGCATGCTGTCCTTTTGCAGGTGACCCTTTAGTTTCGTGTACTGCAGCTTGATACACACTGTACTTCAGTGCTTGCTATTAGCTAGGCTGTACCACGCACCACTTAAGTGGAAGGGAAGTTGTCCATGTTCTCCACAAAATGAGTGGCAGGGCTTGCTGAAGGGAGAAGGGCAGAACTGCAAAAAGGCACTGAGCAATCATGTCACCTTGTTCTGGGAGAATTGTAACAATACGCAGCTTTGTTTTCAAATTAGTGTCAGAATTTGCAAAGTAAAGGGTACAGCAATTCATTGCAAGACTTATGTTCTCACTTCCTAGTTAGTACTTAATTCTATTTAAATTAGTTTTGAATTAACATTGAAAACTACCCAGACACTCTATGAGAAGCTATGAAAATAATAGTTTCCATTATTTTTTAATTAATACTAGGATTTGATGTTTGTATGATTATTAAACAATTGTTATAATATTAATTTTCCATTTAATGGTTAAATCAACAGTGCTGTAATTACAAAGTGAACTTAGAACTTGCCTTTGGTTTTGGTTTCTTAGATGTTCCTCCCCATCCCCTACCCCAGAAAAAAGCTAAACGTAAATGGGCTAAGTCACAAACTTCCTTCTCCCTATTTAAAACAAAGTTATGAACTACTTTCCAGAGGCTTGCCCATCTATAAGTCTTGCCAACTTTGAAGCGCACAGCAGGCTGTTGTCTAACCAAAGTTACAGAACTAATTCAGACAGCCGGAGCTTGCATTTCATCCCTCTCAGGGCAATCCCTGCATCACAGACATGCTGTAAGATGGAGCCAGGCTGCCGATGTGCCACCTAGCTGAAGCAGCAAGGTGTGGGAAATGAAAATGTGTCATCTCACGTTGGTCTGAGGTGGCCTTTGTGAGGCCGTGCAGGGGAATGTAAATTCACAAACTCTTAAGGTTTTATACAGCCGCTGTGAGCTCCAAAAAAAAGTCAGTCTGAAGAGAAATAGAGCAGTTAAAATGCATTTAAAGAGATGGTACTTCAGTACTAGAAGTGGGGAAAAAAATACCGACTCTGTGTGGTAGAGTTTCAAATACTTTTCATATTACGCATCCGGGTAGTACTGTATTTGAAAACAGTAGCAACTTCAAAAATAACTGAAGAAGGGGTCATTTTTTCTTTCAGTTACACCTTTCTTATTTAAGTTAAATGTTAGATCATTTGGATTACTCGGTGGAAGGCAACGTTAGCTGCTAGCAAGAAATACAGGGTTGATGGGGCAGTGGGTTCCTCTGGATAGTGATGCGGTATTTCAGTTTCTTACCTGTTACAAATGTTATAGTCCATTTACACTGAGTTTAGTCTAAAAGGGTAGTAATAAAAGGGAGGTGATTTGTCTAAGTGTCAGTAGGCCAGTAGCAGAACAGAAGTAGGTGCAGATTTCTGTTCATCCAGATGCCTTGAGAAAGGGTTGGGGGTTTGGGATAAGAATATTTAGGCACCATTGAATAAATAAACTCTGGCACTATAGTTCAATGATTGCAAGTTAATTATTTGGTATAGAACTGTTTGGTTCAGAAGTTTGGGTTAATGGCGTTCAGGACATACACTTCATGTGTGCATATCAAGTTGAGAAGACTGATCGGTATTTCATGTCAGTACTAGTATCCAATTCCTAATCTAGAATTTCCTTTGAATGCACTTAATTACAGTTGGAAATTCACCTGTTAATGCAGAGATTGAGCATTTTCTGGACTTTGGTATTGAACCATAATGTTACTCTTTGATAAGCGGGAATCAGTCACCTGAACAGTCTGCATTTGAAAAGCTTTTCATTTTTGATGTGTTGCAAGAAGTACATTCTTTGGATTTTCTATGACTGTTATAACTAGAATATTGTATGCTGCCTTTGGGTTTTGTTGAATATTTGTGGTGACATGCAAAAGTCAGTGAATTACAAGTAAGTCTCCGTTTCTGAGGGTCCATATTCATAATAAGTTATAGCTATTGTTTCACCTTGGTTATTTTATGGAGAAATGTTCACGATCTTTAGGTAATTCATTTTCACTGTATTTCAATTTTTATTTCCTCATTTTAATATCATGGATTAAGGCTTGACTCTTGCTAGTGCTAGGCTTTGGTTCTGCAGCATGTGAGATCCTGCGCTCCCTTCGGATCCGCAGATTGCGGGAGCACGTGCTTCACATGCTGCCGAAGCAAAGCGCTCACCCCTGCGAGGCTGAGCTTCCCGCAGCCACGGCGTGAACAGAGGGTGAAATAGCTGTGCTGGTGGAGCTAGTTACATTGCTGCGGTGTAGCTCAAAGCCGATAGTGAAGGCAGCCTTGTTCCTCAGGTTCATGAGTGCTTTGAAAGCCCATAAATTATTCTAAAAATGGATCAGAATTAACCTTTTCTGGGATTGCTTAAATGTAGCAAAGTATTAATAGGAGCCTTGACTATGGATTTTTCTGGCTGCGTAGTCTGGTGTTTGGGTCCTCCTGTGTTTCGGTCATTCCCCATCTGACTCTTAAAATGAGCAACCTTGTTAATAAGGAAAATAATTAGTGGGGATTTTTTAATTGAAGAAAAATGTAAAGCAGCGTGCTATAGGCAAAAAAGGACATGGACATTGTGTAAAGGGATATAAAATTCAGAACCTGTTATGTTTGGTTCTTAAAAAAAAAAATGATTAGATGATACCGTATCACTGTAGTGGTACAGGGTGAGGGGTAAGTGAAGTCAGAGTAAATGAGATGTGCAGTGACAGTATCCACTCCTGAAATTCCCTTGTAATATTGTAATAACCCTAATATATTTATCATTCCCAATGATCACAAATTCATGGGATTTTTTTTTTTTTATCCTGGCCTTGTTCTGTTGCATTATCAGCTCCAAAAGCCTTTGTTTTCCTTGGGAGGGTGATGTGTTTCATCCCAGTTGAGCTGACCGAGGAGAAGAGAAGTCACTTGCATTTTAGCTTGTGTGGTAGGCTGGCAAGCAGCCCCCTGGGCAGGGACCATGGCATTTTAGCTCACGTGGTTGCTATCATAGCTGCAGCTGCCCTGCTGGTAAGGTGATTATGTGGAGATGTCAGTATGGGCTATATTAACTAGAATAAAATACACCTTTTTCCTCTTCGTGTCAGACCCACAGTAGAGGGAGTATTCAGTGTGCTGCTGCATTTAAGTGGTTCTTGGCTAGCAGAGTAGCTCTTAAAGCCGGAGCCAGCTGGCAGAGTTCGCCAAAGTTTTCAGGCTCTTATAAATTACGCTATGGTAACACGGACTGGGCTCCAGCCTGGGGAGGCGGCAGATTGCTCTGCAAAACGTCTTTCCCCAATTCATCGGGTGCTGCTGAAGGACCTGCTCCTGTTTGCTTGGGCTGCGTTTCACGAGCATTTAGAAAATGTGCAGTGGTGACGTGACAGCCAGTGTGTGTCGCAGGAGGAAATTCTGATCCACGCGTTTCCATAAGTGCCTGTAAACGGCTTTTGTTGTCTCCAGGAAAGCACAGCCTTGGAGACCTGTCACCAGTAGTTTTAAGTGTATGAGTATGTGTTTGAAGGGGCAAGCTGCCATATTTATTAATCTCCATCCCTTAAGTTGTTGGTTCATTGTGACATTGAGTCGTTTGATGCCTTTTATACTTACCATTCTTACGGTTCTAGTGTTTGAATACTAAAACTGCGTATTACTGTGCTGCCATTGCTGCTTATACTCTCTCACTCTTGATCCTCTATAAAGCTCCTTTATTTTGATGATCCTTTGTGGCCTTCCTGCATTTTACAGCTGTGGCCTCTCTTTGTTACCTTTGTTCATGTGTGAATTCATATCCTTTCCAAACATTTAGCCTCCTTTTTTTTTTTTTTTTT
>JAVJGI010000050.1:38342438-38383223 GCA_035590275.1 Ibycter americanus
TGAAGGTGACAGAGCACTGGAACAGGCTGCCCAGAGAGATTGTGGAGTCTCCTTCTCTGGAGACATTCAAAACCCACTTGGACATGACTGTGGAACCTGCTCTAGGTGAGCCTGCTTTAGCAGGGGGTTGGACTAGATGATGTCCAGAGGTCCTTTCCAACCCCAACCATTCTGTGATTCAGATTCAGTTTTCTTTTTGGTTTCCTGGGGAGAGGGAGGGATAAAAAGAATCTGGAATGGATTTTAGGATCTGAAGACTCTTCTGGTAGATGAGTAGGCAAGGGGAATCACTCCACTTCTCAACGGAAAGGACCACATAAACAAGTTGCAAACATCTGATACATAAGTATGTGGTGTCACAAGTTGCTCTGAGTTCCTGGAAAATGCATGTGACATCTGCAAGTAATGGATTTGTGTAGGCATGATAAGAACTGATTGAGCAAAGAATCATCGTGTAGGAGGTATGTGATGTCTCTAGGTGCAATGCAGTGGGAAGGCTTGTTACAAGATGTCCAATATCTGTACGCATTACAAAGCAGCCCTATTTTTCTGCCTAAATACACAGTCTCCGTAGGACAGAAATAGTCTTCTGCAGGTCTGTGGTTTCTCCTCATCAAAACCGCTACTACAGCACTGTGTTATGTACGGATGGACGTGTACGACCTGAGCAGTTAAGTAACACTGCTGAACAGCCGTACACATGCATTGGCTGCTCTGAGTGCAGCAGAGCAAGCCCTACAGCGCATTACTTCCATCACTGCAGCTGGTCTCCTTCCCTTCTCCCCAAACCCATCCCTTCTTTCTCTTCTGCTTTGCTAGCGATTCATGGGTTCTATGACAAGGGACACATCAACAAAAAATTTCTGCAAGGCGATATAAATGATTGTTTTTCATTTGAAAAGGCTCATTTTTGCTTTTTCCCACAAAGTTGCATGAAAATCTACCCATGGTGTAATGACACAGGGCTTTTTAATGAATAAGGCCCTGTGTTGTCACAAAGGAAATGTGCTGAATTTGACCTTTTCAGTACTTAGCACTGGCATTAATTTTATGAGAATGAAGGTTTTTCCTTAGAAAACTGCATGGAAAAGATTTTACAGCTCATATCAGTAGATCGAGAGGAGGTGGTGCTCCACAAGCTTTCCAGAACACACTGAGACCATAAGCACCACACTTACCTCCTGGATTAAGCTCTCCAGGTGGCAAAACATATGTACAGTGCCCAGGAAAGGCACGAAGTAGAAAGGGGCACTGTAGTATTACACTATGAGCTAAGGAAAAATCAGACTGAGGTGGCAGAGAAGCTAGTCTGCAAAAAAAAAATATTTTTTTTCAGTATGCAATCAGATAGTCAGCCTCTTTAAGATGTGAGCCAGCACCACTTCCTTTGAGTCAGTAATGTCTTTTTATTTCGCACTAATTTGAGAATCTAGCCCCTTGTTTAGGACAGCTGCAAGGACCTATGAGACAGCGCAATTTTAAAGATTTGCTCTGGAGTACAGGGGAGTAATGATGTAGGGGCACATCCTACCACAGAGTAGCTTCTGATTTACGAAGGCAAGAAACTCTGAACACATTGTCACTGGAAAGGGAAATAAATAAGGGATTCCTCTGGTGAAGAAAACTCAATCAATAGAAGAGGAAGTGCTACCACCTCAGTACAGGCTGGCAATTACAAATAAAAGTCTTGATTAGTAACAACTTGCAATAAGAAAGTAGAATGCCAACCTGTAAATCACTCAGGGAAGCAGCAGTTACTAAATTACAGAAATCTTTTTCAGTGAAACCGTCAAGTAGTGTATGTTTTTTGATATAAGTACTGGATTTTTTAAAAACATACCCTGTGAAATCCAGACATTTCTATTATCTGATTAAAAAAATTAAACATGCACTTTCAGTCTCCTCTCGGGCAACAGCAAGGTGTTGACTATGGTCTGTACGAACAAGGGGCAACTAGATTCTGCAGCGCCACTGGGAAAGCACCTGGAGGTCCAAGTATCTCCTTGCACTTCAAACTCCTCTTGGTCTTGTAAATCCCTTGAGCCTCTCCGCAAGGTCCCACCTTTGGTATACGTTTCTTATGAGACACACATTGTGATACAGCACATTTAATGCACTACTGTATGTCCTATCCTGTAACAGGCCTAGTCTGTGTGTTATAAGCACACTGTCGAACCATGCAAAATTCCCAGTTTTTACAGGGTTGTAACAATATTATGTAATTCTTACTTTGTTCCAACCATCTACACAAAGAGGGTCCGGTCAGTCAATAAAAACAGCAGATCTGACAGTGATTCACATGTGGTGGTAGGTCTCTTGAGTGGCATTTACCAAATATATCATATCCTTGCTGTAGCACTGCCAGAGGAAAATCCCAAAACCACTGGAGTCAGTGGGATTCTTCCACTGATTTCAGCTACAGCTAAGACTTCCTCCTTGGTCAGAGACAGGAAAAGATAACAACTTTGTGAAACACTTGAACCGGACCAACCTGAAAGAGGAAAGCATCCCCAAGGGAGTTGCTGAGACAGAAGACGAAGTCCTTCTTGGGGTGTTCAGGAACCGCTTGCACTATGCTGTTTTCCACCCAGACAGCGTGCTTTGGGATGCTGTTGTGGTCAATGCCAGATCTGCCATCAGTCTCATAAAAAAACAACGTGCATCCTAAAAAGAGACAATTGTATATTAGCAAGCAATACATTTAAACATAACGACTGCCCTGCATCTATTCAGTGCTGATACTTGGGACTGTAAATCACCTGTAAAACTGTCACAGAGATGGAGGATTTGCCAGTGCCTGCTCAAATTTTCAGCACTAGCTGAGATCACTAGTGGAGAGCACTAGTGACAGCCCAGTTTTTAGCCCAATAAAACAGTGGCTTCCACACCACGGGGGAACACCACAAACTGTACGGTACATCAAACTGTGCCCCAGAGGACCATTTTGTTCACCTTAGCATTCCTAAAATAGAGTCAGCCACAGACACGAGCCAAGAAGGTCACAGGCAGTAAAACACAGCCCCAGATGACAAACACCACTTTAAGTCCCAAAATGGGAGTCGTCCCCAGCCACCCTGTCCCACCAAGGGGACCACAAGGAAGACGCAGGTGTGAAAGCGTGTCTCCCCTGGCACTGCTGAGCAGACAGGCCCCCAGGCAAACCCCCATGGCCCTGCCTCAGCCTCCTGCAGCTGCTAGCTGCTACAGCCCCTGCAAGGCAAAGATCAAGTGAGTTAAATTACTAGATGCAGACGAGTAACTGAAAGAAAAATGGACTGGAAAGAGCTGTGCTTTCTAAAAGACTGACATACAAAAAAACCCCAACAAACAAAGAAACAAACAAAAAGCATAAACCATATTCTTATTCCACTATAATATTTCGGATCTGACTCATGGTGATACCGCCAAAAACAAAAACACATTTTAGCTGGGGACAGCAACCAACCTGCTTCGTTTTACAAAATAACCTTTACAATTCTCGGAGAGGGGTGGGTAGCAAGTCTGCAATTTGGGAGATTCCAAAAAAAGGGTCTCTTCTGCCATCTTCCCACATTATCTACAGTTGTTTTAAACTAAAACAGGCACATTGTTTCTCTGTCACTGGAACTAGCCCCCTCAGTGCAAAGGTGCTACCCAGCCTCTCAGAAAAGTATTTGCGGTCAAACAATACCAGCTGTTAACTTCAAAGCCTCCTTTAAACACTAACATTATTAAGGCACAGCAATCTAAGGAGCAAACACTTCACTTCAGTCAAAGCACTTCAAAATAAAACTGCCTCCGTGCTCATCCTTCCCCTTTTTTCCCCCCAGATGGCCCTTTGTTTGCCTGCCCCTCACAGCAAGACCTTCCTGCCACAGAGCCCCCCTCCCAGGAGATCAGGACCCCCCTGCCCCTGCCCCCTCCCTCCCTCCCCTTTCATTTCCCCAATCTCTCTAACCACCCCAAGGAAGGGCTGGCACCTAACTTTGCTGTTGGTTTTAAAACAGTGCTGCAAATTTAAAAAAAAAAAAAAAAAGAGTGCTCTTAAAAAAGCACTCTGTGGGGAGGACTGGGCTTTAACTACACTGAGGTTTCTGGTAATCCCACCTACAGCAGGAGACATGGCTCTGCCTCCCCTGGCCCACAGAGAAGGCCGGTTGCGGCGGTGGAGAGTGAGGCCAGTCCCAAAGCCCCGCAAGCGTCGCTTCCCGTTTTACTGCTGATGCAACCACAACAAGAGTAATTAGAGGTCACTTTAGGAGGCCAGCTCCTGAGTTTTGCTGCTCCGTTAACATTTACGGGCATTTATAAGCACGAAACAGGGCTGGAGCATGCTCCTAGCAGGAACTGCAAAAATTCAGAGAGAAAAGGGCCTGCGGCCTGGGCAGCTGCGGAGGGCAGCAGGGCAGCTGGGTGCTGAGGGCTGCCCATCACGAGATGGGTGACACAGCCAGAGCCAATGTCTCCCAGGTCACAAGCCAGCCTCAGCAACCAAACCATGCCTTCCCATCCACACCGCGAACGTGTTGCAGCTCGCTGGGTGTTGATACTCCTGAAGCACGTCTCAGAGAAGGAGAGGCCAATGGCACTAAGCAACAGGAATTACAAGAGTTTTAATGGTTGGACTTGATGATCACAAAGGTCTTTTCCATGATTATATGACTCTATGATTCTATAAGAGGAATGCACACAAAGACAGAGCCCCTGTTTGAACACATGCCAGTGTCATCACTAGCCAACTCCCACCATCACGTGGCTGCAGCTGCACACAGGTATTTAGTTTGTCAGTGAGCCATAGACATGCTTCTTAAAGGAAACACCCAGTGCTTGGAGAAGCCACCCTAGGTGGTGCCAGCAGGCCTCCAGGCAGGGTATGAACCCCACTTCAGTGCAGCACAGGCACGTGTCTCAGCCTACACGCATGCCATAATGTAAGCACATCAACAACCATCAAATAAAACCCCCCTCTGAAAAACATCAGGACCACTTCCACGTGCTTCGGTGTTAATTATACCAACGCTCACAGTGACTTTTAAGAGTCTAGGCTACTGGTTTCTTCATCTGCAGCAACACACAAGCCAAAGGACACCACGGATACCCATCTGGATAAGCCCTTGCATGGTTGCTCTGTACCTTTCAGGGAAACCCAGTAGTGCTTCCATTTCCTGCGCGTGGCCGACTCCACCTTCTTGTTCTTCTTGTGCACCAGGAAGTTTTTCACAGCCAGAGCACCAGCTTTCCGCACCGTGCCCTGGGCAGCTGTCAGGAGGATGTCGGATTGCCCTGGGGAGCTGAGGGTGCCGCTGCTCTGCTCGTCGCTGAGGGCAGAGCCGGCCTCCTCTAGGTTCTCGCTGTTGGTGGTGCTCATCTCGAGCTCCCGGCGGAAATTCTCGTACACCCCCTGACGAAGCCCGTCACCCGTCGAGCTGCTCCCGCTGTCGCTGCCGATGAAAGCCCGACTGGCCGTGGGGGAGTAACTTGAGTTGGTAGCATTGGAGCGTCTAGAAAGGAGGTCGGTGTCGGTGGCTGCTCCCTCAATCCCACTGTCAGTGAACTCGCTCCCCTCGCCTGCATTGACATCCTATTTGCAAGAGAGACACAGCATGAGATGAAGAGCCTGGCCGAGCCTGGCCTTCTGGAGAACACCGAGAGAACCCAGAACACCCAGGTGGCACCATATTTCTTCACACCCCCATTTTGTCTGGCCCTGGAAATCCCTCCTCTCTTTTTCTTCTGAAGACAAACAACTGGAAGAAAAGGTGGGGTAGGCAGAACTTCCAGCATGGTTTAGGAAAGACCAGTCACACACACACACAATTTCAGGTTATGCCTCTACAGCCTTAGCATTTTGGAACATAAGACGCAGCATCATCTGTTTACATTAAGCTAACAGTGCTAAAGGTTTTGCAAAAGGAGAACATATGGTAGCAAAAACTGGCAGTGTCAAGAAAAGCAGCAATCAACCTACGCATTTTGAAAAGAAAACATTAATATTGTACACTCACACCTACAGTTGAAGACACATTTTAGACATCCTAAGATTGTCATTTCCAAATTATATAACTAAAAAGGTACTTTTTTTTTCTCCTAAGAGGTTAATGTATTTGAGATTATTTCTGTTTTGTGTCACTTCTACATCACAAACCCTAACGATGTGCCACATGATATCCCTTGCCAAATCCCACAGTGATAGACCCTGCCAAAATACTGCAGCAGAAGACCCTTCTTGGTCCTCAAGAACTCACAGTTGAAATATCAGAAGAGAGAAGAATATGGCTGGCTGGAGCAAAGCAGGAAATAATGTGACTGAACTCAAGTTTTGAAGTGGCTCAGGCTGCCCCCTGCAACAAGGCTGGTGCCCAGAGGGGGCTAACCACTACCACCTCAGCATCCAAAGGCACCCGTGGCAGTTTCTGAAGGAGGACAATAAAGGCCAAGCCCTGTACGTGGTGACAAATATGTTAGATACTTGGGAGAAAAGGGAGCCAAGGATGAAGGTGCAAAGAGGTGAGAAATATGGCCAAAACAACAGGAATTGCAGCCTCTACCTCTCTTGCAAGAGTAGCTGGTGCTTGATTTACAAGCCTTAAAAAAAAATGAGGAAGTCTCTGAGAAGAGGTGGCAGAATGCAGTATTTATTTTGAGAGAAAACAAGCTTCTAGGTGTTGGTTCAGGCACGAGTTTTTTGTGCAGCCAAGAGCAGCTCTGCAGAAACTGAGAAACCCTTCACTGAGCCCTGTTTGAAACCTTCCTCCTGTGGAGCAACAACGGGATGAGGAAACCTTAGGGGGAGGGGAGGGGTGTTGCTGAATTTGACCAAATTTTAAGGCATTTATTTGTAAGGGATGGGCCTGTTCTTCATAAATGCTACCTCTCAAGGGAGACTTGGAGTCCAGCTGGAAGAATAAGCGCTTCCTTCCCTGCTCAATGAGCACAGTTATCCTAGTCAGTCTGATTATTTAATGCAACACATAGCGATAGACAAGCTGTTCTGGACAGGCCAATATTCCTCTACTCCCACTGCATGTGAATGAGCTGAACCGGGCTCCCTGTAAGTGCAGCCATCTACCCATATAGAGCAGTTTTCACAACAACACATTTTTTCCTGCTGTTCCAATACACTTGTTTTTTGGAAGCCAATTATCTTCCCATTTCTTGCAGCTCTGCAAAGGAGGGATATCTGGAGAGGGGAACTACTGCTGCTCAGAAACCGGTGTTTACAAAACACTGCCGTGAGCGAGCTTTTGTGCTCCATCACGAAAAGCTGGATGGTGCAACTTCCGATGACAGCGCTCCATCTGAGACCCTGTGCATCAGGGAGCCAGGACTGGCACGGCCACTCAACGCTCCAACGCCCGAGGCACTGCCTCTCTGCCAACGCAGCTACATCAGCATAAACTGGAGTGCCAAAGAACTGAACCGGATCACCCATGTTCACTGGGATAGTTATTCCCATAGAATGATTGGGGTTGGCATTTGTTTCCTGGGCCCTTCTTCATCCATAATGTTTTTTAAGGGAAAAAGTGTGCCACTCACATAGCATAAACAAATGTGTATTCTGCAGTGAACACTACATAACAGCAACAAAAATTATTTGAGGTTTTGAGATATGTATTATATGGTTAATGATTTAATATACAGCCTGATATAAAGTCTGTCTCATAATTATTTTATCCATGCTGTACAAAAAGTATAGAGTTAATTCCGGAATTTTAGCTCATGTAACTTTTAGGAAGCACGTCTCATGCTTTAACTAGAATTAGTCAGTTTAAAAAAATAAAGAGCTACTAAAACAGATCACCAAACTGAGGGAGATAGGATCTGTAATTTTGCCAGCCAGAGTATGCATGAAACTTTCTTGGTGCTTTTTAGCAGATGCAGTATTTTTTCAAAAACAGAAGTACACCCAGAGATGATGCACAGCGCTGCAATGCAGGCTCTCAAGGTTGCTCGTGCACAGTGTGACACAGCCTTCTTGTGTAACCTTGGTGAGACACAGCATTAATCGCCTCAGTTTCCCCTGTCTATAAATGGAGACTATACTCTGTAACTGATACATGGGCATAACGGTTTACTGTTTATAAAAAAATGCAAGGATGGAAAACTCAGAGTGAATGTTATATATGCTCATGAGCTTTAATTGTAGCACATTTTGCAAACATCTTTATAATCTTCACCACATTGCAAGTGATAGGCTGGACGGGTCAAAAGATCTTTTCAGCATAATGCTGCAGCCCTGTCCCTAATCTCCCTCTGCTCCCTGCACTCCCTTTTCTTCTCTTAAATATCCTGTATCAAAGACTTCTAACCAACTGATTCAAGCCCTTTGGTAGGAGGAGGGTCTGGGCATACAAAGGTCAGAATGGTTCAAAATCTACAGCCTGGTAATATTGTTCATACTCATGAATTATGAAACGTAGCATTGAGTGAGCTTAGCACTTTCGGAAGTCTGCTGTATGAGAAGATTGGTCTCAGGGTTAGTAGGGTTAACAGCATTCATTGCACAGGTCTCTGACTTCTGAGTTCCTGCTGCAATGTCAGCTCATTCTCATCGGAGGGTATGAAAAGCTCTCCAGAAGCAGCCAGCATCTGCTCTGGCTGTCTCACAGTGCTATAACCCGCATACCGAAGTGCATTCAATTAAGAGTTCAGCAGAAAGTACAGAGGTTTAGTATTGCGCTTCCACAGAAATGTGTCGCAGCTGCAGGGGTAACAGTCCCAAGCCAAGCAACAAACTGTAGCAGGGCTTGATGAACACTTCACTGGGGGCACAGAACTACTGCTGCAAAATTTCAAATGATGATGCTGAAAATTAAGCATCTCAACTCACACCATGAGCAGCACAGCTCTCCACTGATGAGATCAATGTGGACACACAGGCCCCTAGCTTTGGTGTCCAGCTACTGACATGGCCACCACAGGCTATTGCTCAGAAGGAAAGCGAACATTGCAGAACCCTGATGATAGCTATTTAAGAATTACTCATGTTTCCTGCTTAGGCTCTCAGAGAGCCCCATGGGCAACAGCAATGTCTCTCTCCTCCAGGGAAGACTTATTACTGTTCTGGGTCCATAACGGACGTGCCACAAAAGCTTGCTAACAAAACAGACATGTTGCTCCTCAGCAGAAGGAGTTCCCAGGCAAAGGTGCTTGAAGCCAAGAGTGAACTACACAGTTCAGCCTTCACTACTCACCCCTCTGACTCCTGCCCACCATCCCTGAGCTCTCCATCATGATGCTGATGGCATGTGCCAGGCACACCGCAGAAGCTGGGAGACAGCTGAAGACTGCAGAATGCACATTTCTGAAGCCTGCAGTTTTGGACGTTATACACACGTTACAACAAATCACCAGCACATTACTCTGGATTTGTAATTCCTATCATCAAGGGGCTCTGTTTTATTTCACTGGTTAAAAACCTCAAAAGTTTCATTCAGCTATGTGTAAGATTCAGGACACTGCACCTGATACTCTGCACCTCGCCAGAGAACTTGTGTTTTGTATTTTCAGGCTGGCAAACAGCTGTCTCCACAAAAAGGAATATTTTTTGCCCCGAGAGACCATCCCAGGAATCAAACGCAAGATTGGAACTAAAATCTGTGCTGCCCCACATAGCCTTCCCACTGGTGTTTACCTAGCTTCAGGCCTGGGAGGACAAGAGGGCAAAGCAAGAGGGAGGTGGAAATCATTAAATTGGTCACACCAAGCAGAAAGCATGTAGTAAAGAAAAGAAAGCGTATTTCCTTCAAGAAGTCGTGGGAATAGCAGTTCTTGGCATTTTGCTAACACAATAGGTCTTAGTCCATAGGGACAACAAATCAAATAAACAGGGGCCTTTGTCGCTTTGATTGAAGATTGCTCTGTGGAAAGCAGGGAGAAATTCGCATACAGACAACTGGCTGAAGAAGGGAACTAAACAGGCTCTAGCGACTGTGCTGCACACTGTGCCTTGATGGGGAGGCGGTAAGTAGTAGCACAGTTTCCACCAGGATCTGGGATCCCTGCCACTGCTGAAGATGACAGAGGAGCGGCACCGTTTCTTATGCTGACAGTGCTACCATATCTGTTGTAAATGCCCAGGGTTTATGAAAGGAGGTTCAGCAGACAGTAATGGAGGGAAAGGTGGAATGCCCGACACCAGAGAGGTATGCCACAGAATGAGAAACCGGCAACGGGCTGAATGGTGCCCTTGTTACCAACAGTAACGCAGTGAGGCCCTGCAAGCAGGCCACGTGCCAGGGCTGCTACAACAGCCCTAATGGCACTGGAGCGTAATGAAGTGGAATTATCACAGCCCCATCAAATGCAGAGAACAATTTAACTGATGAACCAATTGGGTAAAATATTAGTGAAAGTATTAGCAACCCATTTAACTATATGCTTTTTCCTCACATGAACACTGGGTTTCATGCAAAGCAAGACAGCAGGGAATAAAACTGTAATGCAGGCTACATGAAGCTAATGTACTTGGTGCTGTAGCTTTTGCATACTCACATGATACTCATACCTCTATGTGTCTCCTACAGCCACATTTGTTAAAAAATTCTTGCTAGATTTAGAAGATACACAGAAAAAACCCTGTTGCTTTAGAAAAAAACATTTACCTCCAGCTAGCAAAAATCAGGCGGAAAGTTTTGGGGCAGGTTCCAAGTGTCTACAAACAAAAGTGTCCCCTTGTTGAACATATTTGGTACTGGCCTCTGCTAGCAAGAGACCACTGGATGGGATAAGCCTTGCCCAACTCTGGCTGATGACTGGACACATTCAGAGCGCTTGCAATAGTGATGCACTTACCAAACCTCCCACCAGCAGCCCTGTTACAGACACTATTAAAACAGCTTCATGAATCACTTTCTCGTGCTTGACTGGCAGCAGTGATTCATGGGCACTTTAGGCACATGGGGCTGATTTAGTAGGAAAACTCTTACTTCCCTAACATAAACAGTTCCTTATGTGGTTAATACTTCTTTCTAAATTAACTATTAGATTTAAAATTACTTGTTAGGTTTTTAACTGAGTAGGGGTTTTTTTCAGAAGGGGGTCCCTCCAAGAGAACACATATCCTCTGTTCCCCATCCTTTTTAGCAACAGAGCAATAAGGTATTCACATTCAGCAAAAGCCTGAAATTGCACATAACCTGTCTGGTTGCTACTTAAGGAAGCACCACAGAATACATTTAAAATAGATGGATACGCAGCCTGATGGTTTGCATGCTTTTATGTGCCTGGTGTCTCTTTGAAGCTCCTGTGTAGAAAAAGATTGGCCTCGTAAGTGGCTTTCCTTTCTTTTCAGCACTGACTCTACCATCATTTGATGGTGAAGGTAGTCTGTTAAGGTACTACTTGCTCCAAATCAAAATGAAACCCTTTCTCCAGAGTAACTTGAACACCTGGTAATGAATGCATTAGATTTATCTGTCTTGAAAAGAGTCAAAATATTCCAATAAGTAAAGATAAATCATAAATTGCAATTGAAACCCAAGTGGGAGAAACGATTTTAAAGCTGCATTGGAGAAACACAAAAGCAACTCCATAGCTCATTCTGTCTGGAAGGAATACAGTTTTGAAGACTGTTACAAACATACAGAATCGTGTTCATGTAACTCACTGCAAAGTCAGAGGGATTATAATAATGACATGAAGGAGATCTGCCCGCAGCAACAAATAAAGCCCCCTCAACCAGATGCTAGATATGAATGAAGGTTTTGAAGATATCTACAGACCTGTGTACAACAGGACAGTATTAAATGAGAACTAGCCAGGATGCACCAGATTGACAACAGGCTTTGGAGAACTAAATTTACAGCCATAAACCAGCATGGGCCAACTGCAGTTCTCTGTTGGATTGGTTGGGTCTTGTTTACACCTCTTAGGAGCGCTCCCAAGTTGAGTGAGTTACAAGCCAACTGCAATTTGTATGTGGATACCAGACTGAGATGCTGGGTTTGTGACCTTTGGGGATTCAAAGAGATCAGATACTGATATGTACAAGCCGCTTTTGTTCCTACTTCTCTGCACTCACTGCACTGGTGCAACAGTTCTTCAGATATCTGAAGGAATTGAAACTAAAAAACAGCAACAAACCCTTATATGTGTTATTCAAGCTGCTCGGAGTAGTTTAATAAGCAAGCAAGTTTTGGCCATGGTTCTCTGAAATCAAATTTACTCCCGATGAAAAAGGTACTAGCCCAGACCTCTAGGTATTTCTCCTAGCAGTAAGCATCACTCTTATTACAAAAAGATGAATCACAGTCACAGGTTTCTGGGCAATAATCCCTGGGAAAGTCTTAAGGTATGGATTTCAATGGATTTTAGTTCCAAGATTCCTTTTGAACTTGTCCTGGTGAATGGTGTATAGTGTAATTTGGCACCTTGGAAAGACAGGCAAGGTATTGGATGCTAGGCACCCAGAAGATACTCGAATATGGAAAGGAGATGTGCATCCACTTTGCTCCGGCAGGACAGGCAGGTAGCAAACACCAATGTATCAAGCATCCATCAATCCCATTTCTTTTGCAGGTAACTCTGACCGATATACATGGCTGTTACCTCAGTATTACACTTGGCTCCTTTGCTCCATGTTAAGCTACCACATTAGCTTGGGGACTCTAACATGGGGGTTGGGAACACTTTTGGTTCACTGACTCCTCAGACATTTTCCAGCTAATAGGTGGGCCCCACCAAAAAGATCATCTCTGTAGACCACCATGATTCCCCAAGGAGCCTGGGTTTCTTACCTGACTTAGATGCCTTAAAGGCAGATTATGGAACCACAGGGACTGCTGCAGCAGTCAGAAAAGTACAACCCTGGAGGCTTGTCAGCTGTGAGATAGAAAATGTGGAAATGAAACTGTCTCCCATAAAGCTGCAGGGAAATACATGGGACAGCTTTACCCTTCTCTCCAAGGTACTGTGTGGAGATCTTCACTGACTCAGGACAGTTGTGGCATCAGTTTATGATCTGTCCATGTTTGAAAAGTTAGGTCTGCATCCCTAAGAGCTAAAGTATTGGGTAAAGGGAAGGGGAAGGATGTTTTGATTTTGCTTTTTAATAACAGGAGAGAAATCCAAGCCTGCGAGAGAGCACACAAAGGACACCAGGGCCTTTAGCAGGAAACGGCAGGAAGCACTACCATGGGACCTGAGCACACCAGCTCTTCCCTGGCTTTAGCACTGACTTTTAAGGGGTGCTAAGTATATAATACCATGCATGACAATCAACCCATAATCCAGTAAAGCCTCTTGCAGTGTGGTCCCTGCACACAGCTTCTGACACCTGTGCAGATCTGGGGTGGATGCCTGCTTTCCATCTCCAGCAGTGGGAGGAAGTCTCAGTTCTTCAGTGCTGCAGTGTTTAATCCCTCTGTTCCCAAACGATATGTTGAGGACCCCCCAAAACTTACCTTGCTTTCATCCCGGCAGACCACCCAGCTGAAGAAAGTTTCTAGTGGGATTGAGCTAACCATAAACTAATGCAAGCAGCCTAACTGTGCTTGAATTAAACAAATGGCAACATGCCTAACCAAAATCCTCAAAGTAAAATACAGGGTTAGGTTACTTTATGTTCGCTCGTGCCACGAAGAGGCAATTCTCCCTGAGAAATGTAATAGAGGGGGCAGAAGCGGGGAAGATGGAAAGCTGCTAGATCAGCAGCTTGAAATCAAAACTTATCATCTGGGAGGTGTTCACCTGAACAATCAGCTAACTTAAGGAAGCAGGGAAATGTCTGCCATCTGGGATGATGACTAGTCACAGGATCACATGCGGAAGCTCTCTGAACAGAAAACGTTTCAATAGAGCACTTAATTGGAAAGGATCACTACTGCAAATTGCATCCATCTAAGTAAGCACAACCCAGCAAACAAGCAGCTGGGGCAACCTGTCTGTGATTTTTAAGTGAAAAGCACTTGAAACCAAAAACACACAGTGTATGTAGCTTTACAGAGAATACAATTATTGCCAATGGTACAAGCACTTCAAATGTATAAATGACAAAGTCCTACTGTTTAAGAAAAACATGCCTGAATGGAGCTAGACCAGATATCAGGACTGCTGATTTGCTTTCCATTGGCTTCAGACCAAAGGCAAAGGAAGAAAAACAAATTAAGATCTTCAAAAGAGTATCAAAATATTTGCTAGCAAAGACCAAAACACGTATTTTCACATGCTCCTTTCCCTGACAATATTAGGGCAGAGTTGTATGCTCTGAAGACAGTGACTGCTTTTTGCTTTAAAATATCGTGAATAGGCAATATCTGATCTGATCTCATCCATCTAGGAAGGGCAGCTTGGTGACAGAGCAGGGAAGACCTCTGAATTTGGGTCTGAAGCCCTCTATTCAAACTTTCTTCCAGGCTCACACTGAATCCACTTCCAGTTAGCCAGGCTATAAACAGCTCATTTGGTCTAGCCGTTAAATGGGTCTGGTCATACAGACCCACTGAGAGCTGCCACACTGGCAGCCAGCAGGACCCAAGATGTGGATTCCCAAACAGTTTACACTGGCACAAGCTTGGGCTGCCACCAAAACGAGCGGTTACCCCTTCCCCCCCCAGCTCATTTCCACCCCTTCCTTTAATTTTGTGCCCTGTGGCTAGCAGCTGTAAACAGAGATGTTTGGTTTTAATAGGCTTTGTTTGCCTGGAGGCTCAGCAAAGTGACCAGCTGACCAGTGCTCTTTGGTGGGATTCAGCCTCTGGTGTCACCCAAGCCAAACCATCCAACTCGAGGATCTCCAGCTTTTGGAGGTTTGGAGTGCAGTTCAGGCTATATCCGAGACCTTGGGAACAACCTGTCTGAAAGGCACTATGGGACTATGTGAACAGGGGCTCGAATCAGTGAGGTGCACACTATAGCTGAAAACCAGTAACATCTTACTTGTAGTCACTTACTAAACTATGTGTCATTAATTATAATTTAATGATACATGACTTTGTCTATATTTCTTTCCTTGATTCCATCTGGACTCAGACGACTAAGATTAAAGGTCTGGGTCAATCTGGTTAAGAATCATACTTAGGTTGAAAATAGCTATGTTTTCCAGACTACAGACCGAGATGTACAGAATTACTTTAATGGGAGCAGAGCTTCAGCTGCTGAAGATACTCTGCCTGGAAAAGCAATGACCGAAGAGGGCTATAAGACCAGACTGTAAGGTCACAAGTGTTACACAGAGAGCGAACAGGATGCAGTGGAAGCCAGAAGCAGAAAATTATTTCAGAAAAGACAATTCATGGGGGACAGGTCAACCCGATAGTCTTGGATGCATTCCTCACTCAGGAAGACTCAAATCACTAATCTTCTGGGATGGCAAGAATGCCCTAAAGGAAAGTTCACCCTGTACTCTCCCAGTTTCTTTCTTTTTCTCTTTTCCTGAGCACTTGGTATTTGGGGAACAAGGTACTGGGCTATATGGTGCTCTCATGTGACTAATCCAGTGAGGTCCTTTTACATTTTGAGGTTATATCCTCTATGCCACAAAACCATTTATGAAAAAGTTTTACACAACTTAAAAACAAGTATTGGCTCTCTGGAGTTTAGCTATCCTACAGACCATAATGAAACACTATAACCTGTTATAAAACTCCCTGAGATGGTAAAAAAAATAATATCAACCAGAAAGATATTCTAATTTTAGACTGGTTTCTCTGTACGTCCTAATTCCCACAAAAACCTTGGTTTCATCTCCTGCATATTCTGCAAGATTTTTTTTATAGGATTTTATTATTTTTTTTAAGACTCGAGATCCCAAATTCCTCCAGGCTACCTACAGAGGCCTAAAAATAGTAATAAACTTGAAAACTGGACAAAAGGGGATTTAACACGCCAAGGACAGTCTGTGGCTGGTGCTGAAGGAGGTGCAGTTTCCAAGTCAGGCAGGCAGGAAGTTTGTTCACTCTCCCCTGCTCAGTTTCACAACAAACACTGGACTGGACACAGCAAAAACACTTTGCTTTCCCTGCAGAGTTAAGGGACATCTTCTTGCTGCTCCTTCTCGAAAGTTATATAAAAAACCTGGACTGCACCACTGTAACACAAACACCGGCATTGAGCTTTCCCAAGGAAATCACAAACTGTGTTACAAAGCTCAGAGAGGAACGAGCCACCCTCCTCGTATGGCAGTGCTTGACCATGCAGAAATGCTTTGGCCACCGTGTCTCCTTGGATTTTAACACACACAGGAGTCACTCCATGTTCTAAATACTGCTTGTAAAACACCACCGCTCCCCTAGAGAAGACAGTGCATGCATAGCTTTACACCTACTAGGAACTAATCCTAATGTCTTTCCCCACAAAGCAAATACCAGCACTGGAAGCCCATGGAGGTCTCTGACTTCAATGGCCACTGCCATCACCACCTCGACCATCACAAAATATAGAGAGGGAGGAGCGGGACCTGCAAGGCTGGAGCCAGTATCAGGTAGGGCTGGCTCATGCCCATCTGCAGCAGGCACCCATATACAGACACACTGCTGGCACCATGGCTTGGCTAGCAGATTTTGCCTTATGATCAGAACATCTTCTGTACACGCAGGACGTCTTCACACAACTGCCCTTGTAGCGGAGTTTGAAATGTCAAAAGAAGCTCATGTCCTATGCGAGGCTGTATCCACCCCCGTTTGATGGTCTAAAGAAAAAAGCAGCCAGAAATTATCCACAAAGGGGGAACATGGAATAAGGAAGTGGCAAGATGGGCTTGGAAGTGGCACAAAACCGTATCTTGAAGTTTCCATTCCCCAGTTCCCCTCCTGAATCTTCAATTAGGGTTTGTAACAGCTGGGGAGCATGTGGTTACAATTGTCTCTGAACATCCACCAGGAGGAGGAGGAGGAGGAGGGAGTCTCCCGCAGGCAGATGTTTAGCTGCAAGCAGGGCACAACAGGGCCATTTCACCAAATCTGGATCCTAACGAGCAGGCTGTAGGATCCCGGGGAGCTCACAACCCACAGTCAGAACAAGATGTATCCAACCAGAGCTTGTCTCTCTTCAAGCAAAAATAGGTGAAAATGTCAGCCAATTAAGCTTTTTCCACCTACATCACACCAGCTCCAAAAGCCAAACATGATCCCAGCAGAACTCTCCAGGAAGCCTTGCTTCAGCAGATCTGAACCCCTAATGTTAAAATGTTACAAAAAACAGAACTGCTGCGTGGGTGCCCCAAAGCCACCCTGTGAATATTAATTGCCTGTGCATATTGAATGTAATTGTGTCTCCAGTATTAAAAAGCTCTCCTCAATTAGTGGAAAGTGACTCCCACAGTTCAACTTAAGGTTTAAATTTGGAAGGGAGAGATTTTCTTTTCTGTTTTTTTTTTTTCTTTAATGTAAACCACATACTTGTAAAAGAACCCATGGATAAGGCACTACAACTGAACATGTACGGCTGTGATTCTGGCACCTCCTTTCTATGATACATTCAGGGATGTGTTTTTCCAGTAGCAGTGGTCAGCACATCACAAAAATTACAGCTACTGACAACTTCAATAAATTTAGCCCACACAGAAAATATGATGACACACATGCACGTAGTTGAACGTGCATGTAACAGTGGCTGGATTCAGGAATCAAACACAAGGGCACAAGCCCATTGCTGTGGTCTCAGACTTACCCTGCACTCGGTGCCTTCTGCTTCCACGGACCTCTTTAGGAACTTGGCTAGTCAAAAGATACCTACAAGTGACCATCAAGACCTTCCAGCACTACTAGCACCAGGGCAGGTGTGACTGAAAAAAACATGCAAATCTCCCAGCTATGAGTTTCCAAAAACTAGCAAATGCAAACCCAAATTCTTGTGAGGATGGGCAACAGCGATCTGGGCAGAAACCTCACTCCTGGCTATGAGGCTCAATTAGGTGACTTTAAACAAGGGAGTTACTTCTGCACTCTTAAATAACACCAGGGCAATGACAGGTCACTGGCCTGGAGGCCAACTGTGTCCAACACCGTATTACACTTGGCCCTGGGTCACCTTTGTGTGGTGGCCCTGTGGCCCTAAGACGTAACTATTATTTTGTGGGATCAGGATTGGGGGAGGCAGTCCAAAAGGCTGGAAAAAATATGAAAGCTTTGCCTCAGTCCATTAAATTGTTTTTGTAGTGTGAAATGTTTTCCAGCATGAGGACACATATGGCAAGCTCTGGGACAACACTCAGAAGTGTTGAAAGACTGAGAAGGGCAGAGGGAAACAAAATGCCCCAAACTGAGCCCAAGCACCAGCTGGCACAGACCAACGCAGTGCCAAGGAGCACATTAACAGCAAAGCAGTAAGGCCATCAGCTCTACCTCTCAGCTTCCACCATGTCAAGTAGGGTAACCATCACGCTCTACTTCACATCATGGGTGTTGAGTAAAGATGAGTGAAATATCTCAAAGTCTTGAGATATTGTCGGGCTGGGGACCTGGTACAGAGACAGGTTGGTAGCTTCCCTCCTCTCACCCCATCCAAAGCCACCTAATCAGGTTCACCAAGGAACTAGTCCTTGTACTTTGTGTGCAAATTTGGACTTCCTTTTTGCTCCGTCTATCAAACACATAATGACAGTCATTTCCCTAAGCTTGCTAAGGGTAGGCTTGGGCTAACATGACTTCATTGCTGACAAGTATCTTATACTTACTGTATGCTGCTAGGATTAAAGACTTGGAAGGAATTTTGACCTTTCCAAAGCTTTAATTTTGTTGAATTCATATGTGGTAATAATCACTGCTGAGACTCCTTATAGCCACTGTCTCCAAGCTCAGGACATACATCTAGTGAAACCAGCCCCACAAAGTGATTTCCCTGGGTATGGCTGTGGCCTCGCAAAATGCTACTCAAATTCGTGACTTTCACTAAATGCCTCAGGAATCTTCTTAACGCCAAGATAGGCACCAAGAAGGAAAGCAAATGCTTTACTGTTCACCAGCGACACTGTTCTCTTTTTCTTAAATATGCCTGAAAAAAGGTTGGAGGCAGCAGTTGCACCTAACAATCTCCATGAAAGTTGTTACGTTCAAGGCTGCCAAATAACATCCTTTTTTTTGTTTGCTGTTGTTATTCTCTTGCTTTTTATCTTGTACTGCCTTGATGGAGCACCAAAAGGTTCTTGCGTTCATACTGTAAAAATACCTCTGAAAATAAAGAGCTGATTCTGAAGTACAAAGCTGCTGTTGTGGGACACTGCAGCATCTGTTTTAGCATGTCATTTTTATATTTAGAAGCAGCATATCTCCACAGATCAAGCACAGCCGGTAAATCACTCAGCAACTTCTTCCCATCAGCTATCACAAGTCAGTGCCAGCCGACAGGGGGGCACCCGCTCCTCTCACCCTCCAACAGCCCTCCACACCTCCGCAGCCCTGCACCTCCTCTGCGGCACGCTGCAACCTGCCTGACTTACGCTGCCCAGCCTGGTATCTCTAATGCTGGTGTCCTGCCAACAGCTCAGCTCAGCAGCAGGATGTGAGCCCAACGGCCTCCGACCTTGATGCAACGTGCTGCTTCTTTCTTTTTCTGGGTCATGCAGCGCAGTGTGTGCACTCTGCATGGCATATGTAAGAGAACCCATGCAGTAAAATCAGGGGAGCTGCTGAAGCATGCAATCTGGTGCACAGCTCTGACCTGCGCCATCACACTGGTCTGTCTGTGCCCCCCGGCCACGTTTCTGAACCACTGCCCACAGCTAGAAAACAGCGCATGCAAAAAGCACCACAGCTAGCCTCTTCCATTAGGCAGCTGGACCACTGCTCTGAGAAGGTTCTGCAGGCTAGCCAAAGGAACTTAAACTAAGCACAACGTGCCTGCAACGTGTATGCAACACAAGGCTTGTGAAGGTGTGTAGGATTTGTAGCTTCTTTTTCCCCCTCTCTAAGAGTAGTCTGCCACTTAAATGTAAGCAGAATTGCTGTTTGTAGCGCAAGGCGGTGCTGTGTAACTCGATCTTGGCACAGCCAAGAAAAGCAGGGCAAAACATAATAAAGATGCAACAGCAGCCGTCAAAGCAAAGGTCACAGGACTGGTGTTTGGAACGCAGGAGGGGCACCAGCTAGAAAAGCTCATCTTGGCTCTGTGCTGTCTATTAAAAGGACGAGGGGTGAAGGGTATGATGCTCTCCCTGGCTAGGAGAAGCAGCATCTTCCCCGTACATCTTAATCCCCCATCATTTTCCAGTTTACAGCAGGTGAGCACCACAGCTTGCAGGACCGGCAGTCTCCTGCAAGGGGACAGCACTGTTTCTGGGTGACGTTATGCACAGATGTGGCCATCGGCTAATTAGAAGAGTGAAATTTCAGCCCAGTGAGTTTTACAATGGTGGGGAGGTGAAACAGTCATGGATTTCTTCTTTGCCTCCAACCACAAGAGCCAAGGAGTGCTTGCATGGGTGCAAGCAGGGGAGGGCGACGGGGCAGGGAAGGCCGAGAGGGCAGACACAATCAATGTGCGCAAGCTCCGAAGTGGAGTGATTGGTTTTGGCAGCTACCCTGGAAAATAAGGCACTGTCAGCACGGCAAAACACACAGGAAAATCTTTAGCTGGCAAAAGCAGTTTTATCTTTTCCAGAGGCAGTGAAGAATGGAAAAGGTCCTGAGTTGCAGATAAGGAAGGGAGCAGTGATGGGATCAAGCCAGCTCTGGAGACTGGTTAGTTCAGCTCTCTCCTGCATACACCACTCTTCTTGGAAAGAGGGTGTTGAAGGAAAAGAGAGCCTGGAAGAACCTGGAATATCTTTATCTACTGACAAAGCTTAGCAAATGCCACATGCTTCCGTTTTACACAGAAGGAAAGTGCCTTACCTGAGTAGTTTTTGCCCTTCTGCCTTGCATGCTGTTACTATGGCTAATTTGTGGGTTGGTGGCCCCTTCGGAAAGGCAGTGGGATTTCCTACAGGGCAGTGTGTTATAATTACTGTAGGAAGGTGTATCCTCAGCGGTAACTGATACCATCTTATGGCTCCCAATATCCGGGATGTCAGACACTAAATTCCGGCAGTACCCTCCAAAGGCATTTCGCGGGCCTCCGTTGACAGTAGCATTCGCAGTTTTGGGGGAATACAAGTCGCTCATAGAGTTGGCACGCTGGCAGGCAACCAGTGGCTGGGGGCTGCCGCTGGCCTCCGTCCCCAGGGTGGCCTCGGCATCCTTCTCCTCGGCCAAGCCCAGGATTTCCTCGTTGCTCGTTAAATGCTCCTGGCTGAGGTCGGAAAGCGAAAATTCCAGGCTGTCCTCACGCCAGATGTCGGCCGATTTGGAGCGCTTCTTCTTGAAGCTGGCTGTCTCCATGAAGTTTGTCCCGTTGGCTGCATATCGATGTGACCTCCCGTCACCCTCTGCTAGGAAAGGTGGCTCGTCCCCGTAGAGCCTGCTCTCCTCTGAGTCAGGCATGCTCTGGACGGAGGCGGCGGTGAGGACAGTGCTGCTGTCCACACTGGGGGTGACGGAGGAGTCGGTGTGATAGGAAACGGGCCGCAGACCCATATCCACGCGGTCCACCCAGATGGGGCTTCCAAAGTCCTCTAGGTTGGCCTCCTGGGCGAAGGGTTCCAGGCCGTTCTCTGCCAGGGACTGGGGGATGCTGGGGGTGCTGCTAGAGCGGGTGCTCACTTCTGAGTTACGGTGGATGATTTTTCCAGAAGAAGCATGCCGTGTCCGGCGAGAGGCTTTATTGGAGAGGCGAAGCGAGCGGGAAGTGTGCTTGCGGCCCAGGCTGGTGTGCTTGTCTCCATAGAAAGCATGCTCCACACTCTGGCTCTCCGCGTTTCCCATGGTGTCACGGTCTGCAAGGGGAGAGAGCGGGGACTGTTAAAGGCAGCAACCAAACACGCAGGCAAGAAGACACGTGGACTCCCCAGTGCACCCAAAAGGGCTTTTTTTTTTTTTTTTTTTTTTAAATGACCCTGACAACTTTGGTTCCAGTTCATCTGAAACAAACAAAAACAAAAAAAACCACCCACCAAAAAAAAACCCCACCAAAATCTGTGTAACTTTGATTTTGTTTTTTTCAAATGCAGATTGTATTTTCATAGAGTTGTATTCCAATTTACTCAGCTTGGTTTGTTAAACTGCAGTGTTGGTTTTGCTGAGTATAACTTGGATTGGCTCTTGGTCTGGTGACCAAAAATTGTACCTAGCCTCACATTCAATTTGTGAAGCTGAATTCCACATCTTTAATGTACCTGATAAAATATATTGTATGTATGTACAATATTTAATGTTGTGCACATATATACATATATTGTACTTATATAGATAAATGGCTGGAAACTCTGACCCATAATTGCATTTCTGTTAAATGTTTGTCTAGAGTATGGATTTGGTTTCATTTATATTAAATAATATTAGCTGAGCAATTGGTCACATTTAATCTTAGAGTCAAATAACTTTTGAACTTAATATTTTTATAGATATTTTTTTTTTATACCAAGTGTTTCTGCCTTTACAGTTTTTACTGACAAATCAGTAAATGCTTTCAGCATATCCTCTAATTACTTAAATCTGTAATTAATGTATTCTTAAAGCTTTTTGACAGGCTATGTTTTTTTACCTAAAGGAAGCTCGATCTGTCACAAGCCTGGAATCAAAGAGCATTTTTTCTTAAGTAATGCAAATCAAATCCAAATTCTTAAATTTGAAGTCTATACAAACGTAGCGCTTGGTAGCTACTTCAGTAATCCTCCCCAAATTCTGAATTTGACGCCCGACGACTTGTTAGTAATGTATAAAATGAGACCGAATGCTAATCTGTGCTTTGCCTTGGCTTTCTGCTCTGTGTTGTCTTGGTGTTTGCGTCTTACCTCTTACGTCTGTGCTGTTTGTTCCCTCCCCTGTTCTCTAATCCTGCCCTCCCCTCCCCTCTGTTCCTCCTCATTGTCCACACTGACCCATCAATCAACCAACAACGCCCCCCCTTTCGTCGTGGTGATCTGCCCTGCTCTGGTTGGTGGCTCCGTGCTTGGGTGGCTGTGTGTTGTGCTGGACCAGTTCACCCAAATATGGCCTTCTTGCTGACAGGTATCACTTCTGTGAGAAGTGTTTCACTGAAATCCAGGGGGAGAATGTCACCCTGGGTGATGACCCTTCCCAGCCTCAAACGTAAGTAGCATCCCTTCTCCTGCATGCTGCCTTTTTGTACAGGAGGGATGGCGCGTAGTCCTGAGCTGGTAGTAAAACCCCGTGGCCGGTGGTGGTGGCGGGGAAATGCCTACTTCACTACTAATAGGAGACTTTCACAGTAGCAGGTAATTAGCAGTTGTTACTGCGGTGGGTCTGCCCAGCTTGCGTCCAGTTGCGCTGCCCAAGAGCTGCCCGTAGACTGGGAGCAGGGGGTGGCAGGCGCTAGGTGACGTGGTTGGGGGCCGGGGGTGGAAGCTGTGTCAATAAATGTCACTAATCCATTACCTTTTCAAATGAAAGACTTCGCCTAATCCCGACGTCTCACCTTTCGAAGTACAGCTCTTGTTTATGAAACCAATGGCTTGTCTTTAACCTGACGAGAAAATAAGATGCTCTTAAGATTTGAGGAATACGAGCTGTTCTGGAAGGTGGCTGCTTTACTGACAATAGCTTCCCTTGCTCTTTATGATTTTAAATTTATGTGTATACTTGGGTATCTCTTATTTTGCTTTTAATTTACACAAAATGACATGGGAAAAACATTTTCTGTAGCTTAAAATAAAACTGAATTGCTTTCTCGGAATAGAAAATAAATACTGATATGCTTTCTTTTGACTTAAAGTTTGCTCATTTGCTGCAATTCAGAAAAACATGTTTCGGCCTCTGATATAAAGGTACTACTGAGTTTTCATATTAACTCTTTGTCTCTAGAACCATCTCTAAGGATCAGTTTGAAAAGAAGAAAAATGATACACTAGATCCAGAGCCGTAAGTACCGGGCATTGTTTTTCTTAGGATAATTTCATTGCTTTCACTTGTCCTTTAGCCAGCCCTTCAGAAATCAACAAATCCTTTTCCCCCCCATCTCTGCCCAAACAGGCTGCAGAATCTTTCTCTAGAGTTTATAGCACAGCATACGAACGTGATTTCTAACATTGCTATCCCAGAGAAAAATGTGAGCCTGTTTAACGGCAGTTTCTGGCTCTGTTTATTTGGGTAATTCCTAAGGTGTGTTCTGCACAACTGGCTGAAAACAGCCCCCGTCGTACAGAGCCTTTCACAGCAAGCCCTGAGTACCTGGTGGGGAGTTCTGCATTTTCCTCTTCTGGTTTAGCCAGACTTTTAAAACACGTTTTTCTCTCTTCGCTTGATTACTTGGCGCACTGAAAGAGCCATCCTCCTCCCTTGTGTTTAGTAGCCTCAGGAAGTTCAGTAAAAGCAGAGTTGAACATTTCTTTAGTAGCACTGTGCTGCTTTTCCTACTGTCCTTAACTAGCTGCAATGAGGTTTTATCTTACTATTACTTTGTTCTCTGGGAGTTTGATGTGCAGTATATTTTGATTCCTTTTCTCATCTTTGCAAATACTAAGTAGAGCTCCTCCCCCAAACCTTTAAAGGTAGACTGCCGAGATAGACCCCGGTGTATTTGGCTTCATAACCAGCGCTGCAGTCTTGACTGGGAAAACCTCTAACGGGTTTCCCATGCAAAAAAAGAATTTTGACATACTATTTTGGGGGGAAAAAAAAAAAAAAAAGACTACAGCAGACCCATGCAGGCAAAGACAAGCTAATACATGTTTTCTTGGCACAGTGATTCACGAATGACTAGTTTTTACATTTACAGTAAGTTGAACAACCATTTAGTCAGCTTGTGGTTATTGCAACAATTGAAAATTAAATCTGTGGAGGTACTGTTGAGCAGAATTCTGTGAAGCTGAGAAAACTCAGAACTCTGCTTAGAAGAGGATAGAAAAGATCCAGAAAAAGTTCTGCAACAGCCCATCTCACATTTTTAAACTAGTACATTTTACTATATATATATTATTTTTACATGAGGTTGATAGATGTATATCTGAACCTATTCTAATGAGGTGGGTTTTTTTAACTGACACGTAATTTGGGCCTGCTGAAGCTAATTCAGTTCTTAGCAGAGGGTTGGAAAGTCCTTTCTTGCTGAATTCTGGAAAATTACTTGGTAACAACAAAAGTGATTGGCTGCTGTTTTTTCTTCTCAGGTTTGTTGACTGCAAAGAATGTGGTCGGAAGATGCACCAGATTTGTGTATTACATTATGATATCATTTGGCCTTCCGGGTAAGTTGATTCTTAGTTTTTTACCCTTTGTATAATAAGACCAATGTGGTTTAGACAATTAAGACTTTCTGCCTTTGCTCTGTAATATGCAGTCACTGCCTTTTAAGAACCGAGTATAAAAAGGACGAAGCGTTTCTAAATAAAATACGTTTTTTTGGTGTTTGGGGTCTCATTTCAGTATATGCAGATGAAAATATGCATGAAACCAACTCGTTCATATACACAGATTTCTGTGGTTTCTTTGTAACTACTGAACAATGGAAGCTGGTTGGAGGTAAGTTTGTATAGTACAGAGCACAAACGCAGGTGTAACTGCTTGGCAGAATTAGACCAGCTCATAAAGGTGTTAAGTCCCTCAAATGGAAAGATACAAGCTGTTCAAATCCAGAAAAATAGTATTGTGCTCTGACATTTAAATTCTGGGTTCAAACATTGGGTTTGAGCTAGCTGATACTGGGTTTATGCTAAGTTTTTGACAATTTTTTTTTCTCAATAGGTTTGTCTGTGATAATTGTCTGAAGAAAACTGGTAGAACACGCAAAGAAAACAAATTCAGTGCTAAAAGTGAGTCTGATATTTCTATTTTTGTCTTCAACTTTCATCTTCTTCCAGCCACCCATAAGAGATTTTTGATTGAGACTTTCTGAAGTCATGACAGACAGTACAGGAACATTTGCAAAACGGGGGGTAGTGTAGCCCAAGGCTTTGGCAGCTGTCAGAATTTTAATCAGTGTTGTAAAGACCTGCTCTTCGTGTGTTTGTGGTCAGTCTTAATGCTGCTTGAGGTATCTATGTCCATAGTTTTCTAAGATTCAAAAAAATAAAAAAGGGGGGGGAAACAGAACAGGAGAAACATAAGACTGCATGCACTTTACTGGTTATATTTAGGCATGTTTCCACGTAGCGTTGAAACTGTAGTAAATTACTGTCACCTCTGTGCCCGTCAAATAACATGTAGTAACGAGGTGTACTGTAGTGGTGCCAAGTACTAATGTATCTGAAGAGCTTTTCTTGCTTCTAGAATGGACTGTGGTATAAGAGCTGTCCGCTGGAATTAGTAACCAATTGTACTATGTGTCCAGATTTTCTTGGAAGTAACCATTGTCATAATTGTGTTAAAATGTGCACCAAAGAGAGTGCCAGAAGGTGCCAGGTGAAGTTGTCTGAGTCTCCTTAGTAATCCTTACACAGGTGTTCTTTGCATGCATTTAACATCAGAGAACATAATTTGATAACTTCTACTTGTACATGTTTTGGGGAGGTGGGGGGAAGAGTAGGGACTAGCATTGGAAATGCCGTGTCAGTGGCGCAGAGTAGAAAAATAAAGCGAGTGTAGAAATCAAGAGGGTGATTCAGACACTTGAACTAGAACTTGCAGGTACGCTTGATTCCTCCCTTGTTCTTCTTTGGTCCTTGGAAGTTCTGGGCATTACCTTGTCATACTGTGACCTTACGAGCCGGAATCTTCCACATTGTAATAAAGGCATGGTTTTGCATTAAATGTAACTTCTTGATATCTTTGTGGTTGATTGCATGAAAAGAGATTCGAAGGGGGATAATTTAGAGCTAATGCTGTATGAGACATACTAAGCTGTAGTTATCAAAACGGTCTCTGGAGTAACTTGACGCATGGAAGAAGATAGTATTGTTAAAAAGATTAAAATTAGTCTCATTAAAGACAAATTAAGATCGTAGGAGAACATTAATACAATGATGAAATAAAAATGTAGGTTTAGATAAGCATTCTAAGTAGATGTCTCTACTATTATATGCTGACTTTACAGCATATATTGATGTAAATTGTCTTAAATAAGTATGCGATTCCTTCGATGTCTGCAGTTGTTCTGTGACATTGCTTAAAGTTTGAGTAACCAGCCATTTAGTTCAAGGTAACCATTCTGTTCTTTGGAGGTCTGGACAGGGAAGTAATGGTGCTTTTTTCGTTTCCGCTGATCTCCTTTTCTTTCTCCCTTCCCTGCTGTCTGGCTACCTTTTCTTTTTCACATGATGATTGGAGTCCTGCTGCCAGCTGTAATCCACTGGTGGGCTCAGCTCCCGAGATCAGTTTTCTTTAACAGTGCTCTAGTGAAAACACAAGAACAAGGAAGGAGAGCCTGCTCTTGTCAAAACCGTGGTCTTACTACTAACCTGAAAACAAACACGAGTGATGAAAGTTTGAAACATTAGTATGTTTCCTTTCCCCCTCAATCCCCATAAAAACCTTTACTTACTGAATTCCCATCAATATTTCTACGTGCTCTCAAGCATGCCGGCACAACTGCTAATAATCAAGATAGCATGTCCCTCAGCTGCAAGCTGTTGCTTAGCTGTTACGGTAACGTTCATATTTCTAAAGTATATTAAGTAAAAATCGTTATCTTAACCACATCACAAGTAAGTTGCATAAAGCTGACTGATAGCATGCCAAATATAACCTGTAAACCAGTGTACAGCTGGATTATGCTGTGAAATTCCAAACTTTTGAAGTGTTCTTCTTACTAACAAAATCTACAAATACTGCTTAACTAGTAGCTAATGCAGAGATGTTCAAAGACAAAAGATACCCAGGCAGATAAGTCACCCAGAGTAGTTTCCTGACAAAAAGTCACAGTAAGCCAGAAGTCTGACTTTCTTCCTATCTGCCCAGTTACTCATCCAGTAACAAATGTCTGGCTATTGCTACTGCAAGCAATAGTAGTACTACAAACAGCCTGAAAGTCTTTTGTGTTGTTACTGGTTTGGATGTCTTTTTTTCAAGTCTGTGCTGCAGTTTTCGTTGAGGCCTGCACTTTTATTGGAAGTACTTATGTCAGAGGTGTCCAAGAACCAAAATCCAGCTGCTTTCTCAAAGAATTTGCGTGTTCTAATAAAATATGCGGGGTTTAGATCCTTTCTTTACAGTGCATGTAATCTTAGTGTTGCCTATTTCTTTTATCTGCTTATCTGGACTGTTTTTTTGTTTGTTTTTCAAGTTTTCATGCATTGCAACATAAGGGAGGAAGCAGATACCCTCTGGTTGCTTAGCATTGGAAAGATGATAAAATGAAAACACAACAAGACAGCAGAGTTAACTAAAATGGCTTTCTAAAAATGTACCAACTCATTAGCTGAAATGGAGCTGGGGTTTTTTCTGTCTTTAGAGAAATCAACAAAACGAAATAATTTCTGCAGAAAGTATTTCTGAATTTTCTTTACAGTTCTTTGAATTTCCTTTAAAATCAACTGCCTTCTGTAATCTGTGGAAAGCCCAATATAATTGTATTGGGCTGGGAAACTCTGGGAAAGGCCAGTATATTGGAATTGATAAAGGGCATAGTGTATTTTTACTTTAACCTGCCTTTAAATTTAATTATTGGGCCGCAGGTAAATGATACTTAGGTTGTGTTGTGCTGATTATGACAACAGAATCTCACTGAACAAGGTGACAGACTAAAAGATGTAGAACAAGATTGCCATGTTTTGCTATCTCTATAAACTGATTGGAAAAAAAAAGGTATATATAAATCCCTTAAAAGCAGGATCTTCCTTTGAATACATGTGAGACTTTTCCCCAGTATTGGAGCCTAAAATAATTTTTAGCATAGATATTTCACTGCAGCATTCTGTATCCAAGCTCAGTAGTCAGGAAGAAGAACCAACAGCTCTGTGTCAGTAGCCAAAGAACAACTGAAAAATGAAGCAATGGAGAGCTGAAAATTAAATGCATTTCAGTAAAACGAACATCTGTAGATTGCACCATTGCTTTGGAAGAGATAGCAGATTGACCATAAAAATGAAGTAGAAATACGAGTTGGTAAAATAAGTACAGCAGGAGAAGAGAAATAGTCATAAATCTTCAAGTCAAAACAGTGTGCTACTTCTGTTTTCTTAATTTAAACCAAAATCTTCATCTTAATTTCTCTAATTTCTTGTGGATTTATTTGAAAACCATCACATCCTGTAATACTACAAAAACAGCTATCCTGACAAAAGCTAATTATAAAGACCAAGAGAGGGGATCTGGACAATATGTGGACTTGAACTTTTAAAGACCTCTATCACTGTGCAAGAACTATTTAAGCTTTATGTGCAGATTACTGTAACTGTTCAATCTAAAAGCTCTCTTGAAAAGAAAAGAAAAGGAAAAGCAATGAAATCTCCATTGAAGTCAAAAGGCTTTTCATTTCTGTTGATTTGCTTTGCTTTGCTTGAAAAGGTGTGGCATTGAGCCAGATCTATAAAATGATGTAATCTCTGTCAAACAGCCAGATAGTGTTTTTGTTAGGAGAAAACATTTCCAGTGTTCATAAAATAAGCTTGCAAATTTAAAAAATGCTATGTAAAGCCGCTTTGTTAGTTCACTTACTAAGTAATTTCCCCACTATAGTGGTTTTAGCTTCCGCAGCAGGGTATGAACACATAAGGCTTGGGTAAAAGCATGGATGGGTTTGCTTTTTTAATTTTGCCTGCATAAATAAAAACATCAAATTTTCATACAGAGGTAAAACAAAGGGGGGAAAAGCATACTACTACTATACAGAGAAGCAAGCTGAAAGACCTTACAAGCATGGTAACACCCTGAACTTAACAGTGATTTCTCTAGTATTAACGTTTCAGTTGTCATGTTCTCCCCCTTCATTTCTAGGGCTACAGACTACACGTTTAGGAAACCATTTGGAAGATAGAGTAAACAAATTTTTGCGGCGACAGAATCATCCTGAAGCTGGAGAGGTCTTTGTCAGAGTAGTAGCCAGTTCAGATAAGACAGTAGAAGTTAAACCAGGAATGAAATCCAGGTTAGTTCTATTAATTACAATAAATGCAATTTTTTTTTTTTCTTTTAATTTTGAAGTTTCCCTGCATAAATATTGCAAAATTGTGCCAATTTGCACCTTAATCCCTCTGCACATTTTTGAAACTTAGGCATGAGGGAGATTATGAAAGGTAAAAAAAGCAGTATGCAGTAAATAAACTCGGAGGAGGTGGCAGTTGTATTTTGACTGTGTGGGGGGAGTAGTGGGGACAGCCTGGTTTTGGTTATAATACTGTGACTTTGTATTATTAATCTTGAGAAGGAGTCTGACCACATTTTGGTTAGCATTACAAAATTCATAGTTTGAAACAGTTGCTGAGGTTCTGTTCCTTACTGTTCCTTCATTTTGCTGTGTTTTTAGAAATACTTTAGCTTTCAGAAGTTATTTTTCATTTGCTTCATCGTAAATGAAAAGCTGAAAAGGTTTATTCTATGAAGTATTTTGGCTTTAATTCATAAAGACAGTGTTTATGTGACATCACTTCATCATAATGTATCAGGTTTTCTACTCTGCAACATATTTAAAGGCTTGTGGTTTCTGTGGATGCTCTAGTACTCAGTGCTTGCCTGTTCAGTCATATGTTAGCTATATGGAAACTGTCTTTCTGTGAGTTTCACAGTAACAGGACTCCCTGTTTTAATGCAGCTCTGATCTGACCCTGTTTAACTTCTGCAGAAATGTTTCTAACGAGTTAAAAATAAGGTTAAAAAGCACTTCTTCGTTCTGTTAGGACACAGATTTAATAATTGGCTTTTTGTTGGTTTTTTTCTTTTCTTTTTTTTTTTTCCCCTGTTCCTCCTTTACCACCCTTTCATTCAGATTTGTGGATTCTGGTGAGATGTCAGAATCTTTCCCTTACCGTACCAAAGCTCTATTTGCATTTGAGGAGATAGACGGAGTAGATGTGTGCTTCTTCGGCATGCACGTACAGGAGTATGGCTCGGATTGCCCCCCTCCGAATACAAGGTACTCTTTCATTTCTGTACCGATGGTGCATGCACAGTGAACATCTTGCTACATTCACTGGGCAGTTACTCTCAAATACAGAAGATCAGGAGATATGTTTCAATTCTGTGGCACAAATGACTGCAATTCTGTGACAAATGTATGACTGCAGGTGACTTTGAAGGAAAAAACAGGTGTCACGTGTAATGTTACAATTTCTTGTATTCTGTATTAAAATTTGTCTCTCGGTGTATGTATATTCTTGCTGTCTAAAAAAAATGCTGCCCATCTTTTGCTTTTGAGAACTGTTTATATTATGATAAGATGCTTAAATATGCATTAGAATAATGTCATCTTTAATTTTTCTTTGTTCAGTATGGCTGTATATGTATCTACTGTACAAGTCAGCTCTCAGTAGACAAAACAGATGTTAAGCCGTACATGATTTTCTATCATTCTTCTCTTATTACTATAGGCGTGTGTACATATCATATCTAGATAGTATTCATTTCTTCCGCCCCCGTTGTCTCCGAACTGCAGTTTATCATGAAATCCTCATTGGATATTTGGAGTATGTGAAGAAACTTGGGTGAGTGAGATCTTTGTACATAAATCTTTTTTCTTAGCTTTTTTGTTTTTTATCCAGGATGCCAAGTAGCTTTTCACTTGAGATAATCTGTGTTTTCTTCTGCCCTCTCTGAGATGTGTGGAACACATGTCGCTTCTGCAGTGGAGAGAGAAATTTGGATATTTATCACTAAGGTGGTTTTTCTGTTAGGATTCTTAAACTGGCAGCATATCATTCTTTTTATCAGAGGTTCATGTGATGTTTAAGCTTTGCTATTACACCCCAGACCTTTTCTCATGCCTTGTACAAATAGAGGTTATTGCCTCAGTATCTTTGTTGCAAAGAAAAAAGAGGGGAGAAAAGAAAAAGAAAAAAAAAAGCGAGAGGTCTGAATTTATATCTGTTTGTCTGAGTTAATTTTAAGGTGGTAGTCAAAATGGTTAATTTTTTTTTTTTTCCTTGTGTGTGAAACACAGGTATGTGACAGGACACATCTGGGCCTGTCCCCCAAGTGAAGGAGATGACTATATTTTTCATTGCCATCCGCCTGATCAGAAAATACCCAAACCCAAACGTCTGCAAGAGTGGTATAAGAAGATGCTGGACAAGGCATTTGCTGAGAGAATCATTCATGACTACAAGGTTTGCTACTGTTTATTTCAAGAACTAATTTTTGGGGGCTTTTCATTTGAAGGTAGCTAATATTGTTTCATAATGCATGAAACCATCATAGTACTGTACAAGGGGTTTTATTCTCAGCTAGTGTCTGCATTTTCTTAGATTTTTCTGGACAGTTCTGCCTTTCAGGCTGAAAATTCTTTAGGTTTGGTTTCTGCGTTAAGAGAAGTGCACAAGAGCCTGTCTTCACATACTTCTCTTTCACTGCAGTCTTCCAGGCAAGGAAGTATTTGTAGGTTGTTAAGGTTTATAGAAGTTACTTGCTTCTAGTGATGCTGGAGGATCGGGTGGAATACTGGACCTCTAGTGTGAAGTCAAAAAACCTGCTTCTGAAACAACTTCTTCACTTGAAGAGAAAAAGGATGATTTTCTTAATTGGAGAATATCGCACCATGTGCCCAAGGAAATAAGTTAAAGATGGCAAAGGTAGCATTTGCCACTCCTTATGTGCTAAAATTTACAAAAATTTCTTCGTGGTAGTGACAGTGCAGGGGAAAAAACTGATGTTTTGATTGCAAGTGACAGTTACTAAATGTGTGGAATAGAAGAGCAGATAGCCAGCCCTGGCATCTGATCTGGCGTAGCAAAGAGCTAGAAAATCCGTGTCTCTCCTAATAAGATGGTCCTGAAATTAATCCGAAGAAGATTGACTAGTCTTGTACGTGCTTGTTAAATGCAATGCACTTAAAAAACCACCTCCAGAACAACTGTATAAGGTACCTGTTCCTCTCGGTGGTCCCCAGTCCTGGCCGGGTGCCCCACAGAGCTTCAGCCAGCGGTCAGCGAAGGACGCAGGCTGCACACACACCCCCTCCTGCAACCAGGCTTTAGTGCTCCTGTGTGTAGTAGTTGGCCGGTGCATTCAGTGATTCTTCGTGGGGTTACCAGGCTTACTGCCCCTGTGACGTAGAGCCCAGGCACATGCACTGAAGTGCTCACATGCTTTCAGATTTGTAAGGGAAAGGGCTGGGTGCGACGTGCTTGCTGTCACTAGGACACTTGTCCAGGAGCAGTGTAGGCAAAGCTAAGTGGGGTAGGTTCATTCCTAATCGGCGTGGTTACCAGGGAGGGGGTTGTTACGTTTTCCAGGGGTATCTTAGTTTCTCCCATCGTGTCAGGATCCTGCATCCTGCAGTCAGTTCAGGAGAGCCTCAGCTCTTGCTGCGGTGAAGCAGGGAGCGGGCTGTGGGCGGTATTCCAGGCCAGTGTTTGAGCTGCACCCAGAAGAGGAGGCCTGCCAGGAGTGGGGCATGGGCTGTAGGTGAGGCACCGCTCTTCAGTGTAGCGCTGGATCGTGTCTGTAGTTCTCCTCTCTCTCCTGAGTGGTCTTCACTTACTGGTATTGTGTTCTGCGCTTAACAGGACATCTTCAAACAAGCAACTGAGGACAGGCTGACGAGTGCCAAGGAACTGCCTTACTTCGAAGGTGATTTCTGGCCCAATGTGCTGGAAGAAAGCATTAAGGAGTTGGAGCAGGAGGAGGAGGAAAGGAAGAAGGAAGAAAGTACTGCAGCTAGTGAAACGACAGAGGTGAGTTAACTTTATATCCTGTATTTGCTTCTGGCTCATCAAGCTGACAATTAATGCCTTAATAAATCAGAGCGTTCGCATTCAGTAAACTAAAAGAGAAGGTCATTCACATCAGACGTTAAACCAGGGTTCCCTTCAACTGCATTTCTGGATTTTTTTTCTTGGATAATAAATATACTGATGGCTTCTTACTTTATTTTGGTTTCTTAAGAGAACCAGGAGTCAGTTATGTCACTTCAGCATCTCTGTTTCAGAGAAATGTGTTAAGCTACTTTTGGATTGCATCATGACTACTGCATTTGCTTGCAGCCATGTGGCTGAGCTTCTGCTTCACACCTTTGCAAATCAGCTTCAGTATTTGCATTTTGAAAGGTGCTGTATTTTTTCAAAGCTGAAAAAGCTGCTAAGCAAAGGTACTTGTGGTCATCTGTGACAGTAGGGGGACGAAATTTAAAAGTATTTATTGCAAGCTTTGCATTGGTGTGAAATGTCAATCCTGATGGTCATTTTCCTTCACCAGCATTCTCTCTATGTGTATAGAAAACAAACAAGAAGACCCAACAACTTACTTTTTCAGGGTTCTGGCCAGAATTTCATTGTTCATTTTAACTTGTGTCTTGATTGTATCTGTAACCAAATGGTCTCAGCACTTTTATACTGTCCCTTTTACTGGTGATTTGCAGCAAGGCATTTAGAAAATGAATATAGTGGGGAAATCTGCAGTCTAGCGGATAGAGGTGGAACCAAAAGCCTTACCGGGGGAAAAACTCTGTTCAGC
This sequence comes from Ibycter americanus, assembly GCA_035590275.1. NCBI lineage: Eukaryota > Metazoa > Chordata > Aves > Falconiformes > Falconidae > Ibycter > Ibycter americanus. Next base: position 38,376,887 of record JAVJGI010000050.1, read on the forward strand.
TTAGATGCTGTGACAATTTTCATACAGTATGTATTACGTGTGATTGATGTGGAGTGATAGACCTTAATCCATCAATTTCATTATGTCAGAAAGTTCTTTCAATTAAACCTTAGCAGCTGCTTCATAGCTAATACAGTTTGTTTTTATGCTTTTTATGGAACCATAAAGTTAATAGTTTTCACCCTGTTCCTTCTGAACGTAACTTTTTTAAATATTGAAATATTTCAACAAACATAGCAGTGTAAAAGTAACTGAAAGACGAGACTTGGAATTTAAGTTGCAGTCCTTTTTTTGCTAAAAGTATCACTTTCAGTAAATCGTAGCATGCCCTTCCAGTGAAAACACCAGTGTGTGAACCTCTGTGTCTAAGAGGGGAAAAAAAAGGTGTTTTAAAAAACTCAGAACATTTAACTGTGAAGCTCATACAAGTTGTCTGCCTAAAGTGAGGAGATGCAGCCTTGACTGCTAACATCCTTATTTTCCCTCTTAATGCCATTGATGTTGCTTGGGATAGCAGGGGAACAAAATCTGCATCCAGGTTGCTGAAGATGTCATCCAAGAATGCAACAAAACACGTAACGCTGTGGTCTTTGCCACTTGGCTTAGAAAAAGGAATGAAATTAAAAGCATGAGAACTTCTCCAGTGCAGTCACCTAAACTTGTGTCGCTTCATGGAGGAAACTGTGCCCAGCCATGGGGATCTCCATGTCTACAAGCACTTGATGAAACTTTGCAATTTGCTGTGTGTTGAGATGGTACAGAATCTGTCTAGTTCTTCTTAAATTCTTAGTCCTAAGCTTCGTATGTGTGGAGAGAAAGCTGTTTAAAAGTCAACGTGTGCTGCAAGTATCAGTTAAAGAGAATCTAAAGAGGTAGTAAATATTTAGAAGTTCTTGAAAAAGGATTGTGAAGGCTCCCTGAGTAACCGTGCCATCGGCATCTCTGGCAAACCTGGCTGGATATGTTAAATGCTATCAAAATGAAGTAGTACAAAACCAATCTTGTCGCTCACAACATTTTGGAATAGCTTTGTATAGTTGACCAAATGCAAACTTGCTAAAGGTGGAATAGAAAGAAAATTTAGACTTGTACTGTTAACTGAGTTTCAATCTATTGTTCCTTTTGGTGTTTAAATTTTTAAATCTTATGTTGATGCTTTAGAACGCATAGGCAAAGGAGGACATGCTCTGAGTCCATCAGGGGGTAGAAAACTTTGGGGAAGAGAAGTCAAGGTGGGAACATACAGTAGCTCATTTCTGAATACCTTCAAATCACTTAGAGCTCTGTCTGGTTTCCCATGAAATAGTATAATTTTAATTTCCAAACAGGTTTGGTCAAAAAGGCAATAAAATTAGTTACAGAAACCCAAGATTGGACAGGGAGTTCCTATCTAAGTCTAATTAATGAAATGGAAGGATGGCAACAGTTCTGTACATAGAATCGCGTTCTTCAGTTGGAATATTTTTGTTTTCTTTGAATAAATATGCTTGTGGGTAAACCCTGTGTTTGCTTGTACATCATGTTCATGAAACTTTCTCGTGCGCGTGTGAGTGTGTGTGTATATATATCTCAGAGTCTTTCAATAGCTTATTTTTAATATTACGATAACCCACATTGTAGCAGTTAGAGAGGGGATCTTTGCTGAGTGGCAAGCTCCCTGCTGAGCATTTGGGTTTTTGTTTTTCAAGGACATAAGTCTTTAAAAGTTATTTCTGTTTTCACAGGTCATCTAAATAGCATCATCTGCTATTTTTTACTCTCTTCACTTACATCTGGTATTCAGTATATGGTCACTGTGGTATGTGTTGTTGCAATTTAGACACAAGTGAAGGTTTTGGGGGATTTTTTTTTTTTCTTTTTTGAGTTGCATATGCAGCTGTAAGTCTTCAGGGTGGAGAGTAATGTATTTTGTTAGTTTCAAATCCTGCATGTTCTTATCTAGCCCATAATTAAATCCTGTAAAACAAGCATTAAATCAGAGCTCAAGCAAGTATGTGAAACCACAAATCACAACAAAGCAAAACACTGCACTTCTGGAACTTTTTTAAGTCTTATTTTATGTGTAACTCATTTTATCGTCAGGTATCTATAAGGTATTGTAAAGCAAGCAGTGGAAACTTAAGTACAGTGTTTGAGAAGGGAAAAAAAGCGTAAGATATGAATTATTTAATGTATATGCATACTTTAAAAATCTATTTTTAAACAGTGTTTGAATTTGCCAGTTTGGCTTTTGATTTTTCCTGGAAGATAGTATATATTTAACACGGTATCGCTGATTTGCAGGCATTGGAACAAAGTTCTGTTATTGACGGCAGAAGCGTTTCTCTTTCAGCTACAGTGAATGGGGGAGAGCTCTATAAAGTGTAACATCTTCCCTGTGCATTTATTGCAGGGAAGCCAGGGCGACAGCAAGAACGCCAAGAAAAAGAACAACAAAAAAACCAACAAGAATAAGAGTAGCATCAGCAGAGCTAACAAGAAGAAACCCAGCATGCCAAATGTGTCCAATGATCTGTCTCAGAAGCTGTATGCCACTATGGAGAAGCATAAAGAGGTACTGTCGTAATAACGCTGTGTCCAGAGAAGATTTTAATCCTGTAAATCAAGGCATGGTGATACTCAGAAGTGAAAAATCAGGAGGAGTAAAGGTTGTGATTACACTAGAACTTTTTTCTGTTGTGCAACAACGTATTGAAAGAGATAAGCCTAAGCTAAGTTGATCAGATAACGTTTGTAGCATACCATTACTGCCACGGAACGTGAGCTTTTTCCTGCAAGATTATCTAACCTCATTTATTTTTATTTCCCCCCCCCCCATTTATCTGCAGGTCTTTTTTGTGATTCATTTACATGCTGGGCCTGTAATTAACACCCTGCCTCCCATTGTGGACCCTGATCCATTACTTAGCTGTGATTTGATGGATGGGCGAGATGCCTTCCTCACCTTAGCCAGAGATAAGCACTGGGAGTTCTCCTCACTACGCCGATCCAAGTGGTCCACGCTCTGCATGCTGGTAGAACTGCACACTCAAGGGCAGGATCGCTTTGTCTACACGTGCAATGAGTGCAAACATCATGTGGAAACAAGGTGGCATTGCACTGTCTGTGAGGTAGGTGTATATCACCAGAGACATCTGCGCTCTCTTCCCCTACAGCCATGCTTGATTTTAAATTTTGTTTTTAATATTGCCCAAAGTTCCTCGAAATTAAGCCTAACCTGTAAAAGGGCTGTTAATCCTTAAGGGAAGGTGACTACCACAGTGGGATGCCTCTTCTTCTAGAATAAGTGCCTTTAGTTTCTCAGCAAGGAAATTGCTGGTACTCTGGAATGGCTACTGCTGCATTATTTATTCCACTATGGCTCTTCTGCACAGACAAGTTTTTAACTTAATTTTAAAGAACTTTAGGACTGGGTGGTGGGGTGTGACTGTGTCAGGACTAGTCTGAATCTGCAGGGCACAAGCTCACCCACGTTTGATGGATGTCCATGAGAGAAGTTAGCGTACCTTCCTGCAAGGTTCTTCTTTTCTTCTGCATTATACATGGTGCCTGATATTGGAGGGAGTGCAACCGGGCGTGCATCCGGGCTGCCGCAGAGCTGGGTGAGGTGGTTGCCACAACTTCATCATTGTCTCTTCGGCCCAGCGTTAGTGGTTACCTGCCCTTCGGATCAGACCAAATGGCTTCGTAGCCTGGCTCGATGCTTTCAATGACTAGGCCTTTTACAGCGTAGATGGCTTCCACAGAGCTATGTTAGAGAGCAGTTATGCATGGAGTTGTACCGGTGGACTTGAGGGAGAGGTAGCCTCCAGAGGGCTTGTGATGACCTCTGGCTGTAGCTGAACAAAAAACCAAAATGAGTAAGTGCAGCCTAGGTTTTTTACAGAAGTTATTGCCAGTTTTGTGGTGGAAGAGTCTTAATTAATCCCTCTGAGGAAAGCATTGAACAGGACTTCTTGAGGCAAGGCTGCAGGAAATGGATGGTGCACACTAGGGGAATTAAGTGGGGGAAGGAGGTATGGCCTCCTTTAGGTTTCTTCTGGGTACTTCTGTGTAAGGGAGTACCCTTCCTCCAGCAGAAAAAGGACAGGGGCATGAAAATGGCAGGGGGGTGGGGATTGAGCAGGTTTTCAAATAAATGTCTGTCTTAGCATGAAACTTGTACTTGATTTGAGGGTTGGCTTAGAGATTAAAAAATATATGTTTTGGGGTAGTTATTATTAGGCAGTAATTACACTAAGGATAGCTAAATGGAGAGCCAAACCCTGTTTTTTAGGCAGTGACGGTACATTTCTCTTGCTAGTTGGAGGTTTTGACCCTCCTTACGTAGGTGCCCCAGCAGACGTCACAGACAAAGAGTTCCTGTCATCAAAAGGAAAAAATACCCAATTCCTGCAGGACTCTTTCGTGTAATAAAATAACGACACAATTACAGCTCCTATTTGCATTGCTACGCACCATAGTCGAGACTTGTGATTGCTGCCTGGCTTTGCTGGGGCAGCTGTCGTGGCTCCTGCCCTCGGCTGCCCAGTGCTCCCTGCCCCGAAGGTCCGGTCCCATTGTCTCCGTATGCAGCCGCTGCTCTGCCTGGGTGTATCAGGTGTAAATTGAAACCGTTCACAGCACGCGGCTGTTGCCCTGCTCTTGTTCTGTGCACTGGTACCCACTGAAACCCAAACGTGTGCTTCCGCAGCAGGCTGGCGTCGCTCACCGAGCACCGCTCTGACTCCCCTGCTCTTTCGCTGGTGTGGTTAGTGCTCTGTAGACAGCTGAACTCTGGGTTTTCTCTGCTTTCAGGACTACGACCTCTGCATTAACTGCTACAACACTAAGAGCCATGACCACAAGATGGTTAAGTGGGGCCTGGGTCTGGATGATGAGAGCAACAGCCAAGGGGAGCAACAGTCAAAGAGCCCCCAGGAGTCGCGACGACTGAGCATCCAGCGCTGCATTCAGTCCCTTGTCCATGCCTGTCAGTGCCGCAATGCAAACTGCTCATTGCCATCCTGCCAGAAGATGAAACGGGTTGTCCAGCACACCAAGGGCTGCAAGCGCAAGACCAATGGTGGCTGTCCGGTGTGCAAACAGCTCATAGCTCTTTGCTGCTACCATGCCAAACACTGCCAAGAGAACAAATGCCCTGTGCCATTCTGTCTCAATATCAAACACAAGCTTCGACAGCAGCAGATCCAGCATCGCCTGCAGCAGGCTCAGCTCATGCGCAGAAGGATGGCTACCATGAACACCCGAAACGTGCCTCAGCAAAGTTTGCCTTCTCCTACCTCAGCAACGCCTGGTACCCCTACGCAGCAGCCAAGTACACCGCAAACACCGCAGCCTCCTCCCCAGCCCCAGCCTTCCCCTGTAAGTATGTCACCGGCTGGCTTTCCCAGTGTGTCGAGAACTCAGCCCCCTACTACTGTTTCAACAGGAAAACCTGCGAACCCAGTTTCCGCGCCTCCACCTCCGGCTCAGCCTCCGCCGGCCGCGGTGGAAGCGGCTCGGCAGATCGAGCGAGAAGCTGCGCAGCAGCAGCAGCAGCTCTACAGGGTCAACAACATTAACAATGGTTTGCCTCCTGGTCGCCCAGGACTAGTAAACCCGACGGTGGGTTCAGTGAACCAGATGCAGCAAGTCAGCATGAATGTACCCCGGCCCAACCCTGTAAGCGGTCCAGTGATGTCCAACATGCAGCCTGGGCAGTGGCAGTCGCCTCCGATGCCGCAACAGCAACCGATGCAGCCAGGAATGGCGAGACCGGTTATGCCAATGGCGACGCCACAAGCGGTGGCCGGGCCGAGGATGCCGGGCGTGCAGCAGCCGCCGCGGAGCATCCCCCCGAATGCACTTCAGGACTTACTGAGGACCTTGAAATCGCCGAGTTCTCCGCAGCAGCAGCAGCAGGTTCTTAATATCCTTAAATCCAACCCTCAGCTTATGGCAGCTTTTATAAAGCAAAGAACAGCCAAATACGTGGCTAACCAGCCTGGGATGCAGCCGCAAGCGGGCATACAGCCCCAGCCTGGGATGCAGCAGCCGCAGACCGGCATGCAACAGCCAGGCATGCACGCTCAGGCAGGATTGCAGAACATGAACGCGATGCAAGCAGGAGTGCAGCGACCGAGCGTTCCTCCCCAGCAGCAAGGGATAGGAGCTATGAATCCCCAGGGACAAGCGATAAACATTATGAACCCCGGCCACAACCCCAGCATGGCAAACATGAGTCCGCAGTACCGAGAAATCCTGAGGCGGCAATTACTGCAGCAACAGCAGCAGCAGCAAGGAGGGGCTGGCATGGCAGGAGGGATGGCAGGACATAACCAGTTCCAGCAGCCTC
>JAVJGI010000050.1:38389099-38423850 GCA_035590275.1 Ibycter americanus
GGGGGGGCACCGGCACCGGCACCTGCTGCGGCCCTACCCGGGGGCCGGCTCCTATGGGCGCGTATAGGGTACAGCGCGTGCTCGGGGCCTCCGCGGGCGCACACCGGGCGCTGAGCGTGTCCGGGTGCGTTGCCTGGCACGTATAGGGCATATAGCATGTCTGGGTTCACTGCCTGGCACCTATAGGGCATACAGCATGTCTGGGTTCACTGCCTGGCGCGTATAGGGCGTACAGCCTGTCCGGGTCCATTGCCTGGCATGTATAGCGTGTCCTGGTCAGTGTCCTGGCTCATATAGGGCATCTAGCATGTTCCAGGCATTTAGCATGTCCAGGTTCATTGCCTGGCTCGTCTAGGGTATATAGCATGTCCCGGTTAATATCTTGGCTCATACGGAGTGTATAGCGTGTTGCAGGTGCTTAGCATGTCCAGATTAATGTCCTGCCTCATACAGGCTGCATAGCATGTCCAGGTACATCTGTTGGCTCCTATAGGCTATGTAGCATGTCCAGGTACATGTGCTGGCTCCTATAGGCTGTATAGCATGTCCAGGTACATCTGTTGGCTCCTATAGACTATACAGCATGCCCAGGTACATCTGTTGGCTCCTGTAGGCTGTATAGCATGTCCAGGTACATCTGTTGGCCCATATAGGCTGTATAGCATGTCTGGGTACATCTGTTGGCTCCTATAGGCTGTATAGCATGCCCAGGTACATGTGCTGGCTCCTATAGGCTGTATAGCATGTCCAGGTACATGTGCTGGCTCCTATAGGCTGTATAGCATGTCCAGGTACATCTATTGGCTCCTATAGACTATACAGCATGCCCAGGTACATGTGCTGGCTCCTATAGACTATACAGCATGCCCAGGTACATCTGTTGGCCCATATAGGCTGTATAGCATGTCTGGGTATGTGTCCTGGCTCGCACAGGCTGTGCGGCACGTTCAGCTCTGCTGGGCGCGGGGGCAGGAGCGGCAGCGTTCTGTTCTCTGGCCGTTCCCATCCCAGGGGACCTTACGGCTGAGCCCGAAGGCTGCGCGTTTCCCAGCGGTCACTCCAGGTTTCACCTGAGGCAGCTGGCGAGGCCGAGGGCCGAGGAGCTCCGAGCCCGGAGGTGCCGGCGGCAGGACAGGCTGCCTTACCGGGGCCATGGTGCGCAGGCCTGGAGACGCACTTGTGCTTTGCTGGTAGCCGGGATGTGGTAAGGAGCAACCTGCGTGTCTTCTGCAAGCAGCCCCTGCTGGGCTCGGTGCTCCCGTGTCTGCTGTCTGGCTCCTCATCGCCAGATTTATAGGTTGTCACTGCGGTCTGTGGTTTCCCTGTGGGTTATGAAGAGAAAATGTGACAGAGGAAATCGTGTGACAAATAGGGTCGCTATGAGGGTCAGGCTGTTAGATTTATTGTGCTGCTGATTGCCACCGGCATTTCTGGGCAGTTCCGTTCTTCCACCACGGAAGTCCCCGGTGGCTTGTTAGCGTCTCTGGCTGAGAAGGAAGCCGTGTGCCTCCGCTGGGTTAGACGTGCTCCAGCAGAGCCAGAATTTTATTCCTTAACCTGTCATTCAGGTCCTTCAGGGAAAAGCCAGCTGGAGCTGTGTGGGGTGGAAATGAGGAGGAGGAGGTGGTGTCCTTTCACTTGGATGCAGGCAGAGGTCCCTGGCTGTGGGGACAGCCGTCCCTTCCCTTCGGCCGTGCAAAGTTGGCAGCGTTTTCTCTTGGCTCCACAAAACTGAAGGCTGAGGCTGGCACAGTTTTTCGGGAGCTGTGTTGGCACGAGGGGATCAGTCAGGGAGTGTCCCCAGATTCCTACAGGATGGTGTGCCCAGCTACAGAGCCCGTTCTTCTAACTAGATGGGAGTTGGAAGCATCATATTCCTAGTGCTCTTCTTTGCAAGAGCATCTTCAGGCTTGCAACTGCACAGCAATCAGGCTGTTATGGTAATGTCTGCTGACCCAAATTCTCCTCTTCATTTTGAGCCTCGTACTGCTTTGTGCTCTGTTTCCCACCCTAAATTTGTAACTGACGTTCAGCTTGGCTCCCTGCAGTCCTTTTCCCAGAGGAGGCTGTGTTTCCTGGGGCATTGCTTGGATTCAGGGATCACTGAGGCATCCTGGCGCCTGGGCTGAAAGGAGCCCCCGAGACGTGGGTCCTTCTCTTTTCTGTGGCGTGTTCCCCGTGTGCGAGGCTGCTCCATGGTCCTGCGCACAGGATCACTTAAGATTCACAGAGAACTGGAAGCTGGAGAGTTACGTGGGTGTCTGCGACCTTTTACGGTGCAGGTGGGGCAGTGATGCAAATAGGAAGGTATGTGGACTGTGATAAAGCTCAGCATTTGATTAACTTGATATGAAAAGACCTGATTTGCTCCAGCCCGTCGCAGCGCTCAACTGGGGCGAAAGCCATTCCTTCTTTGCCTCTTAGTCTTAGGAATTTGTTTCTCGGGCTCATTCTGAGTGTCACTCAACCTGTTAACTCAGCAGATACTTTCTCAACAGCTTTTGCGTGCTGATAGTTGTGGGTTTATATCCAGAATTGCTCGGGGCCTTTCCTCTGCTGGCCAGGCAAGGGCTCTGCAAGAGGCAAATGCTCTGAAGACGCTGCACTGTGCATTTAATGAGCCTTGCTTCTACCTGGCACAGGGCGGGCTGTTAATTAAGGTTGATAAGACCAAACGTTACACAAATCCAAAAGTAAATTCTGAACTGACGGGTGGTCATTTATTATTGTGTTTTAGAGGTAGGGAGACAAAAGATATGAATACGTAAACAATTATAAATAGCTGTAGTTTCTAGAGTCAGCTAGTGGTGGTAGGCTGGGGGGGGGCGACCCGTTTGTTGTCTCCGGGGCCTTGCTGCCTGGAGCTCTGGTGGTAGAAGTGGCCTTAAGGTTAGCACGGAGCTGCTGCTGCTCTGCTTCTCTCTTGCATTCTGGAGTCAGGGAGGGAGCAAAATTCCCTCTTTTATTTCTGCTGGTTGGGAAACGTGTGTGTGTGCACACGTACAAACGTAGATGTTTCAGAGTATCCTACACTGCCTAGCATAAAATGAGTGTAAAATTTGTAAACATGTAAATAAAATATGCAAACCCTGAGCTGACTCCGGCCTTTGCTTTCCAAAGCTTGATGGGCTGGACAGCCACGTAGTGAGTTCTCCACTGCTTCCCGCACCCATCACCCAGGCTGTTTCCCTCGTTGCTTTCTCAGATGAGCCCAACAAAGGCAGTCAAATGAAAGATGAAGAACGTGTCCTGTGATAATGCGGCAGAACTGTTTGTGACGCAGAGAGTGAACAGTTATGTGTGTAGGAGGTGTTCAGATGCATTAAGAACTATTTGTGGGCTCTTTTCTTTAAGGGCAGAATGACTGGGGAGTAATTCAAGCTTCTGGCTGGAGAAGTGGATCTTGATTCAAAGCTTTCTGTGAGGAGGAGGAAGAATGAGGACTGACAGCCTCCTCGATCAGCTCTTGGGGATGAGGTGCAGGAGCCAGGAGCGCTGTTAAAGCTCAGGGGTTCTGGAGTGCGTGAGAGCTCAGCCTGATGGTCTGCAGCAGCAAGACCTGTTCCCAATGACCATACTGGCTGTAGTATCTGCTGAGGTGCGCAGGGGAGTTGCAGAGTGTTTGTGAAGGGAGCCCAAGACCTCCCAAGTTGGGCTGGAGGACGGCGAGGGGTGTTGTGAAAGGCCTGGGATGCTGAGTTTGCTCAGGGGCTGTGACAAGGTGGTGGAAGGTTCGGGAGGGAGCTGAACTCTCCCAGCATGTTAGCTGGACTGGAGAGGCTGTTTCCAGGGAGGTCACAGGTGCACTTTGTGGCTCTCACCATACTAATGGTTCTCAGTTCAGTCTCTCGGTGTTTTTGTACTCATTCATCTAAAGAAGGGACACCTTGAGAACGTGCCTCTTGCAGGCCTGGGGTGTGAGGTTCGCCTCCTTTTCTTCCGTGACAAAACAGCCTGCAAACACAGTGAGTCGTAAGAAAAGCCTGGGCTTGGCATGCTTCCAGCTGCTTTTGCTGCTTATCCAGTATCTCCCCGCTCTGCCTGGGCCATCCTGGTCGCTCCTCTGCCTCCCAAGCCAGCCCCATCCACTTATGTTCCTCATAGGGTTGGGGAAGGCCCAGTCACCGCCTGCCCCCTGTGCCGCGGCACGTTTAGATTCGCACCCTCTGGGCACAGGCTGTTCTCACTACAGTTCAGAAATCACAGCAAGTAACTGGCTTTGGACAGAGCTCTGTAGTGCTGTAAGTGGTCTTTTTGTGGCCAGGTTTGGCTTTGGTGCATCCCCCAACAGAGAGAGGACCATTTGGTTCACCTGGGCACGATGGATGGAGGAGAACTGGGAATCCCAGTCCTTAATGGGGCTCGTGCCGTTTCCTGACCTGTGTCTCGTTTTCCCTGCTGATCGCTTTGTTTTCTAGTGGCTTTGTGGCTGCATGTGCTGCTTACCCAGGGCTGGCTTTGTTGGAGGCTGTAATCCCTGTGCTCTGTTAACGGTGCTGAGACAGTCAAGGGCCAAATATTTATTGCCATAAAGTAACTGCTCGGCTGACTGCCGGGGGCTGAGCAGGGCTGGCTGGTGGCATTCTCCGGTACTGGAGCGAGCTTGCTGTAAAGGAGCCAGTTACTGTCGGTGGGAGGAAAGTAAGCAGGAGGAAATAGATTTTGGTCCTGATGGTAATTGTTAGTTCAGCATCCAGAGAAGCTGTGTGTGCTGCAGAGGCATCTCCTGGACGTGCAGGCTGCCTTGCTTGGAATGGGGTTGTACGTTTTCGCTGGCAGTAACGTGGGAGTTGAAGTGTTCCCTGTTATCTTCAGCTTGGCCAGGCAACAGCAGTGAAAGCTGCAGACTGCCTCTTCCTCACTGGTTAATTTGTTGTGAAAGCTACTAATTGTCATCTTCTGGCTAGAATTTTAATTCAGAAGAGACACTCCAAAGTAGAAACTTGCCCTTCTTACGCAGTGAAGGCAGTGCTGGAGGGAAATGGTGGGTGTTCGGTTGCAAGGGAACTTCAGCCTTGCTCAGACAGTGCAACTCCCCACACGATTGCTTAAGTGGGACCTTTAGCGAGGTTGTTGCTGCTGATACTTGTGATGTACACTGAAATCTTCAATGGTGTCTTCTAGCAAAAGGAGCAGCATGTCTCCAAAGACAAATACTCCGACATTGGAGCCTCCGGTACAACGTTCCTGTGACGTGCGTTTCTGCTGTCCGGATGTACAGCACACAGACAGCGGAGAGCAAGGAAGAAGAGCCCCTGCACACCATCATCAGCAACACGGAGAACGTGAAAGGTGGGCATGAACACAGATGTCTTGTGGGAGCACTCTTGGGGTGTCAGCAGACCCGGGACAAGGTCTGGGTGCAGCCGCGCCCTGACTGTGCGGGTGGGCTCTCTACAGTAGTGTTTCTGCTTCTGGAGGAGGTGCAGGATGCAGGTCATCACATCCTGCTGGCAGGCTGCAGTCTGAATCTGTGTCGCACCATCACCTCCCCCAAACTGAAATGTGCAAATCAGGATGGCCTTTACAGAGAGATGAGGCCACCAAGACTGTGGGAAGAAGTGGCAACCGTGGGCTTAGCCAGGCAGTTGATGGTCATGCATGTGTGTAGAGGCTCCACAGGCACTAGAGTTTAGCTAAAAAGAGACTTTTTGTCCCAGAAGCAAGCTGTGCCTGCCCAGGTCATTGCTGTGGGTCACGGAGAATGAGAATCCTGGTGTCAACTTTGTCAACCTTTTAGTTAGAATGAATTGCTTTGTACATCTCCAGGGAGAGGCGCTTTAAAGCGAAGTCGCGCAAGTTATTCAAGCACAGAAATAACATCTTGACAACGTGCTCCCGTGGCTTTTTCTGGCAGGTACTTTTGAGACTGCGAGGCTGTGAAGCCCCCAGTGGGGTTGATGCACTGCTCCTGCTGCTGTCCACACACCGGCTTCGCCCCCATCATGGGGGAACGTAGGTCCTTGCCAGCAAGGCATGGCAGATGTGATGTGTGGCCCGTGGCTCTCCCCATGTTGCTTCAGGGTTCTCTAATGCCTCTAGCAAGAGAAATTCTGTTTTTAAAGGCTAAGGATCGTCTTTCAGCTGAGATGTTTTGTAGTGTTACTCTTTCAGAGGAAAATTCTCTTTCTGCTGAGCACAGCTACCCACCTGCATAGGTAGCTGTACGTATGCGCTCCCTTGCCTGCTCCAGAGACATTTGAGAATCTGCCTTTTTCTGCTTAAGGCTCTGAGTATTGTTCGGGCATGAGAAATGCTACCTGGCTGTAGAAGCTCTTGGAGCAGAGCATGTGCAGGTGGTTCCCTTGAAACTGGAGTCAAGGAAGAGTATGGAAGGCAGGCTATAAACCACGGGAGGCACTTGAGAATGTGGCTGGGGATTGCATGGAGCCATGCATTAGGAGCGAGGGGAATCGCCTTTCACTTCTCATTTACTGATTGCTCTGCAGCCCAGACATGGTGACCAATGTCCCGCTACTGCAGGCTTTGTCTGCCTTGAGGTTTGTGTGCCAGGAGTTGAGGTGCAGAGGCCAAGTGCCTGCTTGGCAAAGCGTGCTGCCTCGTTACGGGTGTGTAAACAACACCTTTGTTGTCATCTTGTTGGAGGTCACAGCTACCTGTGTCCCATCCTGCTTCAGGCTTTCGCTTCTAGGAAGTTGAAGCACGTGGTAAGACTGCAGTTTTGCCTTCCTTCCCAAGAGGACCCTGGTGAAGTCCCTTAAATGGTCTGTTTGTGATTTTTATTCTAGGTGCGGCCTCTAAGCATGAGTTTCAGGCTGAAACAAAGAAACTGTTGGACATTGTTGCCCGTTCCTTGTACTCGGAAAAGGAGGTAAGGCATCCACTACTTGCTGGTAGATTTTCTGTTGGCTAAGTCCTGTCTCTGTCAAGGGGTACATCCAAAATGGTTGAGCTGGGAGAATACCTGCTGAGTTTCCCTGCAAGTCCTGTGCTGTTCATGTGTTGTGCTTTCTTGAATGATGTTTTCTTAAGACACCTTGAAAATGTATTTTCAAAACAATTTGTAGGTATGGCCAGGTGACTGTGAGCCCCAGAGCCTCTGCACTTCAATAATGAGTTCAGACAAACTGTTCTCCTGGCAGATAATGGGGAAACACAGTTCTTTTTCTACCAAGCTGGGAATTAGTTTGTGAGTAGGCAGTGAGTTCCCAGGTCCCTGGGAGTCCTGTGCAGTGGACAAGGCCAGGTTGCAGTTTCAGGTTGTGTCTCATTCCCAGGTGTTTATCCGGGAGCTGATCTCCAATGGCAGTGATGCTCTGGAGAAACTGCGTCATCGGCTGATGGCAGAAGGGAAGGCCTTGCCAGAGATGGAGATCCATCTGCAGACAGACAGTGGAAAGGGAACCATCACTATCCAGGTACCTCCCTTTGGTAACGAGAGCATTATTCCCTGTCGCTGTCATCACTAGCCTTTGTCCCGTGAATGATCAGTGGAAGCTGAGTGGTATCACAGTCCCGTGGATTCCCAAGCCTGCCTGAAGAAGTGTTCTGTTCTCAGCTGGACTCTGGTTCATGAGGCTGTAACCTCAGGATTTGATGAGAAATGACAAATTTATCTGCTGTCTGCTTGCCCCTACACGAAAATTTGCTGTTCCTTCCTTCCCTATTAAGAACTACCAGTAGTTTTTCTCCTAGTACCTCCTCTCATGCACTTCCCAGGTTGTGTGTGCATTTCTCACTAGTGAAAGAGCTGGGAGTCTGGTTTCATCCTGACCTTTGGTGAGGATTTCCCTCACCCCGTTAAGTTTGAGGAGTTACATGGTAGCTTGCAGACCTTCCTTCCCTCTCATCTCAGCTGCTGGGAGATGCTGGGGTGGTGAGAAGAACCTCGCGTTGCTGACTGTCTCTATCTCCTCCTGCTCCAGGGGAGGCCAAGTCCAGCTGATGCTGAGGTTCTGCCCTAACATACAGGTGGGACTGTAGATTGCAGCAGTACCACAGCACTTACCTGTCCTCCTTTCTGCAGCCCGGGTTTTGATTGTTCCGTGCTGGTGCCAAAATGCTTAGCTGGAGCGGGGCAGTCAGTGTAAGCATGGTAAGCATGCTCACCTGTGGGCCTTGGCGTGCTGAGGGGGAAGGTGGAGTCGGTCCTTCGTTCTGTACTTTGGTTGCTTTTGTTCGTGGCTGTTGTCTAGGGTGGAAGGCTGGGACTCAGATTTGCTGCTTTCTTGGCAAAGTTCTTAATGCAAAGAAGGCAAACTGGTAACTTTCCTTGTGGACCAGTGTCAGCCATGGGAGTGTAGCTCTGGACTGTTCTCAGGAGAGCGGAGAGTGAGGCAGAGAGCAGTGTGGGTGTGAAGGCTGACCATAGCAGGTCCAGGGGAGATGTGGCACACACAAAGCACACGGTCTGGTATTCTTCACGTGGGACAAAAGCACTGGCTGTTGGAGGCTGCTTAGTTATTTTATACTTCTGATTCTCTGCAGAACAGGCAGCTGCGGTTGCCATGGGGAAGTTAGTGTTCATCAGTGGGCAACACAATCATCAACCCAAAGATTCTCAAACCGTAATGCAGAGGCTTTGCTATTCCTATCACACCTGACTATTGCATTTTTCTGACTGCTGTGTAACACCGATTCCTTAATGAGCTCTCGCTGAGCCCCAGGCAGGCTGTCATTCCCACCTTGCTCTCGTTCTTTCCCTTTTGAGCCCATTGCGGACACGTTGCCTCTGAGTCCATCAGGACGTTCGTACAACTCATGCCCTGTAACTCTGGAAGCTGTCCCCTTCTTTGGCAGTTTGGTTAAAGACACCTGTTTGCCCACCTCACAGATAGGGTACGTTTGATGTCATACACAATTAGATGTGTTAGGGATTTATGTTTTTATAACCCCCTACCTGGCTGCCTGCGCATCCCTAATGCAACTAAATGAGTCTTAACTAGGAAGCTTTAACGGCAGCAATAATGCGCTGTGAGAAGGGAGAGAGAACAGCACTACTGCAATCTCTTTTAATAGGTTTGCCTTCTCAGTAGTGCCTAAAGCTCCTTACCTCCAGTGAAGGGTTTATTTATAACCTCTTGAAGAAACATACTGCATATAATGATTACTTTGAACAAGCCTCATTCAGAACATTTCCCTACCTTTCAGGATTGCAGAGGTGCAAGAAAACTTGCCTGCAACGACTGAGACAGAGATGGACCTGTCCCTTAGTCGCTCTTTTGTTTTCTGTACCCACTAGGGCCCACCAAAAGAGGCAGCAGGTCCCTCATATGTGATCTGCAGCAATGGTCACCCCATTATTTTTTCTAGACAGGTCCTGTTGTCTCACTCTGACCCCTGAGTCCTCCTCCTCAGATCTTCGTGCTGCTCTTGGCCTCTGGATCTGCTGAATCTCTCCCTTCCCCTTCCAAGCCTTGTAGCATCTCCTTGTGTCTCACCAGTTGAGAAAAGGCAGGTCTGTACGTGTGATGGTCTCCGTTACAGGCATGTTCCTGGCGGGCATTATCTAGCTCTAGTGAAGGACTAAGTTCATCTCTGTTAAGTGACCGCGGTTCTGCTGATTTCTCTGCCAGGACTGACTTTCAGTCGTAAGCGTAGCAAGACTCAGGATTTTCATACAATGGCCTCATTCAGGGTTATCCCGCCTAAGCATTGTATCTGCTAAGAGGAAAACATCCACCAGACTACACCACCTCAATTGCTTCACCAAAGTCCTGTTGTTTTAGCAAATCCCACTGTTTCTTCCACCCCTTTGAAAGCTACCTTGTTCTGCTTCTAGGATAGCTCCACCTGGTAGCAGCCACAGCCTGCAAGGTCAGATCTCTTAAGAAAATCCATTTGAAAATGTTAGGGGTGTGTTTTCACTGAGGACAGGTCTGCAGAGCTCTGCAGTTCTGCATGCTAAGGCTTTACAGAGTTGGTTTTGGACCCTTTGACGTGGGAACAGAGGACGTCTTATAGAGACCCCAAAGCCCTGTGACCACAGAGCTCCTTCAACACGCGTGCGAGGCTCCCTGTGGTGCTGGGCTGCACTGTAGCCGGTGTCACTGCTGCGCGGCTCTGCCGTCCTGCTGTCTGGTGGTAACCCTCTGCGTGTGTGAGCTCGGGGGCTGGAGCGGTGCTGGTTGCTGATGCTTAATTTAGGGCTAGGACAGTGCTAGCAGCTGAGAGGAAATTGTTTGAAATGTTTACAGAGCTAATGGCTGCTGTTGCTGCTGCTGCTGGGTGAGGGAGTGTGACTGCTGTTTTAACAGGGGTAGGCAGCATAATTGCTGACAGAGCTTGGGCTGCTCAGTTCTCTTTGCCGGGCTTTCTTCTCACTGTTGCAGTCATCCAAAATCGGTGTCTGTGAAGCCACAAAATAACAAGTTGGCTGTGTTTGGGAGGAGTTAAAATGACTGCAAACACCACTCCTCCCTGCAACAGCTCCCTGCTTCACTGAGCAGATCTCTCCTGGTGTATGAGTTCTAAACAGTCTGCAACAAGCACTGGCCTGGCCTGAGGCTCTAGTAAGGAGCTGAGATGTTTGGGCTTCAGCAGTTCAATGCAGGTGCACCCACATGTCCAACAGAGCTTGGTGCAGGTGGGGAGCCAGCTGGTCCCCCTCCGTGCTGGGTCGTGTCCCAGCAGCCACCCTGTGCTGCCAGGCTGCAGCAGAGAGAGGGTTACGTCTTCAGCTGTGTGCAGCATTGCAGCATCCCTCTGCCACTTGGGCTTGAGGAAGCAGGGGAGCAGGAGATGGGCAGTGATGCAGATAGAGGCGAAGGGGTAAAGCTGGCTGGACTTTGACAAGCCTTAGGTGGGATTAAGCTTACAGAAACATGCCACTGATTGCAGGGGTGGGTTAAAGCTTCCAGTTGTTGCATCATCTGTAACAAATAAGCCAGGGAACCAGAAATATAAGTGCATCTCAAATAACCTGTGGCCTAGGGAAGGAAGTGCAGAATCTTCTCTTTTCTTCCTCTTTCTGCCAGAATAAGAGCATGTCATATTTAAAAATGGGAAATTCAGAGTGGGTAAAAGGAAGTACTTTTCTGAACAGTGGGTGTTTAGACCTGGATGGGTGGAGGCTGAGCCTGTAGCAGTGCTCAGCATCGTTGAAAATGATGTTAACACAGGGTACTGGAAAGGAAAGGAAACCTCAGGCTCTCTGCTTTGGACAGCTTCCATGTACTAGGCCAAGATTATCTTGTATTGGTATGCATCAGTTTTATTGTGGCTTTTCTTCTGTTGGTTGCTGCTGCAGATGCCATATTGGTTCTAAACCGGAACACTGCTCCAGTGTGGCTGCTGTCCTCAGCTTGTGAATTTTAAGTCTCTTTAGGCAAGGCATTTAAATAACAGGGGGAGGGCAGGACACGATGACACCTGCTAATCAGATATTTGGGGATTTGGTTACTTTATCAATTGGTGAAAGCAGCATGTCCTTATTTTATAATGTAGTCAGTGTTCTTCTGATGCCCTGTTGAGATTTCGCACTGAAATAAGCATTTCAAGTGTTCGTTTTGCAACAAAGTGAGATGAAAGACACAGTAGTTCAGACACGTACCTCTAACTGCAAGCATTCTTTCAGATGCAGCCATGGCAGAGGCAGCAGTTAATGGTTAGTTAATGCATTGCTTGGTGGAATGCAGCTCTACAGTACTTTAAATTGGGCTCAGGTAATGAGCAAAGATGTTACATTACCTGGGTTCTTGTTTACTAGCTAAACTAAGCAATGTGTTGATTTCAACTAGATTTGTTGCTGTAATTTTGTGCAGCTTGTTTCTGCTTTACCAAAAAATGTGACATGAATACAAGAGCTGCGGACTGACTGATTTGATGAGATGTAGTGGGGCCAAAGCTGTTCGTTTACCCCTCTATCAAGGCAGACGGAGGTTCTCAGGGCTGCGGAGCAAACAGAGGATTTTGTGGTGGGAGCCCTGAGGTACTGCGTGCCCGGCAGCTATCCCGCCATCATTACACAGAATAGTCTGTCTGCAAACATCCAGCACCCACATCACAAAGGTTAGAACAAAGTGCAGAGAAAGCACAAAGGTCCTGTGCAGTTCAACAGCAAGCTTTGTGTCTGGGAGGTCTCCACACACAAAAAGGTGCTAAAAGCAGCGTTCGGCTGCCATGTCCTCAGGGTAGATGTGACTTAGTCTAGAAGTGTAGTTCAGCAAGCGTGACCACAGAGCTCTTCGTGGTCCCTCAGAAGGTGGGGTGAAGGTCTGTAGCCTGTTGCGTTGTCTTGCAGAGGGACAGGGCAGTAGAGGTGATGGTTCAGGGGGAGGCTGTTCACTCTGCTCTCAGAGAAGTCCCAGAAGGGAAATTCAACCAGGTGAGTAGGTTGTTGTTCTGCTGAGTAACAGAAGGGCTTCTGTAATTAACCTTCAGCTAATGAAGTGTCAGCACACTGAACTCCGTTGTGATGGTATACAGTGGTTGGTTTCTCCAAGCTGTGGAGAAGCATTTGGCACTTTGAACTCTGAACATATCCCTCATTTCTTGTAATTTCTGAAGCCCCATGTCCATTGTGCAGCCCCATGAAGCATGTTGCTTCATGCTTTTACGAATAACTCCGCTGTGGCTGTTTTCAGCCTGATAAAACTTGTCTTGCAGACTGAAGGGTGGGTTTGAAACTGTCTGCAGGGGAGGAAAAGTTGTATTGTTGATGGTGGAACAACAGCAGCCCTTGCAGTTGTGCTGGCGGATGGCAGGTAGAAGGTGTTTGCAGGGGGCCGTGTGATGACACGGTGGTTGCTGGCGAAGACGCCCAGAGGCCGAGCAGCAGCCTGCGCAGCACCGAGCGATGTGAGAAGGGCAGTGGAAGTCCTGCCAGCTGCTGCCTTGGATTTCACGGAGCTAGTGCTGCCAGCGCTTGCATCGGCGCAGCCCAGGGCTCACTGTTCGTGGGCAGGTTCGTTTGCTTCCCATCGCTGAAGAGGGCCTGCTCTGCAGAACCCAGCTCCCGTCTTTCTGCGGCCACCGCTTTATTCCCCGTTCCCCGGAGCAGCACCATCTGGTGCAGGGAGCCCAGAAGCGCAGTGCGAAGGCCAGCCGCAGGAACAGCGGGTGCAGCGACAGCGGGTTGGAATCTCGATGGTGTTTTCATCCCAATCCGCCCAGGTGTTTGCCTGCGGTAGGAAATGTCTGCTTTGCCAGGATCTTCGGCTGACCACCTAAAAGGACGCTTCCCGCTTTCCCTGGCAGCGGCTGGGCGCTGGTGCGGGAGCAGATCGTTTTGAGCTGTGCTGTCTTTGTTCGTTGCGATTCACCCTCATCAAACTAGTCTCCAGGAATTGTCATTAAGCATTTTGCAAAAAGTTTGGCAGGGCATTCGGAATTCAATAGCTGAATAAATTCACGGGGTAGGGATATTTTTTTATTTTTTTTTTAACATACTGGAATTTGGGAATGACATGCTGTGCTATAAATAGGAGTGGATCAGAGGAGTTAAGAGTTCTGTTCAGGGTCTGGCATGAACAAAACCTGAACCAGATGCTGAAAACTTTTCTTTCTGGCTTTTTCTTCCCTGGGGGAAGGGACCATGTCAGATTCCTGAGCTTTTGCCATACCCTGTTTGTTTTTCCTGGCTTTTCATCTCCCACTTTTGAGATCTTACTGGGCATCATCCCTCTTCTCAGCCAAGTTGACTGACTGGCCTCACCATATTTAATCAAGAGAAAGGTGTTGCTTTGCCGTGGCTTGGGGGGATGCAGAAAAATCCCTTACCCACATGGCACCTCACTCAGTAACCTCACAAGTCGACCACAGTTTGATCCTTCAGTGGAGTTAAACACTATATTAAAAAATGCATACTGACATTAACTTACTTTGCTAGCAGATAAGCCCAGTAAATGCCCCACATGGGTGGTGGAGGCATGCTGTGCCAGAAGTCACTCTGGCACCTCACCTCCAACCCATCTAGCAGTAGCAAGTTCCACTTTAGCTGGTTTTGCTGACTCCTACATGCCAAACCCCACCCCTGCATTAACAACACTGGGAGTGCATCAGCCCGCTTGTGGGATGTGCAGGCTGCTGTCAGCTGCGCTAACTGCTCACAGGTACTCAAGTAGAGCTGAACTCCTACAAGAGCAAGAATCACCTTCCACTTGGCTAATTTTCGCGCTGCTGCCACCTTACAGAGTGGCTCAGGGGACCTGTAAGAGTGGCTTCTCAGGATGTTTCTGTCAGGTAGAGAAGCTGCTGGGATTTGGGAGAGGGAATGGCGCTTGGGTTTCAGAAGTGGCATCCTGGAGGGCATTAGCCTGCCCTTTGCTTCTGTGGAAGGTGCGTGCGGAGCCAGTCTGAAAATACATTGGACCACAAAGCGTGAAAGATTTTTGTTGGGATCCTGTGTGAGAGGGTGGCCATGTCTAGTTGGGGTTTGCTGTTATCCATATCGCCTTGGGGTTGTGCAAGTGTGCTGTGGCAACAAATGAAGTTGCAGCCTAGTCTGAGGCTTGCTGCAGCCTTTTCTGGATGGTGCTGGCGCAGGGTCTGCCGCTTGAGAGGTGTGCGCTAGCAGCAGGGAGATGTTTATCTGCACACAGCAGTGCAAACCTGTATTCAACTGAGGATTGCAACAAGCCACGTGCCTTTGGAGCGTGTACGGAGCACTGTGAGGTGTGGCCGGTGCACTTGCAGCTGGGGTTAGCCTGTTCCTACAGGCACGGCAATACCCAGCTCTTGGGGAGCTGGACGTTGACAGCCTCACACTCCAGTCTTGTGGATCATAATGTGAGGGGGAGGGGAGGAAGGAAAAGACGTTGTAGATGGAGATCAGTGAATGTGGTGCTTGTAGACAAGGGTCTGCACTACCTGACAGTTAAGGGATTCGCTGCTCTGCTACTGATTCCTGGTGTGAGGGCATCTGTTCCCCACCTGTGGACTGGAAATAAGCTGGTTCTCACTGCTCCTCAACTGCCCTTTGGACCCGTTCAGGGGTGGGAACTGTCTCTGTACGTGCACAGCATCTGGCACGGTGAGGCTGTGGCTGCAATGAGATCTCTTTCCAGCACTGTCACCCTGTGCGTTTTTAGAGGCATGAAGAAACCAGCCTGTCTTGGCATGGTTTTGTCTTCTCTGGAGAAACAGCTTGGGTCTCTGAGCTTTCTGGTGGTTTATAGCCGCAAGGCAGCTGTGGTTGCCCCTTGGAGCTGTGTGCCTTGTGGGTCCGCTGTCCTCACCATGTGCAGGTGGAATCACAGCTGGAAGTCTGCTGTTGTGTCTGCTGCTCAGCTGGCTGGGAGAGAGTGGGAGTCAGAGGCAGAAATTGCTCGGGTGCTGTTTGCTAAAACAATGCTTCTCTACTGATATTCCAGCTAAAACTGCTGTTTCTTTTCAGGACACAGGTATTGGGATGACCCAGGAGGAGCTGGTTTCTAACCTTGGTACCATTGCTCGGTCAGGCTCAAAGGTAACTTGGGATGAGGCACCCCTTCTCCCCCTTTAGAAAAGTCTTCTCCAATTACAGCCACTTTTGTTTTCCCAGTAATTTCTCATTCCATTTTGTCCCTTGGCCCCCAGCCCAGCTGTGAAATTACACCCTTCTTGGAAGGTGAAACCTACCTGTGGAGTCTTCTAGCTCTTAGTGGTCTCTGCTGTGTGCTGTGGGAGGCCCGTGGTGCCCAAGCAGCACGAATGGGCGCTGTGGGTAGCGCTGCTGTGCCTGGCTGCCCGCGCACCCAGATGCCTTCCTCCCCAAGCCATCGTTCTGGAGGGTCACATGCTCACTTGGCATTCACCCTGTGTCTGGGAGGGCAGCAGCTCTGTCCTCATGCTGTCAAGTTGAGATATATAGATATATATAGATATAGATATATATGTACCTGGGGTTTTTTGTAAATTTTTTTTTCCATCTCTGGAGTCACCATTTTAAGGTTTCCTGCTTCTGGTTGACTGAGCCCTCATTTGTTTTCCTTTACTGCTAGTGGCAGTGAGTGTTGCCCTAAGCAATGCTCCCCTTTTCCAGAGGTGCAGTCCCTGTGGGAGAAACCCTTTCCCTTGGGCACCATCCTCGGAAGATACTGAAGTGGGGGATGAAGGTGCTGGAATGCCAGGCTGCGGTACCTGGTGTAGGGCTGCATCAGTACATGAGGAGCCCAGCTGGAGGATGGACTGCAGCTTCCCTGTGGTACTTGAAGTCACGGTGTGTTGGTTTATCTCTCGTTTGTTCCTCCAGGCTTTTCTAGATGCTCTGCAGAGCCAAGCTGAAGCCAGTAGTAAAATCATCGGTCAGTTTGGAGTGGGTTTCTACTCAGCCTTCATGGTGGCCGATAAAGTGGAGGTGTTCTCACAGTCTGCAGAGCCGGGAAGCCCAGGCTACCACTGGTCTTCAGATGGGTAAGGCTGCAGAATGGGCTGGAAGTGGGGGAGGGGCTGTGTCCAGACCAGGCACGGACTGAAAGCTGTGCAAAGCCAGATGGGGCTTGTGTGGTCTTTTGTGAGCAGGCTTACTGGTTTCCATCCTGCTCAGATTATACATGGCAACAAAGTGTGGCCGCATGTGCCAGGGTGAAAACCACTGGGACACACTTGCTTTGTCAGAGCAGGTGTGCTGTGGACAAAGAGAATACCTGCCTCTCCTATTCCTTCCCTGCAGGCAGGTAGTCATCTTCACAGTGCCCCATACTGGAGGGACAAATTTCATCTCTTTGGTCTGGTTGTCCCCTTGGTTTTCGCTTGAGGACACCCGCAGGAGGCAGGGCTTGGGCAGTGCTGTGGCTCTGTAGGCAGTTGTCTTCTGTGGGTTGGATCTGCCTGCTCATCCTTTGCTTTTTTCTTGAAGTTGCAAACATCTGTGATGGCAAAGCTGTGGACTGCTGGACCGTGTTGAAATTGGAGCTTCTGGGGGTGACAAGCTCTGCATCCCCTTAAAATCTCCTAGGAATAAAGAACTTACTAAGTTATTTAAATTCTTGAAAAAACATCTTGTAACTGAGACATCAGACTATCTTGGGCCACAGTCAAGCTCCTGTATACTGCGATCTGTGCTGCTGTACACTTTGAAGGCTTGTTTGTCTGTCATCGCTGCTGCTCTCCCCTGGGTCAGTGCTCTCACCAGTGTTTGATCCCTATATGGCATTCACTTAGCAATAGGGTAGGAACAGTCATCCAGAACGGGCTGTCTTCAGCAGAGCACAGCTGCTTTCCATTGCCACCAGTTACTGCATGCTCCAGTGGAGATATGAATGAGGGCCCACAAACAAGTCAGAGTTGTTAAGGGAGAAGGCAGGAGCCTGGGTGTTGCAGTCACTGTAGGAAATGAAGGAGAGGAGTTGAAGGCTAGGCTCAAACAACCTGAAGTTCTCTTGAATTGTAGAATCACAGAATGGTTTGGGTTGGAAGGGACCTTAAAGATCAACCTCCCACTAGAGCAGGTTGCTCCAAGCCCCGTCCAGCCTGGCCTTGAACACTGCCAGGGATGGGGCATCCACAGCAGCTTTGAGCAGCCTGTGCCAGCACCTCACCACCCTCACAGTGACTTCCTAATTTCTTCCTAATATCTAATCTAAATCTACCCTTTTCAGTTTAAAGCCATTCCCCCTTGCCCTGGCACTACAGGCCCTACTACAAAGTCTGTCCCCAACTTTCTTATAAGCCCCCTTTAGGCACTGGTGGGCTGCTGTAAGGTCTCCCCAGAGCCGTCTCTCCTCCAGGCTAAACGACCCAACTCTCTCAGCCTGTCTGCCCAGGAGAGCTGCTCCAGCCTCTGATCATTTTTTTGTTTCCTTTTCAGTAGAGGCTGCTGGTGTCTGCAGAGCAGTGTGTCCTGGGTCTGGAGGCTCTGTAGGGAAGACAGCCACATGTTTTGGGGGCTTCTCATAGGCACAGGGCACATGTAGGCAGCACAGAGAGCATTCAGGCATTCAAGATTTTTTGCCTTTTCCTCTTGGCACCGAAGTGTTGTGTGTGCTCTTAGTTTAATAAAAATTTTTGTGTCTCATCATGGATGTATCTGAGGCAAAAGCTGACACAAGGTCTGTTTCTAATCCTAGTTCAGGAATGTTTGAGATTGCAGAAGCATCTGGTGTTAGAACTGGGACTAAGATTATTATACATCTCAAAGAAGACTGCAAGGAGTTTGCAAATGAAGACCGAGTCAAAGGTGAGTGGAGGAGGGAAATGCTGTTACCTGCTGAGGGGCTGTGTGAAGTCTTTTGGTGCTTCGTGAGTGGGAGGTGAATTTACAGTGTTTTTCCTCTCCTGCAGCAGCACCTTTCACCTGCTGTTACTGAGGAAGTTCTTACTGTGTTGTTTTCACAAGCGTGATTCTTGTGCGTCTTGTTTCCATTCCAGAGGTGGTGACAAAATACAGCAACTTCATCAGCTTCCCACTGTACCTCAATGGGAGAAGAATTAACACATTACAGGTGAGCAGGAGGGCCACAAGCAGGTCGCTCGTGGAGGTGAACCATTGTAATCTTCCACTGGAAAGAGGAAACAGCATAAAGCTGCTGCTGTCCCTAGAAATAGAGAGGATTGTCCAGCATATCACAGACCCTGTAGTGATCAGTTAATTAGAAGAAGAGAAGACAATCCCACAGAAGTCATGCCTGGAACTGCTTGTTTGCATTTGTTGAAGAGAATTCTTGCAGATTAGCAAAGCCATTTTTATGTATAGTTGTCTTCTGGATTTTGCCTTAATCAGAATTATTATTTCAATGCTTTATAGTACTTAATTGAACTTTAAGATGGGTGACGTGTTAGTGGTGTAGGGATTGCTCATATCGCTGGTGTGCTGACACCTCTTGCTGCAGTTCTTTCTGTCCTTCAGACAGGGCAGCCAGTGCTGGTGAATGGCTGGTTTTCTTAGTGACTCGGCTCACAGCCTGATTTCCTTCACACCTCCCAGCTGAGCACTGTTTGATGCTGACATTTTCTGACCACTTAAAATTATATTGCAGCCAGATCCATTTCAGTCAGAAGTTCTTGGCCCGCTTGCAGGAATCACCTAGGTGACATTAATTATCTTTAAAACAAAAATCTATGAATCATTTTCCTCCAGCATCTCCTTTTCTGGTTGTTTAAAGCTTCCTCACCTAAAAGAGCAGGTAGAGAGCATGTGTGTGGGGTTTTTGTTTCTTGGAACGTGGCACTGAATGCACAGACTTTCAAGACTGTACTTAAGTATTTTATCATGTTGATTTATCTAAGGTTCTGTAATTGATGTTATTAGTCACTGATATTTATTTGGATTCCTGCATAATAGTTTCTGTTCCAAAGGCTTTCTAGCTGTTTCCCTTAAATTGCAAAACCAGGAATAGATGTAGACAGCTGTTTGCTCTTTGTACCTGACAATCAATAGAGCAGTCTCCCTAGAGAAGAGTAGTAGTACAGCAAGGGGTGAAATGCCCTTAATAGAGTCATGTACTTGTATCTTCTTATCAGAAAATGTTTTCCCTTGGGATACAGCAACAGCTTTAATCTCAGTATGCTCCCATTTCAGGCCTTTTCGTTATCGAGGATCTTGGTTTTGCGTTTTTCCACGAATGAACATCAGTTCACTGTAAACAGAGCCATAGTTAGTTCCCTGGTGTGGATTTTCCCACATAAGCTCCTGAAGGCTTGCCATGTAGTGGACAATGTGGAGTCAGAGGCTTTTCTAGTCTGGGATAACTGTAGCTACAAGTAAGCTTCTGGGAAAGCAGCACTTTACCTAACAACAGCTGCTATAAAGCACCTTAGTACCCAGTTGAGTCTGTAATCCTACCTGTCATCCTGCAAAACCTCCAGGACACTTGCATGTGCTGGAAATGTTATGAAGCTACTTATGGAACAAGGCTTTGAGGCAGAAGCAGCTTAAGGAGTGTGGCAGCATGGCAGGGCTGCCAGAGCCCTGAATCCCTTGGACGCTGGTAGGTGGAGGGTGGGCTGGATGTTTGTATTGCACCCAGTAGTCGCTCCTGTCACTCATTAGGGCTTGAGTGGCAAAGAGTGGCAGTGAATATAGTGGGCTTCACCTGGCTGGAAACACAAGAGTCTTAGTTGAGTCCCAGTGCTCGTGAAATGGGCAGAACCTCCCATGTCTTTGCTAGATGCCAGTCTTTTGCTGAGGTATTGAAAACTTAAATGTGATGTGAGCATGGGCTGAACGCTCCAGAAAGCATTGCAGGATTTAGAGCAGCAGCAGGCGGAAAGCATGGCTACGGGAAAGGACCTGGCCTGGCTCATGGCTTCAATTTGCGTGTTGACGTGTGAAGCAGTACTGCTGGAGCACTTCCTGACCCCGCAGCAGGGATGGCCGAGTGGTTCACAAAGCATCTCCTGAGCTGCTCTAAAACAAATCAGCAGAAAACAGGCAACCCGGGAGTTGCTTCACAGGCACTCAGCTGACCTTGTGGTGGGATAGCGACCTCCGTCAGGGAGGCAGGACAGTTGCAACAGACTCGCTTAAACTTCCACTTTTCTTTTGCTTGCTGGTCAGGCCTTGAGATACTTGACTAGTATTGCCAGTCAGCTGAGCTGTGGTAACTGTCCAGGACACTCTTCACCAGTAGCAAGCGTGAGGCAATGGAGGTTAGCCAAATCCTTTCTGTTTTGGGCTAAACAAAACTGCCTTACATGTGTTGCAGGACAAGAGTACCTCTGTGAGAGGGACAGTAAATTGTTAGTTTGTGATAATGTGCCTGAACCATGACACATCCCACTGCTCTCAAGCTGTGCAGAGGAGTCTGGCTGTTTGAAAGATTGTATTTCTTTACTCCGGCATCCTGGAGGGAAAGCGTAACTCTGAAAGAAGAGCCCTGCACCATGAGGCCACAGGTCTTGAGAGCTGATGGGAACTCATCTCCCTGCTCCTCCACAGGCACTCTGGATGCTGGACCCCAAGGACATTGGCGAGTGGCAGCACGAGGAGTTCTACCGCTTCATAGCGCAGGCTTACGACAAGCCCCGCTACATCCTGCACTACAAGACCGATGCTCCCCTCAACATCCGCAGCATCTTCTACGTGCCTGAGCAAGTACGTGCCCTTCTGTCCAGGGAATAGTGGGACATCTGCCCAGTTGCTCTGGAGAGGAGAGAACAGGAGAGCTCCTTAGGGAAAGGAGGCAGCCAAGGCTGCAGAATGGCAAGGAGGAATATCCATTGTGGCACCTCCGCAGCAGGCTGGGTGCCACAGGATAGTTGTGGGGATAATGAGGCGTGACAGGAGCAGGGAGGTGGCTCAGATAGGTCCCTAGGGAAGACAGCCAAAATTTCAGTTCTCATTGGGTTCAGCACTGGTAGGGAAGACCACAGTGCGACCTGGTCAGTTGGTGCAGCCACAGAGATACTGCAGCATAGTGTGCAGCTGGGCACCCTGCACAGTGCTGGTGTTACCCTTCTGTCTCTTGTTCCTGCAGAAACCATCCATGTTTGACATCAGCAGGGAACTGGGCTCCAGCGTTGCCCTCTACAGCCGCAAAATTCTCATTCAAACCAAAGCTGCAGACATCCTGCCTAAATGGCTGCGTTTTCTTAGAGGTGTGTGCTGGGACCAGGAACAGCAGGCTGTGGGCCATGGCTTCCACAGGGGGTGAGGCAAGGGGCTGCCTTCCTGAGCCTGGCACTCACGTTTGCCTTGCTGTTCAAAGATTGCTCTGTGTTCCAGGTGTTGTGGACAGTGAGGATATACCCCTGAACCTCAGCAGGGAGCTGCTGCAGGAGAGTGCCCTTATCAGGTAAGCAAGTGGTAGATCCTGTGGACCGCTGAGGCTCTTCCAGTTTCTTGCTGGTTGAGGAGGGAACATTGTGGGATAGTTAGATGGGCTTGGAGGGACCTAGCATGTAAGCTGCAGCATTTCTGTCCTTGGGAATTTCTGCAGTCTCTAAAGTGAGTTGTTTCTCAGCCGTGCTGGTCACATCTCAGGATGCGGGAGCAGTGTCCTGTGTCATACGATCTGCTACCACCTGCTTGGGCCACATGTCCCTCATGTCCTAGGCTGCCTTTTGGTATCTCTGGTCTACAGCAGTAACAGTAGATTTGCTGTTTAAATTGTCTGGTCTGCACCACCGAGTGGTTTGGAAAACAAAACCAAACAGTAAGTCAGCTGTCAATACTGGGAAGCTGGGCCGTACTTTAGTGTCACCATTATTTATGTGTAGATCTTCAAACAGTACCTTGTGCCTCCGTTTTCCAGACTTACAGCAAAGCTCTGCTGTGCTCGCATGCACGTTTGTCAAAAACTGGGTGCCAGCCAGCAGGGTTTTCATTTGGTGCCGAGGCCCAGTGAAGCTGACTGCCGGCAGGCCAGTCTTCTCTAACAACAACCCCTTAGATCTGGCTTTGGTTTTTCCTTCCTTCTTGTCCTTTGAGTCCCCTCTCAAACATCTGCCATTGTTGGAAGCTGAAGGAAGTATAAGAGTAGGCTCTTACTCCTTAGCGTCGGTGCCATTGTCTTGTTAGGTTTGCTGGCTAACTTTGTGTTCTACAGCTGGTGAAATGCCTCTACCTTCACTACAGTCACCAAATTAACCCTGTCGCTTCACAATGGATTTTCAGGCCTTCAGAAAGGGTTCCTCCAAGCTGCTGCCTTGCCACATTTAGGGGTAGCTGTGTGAGTGAGACAGATGCCCTGTGCATAGCTGGTGATGTACTGCAGCATCTCTGAGTCATGAGTTACTGAAGATTTGAGCTTCAGCAGTACGTTTGTACCACAGCTGTAGCTATCTCTCCAGCTCAAGAGCTGCTCTTGACTGAGATAGAAAGAACAGATGTAAAGCCGTGAGGGAAAGGTGATAGTGGACCCAGAGTTTCTTCTTTGTCATCACATTTGCAACTGCACTGCTAAAACACTGCACAGGGAGAGAGATGTTCATCTAAAATCTCTTGTCTTGGTGTAGCAGCTCTCTTTGAAAGGCTTGTTTCTGCTGCAGGAAGCTCCGAGATGTTTTGCAGAAGAGGTTGATCAAGTTCTTCATTGACCAGAGCAAGAAGGACCCTGAGAAATATGCCAAGTTCTTTGAGGACTACGGGGTATTCATGAGAGAGGGGATTGTCACAATAGCAGAGCAGGATGTCAAGGTACCGGGAGTCCTGAAGCACTGCAGCTGATGCGAAAGATTACTGGCTCCTACTGTGACCTGGGAGGAGGGGGACTGCTGCTTCTCTGTGAATCTTACATGCCCGTAACTTGTGTTCCTGGGTCTAACAAGACCTACAGATCCTCTAGTGCCTGAACTCTCACTTTTTCTGACTGGGTGCTGCTTCCCACTTAATTCGAGACACTGCAGAGTCTCTGCACCCACACTGTGTTGTCAGCCCTCCCTGATGCCATGTGAACTACAACAAGCAATAAAGTAGGGCTTTCCCCTACTGTTGTCCTCTGCCTGGATTCCCATTTCCAGGAAAGCTTGACCTACACCCTGTCTAGGTCACTTTTCTGCCTCCTTAATATCTGGAGCAGGAAAGGAGGGACTCAGAAACCCCTGATGCTTGTTAGAGGGCTGCAAACAGGCCTGCATGCTGCAAAGGGAATTCTTGGGGTTGGGAGAGGAGCCAGGTAGAGCTACAGTCGCCTGCCCTCAGCTCACAGGAGGACATTTCTTTCAGGAGGACATAGCAAAGTTGCTGCGTTATGAATCGTCCGCCCTGCCTGCAGGCCAGCTGACCAGCCTGACCGACTATGCCTCCCGCATGAAGGCAGGGAGCAGGAACATCTACTACCTGTGTGCACCCAACCGGCACCTGGCTGAGCACTCCCCATACTTTGAGGCCATGAAGAAAAAGGATATGGAGGTGGGTGAGCGGTATGCCATGGCCAGGGGAACACCCTGAGCTGCTGCATCGGTGGTCAGGGCTTACCTGGATCTCAGAGCTGAGCAGGGCAGTGAGGCCTGTGATAGACCCCCACCACCGCGGTGTCTTTGCCCGGGCTCCCTCTGTCTCCCCTCAGACTGGCCAGTGCGGTGTGAGGCCAGGAAGGACCTGTCACAGACCCTGTGCGGGCGGGTTAGTGCTTGTGCAGACGTCTGTGTTCTGACATCTTGCCTTCATTGAACTCCAGAGCAGGAGCCTAGGACTGATAGCAGGGCTGGTAATGGTGTTACAGGTGCGCTCTGCGGGCAGTGGCCCTTTCAGGACTGGAGTCGGTGCTGGTTCTCCCTTTGCGTGGGGCAGCAGGACTTGTTGAGCTGCAGATCTGCCACCCGTGGTAACAAAGCCCTCCAAGGGTTTGCTTTCATTTGGGGCCCTGAGCAATAGTCACCACGGGGTTGAACCTGCTGGTTTCCTTTCTGATGAACTTGCTGTTCGGTGCAGAGTTGCCTTGGGAAGGAGGAAATGCTGTTACATCCCAAACAATGTGTTATTGTCCCTTTTTTGGCACAGGTCCTGTTCTGCTATGAGCAATTTGATGAGCTGACACTCTTGCACCTTCGGGAGTTTGACAAGAAGAAGCTGATCTCGGTGGAGACAGATATTGTCGTTGATCACTATAAGGAAGAGAAGTTTGAGGAGAGCCGCCCAGGTATCGTGAGGCTCCCCTGGCCCTTCCTGCTGCATGCAGTCCTGCTGCCCCGTGCCAGCCAGTGAGGGTGCACCTCCTCCAGTGCTCTTGCAGCTCCTGAGCATGTGAAAAGAGCACCCCTTTCCATCCTGCCATTCTTGTGCACTGAGGCAACTTGCAGTTCTTGCAGATCCCTTTCATCCCATGTGATCGAAGTTTAAGCAATTTGCTAATTTGAACAGATGGAACCTCATGTGTAGGGTTTCCATGATTTGAGTTTTTAACAGCATGCGTACATCTGGTGCTCTGATGGAGGCAGGCAGGTACTGGCAGGGCGTAAGCCTGGCCTCTCTGGGCATGGCACAGTCTGGGATGAGGGCATTATATGTAGGTCTGTGCTGCGCAGGGCTGCCTTCCCATTTTCACAAGAGAATAATTGGGAGAGATGAATGGAAGTATGAAATGGACTGAGCTCAGGGGTAAAACCTCACTGTCCATTGGCGCGCTATATATGCATGCTCAGATGTGCCCTTTTTCCCCTGTCAGCTGCAGAACGTCTGACAGAGAAAGAGGCTGAGGATCTGATGGCCTGGATGAGAAACGCCTTAGGCTCTCGGGTCACTGGTGTTAAGGTATGTATTCCATGTCTGGGTAACTGAGTACAGGAGATCCATGGAGGTAATAATCTAGGGAAAAAAGGTTGTGGTTGACTGGCGATCTGCTGCCACAGATTGACTTTTCTTTGGACCCTGAGAGAAATCACTCTTCTCCGTGCCTCTTTTCTGTAAATGATGTGAATGCTGGCATTTGTCATTTGGATGGTCAGCGTGGCAGCAGAAAAACCACATCTTAATGTGCAATGAGCAAAGTCCATTTTACTAGTTTATGCTCAGGTTACCAGAACAGGCTGGTGACTGCCTTGCCTGTGGACTAGAAAGGCTGATTGGCAAGAAATGCTTTGGGTCCAGCTGCGAGCTACTGCCTGTGGACCAGTGGGGCCATTTGGGCCCCCAGCTTCGCTGCTGATTTAAGCAGCTTCTGTGGGGCGGGGATGAGTCACATGGAGGCTTGGTGTGGATCCGTGCTGAGGAGACTCTCAGTCCTTGAACTTCCCCCCACCTCTAAGCCATGTGCATTTTCCATCTCGACACTGATTGCTGTTTTTGCCACAGGTGACTACACGGCTGGACACCCACCCCGCTATGATCACTGTGCTCGAGATGGGGGCTGCCCGCCACTTTCTTCGTATGCAGCAGCTGGCCAAGACCCAAGAGGAGCGTGCCCAGCTCCTCCAGCCCACCCTGGAGATCAACACAGGGTAAGGGGGAACAATACCAGTGCTAGGCCTAGGGCACTGCAGTCTTTCTGGGGTGGAGGCAGAGAGGAGGCAGTTTAAGGCTCCCAGTTAGCAGAGCACTCCTCATTAAGTGCAGTGCGTGCCTTAATCTGTGAGGCTGCATGGCACAGCTGACATGAGCCACACACCTGCACTATGTCCAGCCCTCTGAGGACCATGCGGGTTATAGGGACAAGACGGGAGAGAAGAGAGAAGCCCCCAGAACAGGAGCAAGGAAGCTGGAGCTATTTTGACCTTTAGGTAGAACCTTTTCTGTCCCACCTTGGCTTACCTGCTTATTCTGGAAATAAATTTCTCATTGTGTCCAAAAATACCATGTCACAGTCTTGATCTCTCTCTCTCTCTTACAGGCATGCTCTGATTAAGAAGCTTAATGAGCTGAAGGACAGTCAGCCTGATCTGGCCCAGCTGTTGCTTGATCAGGTGAGAGCCAGTCCTTCTCCAGAAGCAGCACCATCCTCCCCAGAGCCAGCTTGCAGACCACATGTGGCAGGGAACAGGGTGAAGCTCTTGTAGTGGGCAAGAATCCCATCCTTCTGTGGTCCCCACTCTGGGTGTTTCTGGTCCTTGTGGTCCATGTGTTTTCCTACTAGATGGCCTAGAAGACATGCTTGGCCCTCAGCATGCAAGATCTGGAGAGTGACATTCACTTCCTCCCCAGCTCTCATGCACCTTGCTCTTGCAGCTTATTTAATAAAGCTTTCTTCTCTTTTTCAGATTTATGAGAATGCCATGATAGCAGCAGGACTGAATGAGGATCCCAGACCAATGGTGAGCCGGCTAAATGAACTCCTCACCAGAATCCTGGAGAAAAACTGAGCCCCAGAAGGCTGAAGGATGAACTCTGTGCTAATCTCTTTTTCCTCAAGTGCAGTCATCCTGTCGGCTATTGCAGCATCTGCTTGCAGGCCCTGTGCAGCAAGGGGTTCACGTGGTAGAGGGCCAGGGAGAATGCAGGGGGCTTCCAACCCTGGCTGCACAGGGAGAGCCAGTTGTAATTATTAGATCATATGTCACCAACCTGTTCAAAATGCGATGTTCTTAGTGGGAACAAAATGCAAAGGTTGCTGGTAAAACAACATGCCCAAATTTCTGACGAAGTCCCGAAGAGCCTCATTTCATACAGTTTCTGAAACAGCCTTTCCCAAAACAGATGTTGGCAGCAAGATTCCCAGTTAGGTCTGTGAATACACCCCTGCCACACACTGAATCCCTGTGCACCATGGTGCCCCAAACAGGCACTGACAGAATTTGTTAAGAAACCTCCACCTCTGACCAGGCAGGAGGAGTTTGCAGGCATGGAGATAGATTGCTGCCGTTAGCAGACGCAGATACTGTTGGTAGAACATGTCAATACAATCCCAAGGCAGAAAAGATCACCAAGCTGCTGGATAATTTGAGTTCATCCTGGTCTTGCTGTGGAGAAAAGGAAGTAACTGGGAAACAGCTTTCTAGTGTGTGGCTTTCTGGAGAGTCTCCAGGGTTTTTGCCTCTTCTGTGGGATAAACTGCATGTCTAGCTGCTCTGTATTTATGATAAATAAACTCTTCTTTTCCAGACCACTTCAGTCTTCTCTCTTCCCCTTGCTTTTTTGGTCTTCGTGTCTTTCAGCTGGTGATTTGTTGGTTCTTCTCTCTTCAGATGCTGCTTGGTTGTTCAGGGCATCAAGCACTGGACAGTGGTGGGAAGAGAGGGCTGTGAAAACAACAGCAGGTAGTAGCAGAGAGTGTGGAGGGAAAGCAGGAGAATCTGCAGCTACAAACCCTGTTAGCCTGGACTTTGAAAATGGAGTTTAGCCCTTTGAATCCTTTCTAAGGAGCAATGGCCGTTCAGCAGAAGAGGCCTTTGTAACAGAAAATGCCACACTAGATTTCCCTCTGTTTGTCTGGTTTACAGTGTGCGTACTGGTTTACAAGAATTCTTTCTCCTGCTCAGTGGGGGCTCTGAGGCAGCTGTGATATTTGTTTAGCTTGTCTTTAAATTGCCAGATTAAGATTCTGAAACAATTTGGTTAACTGTTTGGATGCTCTGCTGGACAGGACAATGTCCAGCTCTTTAAGCTAAAGGAAGCCTGGGTGTGCAAAGAGGAACGAAAAGAGTCTGCTGCATTGATACATAAACGTGCAGGAAGAATTACTAGGTGATACATGGATGTGCAGAGCCTTGTAGGACACTTGAAAGGAGCGATACAGTGTGGCCACTTCTCAGTGCAGGGTGTTTCATGAACACAGGCTGAAGAAATTAAAACCTTTGGTGAATTGCTGATGCTAATGACACAGCAGGTGAGTGCAGTAGCCTGCTAGCTGGTCACCTGGTGCTCACTGATAAAGTGCCTAAAAATGGCATCTGTTGATATAGTGCCTGAACTGAAGCTGGATGCTAGTTTATAAAATTTGATGCAGTGAGAAGCGGAGCATGCTTACTGTGAGACAGTCATGAACTGTCTGACACATCTTTAGCCTCTCCAGTCCTGGGAATCCTCCAGGAATCCGAGTAGCCCTCGAGGTGCTAATTTTTTGCTATGAGAGATTTGTGACTACAAGATCAGATAAGATACTTGTTACTGGAGTGCAAACCTACCTTTTGTCACTGTACCCATCAGACACGATGAGAGGCAGTGATAGTCCTGGGATCCTGTATGCAGCAAGGAGCAGTAGCAGCAGTATCAGGAGAGTGTTTTGACCCAAATCTCACATACTTTATCATGCTGCTTTGTATAAGCTTCATTGCATGTGCCAGGAGCTTCTCCGGGTCCTCACCTCTCAGGCTCAGCTTTCCCTTTAATTTTGTGAAGATTTGCAGAGAGTGCTGCTGTACAAAGATTTTATGCGTGGTTAACAGAACACATCTCAGTGGAGAAGTGGGACGTATGGCATCATGTTGATGACACAAGCTGAAGTGCTGATAGGAATACAGGTGAATCGCTTGACAGCTAGTCTGTAGATGACTTTGTGTCTGAAAGGGCCTCCACTTGGATGCAACAGAGGCTCTCTGGTAAACGAGCAGTGTAAAAGATGAATTATTTCAAATGTGGTGGTAAGTGGGAGGCATGGGAAGCTAGTTAGAACCTGGTTTTGCACTTTCTGCACAACCTCAAAACATGCTGTGCAAGCAGAGAAGGCCTGTATGGATCTTGCATCAGAACTTCAGTGCTGTTTGTAGTGGTAAAGCTGCGGTTGTGCTCTTCCAGCTCCAGTGCTC
The DNA here is from genome assembly GCA_035590275.1 of Ibycter americanus. Taxonomy (NCBI): domain Eukaryota; kingdom Metazoa; phylum Chordata; class Aves; order Falconiformes; family Falconidae; genus Ibycter; species Ibycter americanus. The sequence continues at coordinate 38,418,038 of JAVJGI010000050.1, forward strand.
TCCACTCAGATACTAAATTACTCATTCTCAAACGCGTTGTACCACTATGCAGTTTCCATCCAGCTTGTGCTCTTCCCTTGGCAAGAGTAGTGCCCCCAATTTCTCTAGTATATTGAGATGAACCAAGAGTTCCAAGAGTGTGCAATGTGTGGAAACGGCGCTGTGACGTGCCCAGCATGGGCTAGTTATGTCCTTTACTTCTGCTTTTGCTCTACCAGATTTCCCCATTTCCCCAAGGGATGGAATTGGGGATCTCCAACCTGGAAAAATCTCACGGAGCTTATTTGATTTCCTGGCTGTAAGCAATGCTGAACCCTGCTTTGTGCAGAAAATTCATCTATCAGGTTTGATTTTTACTGGGACCTCATTAGCTGCTGCCCGTCTCATTTTTTGGTTGGGGCCAGGGGGGCGGGGGTGTTCATTTTTCTACAAGTTAAACTTCAAGTGCTGACAAACTGTTGGTGATAAACAGCGTGGCCTTTTCTCCTGCTCTGCCCAGGCTCATCAGCTGCAGAGTCAAACCTATATCCTCTGGAGCAGAAGATGGAAAATATTTATAGGCAGTGAAATCCAGTTTGAAAGGACATTCCTGAGACCTCGTGCTTTTAAACTTGGACAGAATCCCTCTCACGTCTGGCTCATGACCTTGAAACTGGACTGGCCCGTAAAGTAGTTCACTGGGCCAGATTGAGAACAGAGTTTTCTCTCGTCCAGACTTCCTGCTGAGACTATCGAGAGTGTCTTGGGTAGGCTCCAGGTCTATGATTTATGGACAAACCACAGGCCAGGAATCTGCAATCTAAGCTCCTTGAGCAGCAACTGTTTAAAACATTAGGGGAAGAAATGGCCACTCTTACCAAAAGAAGAAAACTTGGGAGCCGTTAATAATGTTTAGCACTTCTGTAGTGCCTCACAATTGTTAATTAATCCTCCCACTCTGCTTGTGAAGTAAGTCAGAATTGTTCTTGCTGTACAAATAAGGTCTGTATGAAGCTTAAATAAATTTCCCGAAGAAACACAGGGAATCTGAGTTAGGGGCACAGCCCAGGACTTAAGAATCCCAGCGCTAAGTGAAACAAGCCTCCTCCAAGATCCAGAGGCATGAAGACAAGTACCTGCTGGGTTTGGATGAGGTAATAAACACAAATGTAACAGCAACTTCAAGAGCATCTCTGCCCAATACGCTGTTCACTTGAAAATTCTTCCCAGGGCAGTTCTGGGTCTGCCCAAACCTTATCCATTGAGATCATGTGGTTTCCCAGTAACTCCTGGGTTCAAAAATTCCTCAGATTTCAGAGGATACCTGGAAGCTTGGCTGCTTGCTAGAATTATCCTGTACAAAGTCTTTTCTGGCTGGTTCTCTCCCCTATCACTTGGGAAGAAGAGGACGGTGTGCTAAACTCTCTTTTCTCTACCCAGGACAGCTCATCCCCTGATGTGTCTGGAGTGGGTTAAACATGGCGTTTCCTTTTCTTTCATCAGCAGGAAACTTTTCTTCCAGAGAGAAAAGAAAGGGGTCATCTGTTCTCCCTCTGCTCTCAGAAGCATCTTTTGTTTCTCCTTTACTTCCCCCTTTATACTTAACCTCCATCTTCTCTAGAGCACTTAGTGGCCGATGCTGTGGTTGCGACATAGTCCATGCCAAGAGGGGAGTTGATCTGCCTGGACAGTCATTTTCCTGTTCTCACCTATGAGAGGAGGGTGCTCCTTGGTGCTGTCTCCCACTGTCAATCCTGGACTGCCTTCTAGCAAGAATTTGGTCTCAAATCACAAGCCCCCTTCCCATTGCACTACTGGAAACAGTCTGGAGTGTGAACAGGTGGGAATGGGTAAAAAAGTCTGCCGTACGTCCTGATCAAAATGGAATAGTTGGCAGGAGTGCAAGGACCAAAGGCTTCTAGTAGTACTTAAATTTGTAAGGACTCCTGACTGTCTCGTTGCTGTGAATCTATTTACAGCAACAGGAAGGATGAAAAATCGGTGAAAGAAGCAGAGTTTCCTCCTCTTTTTAAATCTATGTAGCAAAAGGTATTGTAATGAATTGTCCATTAAACGTATCTGTCCAACTTTATTCCAAATGTGAAGATATTATCTGCAAGGGATTTGGGGTCAGGTAATAGCAGTTAACAAAGCAGCAGTCTGTGAAGCCAAGCAAAGCTTGCTTCTCCTTTTGCAGCCCAAGTAAATGGGGGGTAATTGGGGTTAAATCCTGATCCAGAAGTAAATCAGTAAGTAAATCCTTCACAGAACTGTCCCAGATTAAATCCTTAGAAACTCGGGAAGTCAGAGCTGTGACAGGAGGCGGAGGGAGATTAAACTTGAGTTTTGTTTCACTGATGTAGCTCAGTCACTGGATTTGTTCTGTCTCAGGTGGTTTAGCAGGTATTTTAAAAAACAAGTGTACTAAGTTATCTTGTTTCAAGGAATCCAAGGATATGTGTGGGTTTTTTAGTTAGGCCTGTATTTTTAATGTGTTTAGAGATTCTTAGCATGTTTAATGCCCAGTGCCTTTACTGAATGATGGTGATTCTTCTTCGAAATTGTAATTCATTGCACCTCCCAGGAGAACAAGGCAAATTTTGGTTATAACGAATTAATTTGACATGCACACTCTAACTCATGCTGTGTGACTTACTGAATGAAAACATGCATATTTTTCTGGCAGGCTTACAAGAGGAGATGTAGTGGCATGCACCATCCCAAAATTCACATTTTAGAGGAAAACAAAACAAACCTGCTCTCAAGAAAACGCTGCATAGTTGCTTGTTTTGCCCTTTCAAGAGACTCGGCACACTGAGTAATGTGCTGAGCTCTGTCATCCAGCATGGCCAAAGTCCATGAAAAGGGCAAATTAACACAATAAATTAATGCAAACTCTAAACTTTACTCATTGAAATTGGCCTCTGTGGCTGCTTCTCTGATCACTGCAGACCTGGATTGAATCAGTTTGTATCAAAAGCTTTAAAAAGTTAATCTGAAGCTGCCAAAGAGCCACCAACATTAGAAGTCTTAACACAGATCAGTGGCTCCACCCATCAGACTGAGCAGAGATAACAAAGTGAAACACAAATTTTGAGAACTGCTGACTGCAGTGTACTGGGGATAAATATGTATATGTATATATAATATACATGTACTGTGTGTATTCATAGATATGTAGATAAACATATTCACATACTTCCTATAAATACCATTGCATGGTGAATTGAGGCACAGTTATTTTTAAAACATTTTAGTATTGGCAATAGTGTCCACAAGTTCCGTAATTGTTGTTTTCTGCAGAGACAGCTCAAAACCAAAGTGTGATAGTAAATATCCTGTCTTTCACACTGTGTATCCAAAGCGTTGCTATTTCAGGGACCTGCCTGCATCTACACAGTTGTAATCCATGGGAGAGTACCACTAGAATGCATTAAATTAAGCCAAGATTTTCATAGAGTCTAAAGCACGGGGGCCCTATGCCATATCTGATACAGAGCCATTCCCTGGTGGGGAGAAAAAGCGAATTATTAAAAAATTGCTAGCAGAAGTCCAGTAGGTCTACATGGAGAATCAGATCGTCTGCCTCTGATCAGCTGCCTGATTTTGGGAGAGCTGCTGCTTCTCTCTGTACCTCTAACTGTGGTTGCATGTTCTAGCTGATGTTGGGTACAAATAGCGAATACAGCCTGTTGCAGCAACCACATCCTTGTTGCCTTAGGTTAGAAGCCTCGAAACGTCCTGTGAAATAGATACCTGTTTGGTAGCCAGTTAGTACTGTTAAATATCAGTACTTTTGGACCCATCTGTACTGGAAATACCGCAATTCCTCAGGCTCTTTTCAATGCAGACTTCTAGAAGGCTGCGCTTACACACGTCAGCAAGGCTCGGGGTGTTTGTGCTACTCATGTTGAGCGCCGTAAGCCTTAAAGGATTCAAGCAGTGAAAAAGCAGATGCTTGTGAGTGTTATGTGCTTCAGATTTCTCCGGGGCCCTTTGCTTTGGTATCTCAGCACTTTTAGAATAGAAAATTGTGCTTGACTATGTGAAATGCAGTAGAAGAGCTGGAGGCTGCAGTGTTGCCTGGCAGCCATGATGTGGAGGCTGGTCTGGCTGAAGATGCGTGTATTTGCTGCGTTCAGCGTCGCTTCAAATGCCAATGGCCAGTTTCCCCAGCTAAAGGTGTGTGACAGGGTCTGCAGGCTGTCCAGTGCCTTCTGGAGATGCCCCTCCAAGTCCCCCCAGTTATTATTTAAATATTTGGTGCTTTTGGATTCAGTTTGCATTAGGGTATTGTGCAACAAAATGTTACTGTGACTTGGCTTGCTACTTGTTACTGCTTGGTTCTTGGGGAACCAAGGCAGTGTCTCGGTACATCGTAACAGGAGTATTTTTCAGTATGTTTGTGCAATGTGTGCTTGCAAGTCCTTGCAGGATTTTTCCTCAGAGTGCTTCTAATTCCCCTAAGTGTAGCAACTTGAGAAAGAACTTGAATAAACTAGCAGAAGTGTTGAAAGACACAAACCAAAGGATTTCTTCATAATCAGTTTTGGGTTCTCATACTGACACGGGCACATTGCATCTCATGGGGAGATTCACTGCAGAAAAAGCAGTCCCACCAAAATAACCAGGGGCACCAAGTATTTGCTTAAAATTCAAGGGTTTCCAGCTAAAATTGTTTGAATTTAGCATGGGTTAAAAATTCAATTGCTTTGCTGAAAGTGAAAATGCATGGTGCCTTGGGAGCTTGTTCCGTTTTAAAAGTTGTAGTTAATTCTATTTCTATGAGCTTTCCAAACAGGCAATACTATGACAGTGTTGGGCTTTTTTGGTGATGTCAATTATGGATCAAGATATAATTATGGAAAAATAAATGTTATGTGTAAAGGAGCCATCATATTGCTCACAATTAGAAGTAGTGCTTTGTATTTGTTAGTAAAGTGCCTGTCTTGCTGTTTTTGAAGCATACTAATGCGAATGTCAGCCCCAGCATGTTGTGTGCCGCTAAACCTCTTCCCTCTGCTTCTTGACCTGTTAAGAAGTGTTACCCAGGAGTGATTTTGCTTCTTGCTGCATCCATACCAAGTGTTGAGAAAGAAATCCTGATTTCAACACAAAACGTGCATTCAAAATGCAAATCCCATGTATGATCCCTCACACACCCGCCGCATCTCTGGTGATTTTATACCTGCAGACCCTTGGCCACAATTAAGTGTGCATTTGGAGGAAGGGATTGTTGATCCTGACTCCAAATTAACATTCAGTATGTGGTCTCTTGAGTTCTGTAGTTGAAAAATGGCACCCATTTTCCTGTTCAACCCTGGTAATAAGTACAAAATAAAAAGGCAATATTCTTTCTTTTGACAGATAAAGCTTGGTAAAAGCTTGAGCTATGTAACTACTCACCTTGGTATTTCAATATGGCTATTTCCATATGAGCAGCGCAGCGTTACAATTACAATTACAAAGCATTACAATTATAACGGGCTTTAGTTGCAGCTCTGCAGCCTGCAAAGGTGTATCTTAGGTTTTAGATGTGAAGATGAGTGACTTTAAATGATAGTTCCATGCTTATTAACAGGTGGTATGCATTTCTCTCCCTCTTTCCAATTTATATTTTTCTACATACAAGCATTTCGATAGATCCAAATCCTTTAAAAATATTAATCAGCAGTGCTGCGCCGCATGCTTTCCTCTTTCAGTGGTATTTTTTCCAGACTCTTATTCACCTCAGTCACAATCTGAGCCGAGGCTCTAATCAAACCCACCAGCATTTAACGCCCCCGGGGCTGGGGTCGGGCCCGGCCGAGGCCCTGAGGCGCTGCATGGCGGCG
>JAVJGI010000050.1:38424585-38459631 GCA_035590275.1 Ibycter americanus
CGGCGGGGCGGTGGGGTGAGCCCCGCGTTCCCTCAGGGGGAGCGGGCGCCTCGGGTCCCCGCCGGGCCTGGCAGCGCCAGCGCCGTGGGGGGCCTCTGGTGGGGGGCAGTGGGGTGGCTCGTGGCTGTGGGGCCGCTGCTCCGTAGGGTGAGGCTCCATCCTTGATGTTAACGCAGCCCCAAAAGCCAAAACTCGGTGATAAAGGCAAGGTGTTCAGTGGCAGGCCTGGTTACGAGGGTGTCGGAGTTTAAGCGCGCACGGGCTGCAAGGAAGATTCATTAAAAACCTTGTTTAACGCGTCCAGTCTCAAAGCAAACTGCCCTCAAGCAATGTTACCAGGGAAAGCAATTCTGAGGAGTCTTGTCAGCTGTTCCGTGAAGCAACGTGGAATTTTATTTTTCTGTTGCAGGCTCAGCGGCAGGAGGAACGGCGTATGGGCCTGCCTTCATGGGGAGCAGTGGGTGTCGGCTGGTTTACCGACACTTTGTGTAAGTGATGCTCGTGCCGCATACACCCAGATGCTTCTTTTAACCATGCCATTTTTAAATAAAGTCAGAATTGCGCATTTACCGCGCAAAAACATACATTATTTGTACTAAATAGTTCAACTCTGGTAAAGCTTAAGGGCAGTAACATTGACTGATGCTCAGTCTGTTGGCTCCTGTATAAACTCTCAAAAATCAGGGAGTACAGTCCCTGTTTTGACTGCAAAAAATGACCCTTGTGCGGTTGGCATTCATACCTACTTAAAATGCTGTTCTTCATCTCCCTCCTGGTCCCTCTTCTCCCCTTTGATTTTGCTGTTTGGATTAAAACAGTTTTCTGAATAGCCAGAAGTCGCTGTATTGCTTGACATGATACGGGTGTGTCAGAGGCAGACTGGAAACGAGCAGAAAGAATTTTTATCATCAGCTTTACATTTGGAAGAAAATGGACCTCAAGTTCTTTTGAGCATTTGCTTTTCCCACTGGGTCAATTTTCATGACACATTTTTTCCAAAGAAACTGTCAAATGGTAGAAAATAGCAATTTAAACAGGATGTTTGACACACTGTATGCTAGTGAAACAAACTGTGCTTTGGGGTCCTCAGTTATACGCGAGGCCCTTGTCCAGGGTTTCTAGAAAGAATTTTCCTGAAAGCTAAACACAGAGGAATTGATATCACTGTCTGAGAGCTGGCCTCTTGCTGTTATTGCGGCAGTCTGTGGAAGAGACACATTTATGCATCCCTGAGATCACTGGTATGATACCAGAGTTTCCCAGAGCACTCACACCAAGTCTGTAGGTAACTATATTTGGATACTGAGAAGGTGAAGGAACTAAGTTAATAATATAATAGGAAGAAACGTAAAAAATATATTTTCAGAACAGTAAACCAAGCCTGTTTGTGATAGAAGCTGGAGTATGGAGAAAAAATGTGATAGCATGGGAACATCATAAAGCGACATACCCACAAAGTAGTGTGTTGTGTATTTTGCTGTAGCTCTTATATGTGATTTTAGCCGAGAAGAGCACGAGTTATTAGTTGTTATAAATCAATGAAATGCTCGTGTAAAAGATATATTATTAGATCACCTGTAGAAATCCATGAGGAGTTTGGCCACCTTTTCAAAGCAAGCATCTTTCTATTTTAGAGAACATGGGGAAATCAAGGTACTGTGTTAAATTTCAGTTTGTAATTGGCTTTTGGGATGATAAGCTTTGAACTAATCACTTTTTGGGGAAAAGTAGTATCAGTAGAACTTACATTGTTTTGAGTGTGCCCTTTAGAATACCATTGCTTTCTTGGAAAGAAATGGCTTGAATGTTTCACATTGAAGTGTTCTTACTTCTCTTTATATTCACTTCTTCATTAATTATTCAGTTGATTTTCTTGCCACAAACATCCATAAGGCTGGTTGCTCCATTCTTGATCTACAAAATGATAGATTTGACATGTTTGACATGGTCAAAATTACCTGTATCAGGTGGAGTCGGACACCTGGGATAAGGTCACATTGCGGTCAGTTTGGAAGAATGACGGGCTGTGTAAGGCTTTGTGCTGGGTCCCGAAAAGGCAGTGTGAAAAGCTATGTGCCGCTGGCGCTGTATGACCTGTAGGCCATGCGTCCTCTTTGGAATGAATCATGCTGTAGGTTCACTGTCACAATTTCACCACAGTTTTCACTAGGACCAACTATAAAGGAAATAAAACCTTTTTACTGTTAGAGCATATGTATCAGTATGGCCACAGACTCATACAGGGGCCCACCGTTATTCTGATTAGCTGTCCAGAACTCCTTAGTCCTTTGTAGTTGTTGCTTCCCAGGATAGATTTACCTATGCTGTAAGTATGGCCTTGTCCCAAAAAAGGGACTTTGTGTTGAGATTTGTGCTAGTTTACCGAGTCGGCTGCATCATTCTGCCTCTCTGTCATCAACGCTATCTAACCGTTCCCTTCTCTGCATCATCAGGCAGCTTGATCAGTGGTGATTTATGTCTCTCGTAACTCATTTCCTAAGTCTAAATAATAGAAGAATGAGATAGGCAGAGAGTTAATCTCTGAGGGATGTATTAGAAATATATGCGCTCAATGACTGTTGTTTGCAGTTGCATTTTTAAACCTTTCTAGCTACATTTTAATAATTTTTAAATGTGTTGTATTGATTTTGTATCATTTTAATTAATCATTTTGTCCCTCGATACTTTTTTAATGGTTTACAAGAGAATTACACCTCTGTTAACACACAAAGGTCTCATTAAAAAGGTATTAGCTTAATGTAGGAGATCTTGGTTTTCATAAAACTGTGTTGATTGGTATTAATTTCATTATCCGTCTTTATTCAGCAATTCCCATATAAGCCATTTCTTTAACAGCCTGGCGTTGATCTCATTCTGAAAGATGGGTGTTTACTTCCCTAATTGTCCTTTTTGAAAAACCACGGTGACTTGTACTTGCAAATGATCCGATTCTGTTGACAGAAATACCTTCAATATCTGCTTTTCAGTATGCTTTGGATTACTGTTAGAATAGGCTACTTTCATCAACATCATGGGATGGATATTACAAGAATATTTAACATTCTCAGTATTAACACTTCTGCAATTTGTTTTGTAATGATCTAGTGGCCTTGGTAGTTTTTTGTGGGTTTTTTGGTTTTGACATATACCAAAAGGATCTTCTTGAAAGTCCTTAACTTTTCTGACCAGGTAACTAATCTTACGTAATTTTACCTCCTTCTCATTCTAATACAATTCATTGTTCATATTCAGTGCTATGCAATTCCCTTACATGTTGTTATATTACATGCCAGTTTTTATTATTACTCTGATTATTTTTCTTTCTCTGAAAACCAAGTTAGGTTTTAATAAGTATTGTTCTCTTTATTAATTTTTTGAGCCTCTACTGAAATGTTTTTATTCAGTCCTTAATTCACCATTGTATTTTTCTGTTTAAATTAATAATTTTTTGTTGTTTTCAGTCAAATCACATAAGCATTTTTGAAACACCAGCTGCATATATTTCTGATTTGTATGCTATTTGTATGCTACTGTGTTTGCATACAAGCCATGAGCATTTGCACCTGAGCAACCGTTAGTTTTTATTTTTATATTCACTTCCCCTTTATCTTTCCAGAGGAGGTATAAAGTAAAAATTTTCTATCTCAGTGAAGTGCTTTATAAGGTAAGGTTAGTTTCTGCAGCATTTGAAAGGTAGAGGGACATTTTGTCATGTAAGTAGTGATTTAGAATTCATGTCTGGAGTGTAACAGATTTTTTTACTGTCTATGAAATGCTTTGCCATGTGTACAAGGTACTACCAGGGGAGGTGCAGCCTTGAAAAGAAACGTGAGCATGGTACTCTGCCGGGATGTTAGGAAATAGAAGTGGGTAGTGTCAGGTAGGCATTGATAGTCATCACTGCTAAGATTGCTCTTTGGAATCTGATTATGATTTTCCTAGCTATCATTTCCTTGCTTATATAGACTTGAGTTAATTTGTCATTTACTGTTTTCCACGCCTGATTTTGTTACCCTTTTCTAGCACAGGAAAGCTGGCACAGACCAGGACAAGAGGGTTGGTACCTGACTGGATTCTGTTCTGCACTTACCTTTGTTCTTTCCTCATAGAACAAGTGCTGCTGTCCTCAGTGTTAATTTATTTGCAGTTCTACAAACACAGAGACCCGGCACTGTACAGATCTAGCGTTGTGTCTTTGTAAAGTAGTGTTGGTGATAAAGGTATTGGTTAGTGCAGGAACCTGGAGAGAACAGGCTGTAGTGAAGAGACTCTCTAGAAGTATGGAATATGCTTTTTCAGAAGTTACACTGTTGACATGCAGGTTCTTCTCCATCAGGAACCTGTAGGAAGATTTTTTGTTACAGGATTTGGTCTGGAAGATTTCCTAGGAACTGCCTTCTGGTGTGGTTTCCAGAACAAACACTATAGAAATTCTTTCCCTTTGCAGTATTTGGACTAGCTTGATTGAAAGTTTTGCTACCAACCTTCAGATCTTTAGGCCGCAGCTTTCACAAAAAGAGAAGGGGAGGGAGCAATAAAACTTTCGATGCCAACACAACAGCATGCATCCCATCACCCTGTCCGCTGTCAACACTCTGTAATTAGCAGCATCAGTTCATACAGGCTGTGGCAATTAACTAATTTCTGAAGACTAAAGTGATATCAGTCACTTTGATCCCATTCTTTGACGTTCTGTTAAGTTCTGGCCAGCCTTACAGGACTTTCAGGACCACTCCTATGTTGATCTTGCTGGTGGAGGAAGTGGGAGAAGGTGCTCCTGCTGAGAAGAGTGCCACCCTTCCTGCAGCAGCCCACTCCACCTGGCACGCAAACAGAGCCTCGCTCCATGCTTCCTGCCGAGGGGAGACGGATGCTGCAGACTCAGCACCATGTCTTCCTACGCCCCATTAGGAATGCAGCTGCCTGTTAGGCTGTTTCACTGGTGGAGGTGGGGGGAGAGGATCTGTCTGCAGAATGGGGTAATTTGTACTTTCACCACAAGGAAATGGTACATATGAAAAAAAATTCAGGTTACTTTTTGCATCGCTTTCTAGTGTTAAATAATCCCACTTCCCCTAGTATTCGTTGTGAAACCCAGAAAATTGCTCCCAAGGTAGCATGGCACTTTCCATTTTTGATGGTATGGAGTCAGGCTTTCCTTAAAGATGAGTAATTGAGGAGGGTATGTACTGAGGCACCACTGCAGGGGGAGAGAGGGGAGAAGGTATCTACTGGGTGTAAGTTGTTGAGGCCTACCTAGCACTGATCTACACTTCCTAGCCATAATGATGACGTATTCTTGAGGGCTGAAATGTCAGGAGAATTGTTCCTGGAACAAATAGACAGTTGAGAGTGGCAAGTGAGTAGGCCCAGAAGTATATTTGAGAGCTCAGAAGAGATAGTGTCGAGTGGTGGGACTGCTGGTAGAAAGATGCTCTCAGTTGTTAAAAGAGAGACTGCTCTGAAAGGTGGCAGGGTAGCAGATGTTTTGCCTGTTGTCTGGGTTTTTAAAAGAAGGATTCTGTGATTGAACTAAGGAATTACAAGGCAGTAAGTCTTTTATATGTACCCATTAAACTGGTTGAAGTGATCATCAAGTTATTTGTAGATGTCTGTCATTAGATATTTTTAACCTGATAGCATTTCATCAACATGGTAGCCTAGTTTCTGCAGTAGACTGTCTCTCAGTAGTGTAATGGACTGGTTTGAATTCATCAACAAATCAGGAAATAAAGAATGGATTAGTGTAGCTTGCTCAGAAATCCTTTGAAAAGGGGAAAGAGATAAAGAATTATCATGAATGGTAAACTATCTGAGAGAGCAAACTGGCTGGAGATTAGCAAACAGCATCCAAGGGTTCATTCTGAATCTACCTCGGCATGTGCCTGGTGGTCCCACTGGGCAGTGACACAGCTTTTTGAGCTTAGTCGAGATCACAGGTGGTTTCAGCAGCCTCTGAGCTGCAGGTGGCACAGTAGATCATGAACTTCAGTGTGGAGGAGTGTAAAGTAGAGCACGGAGGTGGAAAAAGAGATAGATCATATGGAACACTTTAATGATACCAGATACTGAAAGAGTTCTGGGCGTCTCTGTTCAGGTAAAACCTTTGCTCAACAAGCAGATCCTTTCAAAACAAAGAAGATGTTAAGATTTGTGAGGCCTGGATGGGGAAGGTATGTGAACAATATAAAGCTTCTTCACCACTTGCATCAGCAGTCTGCTCTCTGCAGTACTGATCAACATGTCTCAGAAAAAGCAATGGAGAGTGAAGCAGCTTCAGGGAGTACTGATGGGGATGGTTAGGGGCTAGGAAAGATTCTCCTAGGAAAAGAGAAAAGACTGGGACTCTTATTTTAGAGCACAGAGACTGGAGGATGTGGTCCATATAATTTAGTAAAATACTGAGTGGTCTAAAGAGAGTGTATTTGGAGCTTCTGTCCTCCTTGTCTCAACAGAAGACAGTCAGTGAAGTACAAAGGATGCAAACAGAACTGATGAAAAGGGATACTTTCTCCTGAATTTTTTCAGTTAAACCAGGGAGCTCAGTCCAGTAGATGCCTATGAGCCTAAAAATGGCTGGATCAAAAAGGTGAGGGTGTTATATGACTGGTTTAAAGAAAGTTACCAGGAAACAAAATCAGTCCCAACTGGAAGAGGCAAGGCCAGACTATTTGTAGGATCATATGATAACTCAGGCTGGAAGTGCCCTCAGGAGGTCTCTGGTCTGATGTCCTGCTCAAAGCAGGGTCAGCTGTGGGGTCAGACCAGGTTCCTCAGGGCTTTGTCCAGTCTGTCTGACCTGTTCTGCCTTCTGAAGGGTTCTGGGCTTTTTCTGCAGTGGTGCTGCTCACTGCTAGGGACACACTGCTGAGCTGAGCAGATCCTGAGCAATGCATCTATCTCACCTACATATTTCAGGTACACAGGTCAATGGACGTGGCAGAACTTAGCACCTTTAGAGCGTGTGCTGCCTCTTTGCCCCTGCAATTTGGAACTTGAGCAAAAAGAGCAGTCAGTACAAAAGACGCTAAATCTAACCCTTTCCTTCCCTTCTCTAGGTTCCATCTTTCATTGTTACTGGTCCTGCTTTGTACCATTTTGCTGATCCACATTTACTTGAAGGGCACAGCTGGGCTATAGATTTGGCATCTAAGTGGATAGGTAAGTGCTGCTGTTTATTTTATTTGACCAGCTTTGTGATTTGTTGAGTCCTAAAATCTTCCAAAATGAATTGAATACTATACTGAAAGAAATTATTTTCAAAGCCATTACTTTTCGAGCTCTACAAAACGATCCGAAAGCTGGCTGTTAGGTACACTGACAGCAGCATCATCAGAGATACTAAGATGATGAACAGAGCAGGAGCCTGTAAATACAAGTCTGGAAAGGGAGAGGAGTAAGATAGATAAATTCTTAGATGGTTTTGCATTGTTTGTATGTCTGACTTTATCTACCTGGGGCACTGAACATTGATTGCAAACGCAAAAGTGCTGATCTGTTTCAAAGTTCAATATCAGGAACTCACCATAAATAATATGACAGTACAAATGTGTCTGTGAGAGGTACTTAAAGCCGTGGAGGATGTGAGATTCTGGTTTTCTCCACATGCTGTCTCCTACGTAGAAGAAAATGGTCAATTTACAGCGATAACTATACCAAGATTCTGTCCAGGAAAATCAAATTTATGAACTGGCTACATAAAACTTCACTTTCTCTCTAACAGGAAATGACTCCAAGATTCACAGCAAAATCCTCTGCTGGTTTGGGAGCCTGAGTTTAAAATAAATAAATCCATTAACATCTGTAATTGCTTATAGGAAAGGCTGACCCATGAAAGTGTGTAACCAGCATTCCTTAGTCTCACATATCTGCAGCCAAGCCATTTGAGAAAACAATCTTGCATGTGTTTTTCCTGCTTTTTGAGTCTTTCTGTGCCCAGAGCTTTACTGGAGAAACTGAACCACAGCTGCTGCCATTCCAAGTGAAACACTCCAGTTTAAGCTTGAAAGAAATAGGTTTTGAGAGCAATATAAAACCTCTGGTAAAATAGTCAGAACCATAGTGAACTTAGGACTAGGAAGAAGACAATCAAAATGTCTAAGAATAGAGATCTACTTTTAATGTTGCCTGGGGCTTGATGGCATTTCCATCTGGACATTGTACCCAGTGCTGTTCCAAGTAATCCCTAGCTAGTACTGCTGTTCTTACTGTAGCTGAAAAGATTAAGAAACTCATTTAAAAATACTGTTTGTTGAGTCTGTTTACCTTGTGTATTTGACAGCAGTTTGTGCAACATGGTCAGTGCCGCAGTTTATTGGGTACTCGGAGTTCAGTATTAGTTAGCAGGAGAGCTAATCCTGATGGTGAGCAGCCATGGATGTAAGAGGAGAGAAAGGATGAACACGTTTGATAGAATTGTTCTCAGACTTGTCCCAGAAACTCTTCTGAAATGCCAGAAACTGCCTTTATTTACTTCTCAAAATGAGGTCAGGCTCTCCTCTTTAAAGCTGCAGTGTCTCAAAGCTGAAGTTTACGGTCTAGAATAGCTGTCTTGATCTGAAGGACTTTTTTATTTTTTTTTTCCTTCCCTCCCCTGCTGCATTCACTGGTCTTGTGTTATATAAATGTACATGTGAATACATATAAAAACAGGACAGTCTCAAATCCTCAAAAAGCTCCAGGACAAAAGCCTACTCAGTATCAGATACCTGTTTTGAAAGCTTTCCTCTTCTTTCCTAATGGGGCTTGTGCATGTCTGTAGTACAATTACAGGGACAGTGTTTTGGGTCAATACGTGCTTTTTCTAATCTTACTGTTTTATGTAAATTCTCTCCTCCTTCAGAGTTCTACATCAGCCCTGTCCCACACTGCATCTGCATATACCATCCTACATAACTACCTTCTTTTATTTCTTTCTTTAAGGGCTTTAGTAAGTGACTTTCTGAAGCCCTATCATGAAGATCTTGTGCATGCTCTGCACAAATTGAGGTGCTGAACTCATGGTCTAGAGACCTCTGAAGAACCAACTTGTGAAAGCAGGTGGGGTCCTTGGAGAGAGGATGTGCTGTACTAAATGGCTGTGAATTAACTGTGGAAGAATGAACAGTCAGAACAGCGCAGAAGTGCCCACTCTGTTGACCTCATTGAAGTCTGGAGAATGGACATCTCTGAGGTGGTGGAAGGGAATTGGTGAAAATAGCAGGTCACGGATGATGCAAACCTGAACTGATTCTGGTATTTCCCCCTGCATTCCAGTCCTCACAGTGTCATTAGGCCAGTGTTACTGGAACCTGCAGGCCAATGGATGAACAGGACAGTGATTTCAAAGAGTTATGGGCAAATCTTTTGAGTAGAGCGAAGAAAAAAGCCGGGGATGCTGAGGCAGCAAAGAGGGCTCAGAACAGGCCAAAGAGCACTGCAGCAAGAAGCAAATTAAGAAGAGGCAAAGCTGCGACTAAGAGCCAAAACCATCATCACTTACCAACAGCGAAGGAAGCAAACTTGCTGCAAGATTTGGGTCCAAAAGAGCAAACATTGGTGCATAAAGACGATGATGATGCTGTGGCCTGTAATAGTGGTGAGACTACACAAGGGGATGGAGAAAGAAGCCCTTTCCCTGCCAGCCAGCTGAGTACAGTGGCCAGCGAGTGTAGCCAAAGGGCTCTGACAGGTGAGTGAACCAAAGTCATTCAAATAGAAGATAGGCTAGGACTAAAAGCACTCTAGTTCAGTGGAGGTCTTCAAAAGTCCACCTGGAGGGGGGACATACAGCAGCACTGATTGAAACCAGCTTGCATCTTGTGTTTCCATCCATACTTAGCTACTTAGGCTTATCTATGTGTTTAACCTAGGAGTGTGTTCTGTGCCACAGGCAGGCAGAAGATGTCCTGTAACATGAAGCCTTGGTACAAAGTGATGCATTGGGGAGTCATTACTCATTGTTTTTTGCAATATCAAAACTGAGAAAAACACCCTCAAACCATCCAGAAGCAAGCTTAGAATATATTGAGGTGCTTTTTCACCCAGTGCATCATTGTGTGATGAAATATATAGCCACTGGATGTTGTCAAGGCTAAAAACATGAACAAATTAAGAAAGGTGTTAGATTAATTCATAAAGGATTAGTCCTTCAGTGGTTATTAAACATGATGGCCAGCATGCAGTCACCAGTGCAGGAAATCCTTAAACTGATAAATAAGGTCAGCCAGGAAAAGGATTATTTTGCACCTGTCCTGTCCTGATGACCGTTTCTTAAGTATGTGTTGGTGACTGCACTCAGAGTCAAGATACTGGGCTAGTGAGATGTATGGTCCCATCTAGCGTGCTGCCCGTAGCCACAGGATACGTCAAGCAGAACAGTGGTTTGCTGAGGTGTTAGCCTAGCATTGCCTCTGCCTCTTGATTGTACCACTGTACCTTGGGGAACTCTGGGTTCCTTCAGTTCAGAGCCTGAAAATCTGAGCCACAAGTAGGGTTTGGAGATCAAAGAACAGCAGGAGCCACAGGACATTCTGCGGTGGGAACGCTGGGGAGAGTGGGGCTGTAGAGCTGCCTTGCTTCTTGTTCTCACTAGTGACCTTCAGGCAAGGCCTTCCTCTGAAAGGGATAGAGAGATACTTAAACTCCACTGTAGCACAGAAGCCTGATACTGTTACTGTGGTTATCAAGTATAAAGTCATGCGATACTAGACAAATTGTTCACTTCTTCCTCTAAGAATGGCTGTTGCAAAACTGAGCCTGACTTAGGCTGCTGTTGGGGAACACTCAGCAGCTCTCTGGGCAGCTCAGCTGGGTGTTTAAAATTGACTGGTAAAGTTTTGGTGTTTTCTCCCCATCTAGTAAATACTCTGAGTGGCTGTTCCCAGACCACATTATCCTTCCATCCTGCTACACAGCCAGAGACCTGCTCTTCACCCACCTCAAAGGTACCGCCACTTGCAGGGTCGAAGATGCGGGTAGCAGATCTGGTAGTGGAGAGAATGCAGCAGTTCAAGAGAGTGGCACCTGAGCAGCTAAAACACAGCACAGATAATAATTTTCCAAAGTCTGTAGCCAGCGGGGATTTCCCTGATGAAAGCCAGGAGCAGAACCCACCAGAGAATGGTACGTTTCTCCTGTAAGCTCTTGTACGTGCAGAAAGAGTGCTGTGGGCTGGTGTGAATGGTTGCATGAGAAGCAGTCAGGATTCCTGGGCTTTGTTCCCAGCTAGCCTAGCGGCTCGGCGTGCAGCACTGAATAAATCACTCCAGATCGCTGAGAAAGCTTGCTTTCTCTATTGTTCAAGAACTATTTGTACTATTCTTCCAGCTCTTCTCTAAGGCTGAATTAACCTCATGTTAGATTCTAGAGGGATAATTGCCTTCTTGGAAACAGGTTGAAATTCCAACAGAACCGGTGAACTTTGTCATCCTTCCCTTGAGACAGTGTTAGGGACTATTAGGTAAATATGACTCTTAGGTAGCCTCCATCTTTGGTGTATCTCCAGGCACTCTATAAGGTAATTTGTTCCATGCAGATGAGTTGAATTCACAGCAATTTTACTCTGGTTTGGTTCTTTAGAAGTCAAGGCCCTGTTGGTCCTGTGTGTACATAAAACTGCTGTGTTTTAATATGTAATTTATAAGATCCCATGTTCTTTCCAGAAACTTTTCCAAAACTTACCCTTCATTTGGCTCTGACATCTGCTGTACTGGGAACAAATTGCCACCTCCTGCTCCTCCACTAGTGCCGTCCTGTCACATTTAAAGAGTGCAGTTTGTACATTTTCTTGTGAGAGATCAGATGTGAAGATGCAAGGGAAAGATGGCAATTAACTTTTATGTGTCTAGTTTAATAAGTTAATAATGACAAGTATGACGGTTCCACACCTTTCATACGGGATTCGTAGCTTTCTGTCTCAGATCATCTCTTCCTTCTTTGCCAGATACCCACCATCTTCCATCCATGGAACATGATGGTGCTCTGGCTTTGGCTCTTCAGCAGGAAACCAAAGAGGAAGCCCTGGCAAGCCTGGAGGATGCAGGCTTGTTTTTTTGTCAGATCTGCCAGAAGGATATCTCAGCCATGAACACAACGCGACGAGAGCAGCATGTTAACAGGTGAAAGGCTAGCATGATGTGTCCTTTCTGCATCCTCTTTACTTTAACCTCGTAGACCGCTCACTCACCTTAGCCGTTAAAGGACATGGTTAGCAGGGGAATCTGCATAGTAGCATGGACCTTTATGGCTTGAATTAACGAGTCATTTTGAACCCAAAGCAGAGGCTGATTGTCTAGCCTTGCAGGACTTCTGCCTGTGTGTGGTAAGGCAAATGCTGTTTTCATCAGTAGTGTGGCAGAGGAGCTGTGATTGCAAAGGGGTATGAAAATTAATGAGGACCCACAAAACCCACCCAGGTTTTGAGATCTACTGATCTCAGCCAACGAAGTAATGTTTGCTCTGTTTTGCTAAAAATTGTTTGTCTAAGGACATCTAGTATACCACTGCATATCCGAGCTGTTTGCTGAGGGAAAGGTGATACTATTCAGAAGGATGACTAAACTGAAATTAATGCCCTTAATTGAGCAGTTTCCTTAGTGGTAAATATCAAGTACTGTTAATATATTATGTAGACAGCTCTTTGTAAATTAAAAGTCTGTGCTTCTCTCTTGAGAAAGTATCAGAAACAGCACATTTGAATGATTGTAATTTCTTAATTTGAGCACTTTCAGAAAGCAAGAGTGATTTAATTTGTCCAGTCCTACATCACGTTATTGAGTGGCTCGCATTCATTAGGGTTGTCTGCACCTGCAGCTCTAGAGGTGTTACTGCTGTTTCTGTCTTCAGGTATTTACTGCTGCTTGAGAGGACAGAGGTTGTAAAACAGAGACAGTGTGTCAGAAATGCTTTTTGGAAGTTGTCTGCTTTGTGAACTATTAAGCATGTGATCATATGATGAGATTACCAGGTTATATTAGCAATGATTTTTTGATAGCAGTCTTCATCACAAGAGGTAAAGCTATGGACTAATAGATGCACTGGCAAACTAGTAATCCCCAGTCCTAGTACATCAGATGAATGGTCTCTTAACACAACCCTGTGTGTGTAGGTAGTGTGTGCCATTACCTAATCAGGGAGTGATTTTTCTAATAGGTGCTGCAGATCCAGGTTTTTACACCCTGAGTCTCTTTGGAGAGGACAGAAAACAAATGATTAAAAATTTTTACATAGTTTTGGCCTACCACAAATTATTAGAAGTTCATCATCCTGCACTCTTGAGCATGGTGTTAATTTCAGCTGCTCTGTTTTCTGTGACATAAACCACCGTCCTTGTCAAGTGAGATAGCTGACTTGAAAACACTTGCGTTCTTGACACTGCATGTGGTAATGCCCACGAAAGTGGTAAGAACGACAAGAAGTAGTCATGTTTCGGGTGAGGAAGACTTAACATTTCTCTGGTAGTGTGATTCTTTTTTTAACAGTCATTCAAAAGTTAGCTGGAATGTTAGAATGAATGCAGAAAGAGGAATTAGGTGATGAAGATGTGATGAAGTTAAGTAAGGTTTTATGTGCAACCTGCACTTGCTTTTGAGCAACATATTTTTAATGTGCCTCTGAGGCCCTAATCTCCATGTAACTGTTACATGTCATATTCATCACAGTGGTGGGCACATAATTCTTGTTTCTTTAGGAGATGTTTCTGGCTGTTACAGATATTAGAGATGATTGTGCTTCCTTTTCTTTAATATGGTTTAAATCTTAGCGTGGACAGTTTTAAAGTCTTCAGAGGTAAGCTTTGCTGTTGTCTCACAGGTGTCTGGATGAGATGGAAGAAGCACAGATGTCATCCTCCAGCAAACCTCTGGTCCCTGAATGTCCCATCTGTGGGAAGCAGTTCCAAACCCCACAGAGCCGAATCAGTCACTTGAAACGCTGTGCTGTCGAGATGGATGTTCCTCCTAAGCTGCTTCTTCAGGCCGTTCAGTTGCAGGTATCCACTCTTGGTGATGCACCTCTTCAGTGTCCCAGGTGAGCTGGTAAAATTAAAGATGCTAATTACTTTCTTCAGCCTGAGAGATGCTGAACCTGTGCTCTTGGGGATGAACAAGCAAGGCAGACTTACATGCTGGGTGGCCCCCAATTCCAAAGAAGGTCAAGTAGAGCCATGACCCATTACCACATGAGGAGAATTTAGCTGGAGAAATCATCTTGTTTTCTTTCAGAAGTGGTCAGGTGGTGGATGACTTTAAAAGTCAGCAGGCAGGAGCAAATTGGGGAGTAAGTAATCTTACACTGGTTTGTCAGAAATTTTTGTGTTCTATAAGGCAATTATGCAGTAAAGCTGAATGGTGTGTTTGAGCTTATTAAGCAAACCACATAGCACGAGTTTGCAGTCTCTCCTGAGCATCAGTTGTGCCAATGCCTCAGCTATTCAGCTTGTGGCTGTACTGGATGTATGTGCTTTACACCCTGAGCCAAAGAGGAAACAGACGTGAAGTTTTGAAATGTGCTTGATAGAGAGCTGCATCTGCTGTCTTGGATTTGAGCAGAATCTTCGTAGTACAGCAAGTGGTGCCTGACTGAGTTTGTAGAGGGGCTTCTAAGACCCTTTGTGCTGCGGAAGGACCAGTGCCTGTTCCCTGTGGAAGCAGCAGGGTGGGAAAGCATTTTCTGGTGATCTTGGTTTTGCCTTGCTTCAACTTGTTTTTTCCCCTTTGATACAAAAAAGCGTTCAAGGTAGAGATAGCAGATGCTTACATCAGTGCTGTGGTCTTGTGCTTACCTTTTCAAAATAAGACTTTCTCTAAATTGCTCTGAATTCCATGGATGGTAAGAAATCCTTTGCTCTCTGCTAGGGAAGAAGGTACTGAATAGTTTTTCATTATCCTTGATATAGGAATCTCTGTGAGCAAGTGGAGCAGCTGGTCTGGAGTGCTTAGTGTTTCTTGTCTCTGATACAGTCACATTAACTTTGGCTTCCTGCTGCATTCTTGTATTTCAGCAATCAACCAAGCAGGTTAAAGCGAAAAGGCTCCTCCAAAGAGGACTCGAAAATGCAGAAGAGGGCCAAAATGGAGACTAAGGATGAAGATTTGCTGGTTGCTATGGCAATGTCACGCTCTCTGTTGGAGCAAGAAAAGCAGGAACAAGCGAAATCAGTTACAAATGTGAAAACCGTGGCTGCTTTGCCAATCAAATGGAAGCCAGGATCAGGTATGTGTTAAAGTGAGTTAGTGTCAAAGGCTCTGTTATTGGAGAAGTAATGTAACACAGCCTGCTCTTCACTAGAACTTTCCTGTCGGGTATTGGAGGGACAGCCCTCTTTCTATTTTATTTAAGCTGTCAGAGCTTCAACAATATGCAGTATCCACACACAGTCAAGAGAGGAGGCAGGAAGTCCATGGGTTTTAGTGAAATCCCTTAGGCATCTCATGCTTTTTTCCACTGATAGATTGATTTGAATTTGTAAAATATTCTTAAGATAAGCTGCTGGTTTTTGTAAACTGCGGAAGTAAAAAGAAATAATATGAAAAGAGTATTGTTATTTCTCCTGCAGTGGATTTTTTCCTATTCATCCTGCTGCAGCATGGATTAATGCAGCTTTTTCAGCCTTATCTCTGTTGTCTTTCTGTAGTGGACATATGTGTATACTACATGCTGTTGAGCATGTGTTTCACTATTTCAGTGTGCAGAAGGGCTTAGAAAGGAAGACAGCTGCCAGGGGAGAGGGTTGAGTGCTGTATAGATGGGAGACTTCACTCTTCATGACCCTGCTCAGATCTCTTCCTGCCAATAAGTACTCCCAGTTGGATTTGGGATTGGGTGTTAGTAAGGCAAAGGTAGTAAGACACAGAATTTCCAAATGAAAGCTGCTCAGTGTTTGTGTGAGCTGTGGTTTGATACCATTGGTGACCAGCACACAAGAAAAGGAGTCCTTCATGGATTTGTTAGTGGTTTTCTCTCCCTTTTTTGTGAAGCACTGTCATATGGGCACCGTTCCAGGGGTCTGGGAGCTAGACTGTATGGATATCAGTTGCTTCCATAATGATCAGATTTTGTAGAGATGTGACAGCTCCCAACAGGCAGCAGAGCAGTGTGAACAGGAGTCAGTCTTTTCTGGAGTTCATTTTTCCCATAAGGGTGATGTGACACTTCAGACTACCTGTGGAAATCTGAAGAGTTGTGTTCAGCTTGGAGCTGCCTTTTGGTCATCACTGACTACAGCACTTGAAGGAGCTGGCATATTGAGCTCCTCTGCCCTACATGTTTTCAGCTGTTTATTTATTCGGGTTCCTCTTCCTTTTCTTTTCTTAAAGAGAAAAAACGGCGTAAAAGAGGCTCAACTGCACCTCCACCATTACTGCTTCAGGACCCAGAGAAGGCCCGCAAAAGGATCCAAGAGCGAGTAGCTATGCTGCTTGCGGAAGAGGTGGAATTCCCTCCCACCCCTCAGCTTCCCACTAGTAGGATTTTGGAGGATGAATCTGGGAAAGCAACCTGGCTCTTGCCATTGTCCAAAACCAAGGAGTGCTTTTTATGGAATATCAGTGCTCTGACAGGACCCTGTGACCCTGAATCATTCTACACTGCTGCATTAACCCCTCCAATTGTACCTTGGAAGCCTGTGCAGGTGGGATGCTCCTTTGTCCTTGCTCTGATATTTATGTGCCCTAGTTCGCTTGCCCTGTAACCCTTCTGTTTCCTCATTTGGTATTTAAACGAGTGATCCCCTGCCTCTGCGTAGTCACTGCTTGTGCCCTGTTGTCCCTTGGTCTTACACAGTTAGGTTTTATGATCTTGAACTTTCATTTCTCCCTTTTGGAGAGGAGACCGAGTCTCATGTTACCATGCTATTCCTTGAGCTTTCAGAAAATAAAACTGATGGGAACAGAGTACTGAGTAAAGGGACCCCATCCTGCTCATTTTGCCATGAGTTTGTCTGTGTTTACAGCAGCCTTTTATTTTCCTTCTTGGCACTTTTCTTTGATTGATTCTAGTATGAACTTTGCCCATGTGTTGCACTCAGCAAGGATCTGGGTGGAAAGATTAAACTGAAGACTGATATTTGTCTTGCACAAAGATACAGGTGGGAGCGCCTAGAGTGGTAAAGCGAAGCATTTGCAGTTCAGGCTTTCCCTGTGCATACCACTGTCTCTTGGCGATGGGAGCTTTGATCCAGTTTTCAGTTTCACTGTTTCATTCTGTTTTTCATCTAGATCTCTTGCTTCTTTCAGTGCTCTGTATTTTTATAAAAAGTGTCTACAGAAATAGAAAAAGCTCTTTTACTCTCTCTTCTTACCACATACTTGCTCTCCAAGAAGAAGGATATAACTTCTCTTCCTTCCCTCATTCTTTCCTTTAATTATTTGGTGCTTCTATTAAAAACTACTGTGCATATATAGGTGCTTTATTTAATACTTCTTTCCTAGGCAAAGCCCGGAGTTTTTCACTGGCATATTGTATAGTAGGGCTATAGTGGAGGGACTCCATTCTACAAAGATTTTTGACCTTTTGTTCAAGCCAAAAATTGCCAGAGAAGTTTAAAAATAAAAAGTAGGAAGACCTTTAAAATCATGGGAAGAGTGTTTTCCCTCTTACTCTTTCCATTCACAGAAATGGCTAAACCATTTTTACTTAGAAATAAACAAACAAAACTCTTTTTATTGGGAAACAGAGACCAAACCTGGAAAATATTAGCTCCAAGGTGAGAGTCTGATTTAGTTACATGTAACTGCAAAAGCATTTCAGAACTCAGAACAGAAGCACCTGGAGAGCTTCAGCTGTGACTGTTGCCAGGCGTTCCAACTATAATGAAATATTTAGGTGTTGGGAGTGGGAGCATTTCCACCAGCCTTTCTCCCTGCTTGGCAATTGGCTGCACAGACATGCTCCTGGAGAAACCATCTCTTCTGCATTTTCTGTTGTAGTTTCCTTTCTTCTGTTCAGAGCTGTGTTATGTCTGGAGAGTCCTTCATAAAGCTGCAGAGAACTTTTGCCTCAGAAGCCCCTGTACCTGGGGAATGTGCTGTAATCCTTTACTGGATGTTTCAAAAGTATGAAGCAGAGACTGTACTCTTGAGCTCTGCAAATACATAAAACGAGACCAAATTTATTGGTGTCTTTTTCCTTCTCTTTTGATCAGAATCATAAGACAGAGAACCTTTTGCCATTGGTGGGATCTGATCAGCCAAAAGTATCCCAGCAAATTCAGCCTGACCTCAGTTCTCACGAGCCCACTTGCACAGAGGTTGGAGGGCAAACTTCTGATGAATCCAAGTCAGGCCCTGAAGGAGATGAGCAGGTTTTATCTCACAGCCAGAAGGATGTTCAGACCCTGCAGGACCTAGTTGAGTTGGCCAGGGAAGGACTTACCCTTACTCAATGGAACCTTGATGTTGGCCATGTTCAGGCAGCAGAGCAGACAGGTAAGTTCTGGCAGCTCTGTGAACACTCTCCCTAGTCCCTTCAGCTACCCAGAGCCAGACCTACGGTGTGCTAAGTTAGGAGAGCCATGGCAGCACCCGCAGGATGTTGATGTTGATCCAAGGGGTGATAATTGTGGGGGGACGTTTTTCTGCAGTAAGCATTAGATACAATCAAGCTGAAGTTTCTGAAATTATTTAAAAATCCCAGCTTTTGAGAGAACTCTTGGACAGCAGATACTAAATTTTATTTTAGAATTCCCTTAGAGATATCGAAGTATTTTCTGCCACGGGGGAGCCCAGACAGGTTCAACAGCTGGGACAAAATCCTCATCCCTGCTATTTGGACAGTCTTTCTGTGGTGTGCACTGTCTTTTCAGGTCTTGAGACAGTTGGATGAGAGCGATGTGCAAAAGGATGATTTTATGCTGGTACATCAATTACACGAAGCTGCAGTTTATCTGTACTTGTATGGGGTTGAAAAAATACAATACCTAGTATTCCTCAATGGGTAACTCTCTAATATCGCCAGTCCAGTTGCATGTGGTGCACAACTGCACGTTTCAAGGTCAATGACATCCCTTACAAAGGCCTGGCTGTTCAACAGAATGTATTATGTGTCTCCTGTTCACCTGTGAAAGAGAACATGGTTGCTATATTCACCTGTCTGCATTTTCACTTGGGTATAATATTCCTCACTTCCCCTACTAAAGTGCAGCAAATGGTTCCTGGTCCTGTAAAACTACTCTTGGGATTTCAGTGGAGATACAGCTTCCTGGGTGAGGGAAATAATTTCTAATTTTTCATATATATATACACACACATATATATATATATAAAAAAATCTAATAGCATAAATGTATATTGTG
The DNA here is from genome assembly GCA_035590275.1 of Ibycter americanus. NCBI lineage: Eukaryota > Metazoa > Chordata > Aves > Falconiformes > Falconidae > Ibycter > Ibycter americanus. The sequence continues at coordinate 38,443,856 of JAVJGI010000050.1, forward strand.
TGTGTAAGTGAGACCAGGTGGAGAAAAAACACTCTGCAGACACTAATGCACCAGAACCTATTTCTGAAGATACTAATTCTTTCTGTTGCTCTACATTCTGATCCGTGCCCTCCATAGACTACCACAGGGCGCAGGCTGTGCCAAACTGATTTCACTGGCTGTCTCTGAGCGCTAGGGCCCACAGCATTTTGTCTAGGTTGAAATGCAAATCAAAGATACGTTCTGCCTGTCTGGTAGGATGAGACTGTGGCGTGTCCCATACCACCCTGTGTTGTAGTATTTTTCCTGCTGGAGGAAAATTGAGACGTGAAAGCAGAGAAGCGTGCTGCGCTCTGCAGTTCCTCCATCTGGATGATTATGGCACACACAGATCTGCAGTAGATAGGTGCTGCTCATGGCTGGATGGTGCTTGGATATCCACAGCCTGTCACAGCCCACAGCCAAACCCTCCAGTAAAGGCACGAGGGAGAGGCTGAGCCTTCAACTCAGGCTGGTTATAGCAGGTGTCTTGGGGAGCTGTCATAGCAAGGATCCTGTTAGGAGTTCTTACATCACTCTGTCTCACAAAGAAGTTGTATGTGATTTGTGATGTGCATTTTCTTCTTTGAGGAAAAGAACTGACTGGCAGTGATATTCCACATAGTGGCTTTGTGCCCCGGTCCAAAGAGAAGAGCCTCCTGACAAGCAGCTATAAAAAAGTAAGGGCAACCCGTTTTTTCCATTTTTTGTATGTGTTTATCACTGTAAAAAAGAAGCTGTTGCACTTGTGTAATTCACAGAAGTACGGAATATTTCCCATTCCTTTCCATAGAAACAAAGAGGTGCTTAAGGTTCACAGTCACTCCAGAATTATCATGGGCACAGGTGAGATCAGCACACGTGGTGGTATTTCATTGATGCCCACAAGCAAGCCTGTGGATTTCTCAGTACTTGTCCTACCTGATGAGAGAGATGATTTAAACTGACAGGTAACAGAAGGCCGATCTGTGCATAGTTTGTATGAAGGGAACCAGGTTAAAGAGTTCCAGCGCTAGGAGTATTTGGGAGTAGGAACTAGGGGTGCAGCTGCACTGCATTAGGCAAAGTGCTCTGCTTTAATGCCCAGGCTATCCAAGAGAAAATCGGCTGCAGCCCAGAAGAGACAGAGCTGCCTGGTGCTTCCTCCACGCTCGTGCACCCAGCTACTTTAGGTAGTTCTGAATAGAAGCTGTTCCTCCTCTGTCACCTTCCTCTCCATGCTGTGCCTTGCAGTGGAAGAGAGAATTCCTGCAAGGACTGGCTGACTTGCACTAAATTCTCTCATCTGGCGTAGAAGCCAGTAGATGGTGTGGAATGCAGTGAGGTCCATGGAAGATAAGCACTTTTTTGCTGCTAATGTGAGCTTTAAAAAGGTTTAGTATAGAAAATCCTCAATTGTGGGAATACATATCAGAGGATCTAGCTTGAAAATCAGTGCGCTCTCTATGGTGACTAGGTGAAGAATACAAGCTAGTAATTCACAGATTTTGTTTTTTATCAAGCCAGTAGTGTTCTGTAGCTCACATCTTACCCCAGATGCACCAGTGGATATGTAATCCCCCATGGATGTATAATCAGTTTTCTTCAATTGGAGTACATATTAAAAAAAACCCTAATTCATTTTCTTACCAAGGTAATCCACTTTATCTGGTGAAACTTACTATCTTTGGTTTGATAATAAATAATCATGTCATGAAAGCTAGTAGGTTTTGGTGCTAGATAAATTTTGATGCCCTGAGAATGCACTTCCGTATTGTGCTTATAGAATTAAGGGACTTCTAAAAGGAGACAATTCTTTGAGGTGGGAATCAGTATTAAACTTGAGCACCCCAGCTACTTGTTACAGAAACTCGAGATACTCTTTGGGGTTATTAAAAAAAACCCAACAACAAACCTTAGCAGGAAAAAATATCTTGTTTTATAAGGTTCTGAGTCTATTAAACCAGAGGCCTTTAGCAGTACAGAAACTGTTCTGATACTGTTGAAACTCAGTTGCTACCAGCAAAACCAGTGTGATCATTTGTTTCAGATTTAGTTTGATTCCATAATAGTTTTCCTGAACAAATGAAGTGTTGCTGAAGAGTTGGATTGCCAGTGGGAGAGAGTCGTGCTTTATATGAGCACAGACAGAGTAACCATGTAGAGCAAATACATCATTGCATTGGTAACGCATCGCTCCACCCATGCTTAAGACCCTTGTCACATCTGTGGAGTCCAGTCTAGCTGGCCTCCTCAGCAGGAGAGAGTGTTGTGGTGTCTTCTCCAACAGCAGCACATACCTGCTTGGAGCTGTCTTCAGACCAGTCTGTTTGCTTTGCATAGAGAATAGTGCAGCCAGGAGGTTTCTAGCCTTACTTAATTTCCCCATTCTTGATTCATAATTTTAGCATCAGCAGGAAAGCTGTTCTGGGCTTACTGCCTGGAACGTAGCATCAGGAGTCTGTGTTTGCTGGCTTCCTGAGGTACTGTCTTGCAGGTATCCTACCTGCCAAGAATAAGAAAGCAAGAAACATCAGATTAGTTTCCAGACTGAGCTTCCTGTCTTCCCCTTGGAGATCAGTCCACACCACTGCCACGACAGGCGGAGTCTTCTCTAGCCCACCTATGAAGGCTTGTAAGAAGTGTTCCGGTGTGTGCTGCTGTTTTGGTGCTAATTAGTGTTGGCTGCCCGCAAACACGTGCTGGAGTGAGTAGAAAGGTTGGGTTTCCACGGTCCACTGCTAATGTAGAAACCTGCTAATAAAATAAAGAGCTTTGTTGTTCCAGGTGGAACTGCATCTCATACAGATGTTCGCTGGAATAAAACTTGCAGTTCCTGAACTCTGCAGTAGGTTTGAAAAGCACAAGGTCAATGGTTAGTGTGTTAACTATAAACTGGTTTCCACTTACAGCCAGCCAGCCTCTCAGCCGTGAGCTGAGGGTATTTCACACTTCTCTGAAGCACTGGCCACCTCCAGAGCCACAACACTTGCCTAGAGGGCTCTGAGTCTTGAGAAGATTGCCTGGGGTGGATTTGTACTTGGGAGCAGCTCCAGAACAGAAACAGAGCATCCATCATTGCTGTTTTGGCAGCGTACCCCAGGCCTGACCCTAGCATCACCAGTAACCAGTCACAGGTAGCTCAGTCAACCAGCCCTCCCCAAAATTCCAGCAAGGGGTTCTAGAATGATAATAGAAATTATGTTTCTTTTTTGAAATTGAGTGCAATTTTCAGAAGGGGTTTTAGTAACATGCACATAAATTCCTTTGAACTGGACACCTACCTTAGTTTTATTCTATGTGGGCTCCTTGTTGCAGAGCTGCATTTCTCAACTGTCATTGCCAGGCAGTGAACGAGAGAAGAAAGGCTCATTACTCCATCCCTGAATCATCTTCTTTCCTCTTACTCCAATTATAGTGAATTGAGTTCAAGTCTGTTAAAGTGGAAATTATAGTTTCCTAAAAATGTGGTGGAAGGCAGTAGATCAAGAGGCCAGCTGCAGGCAGTGGCTAGACCACATCAGGAAATGGTGTGGTGAAGATCTGAGGGTGATAATGTGCTGTAATACAAGACAGAACAAGTACAGTAGAATACAACACAACTGCCCTTTCTTCGCAATTGCCAGATGGTGAAAAAGTGGAGGAAAATAAAGCCAGAGATGTCTGTTAGACTTGTCTGCTTATTAGTCATACAGAAGACCTGAAGTTGATAATGCTGATTATCTTCAGGAGGCAAAGGCAGTGTATCCAGACTGGGGCCCACAGTACAGCAGTGCTGATAAACTGGGTTATTCCTTCCTTATTTTTCAGGGAAATGTTTGACAGCTGTAATGTAACTTCTGTCTTTGTGTTCCTTCTGTGTTCTAGTCCTCTCTCAGGTTGCTGGCTGAAGATTTCAGTGCAATGGTCAACAACCCCCACTTAAGTGATGTCCAGTTCCAGGTGGACTGTGGGGAAGTCCTTTATGCCCACATGTTTGTGTTGTACGCACGGTGTCCACAGGCCATGCAAGCTGTAAGTACTGCTGACGTGCTTTTCTCTGCTTCAGAAAAGCCTAGGCTGCCGACACCTACAATCAGTTAACGCTACAGAATCGGCATAGAGCCCTACTGGACCTAATGGCAAGTGCCTCTGGACCTGCAGTGGTATTTCAGCTTAGGAAACCAGAATCCTGACAGAGTGATGGAAAATGTGGTACTTTATCTGGGGCGACTACAGGGAGGCAAGGATCCCTCATTGTATTCTGCCCATGAGCAGTGGAGGAAGCTTCTTAAGTGCTTTTTGCCCTTGAATTTTTGTACCTGTGCTAGTACAGACTGCCTTGTCCATCTTGGTGTGTCCTGCCTGTCACCCAGGCTGGGAAGCTTGAAAATGGAGTAGAAAGATTCTAGAAAGTACTTTAAAATAACCTGAATAGAGGTTTTGTCACTTTCACATTGGCTTTGGAGGTAGCTGCACTGAACTGTGTTTTTTGCAAGGCTAGTGAAGTAGTCCTTGTGTTCCCAGAAGCATTTTGAGTTGAATAGTTCCCAGCCTGCTCCTGTTGAGACAGTGAAAGGCAGCGAGCCTAACATTTGAACTCTGCTCTTTCACAGAGCTGCCACCAGTCCATACAGCCAGCTCCCTGACAAAGGGAGCTTTCTTTAAAGCTGCCCGTTCGAAAAGTTAGGTTTTATCTTCATGCATTTTGGCAGTAATTTCCACCCAGGGTGACTCAGGCCATTTCTAAGGGGTCCATGAAAGTTCAGGGATGGGAAGCAAGTTCATATGAGCCATACAGCAGTCTTAATAGGAATTTTTGTAAGAATATTCACAACTATTAGCAAATGTGTGTGTGCTCACAAATCAAAGGACCTTACAAGCTATTAGGTTAGCCGTGTTCTCTCATTATTTCCCTGCAATTCTGTCTGGCTTCAGCATTCCCATCCACTGTTTCCATGGGTAGGAATCATTTGTGTAGGTAGAGTTGTGGGATTGGCCCTATGCTATATTTCTGATGCCTGCAGATGGTTGTTTTCCTCTTAAGCCCCCACCTGCAGGGCAGCATTTCATGTTTCTTTTCAGTATAGGTGAGAGTGCTGTTTGCGGAAGATTTTGGGTAAAAAGGAGACAGTAATAATCAGAGATGACTTCGGAGCTCGTGTTTTCTGTTGCGTGGCATCCCCTAAGTTTGGAGGGAGTTTCAGATAGCACAGTACGTGATTTGGCTGCAAAGGAAGTGAGACCTTACTGAACTTGGAGATGCATTTTTGCCAAAATCTGAGATCAAGTTGGACCCACACAGATAATGATCCAGTTCAGTGGAGTAGTATTTTGTATGGTGTCTCTTTTCCTGTGAGACACCAGGAGAATTAGAGTTTTGGCAGTGCATCAGCAACAGCAGGTAAATTCAAAACAGTAGAGGAAGCTCACTTGTAGACAGGTGCAGATAACTCTGGAAATTGTGCTCAGGGAACTAATTTGATTCCAAAACTAACTGGAGAACTCTTAAGACTATCTTTTATATGTGTGACTAAAATGAGTAGTTAAACTTTATTGAAGCTAACAGCTGTAGGGTCAGGAAGAAAATGGCCTGTTCCATATGAAACCCTGCATAACTGGTCATCTTAGCTTCCCTCTGAGCCGTTGGGTCCTGATCCCAGGGTAAGACTTTGGTGTAGGAAAGGACTAAGCCGATGGGAAAAAGAACGTTGGTATTGCTGTTCCTTTACTAGCAAACAGACTTCCTTTGCTTTCCTCTTACCCCAGGTTCACAGCCAAGGATTCTTAGTGGAGGAGGATGGGAACGCGCAGACACGCCGTGTGCTGCTGAGTGATGTGACTGGAGAGGCAGTGTGTGCATTCCTGCGATACCTTTATGCTGCTGATGCTGACATCCCTGCTAGGGTGCTGCCCCAGGTGGGGGCTCTGGCTGCCAGGTTTGTGTCATGAGTGTGTTTTGGATCCCTTCATGCTTTCAGCCCCACAGACCCCAACCTGCTATCTTCCGTTGCAATTTTAATGGCTTATAAATTCCATGGTCGTCTGCTTACATCTTAAATGAAACTTGCACATAAGAATATCCTACCCTCAGCTTTTCTGTGAGTCTCTCTTGAGGTTGTATCTGTGTGAGATTTTCTATGTTCAGTATATGCGTAGCAGACTTTGGCCAAGAGTTTTTTCTCAGGATGTTTATTGACCACTGATATTCACGATGATGAGCATATCTTCTATATGTAATTATCAAAGCATTGCATTGGCGATGCACTTAATCTGAACAACACTTGCAGAATGTATTGGATGCTTAAAACTCTGACGTGTTGTGTCAGCCATGTTCTCGGTCCTGATCCTAGGTGTGTGCTGAGTAAAGAGCTTGAAAGAGGAGCAGTTGCTGACATATGGGGGGGGAAAATGGTTGGGTCTTGCCAAAATGTATGTACAGAGGTGCCCTGTCACTCCAGAAAGCCATGAAGCTTGCACATAAAGACATTATACAGCCCCAGCCATTCCATGGGGCTCTCACCTGTGCAAATGGCAAAGAGGTTTTAGTGTAGTTTTATAGCTGTTCAGTCTCACACATAAGAAAGGAAGAGTGAGCCTGATGCTTTCATGTGAGTGACACCTGGAAGAGGAAATTCCATATTTTAACTTAGGAAACCAGCATCCTCGTGCAAATTCTTTACAAGGCTTACAAGAGTGATCAGGCAGCCAAATGGTGAAGAAATACTGGAGGAGGAAAATACTAACATTACTATTATATCCTTGCAGGTTTGGTGTGAGGGAACTGATGGCAAAGTGTGAAAACAACACAGGAGAGAGTCAGGTGTCTTCTGGAGTGGATTCAGAAGATGATCTTATCTCTGTGAGGGATGACAGAGATTGTGAGGACAGAGCTGAGAACTTCCAAGACCTCTTGAAGTCTGTGTGGGTAGGTGAAGATGAGGAAGAAGTAGGTATGTTGAACCCTGAATGCCAGAAAGAAGACGACTGTGGGGTGGGTGAACAGGAGCTGGAGGAAATCTATGAGTTTGCTGCAACTCAGAGAAAGATGGCGCAAGGTGAAACAGAGGCAAGTGAGGGAACAGACTGCAGCATCTGCAGTGATACTGAGGCAGCCCAAGGCACAAACCAGCAGACTGAGGAGGAAGAGGTAAAGAGAGCTGAACCTGCTTCAATAAGCAACAGCTTCAAAGATTTGAGGGATGGCAATGATGTGGAAAGATCTAAATGTGACTCGTCTGCCCAAGAAGAGAAAATGCAGAATATAAATAGGTGCAAGAGCGTGAATGATCCACAGACCACTTTTGTGCCTCACCACAGTGAGCCTCAAAAATGGGACGTAGCATCCCATGGTGCCACCGCTAATGAAGGAGAGACTGTTAGGAGATGTGAAGGTGTGAAGGATTCCAGGTCATCTCAGGACTCGCGTGATGAGGCAGATCTCTGTGAAAAACAGCTTCCTGGCTTCCACGGTGATACTAATATAAATGAAAGTCATGAATGCTTGTTTTCTGCAACTCAGAGAGATGACTGTGAGCCTTCCCCAATGAAAGAAGCTATCAAAGAATCAGGAAAGATTCCCAGTGAAAAACATGTTGATGTTGACGATTCACTTCTGTACAGCATGTCACAAAAAGACCTCTCTCCTCATAGGAGCAGTTTTTATGGGAGTCCTCCTTCCAAACCTTATGCACCCCTTTTTCCTGCTGTTGGCTCTTCACCTGCATCTCCAAAATCAGAGAGAAAGTTTGCCAGAGAACATGTGTCAACACCAAAGCAAAACAAAAAGGAAAAGTCACACCCATCTGATGAAGTACACTTTCAGAAAGCCAACGAGCTGGATACTGCACCAAGAAACAAGAACACAATTGCTCCAGCAGAGCTTCCCCACGTTGATGTAGACAAGCATACATATGTCCCAGTGTTGTCATCACTGGTCATTAGAACTCAGGATGTTGCAGCTCAGGGGGACAAGGAGGGTGATGTTATTGTTTTATCTTCTGATGATGAAATGGAGTTACAAGACAAGAAGTCGCCAGAGTCAGGCTCCATTCTGGAGAAAATGGAAATCCCTGGGCAACTGAAATGTACAAATGTAGAACAAGGTCCTGAGATACCAAAACCTGAACATAACTCATCAGTCACTGAAACAGAGCAGGGATCAATGCAGGTCTCATGTGGCATGACAGATACAGTGCATATAAGTAACGATGTAAAGGCGTCCACCGAATTGCCTCTCAGCAGACAAATAGATGCTTGTATGGAGGGTAAACAGAATCCAAACCTGAGCCCTGAAAAAAGGCTCGGTCATGAAATGTCTTTAGGTACAGATGGCTCCTGGCTAGTGCCAGACACACCGGTTCTGAGCAAAAGCAGAAGTTTGTCAACGCAGACTCAGGTCACAAGTATTAATTCTTTGAAGAGTCCAGGATCTAAACTCAGCAGAAAGAACTTAGCAGCAGGTAATAGTAACCATGAAATGACTGGAAATTTAATAGAAGTTTGTGAAACAACATTGTCAGACAAACATTTGCCTAAGGAGAACTCAGTCAGTGAAAGGAGCCCTCCCAGCAGCCCAGCAGCAGGATCATTTTCCGAGAACTCCCTACCAGTTTCTCCAGTGGATCCAGTTCTCCTCTCCCCTGGCCACACCAACATAAAAAGCAAATGTGCCAAGATCTCATTTTTATCCAAACCTGTGTCTCCATGCCACAAACAGTCACTGGAAGATAAAACAAATATCAGTGTGATTGAGGTAGAGGACAGTGAAAAGGAAGTAAGTCTGCCTTCTTTGAGTAGTAGCGTCTTGCTTTGTGATGAGCCCCTGATCCATATTGATGACTGCTGGCATCTTGAGCATGTGTCACCAGTCAGAGGTAACAGCCAGGACTCCAACCAAATCAGCCATGCAAAGACCTGCACTACCAGCAGCCCCAGACCTGGCTCTTGGTGTGACCAGTGGGAGAGCCCAGTCCACGGACAGGAAATTAAGGGCAGTACCCCTCTTCGAGGAAGCCCTGTTGGCAGAAGAATACCTTTGCTCTGTCTTGAAAAGAGTCCTGTTGAGGCGTGTTCATCAGTGGGCAGTAAACCGAGTTACCTGAACTCCAAAATCTGGGATGACTGGAATGGAGAAGAAGAGGAAGATGAATTTCCAGAGGTGCTCGCTCTGTCTCAGAGGGTGTCAGCTGCAGCAGGTGCCTGTCAGACAGATCCTGTAAAGACTCCTGGTGAGAGCTTGTATTGATACTAGATTTATTGGACTTGGTTAAATTGTTTTCATTTTAAGTGGTCATCTCACCTGTGGTTCACTTGACGCATGGAAAGGGTCTTTTGGCCTTCTGATCTGAAGTAGTTGTCAGGGCCAGGCACAAATAAGGTACAGTCATCTTCTTATGTGGGAGAGAGCGTATCTAAATGTGGGATTCCTGGGGAGTAGCCGCTTGTATTTCGTTCACACTGGTTCTTTGGTAGTGATGGTACTCCTTGCAGAAGCTACAGGAACAGCCTTCAGCTTGCACGCCAGTGGATATTTGTTCCCTGTAGTAGTGGGTGCTTTGTACGATCTTGCTTTTCACGCACTCATGGAGCAATGCTTGTGCTAACATACATGAGGACATCGGGTAAGCAGCACAGCAGTGCAGGTACAGAGGGTTTCCTTGTGTTGAAGCCAGCTGGGGGTGGGTGCCTGTCCCTGCCCGTGGGTAGGCTTCATGCAGGCTTTCCTGCAAAGCTCTGCTGATGCACTGCTGTCTTGTGCTGCCTTCTGTTTGCTGATTCTGGGCCCTTGCAACAGACCTCTGCATGCCCAGCACATATCGTTGCGTGGTTCCTTCCATCTGAGACCAGTAATTGATCTCACAGTATTTAATTAAATATATTATTAATTATGTCATACTAAGTGATTAGTTTAACAGATACTTAGAACATGACATGTGAGATTGACTGTGCTTCAGTCATTATCACTAAATCAGTATCTAACGCAGGTCCCCAGAAGCTTGACTTGCTCAGTTTCTTCTGCATCAAGTCCCTATTATGAAATTTCCTTCCTGGAAGAACCACCACTTTACAGAATTCAGTAAACATGTTTTTTTAATTGCCCTGTAATCTTTGCCTGTTCTAACAAAGCCCTGAATGGGCTTCATATTCAGACATGACATATGTCTTAATTTAAGCTGTTTTCTGATTTAAATTCAATAAAAACCAAGTATCCCAGTTTGTGGCGGGGCCTGGGGGAAGTGTTGACTGTTCTGTCCAATCTTAAGCTGAGTAATAATTAAAAGAGCTTTAGGAAAGCAGTGCTACTTAAACAATTATTATATAATATTTAAACGTCTGCCACCGAAAAGGGGAGATACCAGCCATTTTAAGTCTTTTCTGTACTAATTCTGATCATAGTAATTTCATTCTGCTGCAGAACCTTCCTGCCAGGAGAACGACAAGTCTCCCAGCACTCCAATGACACCAATGCCAGCTTACTCCCTCATGGAGACCCCAGAGCTGAAGAAGGAGTTGAGCAGGTTAGCATTACCTCCACGAGTACATGTCTTTATGAGCAGAAACTTGCTGGCAGGTAGTGTGAAAAACTCCTGGGCTGAAAGTGAAACCGTGGTGGAAGTTCCAGTCAGTGTTTTTTGAGGTCATGTCACACTTCTCCAGCTGACCACTGGACTCCCTGGCTTCAGCCTCTTCCTGAGCTGTGAGTGTGGAAGGTGCAGCATTATCTTAACCTAAGCTCCCACCTTTCTTTCTCAGATTTGGAGTTCGTCCTCTCCCAAAACGCCGGATGGTGTTGAAGCTGAAGGAGATATTCCAGTATACTCACCAGGACGTGGACTCTGATTTTGAGGGTGACATCCCATCTTCCCAGCCTCCCCTGCAGAAGTCCCCGGCCAAATGCTCTAGGAAATCAAAGGCAGACCGGATTGCAGGGGGAAAGCGTGCCAGTGCCTCGAGGGCTGTGGGCAAAAGGAAGCAGGTTGCTACAGCTTCTTCAGTGCTCCCTGTGAGGAGGACTGATGATGACCTTGTTGGATCCTGTGAAACAGGCTGTGCAGCACCCAAGGAGGGAACTAAAATGACACATCACCCGGAAGGAGCCAAAGAGCAGAAAAGGTCATCTGTATCTCCAGAGAGGCGGTCTCTGGCAGCTGATGGTGAGGAACTCGTGCTCCCAGCGTCTCAGGAGTCTGCTGTTTCTTCAGTGGATGGAAGTGACATCTCTTTTGGTTCACAGAGGTAAGGCAACAAGATACTAAAAACAGTCAGTGGTGCGGGACAGAGATGAGCTAGGAATGTGGCAAACAGAGGTGAGTGTCCATGTGGCCTGCAGTGGCCCTGCCACCTCCTTGGATGTGTCATTTGAAGGTCAACACGCTCCTACAGAAGGAATATGCTTTGGTTTTTTTAGTCTCATTCCCAGTGAACTCTTCTCAGAACACAAAAGTACTTGTGGCTGCGTGTAGGCAAGGCCCAAATCTGGCATGCCTGGTCTCCGCAAGTTGGAGCGACAAGGAGCACTCGGTGTTGACCAAGAACCTGCAGCTAGGGTAGGGAGAGGACGGCACAGCACTACTGGGCAGAGGCGGCTGCAGTATGGCAGCGATGGGTCAGGAGCATGGAATGCCAGACAGCTCCAGGGCTGGGTGAGCAGGACTGCCATGGTTGGGATGGGGAAGTTTGCAGAGCGCATGCCATGTTCTGCTTCATTCATTTTGGAGAGGCTGTGATCCTAGAGGGTAGTCACAGGGGTTGGCCACCAGGGATTTGGGGAGCTCTGGCCCTGTCCTTGATGGCCTGTTCTTGACTTCTGGTCTACTTGATCTTGCTTTTAGTTCTTTCATGAATGGATTTGAAGCTTGTGCTTTTGAATCTGAGGAGGAAGAAGAGGAGCTTCCTGCATCTCAGGCAGCAGCTCGGGAAGAAGAAAAGCTGGACGCAATAAGGTGCTACATCCGTTCGAACACAGCCCTCTACCACAGGATTCTCTTTTATGAGCCAATTGAACTGGCTGAGCTGCACACAGAGCTGAAACAGAATGGCATTAAAATTTCCAAAGCAAAGCTGCTGGACTTTTTAGATGCTCACTGTATCACATTTACCACAGCTGGAGCCCGAAAAGAGAAGGAACAGAAGAGAAAAGGGAAAAAAAACCAGAGGAGACGATACTGAGTGGAGCCCACTCCTCCATCCTGAAAATTTTGTACGTGGAGGCCTTCCTGCTAGGCTGGAAACGCTGTTCCAGGCTGGTGCTGGCAGGGGTGCGGTGATCGGTGGGTGCACTGCTCCTCCTCGTGGCCTGCTGTCAGATGACATGGTGGAGGGGGTCCGAACTGAGCTCCCGTTCCCAGCCCGCCGCTCTGAATTGCACAAACTCCTCCAGTCGCTGTCCCGCCTTCAGCACACGGGTCATCTGGAGCCTCTTTTTTTCCCCCCGATTTGCTTTCTGTGCCTTTTCTTTCCATTTTTCTAATAGGTTTTAAGTCCCCATTTTTTCTTCACGTTGGTGCTTCTAGAGGCAGGTGCTTCCCCCAGTGACACTTGCCAAGACCTTTTCCCTGGCCTTGGGCTCTGAAACGCTTCATCCTTCAGGTTCCAGTATTCAGCAGGAGAACTTGCCTGCAATAAACCGGTCCCCTTTCCCCTGTGTAAAGCACTGGATATTTAGGCCCCAGTCACTTCTGTCTTCATTTCTTCAGCATATGATTTGCCCTGCTGGTTGTTAAGGCAGGGAGTGTTGTGGAAATACGTCTGCCTTCTGTCCTTGGTTCGATTTGCAATCTTTGGTGAAACGCCTAAACCTGTGTTTTTTAAATGGCTGCTGCAAAACAGCACAGGTGTCTTTCTAGTCTCTTTGTGATGGCTCCCCAAAGCACCCTCTGACACCAGGTGTCATCTGAAAGCCCTTTAGATTCGAACATTCAGTTCCTCTGTTCACTTGCGTGCTGGATCCGTGTTAGATACCATCTGCTCCATCTTCTGAGTGCCAGTTTACCTTGTCAGTGTAGCTTGACTGTCCTTGATGGAGATGTTTTTAAGACAGTGTTATAGTGACCACTGGATCTCTACAGCACTTCTTGTAACCTGATCTTAGATTTAGTGGGTTTAACCCACTCCTCTGATCAACCTCATTTCCAGCCTGGACTGATCTAAGGTTGTAAACTGTCTGGGACTCTTGGGGAAGTCTTGGACCCTAAACTGTCATCTTTTATGTATTCACTTTCACAACATTTTCTGACTCTTGTCTCTTCTGGCAGTTCTGAGTCTGCAAAGTTTCACTGTACAAAATGGACACAATGCTTCAAAAAAAGAAGCCGGATTTCTAAATGTATTTATGTATTTAGAACATCTAAACATGTTTGCTATTTTTGATACAATCTATCTTCGGTTTTACATTATGTACAATAAACAATCTGTGAGGCACTAATGATAAACTGTCTTATGACAGACCTGGGGGGGGTTCTAAGCGGCAGCGTTGGGTCTAATTGAGAGCAGAAAAGTCCACAGTCTGCACCCGTACCGGCTGAAAGCCCAAGCAGAGAACTGGAGGAAGATGAGTTGACATGGAATGCTGCTCCCAGCAGGAAGGAGAGGTGGGGGAGATCACCCGGCAGCGGCTGATGAACAGTGGATTGGCTGCCTGGAGAGAGATGAGCTGCCCGGTTCATCTGGGCTGCGCAGCCTTCAGGTAAGGGGGACCTGGCGGGAAGGTGTTGGGGTCTGCTGGGAGGATGGGCTGTGGGGAAGGGTCTGCTCTGGCCTTGGAGGGGAGGGCTGCTGGGGAAGGGCAGATGGGTGACCACTTAATGAACCTCCACTTCTCTGTCAGGTGTCTGTGGCTTGTATAATGGTGGGGGGACCTCCTAGCAAAGCCTTCTGCCGCATCTGGGGAATTTTCAGGAATTTGGGATGGTTTTCCTCCCTGGCAGTCGCATCACTTTTCCTCCCCCGCCTTCTTGTGCAAGAGCTGCCGGGAGATGACTTTGTGACATGAAAAGGACAAGGCTTGCCTGAAGTGGCATTCTAGGAAATGCTGTTTCCCTCAGCACACTGGGTATTTCTCTCAAGTACACACTTCATATATGGAGTAAGCTTCGGTCCTACTTACCAGTCTTAATCTGAGAAAATAAATAAGATCCCTTCCCAGCTTTATGGCTGTGGTTTTAGGTCTTATATTTACAATCCAAGATTTTGTAATCAATTCTTTATTATATCTTAACCTTCAGTGAACACTGTCACAGTTCAGTGGATATAAATTACAACTGTTCAAATAGCATTGTGACATAAAAAACTGTTGAGCATGTTATGAAAAGAAGTCTGAATTCTAGTCCCTGAAAGTGTCTCCATCCTCCTGTCTTTGTCATCCTTAAACCTTGCAACCGGGCAGTCTTCGCCTGATGCAGAAAGATGATTCTAAGTATTGCATCTGTGCGGTCAGGGTTCAGAGGTAACCACTTTGCGGAGGCTTGCCTCGATGCTTGCTTGTTGCTGAAGCTGACAAAATGAAATGTCTCTTGTAATTCTAAAACTTTTCTCAGATGATGAGAAAAGCATTTCGAATCATTTACAGCCTTCAAGACCGCAAGGACGTATCTGACATACGCTGCAAATTATCTGAAAGCAATTACTCATTCTCCTTCTTCATTAATCTGTAAGCAAAGCGTGCCTCCCCAGGCTAACACTGGTGTTGCCATCTGCCAGTGATAAATGTGTTGCCAAACAGTTCGATTTGTATATATTTCTGTGTTTTCTCACCTTCCTGATGCAGTCTCATTTGTCTTGGAAAATACATTGTCATTATTTTTTATTTCCAACTGTGTAGTAACAGCTATCAAAAATGTTTTGATGCTTCTGTTTGTTTTAACATTTCCAAGGCTGCAGAAAAAAAACAACCAACAAACCTTTTCAACTAAGGTATTAGTTGTTTTTTAAGTTACAGGAGCAGATGTATTGCTGGCATTGCACCAAGCTGCTGTCTTACCAAGATGCACCATATGTGAGCTCAGAGTGAGCTTTGGAAAATACTGCTTCTAAATTTGCTGTGACAATCAAATGATCCATGGGATTGATTATGGATACTCTTGTGCTGCTACCACGGCGTTGGTTTGTGTACTGTCACGTTTCCTGCCTGAAAAAATAGCTTCAGTAGGTTTATTCTGAAAAGCTGCGCTGCAGATGTTTGCGTAATAATCTTGCATGTGAGCAGAGAGCTGTTTTCTTACGGAGGCACAGTTCTGTGTGTATCCTTACCCCAGAAATCACCCTCTCTTAATGGCATTTCTTGAGCGGGTGTGATCCATCGCCGTGGATCTCTGCCGTGGCCGAGACCCACGGAGGGGCCAGTTTAACTACAAAATACAAGAACGCTGCGAAGCGCCGTGGTGGCTGCTCTGCCGTCCCCTTCTGCTGGGCCAGCTGCACCCGGGTATTGCGCTGACAGTGCCAGTGTTTAGAAATCGAAGGGATAAATCCACGAGCAATCCTTCCTGCAGTTCTTCAAGGGGACTGGAGGGTCCTGGAAGTGCATTTTAAACGCGCTTGTTTGCTTTTTGTATCATTCCAGCATAAAAACTGCTTTCAGAGGCGTGTTTAATGAAACACGGAGTGCCCGGGAGAGCTGTCGCAGCCTTCAGCAAAGGTGTCCCTGCTTCAGCTGCAGCCCCGCGGCGCGGGGTGCCCGAGGAGCCCCCTGCCCCGGCCCGCCTGGTGAGCCGAGTTACCGGCTCTCACCCGGGATCCACAGCGGCGGGGTCTCCGGGGGCCCTGCCCCCGAGGCTGCCGGCTGCCCTGGCCATCGAGCT
>JAVJGI010000050.1:38466957-38500177 GCA_035590275.1 Ibycter americanus
CCTGCAGGGACCCCGCACCCGGGGAGCCCTGCCCGAGCCTGTCGCGACAGGAGCCCTGCGCCGGCGTCTCCCGGTGGCCTGGGGAGCGCTTGGCTCTCCCTGCCCCAGCTGAGCTCAGGGAAGCGCTTGGAGGGCGAAGGCCTCTTGCTGTCCCGGCGTTTCTATTGTTGAGTGAAACAAACGGCTCGTTCAAGCCTCGCAGCTGCAGGCAGCAGCTGGAAGTGCCTGTCACTGGCCCTGCCCGGGGTGTCCCCACAGCTGCCCGCAGGCAGGGCAGGCACTGCCTCTCCCCGCCGCAAAGGCGGTTCGATATAGTCATGTGTGTCGGTCGCACCGCGCTCTTCCTCCCCCCCAAATCTACCACGACTTGACTGACTTGCCCCTTGCGCTGTTCTCCCAGCCCGTGTGAGGCAAATAGGTTCCTGGTGTGCTGCCGGGCACGAGGGCCGCTTGCCGAGGTGCGGAACTGGACAAGATCTGTGAGCTCACTGGGAGTTTCCCTCCTCCTCCGTCAGTTTGTTGAGGTACCGGAGTGCGGCTCGGGGGGACAGGAGTAGTGTTTGCATGGGCACTGCTAGAAGTGCCTTGGACTTGAATTATTGCCTAAATTTAGGCCGTGTCCAGGTGAAGTCTAAAACGTACCAGGTGGGATCAGGTAATGTAGTAATTTATTCTGTGAGGCTCCATTTCCAGCAGCAGCCAGTGCCAAATACCTTCCCCAGAGGGATGAGCAGACATGAAGCTCTCCTGATGTGATTGCCACGTTACCCCTGTCATGATTCCTCACACTGTTACGCCTGGGGTTCTGGGGTTTGTCTCTGCTGCAGCAATGCTCAGGTAGCTCCAACCACACTCTGCTTCTTGTTAAAGCCAGGATGCAAGCTCTGCATGTGGGGAAGTACCTTGACGTTGCATGCTAGGTGAACAGCAAACATGGACTCTGTACTGCCTGGGTGTTGTGAATTATTCAACTTCTCCTGAGGGCACCCAAGCAGAGCCAGGGCTTCAGTCCTGCTTCCCTGCAGCAGCAGTGTCTACTTCCTTCAGGAGGCATAGGATTATTGGAATTAAGTGTCTTGCCACCCCAAGAAGAACGGCTGTGCATCTTGAGTGTGAAGCTTGCTGTGGAAATGGGTGTAGGGGCAAACTAATTGCTGGCTAGATGAGATAGGGGTGTTTTCTCTGAGGGTTTGAGCACCCACGGGTGAGAAATGTGGGGAGCGCTGAGATGTTCTGTAGCAAGCCTTCTTTCCAGACCTGCTATCCTGACGCTTGTCGCTGGTGGCTTTCTCCCACGCAGGCTGCTGTCAGGTCACTGTGAAGGTATGTGTTTACCCTGAACATCAGCCAGGTTCTTGATGAGCAAAGCTCCTCATAGCAACTGAAATGACGTTCCAGCCTCTGCAGCGGAGGCAGGCAGCTGCTCAAACCTCCTTCTTGGTGTGTAGGACACTGCCTCTTTCAGAGGAGCAGAACGCCCCAAGAAACCAGGGCTTTGACCAGTGACCAGGCTGTGGGATTTCAGTTGCCAGTGTTTGAATAAAAGCCATGATGTGTGGTGGCAAGAGAGATGTAATGATTTTGGCTTCCCTTCCAGTTCTCATGCAATACCCTAGTACTGAAAAAGACAGGGGTTTGATTTGTGCTGGCTTGTCTCTTGAATTCATGGCTCCTCAGGGAGAAGTCTGTACTAGAGACTGTATCAGGGAAAAATCTTAAGCTTCCGTATTTTCCCGTACAAGTGCTGTCCTCACCTCGGGCTAAAGGGACTGGTGTCATCACTGCCCTGCGTATTGCTATAGAGATGAACACGTCAGACAGCAGTGGGAGGTATAAGTCTGAAGGTGCACCGAAGCTGGTAAATTACTCTCTGTGTGCTAACTACTTCTTCCAACAGCTACTGGAACAGTAATTTGCTGTTCTGATCAGTTGTGCTTTTATGCCACCAGTAACAGGCTTGGGTAAAGGCTTCTGAGACCCCATCAGATCCCCCTTGTGTGGCATGGAGAGCAAAGTTCCAGTGTTAGTGTGTTGTGAGGCGTGTGTGTGGAGGCTCTAACAAGTAAGTTAGCAGACATGTCTCGTACAATGATTATCTTGGCAGCCATGCCATGTATGTCTGGCCATTGGGAGCCTTGAACCATTGCTGCTGCTAACCCCTAGTTGCTGAGGCTTGATCTGGTGTGTTCCTTTGGGTTGGATTTAATGTCAACCTTCTGGCCTCTTCCAAGGGATGAGTGGTGCTGAAATGCTTTGTAGCTCTGCTCTCCCCTGCTGTTTTGTACCGGTGGCGGTTGCAGGCCTGGCAGCGTGCAGGGGCAGCACACCCTACCTCCAGGACTCTGGCTTTCTGGAAGTAGAAGATAAATTGGAACCAGTTCGTCTAGTTTAATTTTGGAATCTGCATTTCTGGAGAAGTGCCTGACCTGAAGTAAGCTGAGCAGGAAACCAGGGTGTCATCAGAACTCGTGTATCTGTATCGGCAGGAGGCTGGCTGGCCGCGTTGTGAGGCAAGCAGGCTGTTCCCCCGGCCGTGGCCATGACAGGCTCCTGGCAGAGCCCGGGCAGGTTATGTGCATTTCCCGCTGTGTGATGAGTGAAGGCAGGTCCCGTTTGCTGACCCGGTGCGAACATGCTTGCTGTCTAGTGAGTGATCAAATAAACTGTATGGCACCTGAACCTGGTTTCCTCAAATATCTCTGAGGCCTCGTGCAGGTGTGCCTTTCTGCCCCGGCTGCATCATCCTGCCCTAAACTTATCCAGGGGAGGCTGTGCCGAGCCCTGTCCTGCAGGCAGGGCAGTGGGGATGCAGGGCTGCAACCCCTAGTGACTTCTGTGGCTGCACTGGCTTAGCTGCCATCACAAAGTAATGCGTTTTGCTCAGCCCTCCCCTTGGGGAAGGTTCTGTCACGGTGAGCCCGAAGACTGCGGTCGCAGGGGAAACCTTTACCCTGGTGATGTGTTCTCCCAACAGAGCGCTGTGCCCAAGCAGGGGCCTCGCTGCGCTGCACCCAGGGGTGGGTGCTCAGACCCAGCTCCCAGTACCCCTGGCCCAGTCCTGTGCTGGAGTGTGGAGGGCAGCGATAGTGGATGTGAAACAGGACTTGGAAACTTGCTGGTGAGGAACCGGAGGGCAGTTAATGTGTAACTGGTGTGAGCTGGGAGCCAGCAACTAATGTGCCCCTGTGCTAATGAGCTTGGTGAGTTCGCAGCTGCTGGTCTGCTGTTCTCCCAGCCCCCAAATGTGGGCCAAGCAGCAAGCCTGGGGGTGCAGCCCACCGAGGGGGGCTGAAGTGGGAGAGCATGAGGGATGGCTCTGGTATGGAAAGTGCTTTCCGAAGAGCGAGCGAGCAGCTTAGTTCCTTCCTCATCTGGCAAGGCTGCCTGTGAGGTGGCGGTGCTCCTCCACGCAGAGCTGATTACAAGTCCAATTTATAAATGAGATGGCTGGATTTCTGGCTTAACAGGGGTGCTCAACTAATGGAAGCCAGGTTTCTCGCTCCTGCTTCTGCTTAAGTCTTGTGCATCCTGCTACATCTGAGATTTTTTTTTTATTTTTCCTTTTCAAAATGAGGAGGGAGAGCCCAGTTCCTTCTGGGGTTTGAAGTAAACTGCTAGGCAGGAGAGGAGTGTGTGAGTGGTAGCAGGAACTATCTGCTTTGACTCTTCGTGGAGTGCAGCCCAGGAAAGGCAGAGCAGTGAAAGCTGCCCCTGCTATGGAAGTTCATATACTCGGTTGCAGAGAAGGCTTTTGTTTCCCTGGGAGTTGCTCGACTTCAGAGCTTGGCTAGCCTAATTCACCACTGCTTTCTTCCCAGGGAGGCTGGTACTGCTGTGAAAACAAAGTAGCTTGTTCTTCCTCCTGCCTGGAGGAGAGGTGCCTCCCTGTCCAGTTACTCTGCTCAGAGGCTAACACTGGACGAACTATTTGGTAGCATCAGTGGAAAGTAGCTCGCTCACAGTTCCAGTGCAGATGACTGATGTGGAGGTCTCTGATCGTCTTAAGCCAGGACCCATCCTGACATGGGAAACCTAATGCAGGCTGCTGCTTTGCTGTAGGTCTCCTCTGAGGTTAATATTTTGTGAACTAGGTGTTAGTGTTGAGGTCCACCTGAGGTGGCTGAACCGAACTAGCGAGACTGCTTCCTTGGAAGTGCCTGGTGTGCAGTGGAAATGGCCAGCGGCTGCTCCTCGCTGCCCTGCACAGGGGAACAGCTCAGAGGCTCCTTGCCAGGCTGCTCAGCATTTGGTACCCATCCCTTCACGAAAGCAGCTTCCCTCTGAAACCCCTCTCTAATTCTGCCTTTCAGATTGTCTGATCTCCAGCGCTCACCAGCAATGCCATCAGCTGTGGAGGGCTCTGAGGCGGGAGAAGAAGGGGAAATCTTGCGCTATGAGGAAACAGAAGATGACAGTGTCAGGTGAGTCCTGTCTCACAACATGGCACAGTCTTGGGCAAGGCAGGAGACCTTCCACGTAAAGGAGCGGGGTTTTTCTCCTCATCTGAAAAAGAGTGAGGGGCTCCAATAGGCGATTAATCAAATATATGTGCAGTAAAATCTGTTTAATCAAACTGCACTGGAAGGGTAGAAGGGATGGAAAGGAGTGATCTGGCTAAGGCTGACAACAAGCAGCGATATATTTATTTAATTATTTTTTTTAGTCTCTACTATCAGACTCGCATTTCAGAAATGCTTTGACCATCTGGCCATTGTGTGTGTGCCTTCCTGGCCGAGGTGAGCCAGTTTTCCATGGCTTGCTGGGCAGTCTCATGTGATAGCAGGTTCTTGTTTTGAAAGAGGACTCTAGAGGTGAACTCTGCTCCAGTGAGCTGCCTCTCTTGTCTTTGCAGAATACCCACTAGTCTAGGCAAGAATATTTTCTTGGAGGTTGGTTTAAAAAAAATTCACACATGTGCTTTAAAAGCCAAGGCTGCAGACTTGGAAAACAGGGAAGGGTGAATAGGGTGCTTCCCAGAATACCTAGATAGGCTGGTTGACTTCTCTTTGACTTGACAGGCTCAGCTTCATGAGAAGTTAATGCTGCCTGGCTCTCCTGGCACAATCCAGACCCTGTCTAGCCTGTTGGCTGCAGCATTCCTAAAAACTGTAAGGTGCACTTTGGCATAATTCTGAGAGCATAGCTGTACCAAGCTCCAAGCAGGTGCAGTGACTGCAATCTAAAATCATAGATTTAAAATATTTTTAGAAAGATAACTTGTGGCAATGTGCAAAACCAGCATAATTCAGGATAAATAAAGTTTTCAAGGGTGTTCTTGCCCTGATTTGCCATTCAGCTCTCATCTCTGCTCCAACAGTTGATAGCCAAGTCAGAAAAGGCAGGGTGCTGCCTGTGTATGCATCTGCTCTTACCTGAGCCTTTCTCCTTCTCCAGTGACCATGGAGGATACACCAGGGCTCCTGTGCCCTTTAGCCTGCCCAGTAGTTGCTCTTCATATGCTCCAGGCCTCCTTTTGTAGTCTTGTTGGGGCTCACGTGGATGAGAAGCGAAAGTAATGGTGCAGGGATCAGAGGATCCTTGGCAATTGCTTGAGCATCCTGGGTCCGAGCCCCTGGTAAGCCCCAAGCCTCCCAGAATGGCAGGTCTGGTTGGCACGTGGGTGCCCACGTCTGCGGAAGGAGCCTCTGGCTGCTGCCAGCCTGCCGCTTCCTCCTGGTGGTGCCAGTTCCAGGCTGTGAGGCCTCCTGGTGGTGCCAGTTCCAGGCTGTGGGGCTGGCCTGAGGGATCCCACCTCGTACCTCTCTAAACCGGGCGTGAGATGGTAGGGAGTCGGGGGGATTCTCCAAACGGAGCAGGGACAAACTCATTACTGCACGTGGAAGTGGGCTGAAAGGAGCTCTCCCTGTTTGCCTGCAGTCCCACCGACCTTTCAGAGCTGCTGAAGGAGGGAACTAAGGAATCCCACGACCGTGCGGAGAACACTCAGTTTGTCAAAGACTTCCTGAAAGGACGGATCAAGAAGGAGCTCTTCAAGGTGAGTGCTGCTCAGCTTTCACGGCAGAGAAGCTCCTTGAAGTACCCAGTGACTGATGCAGACTGTGAGGCAGAGCCCACAGCTCTGTGTAGGGGATGGGGAGGGATCCAGTTTCTAGGTGGCATAGTCAAAACTACAGGAGTCCTTGCCCAGGGCTTCTGCCTGGTGTCCCCTGCTGGCCCCGCGTGGGTTTGGTTGGGTAGAAGTGCTGGGCTTCCGGCCACACATCTGCTGGCTGCTCAAGGCAGGTGTGGCTGCAGCACAGATACTGGTGGCATAAGCTGTTTGGGAGTGAAATCCTGGTGAGATTACAGCACTTGCTCCCTCCTCTGAAGTCTAGGCTGTTTTTCCATAGACTTCAGGTTGGACTGCTTTCTCTTCTGTACAGAAGAGATGGTATTGTGGGTCTGAACAGTCCTGTCTGATCCTTGAAGGTCTTGGTGTATACAGTAGTCTCCTATAGCACAAGGCTGTTGGTGCTAGTTGTACCTTTTGGATGAAGTTTGTCCCTTGCTCTCCAGGTGACAGGAGGCCCAGAGCACACAGCTGGCAACATGAGACTCATTCTTAGCTTGTGCTCTGTAGGCATTATTGTTACAAACGCAGACAAAGAAGACCCTCTGACCCTTCAACTGATACCTGCCTGGTACAGGCTCTCCCAGCTGGTTTTGTGTCAAGCCTGGGGGTTTCCTCCTTGTTTACCCCAACTCCGGGCAGGGGGGAGTAGCCATAAGGTGAGATGTGCTGATCTAGTGAATGGCTTCTCATATTCGCTGTGTTTTGTCTGTAGCTGGCCACCGTGGCCCTGTACTTCACCTACTCTGCTCTGGAAGAGGAAATGGATCGCAACAAGGACAACCCAGTCTTTGCTCCTCTGTATTTTCCCCTAGAGCTTCACCGGAGAGAAGCGCTGGTCAAAGACCTGAAATATTTCTATGGAGAAGACTGGAAAGAGAAGATCCAGTGTTCAGAGGCAACTCAGCACTATGTGGACAGAATCCATCATGTGGGACAACACGAGCCAGAGCTGCTAGTGGCTCATGCTTACACACGCTACATGGGCGACCTCTCAGGTGGCCAAGTGCTGAAGAAGGTGGCCCAGAGGGCCCTGAAGTTGCCCAGTACCGAGGAAGGGATCCAGTTCTACATGTTTGACAACATTTCCAATGCACAGCAGTTCAAGCAGCTCTACAGAGCAAGGATGAATGCTCTGGACTTGGACAAGAACACCAAGGAGAGGATTGTGGAAGAGGCCAACCAAGCCTTCCACTTTAACATGCAGGTACGAACCCCTTGAGCCCCTGGGTGTGGGGGTGCTGTTGCTGTTAGGCCTGGAGCGACTCTGAGGGCCAGGTTAATTCAGTCAGGCTGCTCATCCAGGCAGTGGTTTGGGTCGGAGACCACCAGAGCCCCTCCTTCTTGGGGGGGTGGGATTCTAGTTTAAATAGCTCTTCCGCTAGCTTCTGGAGACATGGCTGGTGTGGGGCAGGAATTCACTCCAACACCACAGCCGAGCCTTTGATTAGGACACAATCATGATGACTTCACTAGAAGATTCCTGTGGGCTGTGTGGCTCTGAAGCACTGGGGGGAGCAGAGCTGCCGCTCCAAGACAACCTCAAACAGTTTGAGCATGTTGCACCACACTGGTTACAGTTCATCTCCTGTCTCACCTCTGACTTGTTGTCTAATGGCCACAGATGTCTGTAGCCCCTTGTTCCTTTCATAAAACCTAACTGGGCTGCCACTTGCCCCAGGGGATGAACTTAGCTGTTGGATGGGAGCTTTAACCCTTGCCTGTAGCAGGTCACTGTGGTTTAAGCTGGCCAGAAACGTGGTGGGATGTGGCTGGCTCCTTTGTCAGGATCCTTACAGGAACCCCTGGCAGCGGAGCTGGAGGGGCTGCCTGACCACTGCATGAGCAGCGGCAGTGATGCCTGGATCAGGCTGGGAGGTGAGCAGCAGGGCGATGCTGCGGCTGTCTCACTTCTGGGTCTGCCTCGATGCTCTTGGAACGGGCTGCGCCCTCTCAGAGCCGCAGCATGTGCCAGCTGTCACCACAGGCCTGCCTGCGAGGCACTCCAAGAGGAGTAGCACGTGCTGTCTTTGCGGGGAGGGAGGCGGGAGTAGCTCTTACCTGTTCCCCAGATCGTTCCAGGAGCCCGGATGGAAGCTGCCTGGCTCTGCCTGTTTCATGCGCTTGCTGTGACCACTTGCAGGTATTTGAGGAACTGGACAAGATCGGCAAGTCGCTGACAGAAGCAGCCCACGATGGAGGCTTTCCAGGCCACGATGGAAAAGGAGACCTGCGCAAATGCCCTTACTACGCAGACAAGCTAGGTAGGTCGCGGGCAACGACAGAGTGGCCACGTGCATGGCACAAGACTCGCAGCACTAACAGTGCTTTCTGTGTTCTGGCAGGCAAGGCAGGAACCGGCTGCCCCTATCACACCGCCGTGGCCCTGGCAAAACAGCCCCTAGTGCAGCTGATCCTGGCGGCCTGCGTGGCTGTGGCAGCAGGAGCTGCAGCGTGGTACATCATGTGATGGGAAGAGCAGTGCGTGGCTCTAAATGGTGGCAAGGGGAGAGGTGTGCCCTGCCCTTCTTCATGCTGTTCCCTTGCTGTTGGTGGTGAGTTGACTGCAGGGTGGAAGTAAGAAAATAAACGGGAATCCTGCGGGACTGTCAAAGAGATACTTTGCACACCAGTAACGCAAGCACTGTAATATAATGTCATTAGCTGACTAGTGTACAGGACTGCTGTGGCACGAGGGTGTGAGGATTCCACTTCAGCGCTGCCCTACCCAGGCTGGGGCAGCTTTTAAGGCTAGAGATGTCTCGTCCTGTACTGGCAGGGGCTTCACGTGCTTGGCTTTTCATCTCCTTCCTGGGAGCAGTCACTGGAGGGAGTTTCCTACCCTAGGCTGCAACCCAAGAATACATCGTCAGCCTGTTCAGTGCAGAGCACTGGGTTTCCTACCCTGAGAAACTGTTTCAGTCGTGCAGCAGTGGCTGTGCCATGGGGCCATCAGGTCAAAGGCACGTCCTGTTTGGGGCGGTGTCTGGGCCCAGTGACTCGCATTGGAGGAAGCTCGCCGGGGTGCAGACAGGACCAGGTGGGTGGGGTACGAAGGTGAGAGGTGCGTATGTCAGAGTTGTGCGCTGGGGTTTTTTTCTGAAGCCTTGACTGGAATAAAAAGTTGCAATGCTGTAGCTGGGGAAAGCTCAAAGCGCATCACTGGGAGAACAAGTGAACTGTGCTGTGAGCTGTAGGTCTGCATGGGGATGTGGAAGGCTGGGGAGGAGGCTGATGGGGAGAAGCAGTGGGTACAGCCTCCCACACTGTTGGACTTGGCTCTGACTCACACAGTCCCCGGGATGCTCCTGCCCTTACACCCCACCCTGTCCCTGCTGCCTCCCCTCGCGTTTCCCCCAGCCCCTGGGGGGAGGGGACTCGCTGCCCCTGCTGGAAGGGCACAGCCAGGGCCTGGCACTTCCCCAGAGGCAGGGGAGTGCTCTGGGCCACCCAGCCGCCCCCTGTGCTGTGCTGGCCTGAGAAAGGCCCTGGACTTGGTGACATGCACATACCCCTCTGCCTTCCTCCAGCTCAGTCTCCAGGGGCTTCTTCTTCCTCAGCTGAGTGTTTGGGCACAAGGAGCGGGCAGAGCTGGGGAAGGCCCAGCTGCTGCTGAGGGCTGGGCAGGAAAGCTCCTGCTACCTGCAGGGCCAGGGTAGGGAAGCTGCTGCTCTTCCTCTGGTGCTTGGTACTGCTGTGCCCCCAACACCCTGCCACACCATCCCTCCTCATCCTCAGCTCCCGTGGGGCACAGATCTGTTGTGGAAGAAAAGATGTACACAAGATCAGGGTCTGTTTATTTACATAAAAACTTGACTAGTGCCACAGTTCCACCTCTGAGCAAACAGCAGCTGCCTGTGCAGGCCAAGCTGAGTTTGCAGACCTGTGTAGTGAAAGACTCCCGCTTCGCTCTGGGGGCTGCATGCTCCAGCTGCCCTGGCTGCAGGGGCTGGGGGCCCAGGGAGGGAGGAGCAGCCCCAGAGAGGCTGAAAACAGTTTCCGGGTCCTCTTGCCCTCATCTGTCTAGTGCTGCTGGCAGCTGCTGTCACTGCCTGCTTGCCCCCTTCCTTCTGCCCCGTATCGAGTGAGCTAAAAATAAACCCCTACACCCACATGCAACGAGGAACCCCACAGGGTGCAGCTGCGGTGGTGGCAGGACCAGTGCTGGGGGGTGCACGCCCACAGACCCTGCTGGGCTCAAGACGTGGCTCCACAGTGGGTGGGCAGGGGTCTGCTCCAGAGCTGCCAGCCAGCTGTGGCCTGGTAACAAACTCCTCTAATCTACAGTGCCAGGGCAGGCAGCGACATGCCGGGTACATTTTTTGCTAACAGTTTGCCAGGTGGGTGAGGAACTGCCAGGGGCTTTCCTTCCCCAAAAGAGCCACAGCAGGGGCTGGGAGGAGGTGCATGCAGCTGGAGCGGCCGCAGCCACAGCCACAGGGCGCTGGTAGCCGCGCTGGCAGGACGGAGGTGCTGATCAAGGGTGCGGTGCTGCTGCCGTTTCTCCCCCACCGTGCCTCAAAGGCAGCTCTGCCTGTCTCTCCTTGGGAAGGGGCTTTGCCTACGGGCTGCACACTGACCTGGCTGGAGAGGGCCGTGAACCACACCATACATGTGGCACTATCTGTCCCCTTGTCACCAGGCCCCTTCCTAAAAGCGCCACAGGGGCCATGCTGCCCCCCCTGTGTGCGCTGTGGGCTGCCTGTGTCCCCCTTCCCTCCCTGGGGCTGCAGGGCCCCCCCTGCCCGCAGCAGCATATCCCTGCAGCTGGACACCCCCTGCGCTGCGGGGCACTGAGGGGTGGGCACCTCCAGCAGTGGGGTTGCTCCAGCTGAGGGGCCACGCTAGCACCCTGGAGCATAAGGGGGTGCAGAGCAATGCCCCCCGCTCCTGTGTGCTGTGGGGCAGCCCCCCCACCCAGCATCTAGGGCCTGGGCCCACCTCCCCTGCACACCAGCATTGCCAATCCAACCGTTCACGAGGACCAGAGCTTGGGGAAGGTGGTCACAGCTCTGAGCAGGAGGGAGCCGGGATACACACATACACACCACCGGAGGGTTAAGCAAAGGAGTGTTGCACACGCATAGACTAGGATGGCAGCAGGAGAGGGGCCGGTGTCATTCCAGTGGCTCAGGCTCCTGGGGTGCTGTTAGCACATGCGCTTGTACGTGTAGATATAGGCCTTGCAGTTGGGACACGTGTGTGTCACATCCTTGAAGTCATCGAACAGGCAGGGGATCAGGCAGCAGCAGAGATCACACCTGGAGCACAAGAACAGGCAGCATGGTGAGCTCAGGTACTCCAGAGGCAGCCGGTGGGCTCAGCCCACGAGGGAGCATGTGTGGGGCAGGAGAGGGGAGTACCGGCCCCTGGGAGCCCACGGTGACCCCCTGCCACTGTGCAGGGCAGGACAAAGCACCCTGCCCCTTGTGGGGGCTGCCGCCAGCGCTGCAGGGGTAAGAGCTCAGTTGGTGAGCAGTCACGCCGCTCACAGAGGGAAGGCAGAGCCCGGCGAGACACACGCAAACTGTGAGGCCTGACCTACCTCCACCGCTGGGGCAGGGGGCTGGAACCCTCCCCCGGACCCTCCCACAGCCCTTCTTGGTGCCAGCCCTTGGCCACAAGGAGAGACCCTGGCTCCCTGCAGCACCACGGGCTGTGGGTGCACAGCCCTTCCTCTGACACCAGGTTCTACAACAGGCCTTCGGAGGTGGCACCTTCCCCTCCCTGGCCTCCAACCCACCTGCTGCCCCAGTAACCCTCAGCACCGAGGCCCCTGCCATGCCCAACAGCTCAGCCAAGGCCACCAGCACCAGGGCTGAGCAACCACCACCACCGCTGCTGACAGCACCTACCCCACGAAGCAGCAGAAGAAGCCAAGAAGGAAGCTCATGAGCCCAATCTCGTAGGTGATCTTGGTGGTGATGGCTTGCTGGCAGTGGGGACACACTGTCTGCACAGGGGCAGCCTGGAAGATCTCGCCCTGCAGCACTGTCACGGTGGTGGCAGCCCCAGACGGGACAAGCACTGTTGCCGTGTGGCCACCAGGAGAGGGGTAGTGGCCCGGCGCAGGATAGTAGCCCATGGGGGGGTGAGGGCCTGGCGGGGGGTAGTAACCTCCTGGGAATGAGAAACGTGCACAGGTGAATGTCTTTGGACATGGCAGGAAATGCTCACTAGCGGCAGGGGGATCCTCACTGGGGGGCCCCCCCTGCCACCACACCACTACCTTGGGTACAGACTTGGGGCCAGCCCTGCTGCAGGCACTGTGCCCCCCACCCCCAGGAGCCTCATTGCAAGCCCCCAGTGGCAGCCCCAACCCCCGTGGTGTCCCCCACCCCACTCCCTGGGGCACCGGGAGCCACGTGTTTCCGGGGGCGTCCTTGCCGATCACCCCTACCCCTCGCAATACTCACCAGGCGGCACGTAGGGCCCAGAGCCATCTGTGGGCATGTGAGGGGGCACAAACCCTGGCTGTGAGGGTGGCTCGTATGGGGGGGGCCCAAATTCAGGCGGGGGGATGGGAACCCCCTGGGGCTGTCCCACAACTGGGGTGACGCCATCTGAAAGGAAACGGAGAGTTGGCAGCAGAGCTGGTGGGGAGGTGGGGGCTTGGCTGAGTGGTCTGGGGGTTGGCCCCAGCAGCGAAGGGGGGTACAACATGGGGTGGGGGCACCCCACCAAGCCTCATCCTCTGGGCCACAAGAAGCCCAAATTCATGCCCCATTTACACACAGCAGCAAGCAAAGCCAGGCTTTGTGTACAGAGTGCATTCTGTGCTTGTCACTGCCCCTGGGGCCTCCTGCCTCCCCAGGGTGATATGGTGACAGATGGAGCTGGGCATCCCCAGCGCACTGCACGCCGTGGGGCAGGGCTGCAAGGAAAGGCAGTGGCCAGGGCGCTCCCAGGGACACCACACTTGCCTGGCTCCTGCTCACTTGGCAATGTCACCCCGACACCCCGGAGCAGCTGGGACCACCCCCCCAGTACCTGCCGCGACGGGTGGGCCGTGCTTCTCTTCTATCAGCGGTGCCGAGGGCCCGCCTGGGTAGGGTGGCGGAGGGTCGTTGGACATGGCTCAGGGCAGCCCTGCAAGGACAGAAGCTTTTAGAAGAGACACCAACCTTCGGCTGCACGCAGGCACCCGCCCGGAGCTACGCTGTGCCTGTGGAAGGAGGTGGCCAGTAACAGAGGGTCCGTGGCTGGCAGCGCTGCTGCACTGGCCTCAGCACCCACCCTGGGCAGAAACAAGGCTGCGGCCACAAAGCGGGACAGGCTTCGATCCAGGCAGCGCACCCAAGGTGTGACACCTGCCTGCCAGCGCCGCAGGGCTTGCCCTGTAAAGCCCACACTGTGTTACCGTGCAGTCGTCCTCGGGGTGGCTCTCAGCTGCGTGGCCCATGTGCCGGGGCTGTACCGCGCTAGAAGCTGCTCTGCCAAGTGCCTCAGCTGCAGCGTTAATGGCACCAAAGATGGGGAAGAGCTGTCCATGCTGCCCACAGCCCCCCAGCTCCACTCAGCAGTGTGACACACAACGCAGTGCCCCAAGGGGACAGCAGGACCCCCTGAGCCTGAAGCACAAACTCTGAGGCAGATGGTGGATACCCACAGAGAGCATCTCTAAATAATATCATCGAGTGAGTTAAGGTAAGACCACCTTTAACAGTTGGAGACGTTATTTTACATGGGGTAAAATTTACCTGTCCTCTTCCCTGCAGCAGGAAGCTCAGAGGCCTTGAGAGAGCTGAGAAAAACAGTTCTTCCGAGCAGTGTAGTTTGGAAGCTGGCTTACCCCACCTGTGTGATGTGAAGGAGACAGTGAGTGAGTTACAGAGATGGAGAGGAGCCACTGCTACAGCGCTGCCTCGGCTGCCACACCAAACCCCCTCCTCTGCCCAGTGCAGGCGTGGGGACAGCGGGGCTGGGCAGGAACCGCCCCACATGTGCCCTCTCTGTGGCAGGCACAAGGCCACATGTCTTTGGCACGTGGAAAAGCCCTGCCAACACGCTCTGAACTCCAAGGAAGTGCAATGGCATCAAGAAACCAGATTTCCCTGTTTATTCTGGCTCAGTTATATCTGGTAGGACGTGACTAAACTGGGAAATACAACTGAGAGGCTGTTCACGCGGTGCTTGGGAAGGCTGCCATCGGGCACGGGACATGGTGTCATTGCTGTCAGTGCCTGGGAAGCAGCACTAGGAGTTCTCCTTGTGGTCTCAGCAGCTACCTAAACACCCCATCCTTTGTCCCCAATGGGCCAGGAGCAAATGGGATCCTGCTTGTCCTGTTCTCCCCTTGGTCTCCTGCTCTCCTCAAGGCAGGCCAGCACGCCGCGGGGGCAGTGCTTTTTCAGCTGGGCCCACACAGGTCCCACTCCAGGAGCTCCTGACTGAGCAGGAAAAACACACCAAAGCTACAAGCAACCCGCAAAACTCCCATGGGCACAGCCAGGGCAGCTCTGGACCCCAAGAGAAGGCCAGCGCAGGCGCTGCTGGCACATACCCCTGCACTGAGCTATGACCAGCAAGGCTGCTGCAGCCCTGGGGAGGCACGAACCGCCGGCTCAGCCCCAGAGCTCAGGACCGAGGGGTCTCAGAGCCGAGACGGGCAGCACCCTGCTGGGGTCACTGCTCAGGGAGGCAGAGGCAGTGAGGTCCCTCCGGCCCCGGCACCAATACCACGTGCTGGGCAACCTACCCAGGGCGTGCCAACCTCTACAGCACAGCATGGCACGGCACAGCACGGCACAGGCCTCCATGGGCACTGGGCCAGGCAGCAAGCGCTGCCCCAGCCCTGCCCGTGCTGCAGAGAGGTGCCTCTGGGGCACAGCCACCTCCATCCGCAGCTGCTGGGTCAAGTGAAGTCAAGGCCTCGGCAAGTATGGGAAGGAAGATCCACCCCTCCCTGACCTGCCTGGATTTGCTTTATTCCACTCCTGTTTTTCTAGCTCGTGCTCCCTGCCTCCAAGCAGCCTCCTGCAAGGTGGCAGGAAATCTAATGAAGTCACAAGTCTGCAGAGGGGCACCATTACCTGCTGCTGATCGCAGAGGAGCGTGCTGATCCCCCCGGGAGTGACCAAAGCCCTGACAGGCACAGGGTATCCCCAGGATATCCACATTTACTGACTAGTATTTCTCCACAGAGGTCTGAAGTGGTATGTTGCAGACACACAGCTTCCAAGTGCAATACTGGGGCAGCTGGGGGTCATCTTGCTCCTGCTTTTCTCTCCAATTTCTTCCCTAAGAGCCAGGGGCAGAAGCAGCAGCCTATGCAGCAGGCACAGCAGAGCTGCCAGGGCACAGAGCGCTCCCAGATGGAGGAAAGCACCTGAAGTGCAGCGCACTGCAGAGCCCTCCTTCTCCTTCAGTGACCTACAAAAGCTACAAACTGGGCCGTGCTCTTTTTAGCTTCACTGGGGATGTAAAGAAAAGGAGGACTTATTCCTCTGAAAGTAGCCAACCAACGCACCCTGCGCACCCAGAGGCCTCGGACCTTCCTGTCCCTGTGCTTGCAGGGCTCCTGGATGAGCCCAGCCCAACCAGAGCAGCCTCGAGTCCTCACCTGGGGACATCAGCGCACTGGGGAGCCTTCCTCGCCCTCGCAGGCCAGCTGAGCCCACGGCTTTTCTAATGTAACAGATCTCCTCCCATTACCCCTCAGGTGCTGCCTTCCCATAACATAACATCTTTCAAAGCTCCCCGGCCTCGTTCCCCCTGTCATCAAAGCAGCTGGCGAGGAAACTGAGGAGATGAGGAGATCAAGAGGCAATTCCACCCACATGCTCCACCAGCCACTCTAGAAATGTCCGTCAGATGAAGCAACGCCCCCAGATTGAGCCAGCAATTAATGCTGCCACCTTGACCAGCAGGAAAAGGCAGCCACGAAGGTGATGGCCAGTGGATCTCAGAGCCACGTGTGCGCTGGGATGAAAGAAGCTGCAGGGGCTGCAGAGCTGTGCTGCTCGTACTTGGCAGGCTCAGTCGCTCTTAATACAATATTCTGCTTATTAAGAGAGATCTGTAAAGAGCAAGATGTTGGCTGTGTGCCCTTCCCAGGAGGAAAAGAAAGCCTGTTGCTTTTAAGCCTCTTAGAAGCTGTTTCTCCTGTGCTTTCTTTAATCTTAGTGTGAGAAGCACAAAACCTGCCCCAGCCCATTTCTGCCAGAAAACTCCATGGGGAGCTGGAGGGCACAGGGATGGCAGCTACCCCAGAACATCACTCCCTGCCCTGGCACAGATGACCCAGCAGCATTCTCTCTCAAAAGCAGCATGGCCAAAGCAAAGCAACCCAGATCCTCCCCTGGGGTATGCCCGTGGCGGCGCAGAGAGGCAACCTTGCTCTGAGGAGCCAGCTCACAGCACCTCTGCAGAGGGGCAGTTTCCCCGAGCAGCACCCGCCCGCCGCAGGAGAGAGGGGACCCTGGAGAGCCCCTCTGCGCTGGAGCAGGTTGATGGTGTCTGCGCACAGGCAGGTGAGCTGGGAAGATCCAGCTGCTGAACAAAACCACAGCAGTATTTTGCATCAAAACATGATCCCCAGAAGAACATAATGAGGACTCTTGCTGCTGGTCTTTTCTGGGTTTACCCATTTTTTTACCTTTTGGTGAAGGTGACTGACTTTGCTCCCTGTGTCTTGAAAAAAAGAAACAAGACTTCCCCTGCCCACGGCAGCACCACGGAGAGACAGACTGGGCTCTGTTGGCAGCCCACAGCAGGGCCTTCACAGCATGCAGGACCTCATGCACCTTTCCCAGCAAGGATGCCCCGGGCAGGCTGTGCTTTTCCCCAGGATCTCCAGCCACCCGTGCCAGCATGAGGAGCCATTCTGCCAGCACGCAACAAAGCTGTCCCACGTTAACCATCCTGGTTTATTAAGGCTGAACCACCAGTGCATTTCTGTGTCATGAAAACAGCTTAGACAAAACTAGCTGCTGTCACATGGGAAGAAATGGTCCCACAGACTGCAGAAATTGCATCCGCACTGGGGCTTACTGGAATAATCATGCTTATAGACCAGCTGAACACCTAGGGGAAAAATAAAAGCTTTACAAATAATTCCAGCCAAGTTTACCGAGCCTAAGTTCAAGATGTGATGGAATCACCAATGGCTAGTGCAAGTCCTTTGGGAGCAAGGACCCATTACAATATCATAAGACTCAAAAGGAGTCAGTTACCAGTAAAAGGATGGACAGAGGAGATGCTGTTTCCAGCTAAAACCACAGATTAGTTCTTCTCAACTGGAAGAACAGCTTTTACTGGCTCCTCCACTTTAACTACAGAAGATGAACCCACCACGCAATCCTTGTAAACACTGCTCATGTGAAAGGCAGAAGACAAGCAAAGGGCCCCCATGGGCTGGCAGCACAACAAACCAAGCAGAACAATGATCAGAGGGCAGAGCTGGATCAGCCCATCCCTCTTTCCCTCTCTGGGGACAAGACCCCAAAACTCCCCTTCAAGTGCCAGCAGCGTGTTGGCCATCCTGCTCCTGCCAGTCCCGTGGGAAGCCTGTTCCAGGCCCCCACTGCTCTGACGTCCTTACAGTTTCCAGTTTACTTGTAGCTGGTCTTGAGCCTGAGCAGCTTCCCTTCACTCCCTGCTTGCTGCAAACAGCCACCATACCCTGACTCAGCCTCTGTTTTGCTAGGCTGGACACACCGAGCTCGGGCAGGGTATTTCTGCACTGCATTTTCACTGCACTCTCTGGCACGTGCTGCTGCGATATGGATGGGACAGCAAGCTGTGGCTGGTCTCGCTGCTCCAGTGAGCTTCACCTGCCCTGTGGCACTGCCACGGGACTGCACAGGCACACCCGGTCACCCCTCGTCCTCTCCTCCCATCGCAGAGCTTGTGGCCTTTAGGATGGCTTGGATTCAGCACGGACACGAGGGACTAAACCACAGCTGCGTGGGAGCCTACACGCAGGTTAGTCTGGAGATTTGCTAAAGAAAATGAAAGAGAAAAGATCCTGATTCCCACCGCTCCCATTAGCCCTGCTGGGGCACAGCAGTGTGACAGACACAACCAGGAGCGCCCCAAAGGCAGAAAGGCCTTGGCCCACCCTGGCTATGGCTTCAATCCATGTGTCCTCCCCTACACCTGGCTGTCTGTTCCCTGGATAATCTGGTCTCATTCTAGGCAGCTTTTGGGCAAGAAGAACAACAAACCCATGGCAACAGACCTCCAGATCCCCCCCAGACCAGGGCAAACTCCCAGCCTCGAGAGGTCTGTCTGAGGTTTCTCTACAGCAGCGAGCACAGCCAAAGAGCCAGTGGGGCAGCACACAGCCCTACGTGTGGAAACACAAAGCTTTCCAATCCACCCCCTTCCTGTGCTCAGCAACCCCGGCTCTAGTTAATTAGGGTTCGATACCCCAAAGCTCATGGTTCCCATTACTGACACATCCAAAACTGGTGACCACAAAGCTCTCCCAGCTGCTTACAGTGGCGATGAGAAGAGCTGATGCATTAGGATCCAGTGCTGCCTGCTGGCTGTATTTCCCTCTGCTACCTCACCGCGGAAATAGTTTGGGATTCAAACGTGGCAAGTGGAAAGGTGTGCCCATCTGACTTGCTCTCCAAACAGGTATGGTGGGCACCACTTGTGAAAACCAACTGAACCGTGCCATTCAGTGGGACTAGGGAACACCATGCCACCAGAACAGGTCCTAGCTGAACATATGCTAACACACCATAGAATAGATAATGCCACGAAAAGGACAGTCCCAGATAATTCCTGCACTGCTTGGAGACCCAAAGATTTCGTCTGTTAATGCCATTCTTCCCAGGCAGCAGCTATGTGCCCTTCAGGCTGCTTCCTCCCGGACAAAATCACCCAGGGTGAGAGAAAACTGAGAAGGACGAACCAGATCGCTGGCAAGTCTAACTCACGTGCAAAAAACCCTGATGGTGCAGTGCTGGCCCCATGCAGCTCTGACTCAGCCTCACAGCACAGCTGAGATCCACTCCCACGAGCAGAAACACGGTCTGCATCGGCCTTGCTCCTCCTGCATTTGATAACTGGAGACCCACAGCGATTCGGCTTTATTTTGCCTACATGAGTGGTGGCTCCAGCCACCGAGACAGGACTCAGTGTTTGTTCATACTCAACCATGCTCAGTGCTGTTGGCACTTCAAAAGCTGCTGCTGCACATTTTTGAAGTTCTTCCTTCATACACAATAACTTCCGGTATTTAGAGAAGGAAAAAACACACTAAAATTAAATGAATAAATAAAAGCAAAGGATATGACCACTTTCAACTTCACTGCACATCAAACAGACGCAAATTTCAGCTTCCAGGCTTTTGTCAATACATCTTCAAAAGCAAAGTCGAGAGATCCAAAGAAGCTGGTCTCCCTCACTGAGGCCAGCCTCCTTCCTTTCAGAAAAGGAACAGCATTGTGGCCAACACCACCCCAGCCTTCCTGGCCCCAGAAAAGCTACCTGTGTGCCACAGGCTTCGCAGGTAAAGGGAAATACTGAGACTAGGAAGGCAGACAGATATGCTAGGTACGAGCACAAAAGGCACATCACATGCTGACATAACATCATCCGACCGAAAGCCTGTCACCCTTTAGAAGGCTCTAGGGGTAGCAAGAAGAGACTGAACTGCGCAGGGTGGGATGAGAGGCAGACAGAGCCATACCCTGACTGTGGCAATGACAATTCCCCTCCTCCACGATGGCATTTCTGAGCAGCATCTCCAAAGCTCAGCCTGGACCTTGCTCTGCAGCACGTTCTCTGCGTTACACCTGTGCCACAGAGCAAGTCAGGGATGCTGCCCTCTCCGCGCACATGCCTGCTTGCACACACGCACCCAGCTTGCAGGGACGTGGCTCAACTCCCACTGCTCCTGAAAGCACCACACGCCACCCACAGCAGACAGCTCTTACCTTGAAAGATAGCAAAAATCCCTGCTGAGAAAGCAGTATCAGCAGCTACTTCTGCCTGGTTTTTACAAGGAACAACAACAACAACAACAAAGATGCTTTCCCTGCAAGCAAGCCAAACTTCCCCCTCAGCCTTGCTTCTTCCCATGCGCATTTGCAGCCTCCAGCCTGCACACCACCTCCCCAGAGCCAGGAGGAAACGAATAAAGACCAGGCAGTGCTGCAGCCTTCTTTAGAAAGAGGATGCCCCGACAATCCCTGACCAGGCAGCATGTACCCCCTCCTTTACCCCGCTGTTAACCCTAGCAGCACCTCCACAACTCATCATCCTGGTCCTGGGCAAGACAGCAAGAGGGCGCATGCCTACAACACACACAAGGCACAGATGGAAACCCAAGTTAAGGACTAACAGAAAGGTCTGTTCTTTTTCCAAGCGACTCAGCTGCGTTATCCCTAAGTGCAAGCCCTGCACCTCCAGCACTGCTGCCAGGGAGTGCAAACCCACCGTGCAGAAGCAGCCAGGCTGCTCACAGAGCAGCAGATTTCTCCCACACTTCTGCAATCAGATTTCAGCTGCAGAAAACTGCTGCTTCCAGGAGGGTCAGGCTCTTCCTTCGGTGCAGGGATGAAGAGCTCTGCTGGCAAAGCAGGACAGTAGTCACCCTTTAAGACAAAAGACTGGCGGAGTGGAAGGTTATTCACCACTCAACCCAGCTACGTCAGAGGGCCAAAGCTCCCCGCTGGGCTCTACAGTATGCAAATCTCTGGAGGAGCATCCCTGTTGCAGTCATTTACCTTGGGACCGTCCGTTTGACCTTCTGCATGCCAGCGTCACCCAGCAGGCAAATAAGCTATGAGCAGGATCCTCTCTGGAAGCCAGGTGCTGTGTTTAAAGCGAGATTTCTCAGGGCATTAAATCCAAAGCACAATCAGATAATCTCCACGACGCAGCCCAGGCTCAGCTGTCCTCAGAGATTCAAATTACTGCTTCGTACAGCTCCTCTCTATGGATATCAGGAAAACCGGACACAAAATCCCCCTGCTTAAGACAAGGATGGTTTATCTGCAACACCCACAAAGGGTTACGTGCGGGAGGAGCGTTTGTCAGGACCTGCTGCCGCCTCTGGGATTCTCTCCAGTGCTATTCGCCTCCAGATGGGCTGACCAAGTGCTTGTTGGCTCTCCACACTGGGGCTGCAGAAACAGCATTGCCAGGACCTGGTTAACCTGAACATTTAAAGAAAAACCAGCCATAATAAAAACAATGAACTGGGGTAGCTCTTTGCTTTCTGTGGTGGGCTCCCAAGCTGCGACACAGCTGCAAGGAAGCATCACGCATCTGCAGAGCTCACCGTGCCAGTGGTGACATCTGACAAGGGTCAAGAGGGACTGCAAGAGAACCTGTGAGCTACCAGCGAGGAGAGGCAACTGCCCTATACTTCAAAACTGAACCCCAGCCCTTACACATTTAGGGGCACCGGGGAAGGCTCAGGGGTGCACAGAGCACTCTGGACCACCAGGGCAGCTGAACTCAGCCCCTAAACACGAGCACGCTGTAGCCAGGCTGCCTTGAGGCTGCTGCTGGCCCTGGAAAACACACCCGCTCCCACTCAGGGGGTGCTTACTGTTCAGACCTTACCAGCTGGTGACCTGGCCTCGCCAGAGAAGACAGACTACAGTATGCCAGGTGTTCTCAGGGATGCAAAGATGCAATTTAAAAGAAACATTAAAAACAAACCTGAGTTCCTCTGCACCTTAGCAATCTGCTCCAGAGACACTCAGATAAGAAAAGGAGGGCGCCGTAAGCCAAATCTCTGAGGAAAAGTCAGCTTTTCCGTAAGACCATCACTGAAGTTCACAAACAGTCCAAGCTAACACTTGATAACATCCATGGGAAAGCACCCAGTGAGAGCAGCAGCTGTTGCTTGGAGTCCTGTGCATCTACTTAAGTTTTCCTGAGAGAGGATAAATGCTGCATTACATCACCCATTTGATATCTAGTTAATAATAATGTTAAAAACATAACCTGCAATAATCTAGAGCAACTCAAACCAAGATCTACTCCAATACTACTGTTTTAACATAACACCAAACTTAACTGTGCCACAAGACTAGTTCTTCATTTAAAGAAACAAACAAAAAAAAAAACCCCAGCTCAAAAAGCTTAACAGCAAGCAGAAGTCCCAGAGGAGATCGGGCAACAGCTCCGCAGTTCCTTGCATTAAAGAGAGTCACAGCTCCATAGCTCGCCTCTCATGGCAGCCCATAAAAGATGCTTAAGGATGAGTTAGGAAGCACACAAAGGCAGAATGACCCCCTCTGACAGTCCCTCCCAGTCCCAGCACTCAGGGGTTTCAGGATCAGGCAGCCTGCAGTTTCTCCTTGGACCGCTCTAATTCCTTCAGAGCCTGCCGGCTCGCCGAGCTCTGCCACAGGCAGCAGTGGCAAGTTCTGCTCTTCAGCTACCTACACGCAATAGTGTAGCCTACTGTCACGGTCTGCTGCCAGCCCATTCCAATGGCACCTCCCAGCTCTCACACAGAAAAGATGAATACAGGATGATTAGACACTACATCTCACAGCACAACTCAGGATTTTATAGATTTCCTTCCCAAAACTATACTAAAAATATTTTATTCCTTTTTGCACCCATTTTTTCATTACTCCCTCATTCTATACATTTTTTTTTGTGAGAAGGTCAAATAATACAGCTACATCATTGCTGAATCAAACTGAGTAGATGTGTGACTTCCATTAAACAACACAGTAAGATCTAAGGGAGGAGGAAATTAGAGTCATAGAGGATCAGCACTTTTGTGGAGATGTAGCCGCATTTCATTTTCAGAATCAAGCAGAGCCCAAGAGCCTATTCAGAATTCCCTTGCAGATTTTGCAACACAGTGAAATAATTTCCAATGCACTGGTGGTGATTCCAGATCCATTTTCCTTCCAAGTGATGTACAAAACATATGTTTTCAGTACCGATGTTTTCTTATCCGAGGCATAGCACTAGCTTGCTACAGGACCAACTCCAGTCTCCAACAACATTAGCATTTTCTATCCTCACAGCTAGCCCTGCCTTGGCGCCGGAGAAGCTGCTGACATTTAGATTTAACAGGTACAGTGTCACCTTGCTTTTTGCTTCCCCCCCCCCGAAGACTAGCAAGAAGTGCTCTATGTCAATCAATTTTATTTCAGGCCATGGCTCACTCTTTGCAAAGAAGCGTGGTTTGTGGTTAAGCGGGAGTGTGTGTGTAAGGTCTGAGATCTCTCCCAAGTCCTACTGCCAACAGGGAGGACCCATGCACATCCAGAGCCATGTGTACTGGAGGAACTCCCCTGTGCTCAGGCATCACACACTCACCTTCTTGCTCCCACAGTGTGACCAGATCTTCCCATTTCCAGACTGGGACCTCTCTCAGTGTGGTGCAGGGCCCTGCTAGCGTGGGGCTCGCTCATCCCACGGCAGTCTGACAGGAGGAGGGTACCCTGCACTCCCCTGCTCCCAAGCCCAGCTCATCTGGGCTGCTCAAAGACAGATGACAACATCCCAGCTCTCAGAGGGGGAACCCCCCTGCCTTAATCAACAGCCACTGAGCGTGCCCAGTGCTGGGTCATCTCCAGCAGCACCACGGTGGCTCAGAGGGAGCCCTGGGATGCACCCCCGAGTCACACGCAGCTCCTGCTGGTCCCATTTCTCCCTCCAGTTCCAGCCAGACTTGGCTAGTCTGCACTGAATTCCAGGTCTAGGGAAGTAATTTTTACTCCACAGCACTTGGTGACTTGGGTTTCTGTTTGCAGCACCAAGTTCCTGCCAACTCCTCCACAACGCCTTCCCCAAAACTCTGTCGCTATCCGCTGAACAAAGCCACATTACGAGCTGCTACATATCTGCCCCTCAGATCACACCAAAAGCTGCTTCCCCACGAGCCTCCTTTGCCACTGCTGCTTGCGTGGAGACAACACACAGCACTCCTGCCAGGGGAGCCAACGAAGACATGCAAAGCCACATCGTTAGCCTGGCTCGCTTAAATGCATGCAGAGCTGACAAGGCATTGACCAAGGTACAAATCAGCTAGCCACGTTCAGCAAGATATGCAGCCGGGCACGCAAAGCCGTATTCCCTTTGAAAACAAGGGTGAAGGAAGAAGAGAGGCAATGTCCTCACACCTCTCCAGGCAGCATCCGAGTTTTGGCATGCGTGGGACAGCACCTGGATATGAGCCACACCAACTCTAGAACCACCGACCAAGCAGAAGACCTCTCACTGAAAATCTAGACACAGCAGCTGGATTCAAAGCATCTTTAATTCGCAGCAACGCACCTCCTCAAGTCCGTGTTCTAAGTTTTCTAAACTCTTTCTCTGCCTCTCTGTCAAGGCAACACCTCACTGACTTACTGTTGCATTAAAAGCATCGCTGGTCAGAGGGTTTCATCAGTCCTAAGGCTGGCTGGCTGCTCTCACAGCAGGGGATGAGTGTTGAAAATACCAAGGTGCCCTCAGGGCAGGTAAATAGCTCAGCTGCTCTGAAGGACTGAGGACCTAAATCCTTTCCTGAGCCTGATGAAGACAGAGCAGCTCCCACAGCTACAACCCTAAACAAGCTGGGAACTGTTTTCTCTCTCGTCAGAATAACCCAGCAGCCAGCTCAATGCTGAGCTCCCACTGTGCTAATGCATCCTAAATTGTGGCACCCAAGAGGGAGTCTGAAAGGCTAAAATAACACCACCTGTAGCTTGAAGCCACGAACTTTGGGGGAACCTCCATTCCCAAAATGAAAATATGCTCCACGTGACGTCTGTGTGGAAGACCTACAACAAGCCCAAGGGAAGAGTTGATATTTAACTGCAATGGAAACGGTCCCAGCTTCACTCTCTTGCTCAAAGATTAATAAGAGTTTGGAGGAGCTGAATGGTCACAGCAGAGCAGGTGGGAAGGGCAAACTGAGCCTTCAGCACATATCCACGCCTCCTGCAAGCACTTCTTTATATACCATAAAGCAGAATAAAGACGCTGCGTTAATTAGAAGGCAAACTGAACATGCCTTTAAGAAAAGGGCAACACACACATGTCAGCAACAGGTATTTATCTACCTAGTGGTCAGTTAAAAACACAAGCCCAAAGGAGCTGGCAGCAATATAGAAATCCCATCGTGACTGCCTTCCTCCACTCCGCATTCTAGTCTTTGTCCTCCCCTCCAAGACAAGGCTCGAATGTTCCCCTTCTGTCACATGTTGGGTGACGACTTGGACCCCCGAGGACCTCAAAAGCATCCCAGGTTGGAGAGTCACTGCAGCAGGGGTACAGCATTGGCTTTAGTCCATGATTTCCTCCCAAAATGAAGCTGCGCTGAACCCCAGGGGTTCCTTTCCCTCTGTTAAAAGAGTGGCCTGCTTCTTAGAGAAATAATAACGTTCAGTGGGCTGCTTTTCATTCATCACCAGCCAGAAATCTAATCTCAAGTTAACAGCACTCTGAACACTGCTATCACATCTACCTTCAAGTTATCTGCTGTGGGTACTAGCATGCATGGATTTCACAGCTGCAGTAAGCGGGGCTGCCTACATCACGACGACTAATTTATTCTCAGAAAGGCTAATTTAATCTGGCAGTGAATGTTCTCAAAGCCTCCTCGCACAGAAAAGCCTTTATCTTGGTTGGCCTAACAACAATACGGCACATCCAAAAACGTGGAGGGATGCTAAAGGAGAACACTACCCTTGTGTTTTGAGTCCTCTAGTACTTCTGTCTGAAAAATTTCTCTCGGTAACCACAGACTTTGAGAAAACATAGTGTGCCTCTTTTTTTAAAAAAAAGCCAACTGTATTTTCAAGGCAAAATATACAACAGCTTAGGCTATCCCCCTTGCATACAACTGTCTTGACAGAAAGAGCTGTGCTCTTAACAAAACTAAAACCCAGCAAAGATTGTTTAGTATTAGACACCATGTTCGCTTCTAACTGCATAGCAAGAGTGGCAGCCAGCACACCTGGCCCAGGGTGTACTACCTGCCACTGGAAGGTGACTTTCCCCAGCCCACACTACAGAGGAATAAACTTCAGATGAAATTCCAAAGCCCTCTGTGTTAAGAAGCTGTGTAACTGCATCATGAAGCATTTCAGAGAGCATCCTTCAGATTTCCAGCCTCTGCCATCCAGGGTGGGGGCAATAACTAATTAAGCAATCAGAAAGTTTTTTTTCTTTGTTTTTAAATTCTAGTTCTTCTTTTCCCCTTACTTGTCAAAGTACGCACCAAGGCAGCATGCATCCAAAGTCACACTTAGCCACTGAACCGGAGTGCGCTGCCTTTTAGCTCGGCAGCAAAAGTCATCTATCACCTGGGTTGTACGGACACGGCATGAAGAAGTGGTCCTCACCTGGATCTACCCCTTGCAAGGCAGATCACTGGAGAGCCAAGCACAGTCCCTTGGCATTAGAGGGGCTAAAACAAGGGGGGGTTAAGCTTTACAATAGACAGAGCTGTACCAATCTAACCCTCCATGCTCTTAGGAGTGTCACCACCCTCCTGCTGCAACAGAAAAGCTGGTGCTGTGCGAGGATCACAGCCAGGATCATCCCTGAGAGG
This sequence comes from Ibycter americanus, assembly GCA_035590275.1. Taxonomy (NCBI): domain Eukaryota; kingdom Metazoa; phylum Chordata; class Aves; order Falconiformes; family Falconidae; genus Ibycter; species Ibycter americanus. The sequence continues at coordinate 38,493,504 of JAVJGI010000050.1, forward strand.
TGTCCTTTGGTACAGGGGCAAGAACACACCCCAGATGGCCTCCAACAATTTAGGACGATTCAGTAAGTTGGGAACAAGGAAAAAAAATCGGAGGAAAGCAGAGCATTAAGACAGGCCAGAGAAGAAAAAAACCCAACCAAAACAACACAACACTCCCCTTGTTCCTATCTGTCAGGAACCGCTGTCCCAAGAATAGCCTATTCAGAAACCAGGAAACTCAGAGAGCAGCAGGGAAGGGCTGAGTCATGGCCATTTGGGAAGAAAAAAAAAAAAAAACCAACCATCACAACAAAACAACCCAAAAGGGAAGGAGAGAAAACATGGACAGCAGCTGTTCTGGGTCTTGGAGATACGAACAAGTCAATCCAGAACATATTAGCCAACCTTTATTTTTAAAAGCTCTGCAAACACATGGTACTGCCATAAAAAGCAGTCGACCCTCCCTCTGCTCCTGGGAGACAAATTTAGCTCTGGTTGAATCAGGCAAAGTTGGTGGTGCTTCCTGGCACCAGCCTCTCCACGCAACGCCTGCTCAGCCACGCACGACTGCCAGGACACAAACTGCTCCGGCTATATGCCCCGATCTTTGCCTTTATTTGTTCCTCTACAGCATTAGCATCCCAATATCACAAAGACTTACAGGCTGGACAAGCGCTTTCCAGAAGGGAAAGTGTAGTCTGTTTCAGGGATGCCATTAGCAGAGGTTGAGGAGCTGTGTCCCTTACCCACACTGGAAGGGCACGAGGTAAAGCACAACTTGGACGGGTTACGACTCTTACGACGGTAACTCTTACGGCTCTCTGCAAACAGCCGGGCAGAAGACAAGCGCTCCCATCTCACAGGCAGCCCCAGCACTGCCCATCTAGCCCCGGGGAAGGCCAGGCTACGGTTAAGTTTTGCTTAAGTCTTCCCACGTGGCAATCTTTGTTTTGTGACCTAAATGATACCCATTTTACAAGAATTCTCCTCAGGACAGTAATCTTATTCATTCACCCCTAATCTAAAAGATTATACCTGCTCTCCAGCTGTGGGGATCTGGGAAGAAGCACAAGAGGTTTCTGAGCAATGAGGGCTTATTTTTAATACAATTCCTCAGCAACCCCTCACAAACTAGGGAGGGGGCTGTATCTTTTCAATCAAGTAACAGTGCTTCAAAATGTATTTGGAAAAAACCCTCCAATTCATATTATCTTGCACTGTGAGGTACTGTCAGATTAAAGATGCAAAGGTAAGAAGTGGGAAGACCCTCAGAGTTTGTCCCTGCAGGGAGCGGGCTGACAGTGCCTGCCATCCCCAGACTCTGGCACATAACCTGTGCTCACATGTAACCGTGCCTCGGTCACCACGTCTTGTCTCAGTTAAAGATTCAATTGTCAAACGACATAAGACAGGGCTTCCTTTGCAAAGATATGTGCAACAGATACCATTTTGAGACGTCAGTGCCCACAAAAACAATACTGGCTGAGATCTGGAGCAAGGCAGGAAGCATACTGTGTCTACACATGCACCCCAACAGCAAGAGAGAGCAAGTCTCTGTGCCTTTCCTTTTTACATCTGCAAAGTCCTTTCAGTTTGAGCATGGGCCGTATTTTGGTTTTTTTTCAGGGAGCCGGTATAAGCCACGGAGGGAGCTCAGAGAGCCTAACTCACCCCACTGCAGCAGTCGAAGAGCCTCTCCCTGCAGCCCACGCAGGTCCCCGAGTCTTCCACTGCCTGTCCCAGGCAGAGCAGGGCAATGCACTCTGCCGAGAAGGCAGCTCCCACAGACCTAACCTCCTCCCAGCTCTGGGACTTGCTGGGATAACTACACCACCTTCACAAGCAGACCCAGCCTTGACCCTCACTCTCAAAATGAGAGCTCAAGGAAACTGTCCCAAAGCAAACAGGCTCTCATAGTTCAAATCGTTAAGTAAAATTCTTTTTCTCTGTGACCACGCAATGCAATGAGTAAAGATGAAATATAGCTAGAGCACGGGATATGCATGTACCACATTTATGATTTTAACCATAATTTATGATTATAGGAATGCAAGGCGAAACAGTAAGTGTGTAAACTTAAAGCTAGAACGCTCCTTCCTAAAACACATCTTCCAAAACTCTTAACAAGTAGCCAGCCTGTTAGGGTAAGGTAGAGAAGATTTTCTTTCTAAATGCAGAGACCAGGTATCAAAGAAGGTTCGAGCCTGGGGACATACCCAAGAGGGAATGTCCACCTGCACACTGGTTCAGGGTAGAGGGACCACCATCTCAGCACAAATGCTTTATCTTGAATCTTTTCATCTGTAAGAGAACTGGATATTATTCAATTTTCTTATGGATAAAGGAGGTAAAGGAAACATAAATATTACTAATGCAGAGTTACCTTACTAATCACAATAAGTAATAGAGACATATATTACTTAATTTGCACTGAAAGCCCCAGCTCATTTCGTTCTCTGATCATCTCGGGCTTCATCACACTAAGAGATACGAAGTCAAATATACACAGCTGGCAGCTGTTCTTCACAATTCCTAAGATGCTAATTACACTGCCATCTTTTGGGGTTATTTCTTATAGTTTCTTACTCTAAATTCAGGCCTGCTGAGAGAGTTCAGATTAAAGATAGCTGCAGTGAAGTGGGGCCTCACATAGGAGATGTGCAGCACGAAGCAGCTTCTTTCCTTCCTCCACCCTCTACCCAGACCTATGACCAGCACAGGCCTGCTGTACTCTCCAGGCTCTCAAACAGCCCTTTTTCACCACCACAATTACAACAAATTTTAGACTGCAGCCACGAGGCAGCTCTGAATGAACGAGCCCAAAGCAAAACTGTAACAGCAGCCAAGAGCTTCCCTGAGCATTTCAAGCCAGAAATCAAAACTGAGCTCCCCCTGCCTCAGAGACTTCATACTGTTGAGGAAATGGACTGTGATATCCTACAGCATGTTCTAATCGTGTTTCCTTTGATCAGAGAAGGAGATACGTCCTTTGCAGAGCACACAAAGATCTGGCAATGCTTATGAAAATTGCACAGCTTCTCTCCAGTAGAGAGAAGCAAGACAGATACAGAGTGCCGATCGGGAACAACAGCAAAACAGCCAGCATCGCAACCCAAGGCAGAAATTGCTCATCATGTGTTTCCTTATTGGAAAAAAATGGTACACACACACCTGTGTTTGCAAACTTGTGTGCTCAGGTGCCTTGCTCTGAAATCTTCACGAGAGTCGATCACTTTCAGGCTAGAGTACTTTGCCTGCATAACAAAAATCAGGTCCTGCATTGCAAAATCAGGTCCTGGAACCAAAAACCTCTGAAAACCTCCAGCAACCTGCAGAACAACTGAAGTTCCCACTACAAACCATGACTTTTACTGTACCGGGGAGAAGGGAAGAGCACTGTACAATTAAAATCTTTCATTTTATAACATCATTGACTGCTGCTAACAGCCATGAGGTGTTATCAGCATCCATTTACTGTTTTCCAACTCTCCTATCCTCCCAGTTTCCAGCAGCTTTGCACAGATCAGTCTGGGAGAACATCTTCTCATCACAGTTTGATGAGAACTTGGCATACCTGTCTAGTACCTCGAAGGTATATTCCGTCCTGCTGCCTTCGTTATTTTAATCTCTGGACTACACAAATACTATTTCCTCCTTATCTCACCTGGCAGCCATCAGCCTCTTCCTTGGCTTGGTGCAAAGCTGCGTAAACATGAGCCCGCACACAGAAAAACCATCACGGTACTGATGGCACATTCAGCACATGCGCAGAGCTGTAATAAAACCAGCAAAAGTGATGCACAGCCCTGTCACAGACCCTACAAAAATGCTATTACATAGAGTTTTAAAAACTTAGCTTCTTTCAGTCTAGGATATTCTCTCCCGATTAAAGCAACTATGGGAAATTGTACACAGGGCTTTACAATGGTACCACAAGCAGATGTAGAACACCTGATCTCATATTTTTCTTTACCCAGAGGCCACAAAATGTTCTTAGATCACAGCAGATACCAGAAGCCTGTGTAACTCCTTCCAAAACAACTCATCCTCATACTGGAAGATCTCTGCATCAACTACATCCTTTAAATACAAGTATTTATCTGCTAAATTCACATCTGAATGGGAAAAAAGATCATCTTTTACATAATAAAGTTACTTTCATCCCTTTTCTTGCTAAGTTAGTGAGTAACACCAGCAACGGGAACACCTCTGCAGATGACAACACTGCCAAGGACCCAAACACCCTGAAACACATACAGTGTGGGTGTTGTGGACAGGCTCTAGCCTGTCCCCTGGCTGAATGCCCTTCAGCTACAGAAGTGCATTAGCTGCGCTCCCAGAGCGCATCTGCCCGTTGTGCTTCATCCAGAAGGAAAGCAGTTGCACTTTGCATCACTGAGTGATTCCCCACGCACAGAAAGCATGGCTGATTAGGAAGTGAGCTTCAAAAGCATGCTCATAAACCAAAACAAGGTGCTGATGGAGACACTCTTCCTCCTTTCATAACAGCAGCTGAGACAGAGTTCCAGTCAGAACAGAAACACAGGGAACTGGATTTCAGGTGCAGGACCTGTTGAGGGAACACAAGAAACTCAGCACAGTCTTCCATCTTCTTAGGAATGGCTCAGGTTCTGAAAGAGAAGCGCCCTGTCCGTCAGCTGTCCCAGTCACACCTGTGGCAAGATCCTTTTGTGCTCAGCATATGAGCATGCACATCCCCTCCCCCAGCACCTCCTGGAGCGCAACCCTGAGCAGACACAGCCACCACAGCCCCACCACCCGTACAACAGCAGCTGGGCTGGACTGAGCATATTTGCTCCACTTGGCATCACTCAGGGGACATCTGGAGACATTGCTCCATCACCCTGCCTTCGTTACAGCCTCATCCCCCATCTGTGCGCAAGCCACATCACTAGACAGCCTCACGTCAGGTCCTAAAGCATGGCCCCTCCCCACCTCCAAGCAGGAATTCATTCCTCGCATAACGCCTAAGGAGAACAGAGCGGGTACATTGCTAAACACACCTGGGGACTTCCTGGGGCACACGGACACCGCTACAACATTTAGACAGAGAAGCCTTTGAGAAAGGGAAGTTTTCAGCCTGCACTTTCCACACTGACCCAAGTTTGTTTAGTTCCTAAAAATGAATGAATGACATGCTATGGTTATATGTTACTCAACATAATACTCACTCTGGTTTCCCCTACTGCCTACTCCAGTCCCACATTCTGGAAAGCAGAAGGACCCCTGCTGAAACGCAAGCCCCAATCCAAGCACGCTGGCTGAAAAGGGACAAACAGGAGGCTATCTTGCATGTTCACAAAGTGATTCCCAGCAAGTTTTACATACAGCCCCAAACCACTACAATTATAATTTAAAGCATTGTGCCTGACCTAGTCTACCACCTGATATTTTAGGCTCTGCCTGGAATGTGACAATTGCCCAGCCCCTCACCAGTTCTCACCAGTGCAAGGAGACTATCTCCAAACAATTCTTCCAGTGACGCCTTGGGCCAAGGAGCACACACCTATGCTTGCAGGGACTCGGAGAAGTTTAACCTTGAGCGTGACTCACATGGACAATCCAGAGGACATCAACATGGCGGTGTCCATCCTAGCCTGCCTGCTCTGGCTCAGCCCTGGAGCTCGTCCCAGGGTCCAAGCCCCATTCCTCTGTTTAGCAGCAATCACAACCCCTCACAACCTCTTCATAAAGCAACTGAACACTGCCTGAACAGCTCCTACCCTTTTGCCTCTCCAGTCCCCTTGGGAGGCAGAACCAAGATCTCACCACTCTAATGGTTAAAGACCTCCCTGCCTCCCACTAAAATTTATTGTTATTTGCTGTTGTGCTGCACTACCATTAGTGGAATGAGCTCTCCTCATTTCGCAGGGTTCGCACTGCCAACGTGCCAGTGGACAATACCATCCCCATCATAATTTCTCTTCCTGCTTGTCAAGACATCCGAGCTTCTTTCGGCTCCTCTAAAATGGGTCCATCATTCCTTATCACTGAGCAGGCAGTTCCAGCCCAAGCTCATCTCTCCCGAGCAGGGATGACAGGAAGAACACACACTTGTACCTAGGCCTGGCTCCCTCCTCTCCTGGGGAACGGATCATATTTGCTTTTCTCACAACTGTGCCCTGCTGGCAGCTCCCAGCCGTCCTCTCTACAAGCTGGCACGACCTCGGCCAGGCCGGAGCGCTCGCCTTACAGTGGAAAGTCTTTTCCCAAGTACACGACCTCGCTTTCCATCAGATTAAATTTCACCCCGCTCCCGCTGCTCCAACCCTCCAAGCACATCCCGATCCTGCCGTCCCAATCCCACACTGCTGCGGGTGCAACACTGAGGGTACTGAGGGTACCAAGCTGAAGCTTTGTCAGCTTTTAGTAGCACCCGGCGGCACTTCGTGGCCGCTACGGACAGTGCTGAAGGCCAGCCCGGAGCCAGGGCTGCCTCCACCTCCTCTCCGGGCCCACGTTACCACCTCTCCATACCGCCTCTCCCCGGGACCGGGCGTCTGCCGCTGCTCAGGAAAAGAGGGATGAAAATAAATGGCCGGTTGACTCCTTGAGGAAGGACCCGGCAGCTCCAGGTGGAGGGAAGGTCTCCGTGCTCTGCCCTGGCTGCGGAGGCCCCTGCGTGTGTGTGTGTGTGTCCGGGCGCTGTGTCCCCACGTCTCCAGCTGGTCCCG
>JAVJGI010000050.1:38500702-38514698 GCA_035590275.1 Ibycter americanus
AGGCCGGCGCCTGTGCCCCTCGCCGGGCCGCTCCAGGGAAGGGGCTGGGCCAGAACCCTGCGGCCGTCTCTGGGTAACGTCCCCTGTGACCTCAGCCTCAGGCCCCCGCCAGCGTCCCCGGCCCGGGGTGCCCCTGGGGGGACTGAAGGCCCCGTGAGTGTCACCATCAAGCTGGCCGAGCTGGGGTCACGGTCCTGCGCGGCCTCCTGGAGCACCTCCACCCACAGGAGGCCACGGGGCAGGTTGGGGGGGACAGGAGGGGTCTCCTGGAGCCCACCACCAGTGTGGCTGGGGGGAAGCCCTCCTCCCTCCAGCTGCAGTGGCTGGAGAGGGCAGCGGGGCAGCCGAGCCACCCCAGTGGCCCCTGGGCACTGCGGGGCCCCGCAGGGCAGCCACCAAGGAGTGCAGCTGCAGAAGAGGATGGAAGTGACTGAGGAGAGGGTGGCAAAGGTGAGGAACTGTTCTCTGGATGTGCCCATCCTCAGCAGCACGCCGGTCACGCTGCCACATTGCTGCTGCTGGCTTGCCAGTCCTGCCCTACAGTGTCACAGCGGGCTGTGCCCCACGCCGCATCCTGCCCTGCATGGGGTCCTGACCTACACAGTGTCCTGCCCTGCACAGGGTCCTGCCCGATGGCATGTGCTGCCCTACACAGTATCCTGCTCGGTGTGGCATCCTGCCCTGCACAGCATCCTGCCCTGCACGGCATCCTGCCCTACAGTGTCCTGTCCTACACAAGCACCCTGCCCTGAATGGTGTCCTGGCTTATGCCACATACTGCCCTACACGATGTACAACTCTGGGTGGCATCCTGCCCCACGCAGGGTCCTGCCCTGTGTCACGTCCTGCCCTACACAGTGACATACTCATGTCATGACACCTGCTGCCTCAGGACCAGGGAGCCTGGCAGAGCACAGAGGCACCTTTCTGGCTCCAGTGGCCCCAGCTCTGCTGCTGGGATTAATTAGAGCAGTATTTTGACACAGCCACCGGCCAAAGCTGGTTTTGGTCACTTCTCACCTGCCCCTGGGGGTCCAACAATACTTGCTCTGAGATTTAGGTCTGTTGGGTCCCATCCTGCCCTGGCAGCCGTGCTGGGGGCTGGGGTCACCCTGGGCTGGAGCACACAGACCCTGCTCCCCCAGCAGGGACAGCAGCATCCCCAGCAGGCTCTTTCCTGCGGCACAGCGAGTGGCTGAACTGCAGGTGACATCGGTGCTGCCTCGCAGGCAGGCTGTCCCCACACCAAGGCAGGATCCTGTGGGAGACATTGCCATGGCACAAGTTCAAGTTATTTGGCTGTTCACATTTAGACTCTGAGTAAGAAACACAATGTGTAACATCAGAATCATCTTCATCGCTCAAGCCACACGTTGCAGCACAAGGGTGAGTTGTGGTGGCCTTGTGCCCTACTGTCACCTCCACAGGCAGCATGGGGTTGTCCAAACACTTTGTCATCCCTTGCGAGCCCTGGAAGCCCCAGGCCAGTCCCATCTCACATGCTGTGACCTTGGCTTTGAGCACAACCACAAAGCAAAGGGAAAAGGCGACAAAAGGGAAAAGCTGGAGCTGGGATGCTTGTTCCCTTTGAACACCTTTCACTTCAGTTTGGGGGAGCTCCATGGGCATGGCCGTGGGCTGGCCAGATGTGGCTGATGCTGTGGCAGCCCTCTTGGGTCCCAGAGACATCCCCAAGCCTTGGTCTTCACTGCACACTGCTTAGCCTCCCTTCTCTCCATGTCCCCAGAGCCCATGGGGACCCACCATCAGTGACTAAACTCATGTTCCTCAGGTCATGGACATGCTGCAGGAGATGCTCACCACCATCTCCTCCCTGAAAACCATCATCAAGAGCTTCCAGGAGGAGCTGCAGCTCCTGAAGGACAATTTCCAGAAGGTGCATGCACAGAGCTGGGACAGTTGCTGGAGAGCTCTTGGCAGAGGGATCAGGCTCTCTGGGGACCTGCGTGGACAGCAAGGGTGCACAGGGTGACAGGGGTGGGGTCCCAAGCTCGAGCTCCCTCCCACCCTGAGGCCAAGCTGGGAGATGCAGAATCTGCCCTGGGGTGCCAGGGTTTTGGATAGACACTGCCTGCAGCCACAGAGCCCACCTGGCCCAGGCTGGGCACTGCCGATCCCTGCAGATGCCGAACTCCCCGATGCCTCCGTTTACCAGGCTGGTCTGGAGGAGGCGCGAGCACGGTCGGTGTGGCAAGACGAGCATGGCCACCTCCTGCAGAGCATCCTGGACCAACTGGCGAGTGGAGGGAGCCCTGTCAGAGGAGCTGGGAGCGGGCGTCTGTGGCACTATGAGCAGAGGCACTCACCACCCAGTCCCTGGGATTGTCCCCACACTGTCCAGGGTCAGGCTTAGGCAAATCCTTATGGAAAATGCACTTAAGCTTTCCAGGGGCTGCCCTGGCTGCAGAGACTTGCCTGGGCAAGCATCTGGCCCCACAAGGTTCTTCTGGCAGGGCCCACGTCACCCTCCCAGCCACCAGAGCAGAGACACCCATCCCTGTGTGCCCTAGTGTCCTGGCCACCTCCGCTGCTCTTGTCCCTCCTGCAGTGCCAGGAGGATTTTACCCTCGAGATTTTGAGGCTCTAGGAGACCCACAGGGCTGGGGACAGGATAGTGCTGGGGATGGTGGCAAGGTTTGGATCCTTCTTCCCCATCCCAGGGGCTGCCCAGGCTCTCCCCTCCCGAGCAGGGCAGAGGGGCTGATTTCTCTCCCTGTCGCAGGTGGAGATCCATCGGGAGCTGTGCTGGAGCTCTCCCTGTGGAGTGCCCACTGGTGAGGTGTGTGCAGGCTCCCAGGTGCCAGGCTCCTTTACTGGGGGCTGGTAATGCCCCTCAGTTCCGGGATGGCACGGGGCTTTTCTCTCTCCCCAAAATGTCAGGGGCTGTTTCATTTCAGAAGTTCTCCGGCCGGGACCTCAGTCCCAAGGCCTCGCAGGAGCCAGCCCACAAAGCCCTGTGCAGGCTGAGCTGGCTGCTGGAGCAGCACGAGGCTGTGGAGACCCATGTCAGCCACCACAAGAGCCAGCTCCAGCAGCGCGCTGAGCACTGACATCCCCACCACGCTAGGTCACCATGCCGGGTTGTGCCTCCAGACCTTTGCCAGGACCACTGGATGGCAGGGCCACACTCAGCCATCCCATCTGCATCCCTGAGCCACTGCAGCCTGTTTGTCCCTCTGCCTTGCTCCCAGCCATGCTGGCACGGCTGGCAGGGATGTGGTCACCACCCTCTGTGGCACCCTGGTGCTGGGTGTGCCTGGGGACCTGGCAGCAGTGCTGGGGGTCTCCACAGTCATAAAGCCACCTGGGTTTGGGATGGCACTATGCTGGGGGCCTGCAGGAGCTGGCACTGCCCAGAGCGAAGCTTTGGTGTCTGTTTTCAGCTGACTTGGGGACCTTGGAAGACACGGCTGCCCAACAGAAGAAGGTGCTGGATGAGATGAGGCACACGCAGGATGGAGGAGAGAAGGTGCCCAGCTGCCCAGGCCTCAGGGAGGGCTGCCCCAGAGCCTGGGGGCTGCAGCCCCACACCCCTATTGCTGAGGACACACTGGGGCATCTCTTGGGATGTCCTCACTAGCCACTGACTGGGGCCACCCATAAGCATAGCTCCCTGCCTCACCCAGGTCTTGCAGCCACCCTGTTTCTCACCCAGGACCACACTTGTCCTCCCCAGGAGCTGGATTTCAGCAGGGAGGTGCTGGGCCAGGTGGGGCAGCTGCAGGAGCAGTGCACGAGGCCGCAGCAAGCTGCGGAGCGGCTGTGAGGTGACACCAAGGACACCCAGGTGAGCACAGCCCCAGGCTCAGCTTCGGAACCACTTGTGCCATGGTTGGTGTCTGAACCAGGCTGGGTACAGGCTTGCCCTGACTTGGCGCATTCCCCACTCCAAAGCAGCTCAGCATGCCAGGATTTTGTGTCCATGGTGAGCAGCTCCAAGGCAGGCACAGGGGAGGGCAGCTGGCTGGGGACAGGGTGGCGGGTGTGGAGCCTGCTTGGGATGGCAGAGGACCCAGCCATCAGCAGGGTGCTACTGGAGCAGGGCTTGGGTGTTGTGAGCAAGCAAAGGCACGCAGGGATGGTGGCAGGGCTGGGGGTCTGCAGGGGATGGCTGACACCATGCACCCCTCAGAAGGCAGCCAAGGCTGCTGCACTGGAAATCAAAGCAAGCCAGGAGGAGCTGCAACGTGCCGTGGTCCAGCTGAGTGAGATGATGCAAGATATGCTGCAGAGGATGTCCCTGATGGACCAGGACAGGCAGAAAGCCCTGGAGAATCTCCTCAGTACGATGGACTCCAAGGTAGCAGTTTCACCTGGGAAGGGTGGTGGGGATGGAGGGATGCACCAGGCCAGGGAGTACATCCCTGGATGGGGAGGGTGAGCCCTGAATCTGCCAGTGCCAAGAGATGATGGTCCTTGTGCCATGGCTGTCCATGTGTCCCAGGGTGTCCCCAGTGTCCCTCAGGGACAACAGCATCCCTTGAAATGGGCTTGCTGTCCCAACGAGACACCCTGACCTCCCTGCAGCTGGACTGTGCAGCGCTGGCTCCACTGCAGGCACAGCTGGAGCAGGTGTGGAGGCTCACCCAGCAGTGCCTCTGCCAGGGACCCTGCTGCGGTGCCAGCCATGCTGCCAGCTTCATGAGGTGAGAGCTGCTGGGTCCCATCCCATCGTATCCCACTTTGTCCCCTTCTGTCCTCTCCTGTACTCCTCCATCCCCTTCCATGCTGTCCCACCCTGCCCTGTCCATGCCATCCAGACCCTGTTTGTCCCACCCTCCCCGCCACGGGGTGCTGGCCACTCATGGGACCTCACACGGTCCCTGGGGTGCTGAGCAGCTGCCCCCGTGCTGCAGGCAGCTCTCTGATCCAGTGAAGTGCATCTCCTGCGACAGACCCCTGGCCATGGGCCCCGTGCCGTAAGTAGTGCGCAGCCCCCTGCAAGACAGACCCCCACACTGCATTTCCACCAGAGACCACTGCCTGACTTCGCCTTCACAGCCTCATCCACAGGCACTTGGTGACCGTCCGCAAGGGCAGCCGGCTCCTCCAGCCTCAGCCAGCCAGTGCTGATGGCTCCATCGGCCTGGCACGGTGGCTGCCGGGGAGGTGAGGCTTGCCAGGCACCACCACACCCCTCCCTCTCCCTTTGGGGTCCCTCTCCCTGGGCTGGAGCAGTAACACAGGTGCTCCCTGCCCAGGGAGAACAAAGAGCTGCCGGGCCACTGTCCACCTCCAGCTCCCTCATCACTGTCTGTCCCCACGGAGACCCTGCAGACTTTGCAAGAATGTAAGCCCCTATCCCCACATGTTCCCATGCTCTGGAAACCCCCCAAGCCCACCCAGACTGGGATGCTGGGGGTGCTGTGGGCTGGGCACAGCCTCACGACACCTCCTGCCTTGCTGGCTGCTCTTCCCTCTAGGGAGAAGTGGATATTTTGGCCATCAACAGGGTCATCTACAAGGGCAGGGTGAGCTCGCCAGCTGCCAACAGGACCATCACCATGGGCAAGGACTTTCCAGGTAGGGAAGCGGCCCCAGGACACCACATCAGCTTTGGCCAGGCTGTGCAGCCACCTGAACGCCACAGCCCATAAAGATGCTCCCTCCTTCTGTTGCCTCTCCTGCACAGTCCCTGGGCTCACAGGGGCACACAGGGCATCCTTGGGGACTCAGCGCTTTAGGGCTGTGCCACGTCCCTGTCCCTGTGAGCTCTTTCTGATCAGTCAGACGTTCAGGTGTGTGGTCTGGCCCTGGGTTTTCCAATCCTATGGCTCCTGGTGGCCCTAGGACAGTCACAGGCAGGTTCCCGAGGCTCTGCTGAGGCTGTACAAGAGGCAGCCTGGGTGAAACCATCGCTCATTCAATGTTTATTGTAGCAACACAAGTAAGAGATTGAAATTAATTATTGACTGGTGAGCGCAGGGATGCAGGGGCACAGCCTCATGGGGAGAGGACTCAGCAGGGACAGCAACCTCCAAGGGACGTGGCCCCTGTCATCTGGTGAAGAGGGGATAGGAGCCAGGTCACAGCAAGACTTGCAGGACCTGCAGATGTCACGCAGGGAGCCCAAGGTCTCAGCGCAGCCCCGCCATCAGCCTGCCCCTGCTCCTGGTGCAGTCTCACACCCACAGCTGATGCGGTAGGGCAGCGGGCAGAGCTGGGCTGGCTTCTGCTGGGGCTGAGCCCTGGCACACACCTGGCCAAAGGCAGCTGGCAGTCACTGTGTGGCTACGACAGGGTGTTTGGAGCAGCACACATACAGCGGAGATGTGGCCAGCCCTAGCCTGGAGGCACAGCTCTCACAGAGCCACTCGTAGAGGGGATCCTGAAACACCCCAGGGACCAGGCCAGCCTTCCCCAAGTCCCGCTGCTGCTGCAAACGAAGCAAAGACACTGGGTTCAAAGCAGAAGAGCGTGTATTGCAAGCGGCTGCGGCGCGTCCAGAGAGACTTCCAGCCGCCCGGAGAAAGGAACAGAGGGGTTAAAAACGATCCCAGTCTCTAGGGTTACACTGTGTCATGCAAACGGCTCTGGGGCAAAACCCACCCCAGGAGGGCAAGGGGAGGGTGTGCTGGCCCAGCTGGGCCACCGGTGGCTCACTCACCCCCTGCTCCCCATCCCCGGGGCTGGGTGAGGGGCCAGGTGCCTCCCCGGGAGCCAGCGTCCCCCAGTCCTGCTCACCAGCAAGCACGGCACATGCGGGGTGGAAGCTGCGGCCAAGCAGGAACAGCCTTTGCTTTCTTCCACCCCTTATAAAAACAAGCCGTGTGGGGTGTCTGCCCCTCCATGTAGTTGAGTGGGGCCAAGGGATGGGGGGACGCACTCAGGCACAACCCACTCTGCCTGGTGGGGGTGGCCTGGGGGACCATGAAGAAGGGACCTCCTCCGTAAATGTCACTCGCATGCAAACTCCGGTGTCCCAAGAGAGGAGGGGGTGCTCTCTCCCCGAAAGCCTGGCAGCGGCGGTGTCCCAGGCAGAGGCCAGCACCGGTCCCGCGTCCAACGCAGCCTCCCGCTGTCTCTGGGGAGCTCTGTTCAGCTCAAGAACAAGTAAAAACTACTTCAAACCAAACCCATGCAAGGCAGCTATTTGCTCATGTGTCTCGGCGGCTGCCAGACGCCCTGGCAGCAGAGTTCCTCTCCTCTTCAGGGAGGTGGGGGAAAAAAATATATATATATTTATACGCAGGGGTCCCCGCTGCATTCGCTCTGCGCTGCGGCCTCATCTCTCTGCCTCCATGGTCACATTGGCCTTCTGTTCTGCCGTGGCTTGCTGGGAGACGGCAGCTGGCCAGCCTGCGGGCTGCGCTGGGGGGGCCGGAGTCCACATGCTCTGCTGCTGGCCAGGGGGCGAAGCTGCGGGCCAGGCGGGGTTGAAGGCCCCATGCTGGGGCAGCGGCGGGGCTGGGGGCGGCGGGGAAGTCGCCATGGAGGTCACAGGGCTACTGCTGTTGAAGCTCTCGGAGGCCTTGAGGCGGGAGAACATGGTGAGGGCGTCGGGGAAGTTGGGCGGCGTGGCCGGCGTGTTGGCGGGAGTGCACATCTGCAGGGAGGAGAGACGGGGTCAAGGCACGGGGTCTCTACCCTCTGCCCCCACTGCTGCAGCACAGGGAGCCCCTGGACCCACGCTCTGCTGACGATGCTGCCCGCAAGCAGCAGTTACTGAAGGCTCTGAAGACTAATGCTGTGGCGAGAGCTCCTGTCAGAGGACCCAGATGGGACCCTGCCGCGTCTGCTGCTGCGCCCAGCCAAGCTGGGGACCCCCTCTACTCCATGACCTGCTGGTGCCACCCTGGCCTGCAGCTTTCTGGCTCAGCGGGTGCAAGGCTCAGGCTCAGCTCCCACCCCAAGGGAGACTGGGTGTGCTCAGGCCCTGCCAGGCACTTGCTCTGCACGCTTATTGCATGCTCCAAATCCCCAATTGTCCCAGAGAGTCAAATGAGGCCACAGCAGCCACCAAATCCCCAAGACGCATCTGCCCAAGCAGATTACGGGCTGTGAGGACACAGGAGTTAAGGGACTGAGTCTGGGGACAGCTGTGAGAGAGGAGAGGCAGGCAGCACCCACATGCGTGCATGCTCTCTTGTGTTTACACACACCCAGACCCTGTGCACGCTGTACTAGAGGCACGCTCCAGCGAGGCTCCAGAGGTTTGCACACTCAGTCACTCCAGCAAGCACAGAAGGACTCGTGTGTGCGGTTGGGCTGTGGGGTGGGAAGCACGCACATGTCTGCGCGTGTCTTTACACAGCCTATGACAGACTGGTGCTCCAGGTTCCCCCTGCCACGCTGGGGCTGCTCTGGACCATTGGCCATGCCCAAAGCACAGACCACCCCTCTCTGAGGAGCAGCCCCAACCCCTCTGCAGGGCTCTGAGGGCACTGCTGGAGCCACTGCTCCACTGCCTAGGACAGGCTCTGCCACCCCTGGTCGCTCTCCAGGAAAATCTTCCTTAGCAGACGGCTCTGGCAGCGCACGGCCAGACCTCCCTGCCTACCCCGCGGGAGCTGGGAAGCAGTGAGCTGGGCATCAGCAACAGCCCAAAGCGCCCGCCAGCTGGTGCTGTGCCCCGGGCGAGCGCTGGAGAGGTGGGAAAGCACTTACCATCTGATGGTGGTGGCTGTAGGGGATGTTCGTTTCTTGGAAAAAAGCACTGAGAGCAGTCTGGGGGGGAAAAGAAAAAATAATAAAAAAAGGAAGGTGACGTTACCACCAGCACACGCAAACTGGACACCCACCTCATCCCTGCACATGACGGCAGGGCTTTGCAAGACCCCAAAAATGATCCAAAACAGGCCCTGGGGGGCTGGCCCACGCCTGCAGCCACCTTGCCTGCACAGGAGCACACTCCACCCAGCTGCTCCCACGTCCCCAAGCAGGGACCCACGCCTGCCACCTGCTTGCACTGGGGCAGGCAGCAATCACACATATTTGGGGTCACCGTGCTCACTGCTGAGAAGTGGCCACTGCTGGAGCGGACCCTGGCAGGCATTTCACAACTCGCAGTGATGCTTTGCAACCACTGCGGGTAGGGAGAAGAGGGAAACCAGCTCCAAACCCAGCAGGGGAAGCCCAGCAGGAACTGATTAGATGTGTGTCCTTAACAGGACAAGATCAGAGACACCATATTCACACCAGGGGATCCCCAGGGTTGGGGCTGCAACAAGTTGCCCACCCCATACACCAGAGCACTTCCAATTCAGTCACAGGCAGGGTATGGTTATGACTGACATAATTTTGATTAGCTTCCAGTTAAGCTTCCAATAATCTGGTAAATACGTCACATGCCACAGGCACATGAGAGGACAGGGGTGTTGCAAGGAGGGAATGCCGGGGGCACAGACTGGCCGGGGGGGGCAGACACCCAGCCCAGGTCTGGGAGGAGCAGAGGCAGTGGGACTTTTAGGGATGCACAGAACTGGGCTGATGCAGAATCGGTGAAGGTGCAGCTGACTCCTCTTCTGCGCCAGACTAACTGAGTTAGGGCTAGAACACAATGTTTTGATTCAGTTGCAGATCAGACTTGATAGAAATGCAGCTAGAGAATTGGTGTGGAATCAGTTCTGGTTGGAGGAAAAGCCCCCATCAATGCCCATTCAACCCTCTCCCCAGGGGCAGCCTGGCTCACAGGTCTACAGGCTGGGGTGCGAGGCAGAGGGCTGCTGCACCACCTAAGATTTTGCTCCCTTCCTCCAAGCCTGTGATTGGGGTTACCCAAGCTGCTAAAAAAAAAAAAAAAAAAGGCAGAAAACCCTGGAAAAAGCAGAGGCACGTTGTACCAAACCCTGTGCAACTGCTGCAGCCGCAGTCCTACCACCACACACACTCCTCGTCCCCGTGCTCACAGCCACACGCTTATGTATCACACCCAGGGACAGGATGAATGACGGCAAGTCGGCTCAGCTTGCTAATCCGATGGAAAACTATTCTGTCCCAAACACCCAGGCTAGCAAGCCCTGCGAAAGGCGAAGGGGCTGTGCTCACACCACTGTGGAGCTGCAGAGCCAGTGCTGGCCGCTCACAGTGGGGTTTATGGTCTTGTGGCTAAACAGCAGCAAACTATCGGCCAGACCAGGTGGCAGCCAGGAGCGGTATCTGCAAACAATGCAGACCTGGGTGGAGGAAGCAATTGCTGCTGTAGAGTCTGGCAGCCCCAAACCTCGAAGGATGCAATAGCTGGGCTGACGAGGCTCTTCTCTGCAATAGCTGCGTTTCACTGTGTTTAATAACACAGTGCCCAAACCCTGCACCCAGCCAGGCTGTGACACGAGAGCCCTCGGCACCCGCAGGCAGGACCTGCTGGATTTCAGTGATGGCCATACAGCAGGAATAGGGTCTGTGGCCCCAGAGACCAGCTTGAAGAGGCCAGCACATGTCTACCAGCAAGGAAATGACCACAGATGCTTCTGAGGCAGCAACACCCTCCGCTGCCGCTACCCTTCGTCCTGGGTGAGGTCCAATGTCAACACCCACAGGCCCTATTCCTCAGACAGACAGGATTGTGATAAGAAAGGGGATAACAGCAAATGGGGGAAAAAAAAAAGAGGAAGCACAAGCAGAGGTGTGGGCACAGCCAGATATCATAAGCTGATTAAATCTCCTCTGTGCTTGTGTCTTCCAAGTGGCCTTGTATCTGGGACTGCCATCGGCAGACGGGGGCAGAGAAGGTCTCTGCTGTCCCCCTGAGCTGCCCATTGGTCCCTGCCGGCACTGGGATGAAAGCTGTGACCTGGGAGGAGATGCATTCCACCACTGCAGGCCCCTCTGCCCAAAACGCTGCATCCCCTCCCCTCCATCTGCCCCTTCCCAGGGGTGGCAGAAGCAACCCCTCTGCCCACAACACCCACTGCCCATGGGGAATGGCTGCCACCTCCCAAGGGGCCCAGGACCTGCAGCAGCCCCAACACAGGCAAGTGAGAGGCCCACACACCCATCCCCTTGGTGGCACCGGGTGCCGGGGACACACATGTCACTGAAGCTGCTGCCGCCTGGTCTCCAGCCAGCGTCACAAATGCCAAGGGTAACTGGCGCAGCAGTAAAGCCAATTAAGGCTCCTCTGCTCGAGGAGCCCAAGCTGCAGCTCAGCCCCAACCCTGGACCAAAAGCCCCATCACTCGTGTCACCCTGGGCGCAAGCAGGAGCAGCACAGCCCCGCACCCACTGCCTGGCCACGTTCGGCAGGCAACCAGGCCACTGCGTCCCCCCCTGGGGTGCAGAAACAGGAGCTTCATGGGAGGTGGATCACACAGAGCCCCTGCCAGGGTGCCAAGAGGTGCCTGTGGTGACCCAGCCAGCCAGAGGATGGCTGCAGCGGCCAGGCGGGGAGATGAATGCAAGGAAGCCTGCGTGCTGAGCAGCTCAGCCGGGAGGAGTGGGACACCCAGCCCGCAGCAGCTGCTCAGATGGGACCCCGGGTGCCGTCTGACCCCCTGCCCATTGCTGCCCAAACTGCACTCGCGCCTGCTCCATCTCGACTGCACGTGTGAGCTGCAGCTGCTGCCAGTGCAGGGGAGCCGGCAGCAGGGAGCCCCGGGTGCTAGAGCAGCCCTGGGGCACCCTGCCATTGAGCCACAAAGGAAAGGGAAAGGGGCTCGATAAAACATAAATACATTGGAAGAGGAAGTGGAAATCCAACCATGGACACAGTGAGCAGAGCCAGACACCTGCTCCTCCTCTTGTTCCCCACACACAACCTCACTACACAGAGCACACACCACACTTAGCACCAGGAAAAAGGAAGGAATGGGTGTTTTTTTTAAAGCTGGCTTCTTCTTATCCTTCCCAAGCAGCCCCAGGGGCAATCAGCGCATAACAAAGCCAAGTAAGACTCTGCTACCTGGGAAGGAGCCGGATCCAGCACTCCGTCTGGCACTGCAAACTCTGAAACATCTCCCTGGTAGCCTGCTGGGTTCCAGCAATGGTGCAGGTACCTGCTGCCCTCCCTGGCTTCTCCCAAAAAGCCAGCACCTGTGGCCCTGGAGGCTGAGTGCCAGCCTTCACTCAGAGACACTCCAAGTTGCTTGCTTCAGCCTGTAAACCTCCCCCTCCGATCAGCCATGGCACTGCTCCAGCTGCTGGAGGGCTGGGCTGGCACGGCCGTTCCCGCTGGCACCCACCGCAGGTGTCCCTGGAAGCACAGCAGAGCTCACGGTGCTGCAAGAGCTGCAAACTACACTGGGCACGCCACGAGAAAGCCTGCCTCGGGTCCCTGAGAAACAGGAGCGGAGTCAAGGCGAGCGGGAGAAGCAATCCACACACTACCCACAAACTGCCCCGATCCCCAGAGATGGAGGGGATGGCAAAATAAACGGCTTCCTTGTCAAGCCCCTGAGTAGGGTACAAGCTCTGATCAGCTAGTACTGCATTAAAAGCAGCTGTACCCCCAGCGGTTTCCTGACCTCCCACCCTGCTTGCTGTCCTGGATCACGTTCCTTCCCGCAGACAAACTCTGGGGCTGCCAGGGCTGGCAGGACACCATGCACAGCAAACCCTCTCTGCAGCCTCCACAGCATCCTCTCCCACTAGCCACAACGGCCCAGAGCAGCCCAAAGCAGCAGGAGCCCAGGAAAGCAGTCCCAAACCATCAGCATCCCACCAGCCCGAAGCTGCCCGCATTACACAGCAGCCTCCTGCCGCTGACCCGGCCCCCCAGGCTCCCACTCCCGGGCTGGCCGTCCCAAGCAGCAAGCAGGGCATGTGCCCACGCAGGGGAGATCCTGGGCAGGGCAGATGGATGCCAGGAGTGTCCCAGCCAGGACAGAGGCACAGAGCTGGGAGAACCCAACTCCTGCTGTCTTGTCACTGGGCCACACGGCTCGCTTCAGCTCTACTGTGCAGAGCCCCTCTCCCCACGGTGGTCTTACAGGCAGGAGCAACGTCCTCAGGGTGCAAGCGGGCTGCTGTGCCTCACACCGTGCCCCTGGAGCAGCACTCGGATTCTGAGGAGACTGCTAATTTACGCTGCCTTCACTCGTACGGAGCTTGCCTGAACTCCACCGATTTATACTCGCTGCAGATGCTGCCCAGCCAGCAAGCGGTACCGCGCTAGAATAACAAAAGCCTCAGAACATCAGAGGCAAGAGGTGAGAGCACGCCGGAGTCGGGAGGTGACACCTCCCCAGCGCAGCTCCCCGAAGAAGGCATGCCCAGCGGCCATTTTGCAAAGGGAATTATCTGACCGTTGCACCAAAAGTGAGTGGGAACATGGTAACTGCTCATCGCAGGGCGTTTGTTTACAGCCGAGCTTCCTCTGAGTCATGTGAGTGCCAAGCCGGCAGGAGACGGCTGTTTGTACTTGTGCAACTCGCCAAACAGTGGCAAAGTTCTGCAAAAAGCCTTTTGAAAGAAAAGTTAAACTTTTGTCATCCGGTCCCAGCTCTTCTGCGACACGCGCGGAGGTGGTGGAAGCGGATCCCGCCTGTCCCAGAGGGCCAGTGTCAAACTGTATTAGTAAATAAACCCCCGAGCACGTTACAAATGCAACACATCCACGGCCAGCGGTGAGCCCGTCAGCACACAGGGGTACGAAACGGGCCCAGCGGAGGGGAACAGCGGCTCGGCTCGCCACACGCCCCCGCACGCCCACCCACCCGCTCGCTCCCTGGCCACCAGCACCTCGGCTCTGGATGCTGCTCGGCCTCTGATTTAGCATCTGGAAATTCTGCGACGGCATGCAGATGGCATGGCGACGCGCTGCCTCCGTGCCCCATCCATCCGACTGCCGTCACGTTCCCAAAGGAGCTCCCAAAGGAGCCCCAGCGCCCACCTAGGAGGGCACCCGCCGTGTGCTGAGCGAGGGGTGCCCCGGCCGGGGGGCTTTACACAAACCCACCCTCCAGCTCTCCGGACTGCCTCGGCCCTCCGCCTGCAGCACAAAACAGACACTTGGATTACAAAGGTGCCATTAGCATCAAATCCATCAGCTCCAGGAGCTGCTGGGGCTGCAGAACGGGGGGGGGGGGGGGGGGGGCGC
>JAVJGI010000050.1:38521838-38576921 GCA_035590275.1 Ibycter americanus
GCCGGGGGTGTCTGCCCGGGCCTCCCTGCGGGCCGGGGGTGCCTGCCAGGGCCACCCTGCTGTGCGGGGCCGTCGCGGCGCCCTGTCTGACCGAAGGGTGAGGGTGCAGCAGGGCCGTGTGCCCTGAGTAACGCTTCAACAGCCTGCCCACCCCGCTGTCGGTGCCCGGAGCCCGGCTGCCGCTGCCCTTCGGCCCGGGTGGGTCATGGTAGGCGAGCGAGGCTTGGCTTCTCCGCTCTGGAAATGTGACTGCAAGTTGTCGGTCTGCGGCAAGTGGGGCATCTCCTGCCGGTAAAGAGGAAGTGACGGCGGAGTTCGGTGGGGACACGGAAGAAAAATCCAATCTGGTGGAATATAGGATGGAAAAATTCCCACATGACAGCTCCTTAAAATGGCAGGGGTTCTCACCTAGGAGCCCTTGGACTGACATGGCCTGTACGGGTATTTGTTTTCCAAAGGGAGATGTTCTGAAAACATAAGAGAGTTGTCAGCAGTGCCACTTTTGTGGAGCTGGGTTGAGCCCCTGACTCACCTTGGCTTAGACTGGCTCTTGAGATTGGCCTGATTTAACTTGTTTAAAGAGTTTTATTTATTCTTCTCACAAACCAAGTCATCAGGGAAATTTAGATGCTCTTTTCTCCTACCCTATCCATTCACTTACAATTTTTTTTCAGTTTCTATTCTGCTAGGACTTTCCCAAGCAGGCTAAAAAATTTGCAGAGCTGCAGTTTGGGCTCCCTTGTTCTCGGGTACAGGTGTAGCGTAGCCTTTTTGTTCAGAGGCTCAAGTTCTGTGTGTGTCTCGTGACTTGCTGGCTGTGACATCCTGAGGGCTGTGTGATGGAGGGAGCTAGGCCTGCCTGTTTTGTTTGGAGGGGGTGCAAGATCTTCTCAGGTGGAGTTGTGCCATCATTACACCTTGTCTTGTTGCAGGTTGGCCTTCAGCAAGGATGGTGGTGTGGAGGAGATGGAAAGGGGGGAACCTGCCCAGAAAAATTCTTCAGCTCTGTTGGCTCTCGTAGAAAATGTAACCTGCTTTTTTAGGGGGGGTAGGAATTCCTTTCTTGGGCTGCTGGGAAAGGCAAGTGTCACTGTTAGGTTACAGCAGGACTTTGCATGTCCCTTGGGTGGCTGGGGCGCTTTCCCGCTATGGGAGACTGGGTGGATGTGAGCTGCCTGCTAAGCTGTAGCTATGGTACCATGGGCCCTGCTGGCAATTTTCTTACAGCCTAGAGGTTGCGCGTGCTTTCTGTTGACACTTGGATGGGATTTCAGGTATGGACTGGATTAATTATAACCACCATATGCAACAAACATTAAACTGCTTCTTTCAAACCATCATTCTGTTGTTTCTGTACTGTTGTAATTAGCCGGACTGGAATTTGACAGTGTGTTGGGTTTTAGCCAACGTGCTTGCCAAGGTAACCCCGTCACACACATGACATTGGGTTTGTACGTTCACATGCCTCCTAGAAGGGGTCTGTTGACCTAGATGCTGCCAAAGAGCATTCCACGTGTCATATCTTCCTTGTAAAACTGAACAGCTAATGCTTGCAAGCAGCTAATTAAAGAAAAATATTGGTATTTCCTTTTAAAGGCTTTGGATACAATTAGATGCTTGTTAATTAATTTTCTGTTGCACTTGCCTGTGCTCTTTCTGAAAGCATACTGGCTTTGGGCTAGACCTTGCTCTTCACCTTCATCAGCTTTATCTAACAAGGGCCCTCTTGACTTCAGGAAGGGAGAAGAGCTGTTCAAGCTCAAGATCGTTCTAGGCAGAAGAAGAGGTCATGAACACTTCTAAAGCGGAGAATCAAGGAAGGTTACTAAACACCAGAACAGTAAGGGCTGTTAGGGTGGCAGCCCCGGCAGCCCCCCACTGCCTTCTTCAGGTGGAGCGTGTTCAGGATGACACTGTCCCTTCTGGTCCTGCAATCCTAAGCATGTTTGTCTTGGGCCTGGAAAGATTGGCTCTGACTGGTACAAAACCTGACAGTGAAGACAACTGGAAGTGAGCGCGTCTAGTTTTATTTGATTTCAGGAAGTAAGTTGGAAGTAGTACAAAAAGTTCTTAGGCTAAATGGTTGCTAATTATTTCTAACTTGACACTGTTGCTGTGAGCTCTACTGCTACTGACTGCAAGAAGCCAATTTTCCATCAGCTGTGTTGGATGTTTGAATGTGTGCACTGGTGTGTTAGCCTGACATGCAGGCAGTCTCCTGGCTGCTCAGAGATTACTCCTGAAAGGCTGGAAGATGTGGTGAGAGAGTTGACCTGAGGTTACCCATCCTCTGCAGTCTTGTGCAGCACCGAGGGCTGTCTGTCATCTTTTATGTTCTTTCCCTCCGAGTCTCTGATTTAAGCAGATCTTGACTTGCTGTGAGTGTCTGCAAGCTGCTGTGGCTCTGGTCAGCTGCTGTCCCTGGTCGGCGTTGGTTTGAAGGACACAGATATGTGTTCTTGAGCAAATACACCACCTCACGAGAGGGTCATGTTGTGTGCGGAAATAAACACAAACTACAGGTATTTTGACTGTAATTTAAGCAGTGCGTCAGCCTGCCTGTGAAAAGGAACACAGTTACTTTACCAGGTTGTACTGGTTGCAAGTGCAGCGGTGAGTATTCAGTTTTCATTTGCTGACTTTCAATGTGGTTATTGCTGGGTCAGTCTCGTGCTCTGTGGAGGATTGCGCAGGTGGTTGTGGAATCCACCTTGGTCCTTACGAGCCAGAGTCCCTGATGAGGCATGGACAGATTGTTCAACAGCTTTGTTGCAACTGATATGCAGTTTTGTAGTTAAAAATCCTCTGAAAATGCCCTGCTTGTTCCTCCAAGGCTGTGGATCATCTGCATTTCCCCTCCTGCATCTGGGGAGCTGAGGCCGCTGAAATGCGGTAAGGTGGCACCCAGTTCGCTTCTCTGATCCCTCTTCACTGGTACCTTTTAAACTTTTTTGCTTGCTTCATGGAGACTGTGCTGGCATTGCAGATGTCTGACCAGTTGGAAGACAGTTGGAGAAGGGCCCAGTTTGTACAGAAGAATTAGTGCCCCTGTGAAATGAGCTAAAAATGGGTAATTGCAAGGAACAGTCATGATCTTCGCTGTGCTTCTGTGCTTGGAGCAGTAAAATGATCCGTGTTCTTGCATGCAGTCTCATGATGCCCCTATTGCTTTAGCAACCAGTGAGCAATGCACCAGTGTTTTGCGCAGCTCCTTCGTCAGCTCATCTCTTGTTCCAATGAGCTCATCTGCATTGTGGAGCAGGGCAGGGAGCATGTGGCCTTGAGAAGGCTTTTTTCCTCTGGAGTGGGCTCTTGAAAGAGAATTCCCTGGACATTTCTGGGAGGAAA
Organism: Ibycter americanus; assembly: GCA_035590275.1. Lineage (NCBI taxonomy): Eukaryota > Metazoa > Chordata > Aves > Falconiformes > Falconidae > Ibycter > Ibycter americanus. The sequence continues at coordinate 38,525,187 of JAVJGI010000050.1, forward strand.
AAGAGGAGGTGGATTACTCCTCTCTGAAGCTGAACTGCTTTGTTGTTTGGGAATGATGCTTTAATCAAAGAAAGAGCAATTTTAAGTAGGAGAAGCGTACCCAGTCCATCACTTTGTTCTCAGCTCATAAGCCATGTGTACTGTGACAGCATCAAGACAGAAATACGTACCTTTATATCAGACATAGCTTTCATTCCTCACCCACTCTGCAAAGCACAGCGGAGCGGTTGTCTCTGTCATTCCTGCTGTAGTTCTGTAGGTGCTTCAGCCCAACCCTGCTGGTGACAGCCATTACCACCTGCCGTTGACTGGAGCTTCTCTTCCTGCCTTCTCCCTAGCTACTCATGAGCACCAGAGTGGAGCATTTGTGGGTCAAAAGCAGTTGCTTTTGATCCTTGTTTGTTGCTGGATTATATTTAACCCTGCTCAGAGCCACGTTCCTGTTTGCTACGTGATGGTGGCCCAACAGGGATGGGTGGTGGGGAAGGCAAGATGGCCTCATCCAGCTGCGGTGCTGGTTTGGGCTCAGGCTGTGTCTAGGACTGTGCTGTGAGTCCATCCCTTGACACGCTGTGGTGGTGAGTGTCTGGCTGAGTAATTAAAAAGGGCTCAATTTCTATCACTTCACTGTTAATTCTAATAATGTTGAGAAGCCTAAATGGGCTAAATTGCTTTCTGTTAATGAACATTGTACGATACAGCCCTTGTTTTGATGGGGCTACAGTTGTGCTGTCGACTCTGCTCTTGGCCATTGTAGGGTGCTGTGTCCCCTGCCAGCGTGTCACTCGTGTATCACATCCGTGTGTTGGGTTTGCATGGTCACAGGATTAGGATGCTGGGTTAGGGAGAAGTAATTATGACTGGAGCAGCCGGGTGTATTTATGATAATAAAACCCCACCACCATATTGGACTAAATGTTAAGTAGTTTGGTGTCATTTGACGCCTTGGAGAAGCCTTGGGTTCCAGTTTGGTTTTGTGTGGGACAAACTAATGTTCAGACTTAGCAGTTCTGGGTGTCCCATTGATGTTTTGCCAGCCACTGTATAAAGTTTTCCACCACAACAATTTCTCTTACAACCACTGCTTGTACTTCATTTACCTTAGTGGTGTCACCCATTTGTGTTCTCTTTTATCTAGTGCTCTCCTATGTTTTGTGCTGATTTACTCTGGGGAAGTAAAGCCACAGTTTTTCTTTGCTCTGACATTTTTCTCATATCCATTCCTTGTTTATTTGTGTGTGATTCTTTCCTCTTAAGTGTGTCACTGCATTTTCCTGGAGGATTTCTGTTTGTAGCAGTTCTGTGGAGGTTTAATCTGAGGATTCTTTGCTTTTCTTTTTTTCCTGCCGAAGAGGATGGTGCTTAGTATCCTCCTCGTGACCATAGCTACAGAGCTCTGTGTAAAGCTGGCCTTGCAACACCTGTGTAAGGTAGGTCAAGGTTGATTTGTAGGCTGGGGGGCCATGTGGGAACAGGGTTCAAGAGGCTCGATAGTCTGGCTAAAATCCTAAAACTTTCTTTGTAATGGAGTTGGAAATAGAACCTAGAGGTGGAGCTGCAGCAGGATTTTAATGCATAGAAAATACATACAAGCATTTTATAGATGCTAAAAATCCAGTCAGTCTTGTGCTAGATATGTGGACATCACGGGGAACAGAGAAGAGGATACCTCATATTTTCCTTCTTGAAGTTTCTTTGTCCTTTTAGTCCTTGGTGTGATATTTACAGAAGTGCTTTCTTAGAGCATTTTGTCTCCAACTTGGGCAAACTCTTGAGTTGCTTGTGACAGTGGTTGAGAGGAATAATGCATAACTTTGGCCTTACCTGGAGAACTCTCAACTTAACGTGTTGTTGTAGCAGCTTGTTTCTGAAAACTTGCAATAGAATATCTTTTTTTAGCTGCTAAAAACTGTGTTACAAATTTATGAAGACAGTTTGCAGCTGTCCTTGTTAGTTTTGCTATTGAGACCTGGTGTTCGCGGTGGCTTTTGTATGTAGCAGCGCTGGCAGAGGCCAGGGGTGTTCTGCTCACCAGTGTATTCCCCTCTGCGGTCTTCAATGTGATTTTCCTCATGCTCTTTGTGACTGGCACTGACCACATTTCATGTTTGCTCGTGAAGGAAGTGCCTCTGGAGGGAAAAAAACTACCCCTCCTTCACATTGCAGGAGGTGACTTAGCAGCAAGATGAAGGGAGCATTCAATCTGAACGCAGAATTGAAACTGTGGTTTCCAGTTAGATGAGTGTTGCTGCATTGCAGGGGGTAGCGTGTATTTGTGAGAAATTCTAACAATTTGTTAGAGATCCCGAAAGTAGTTCTTGGTGGAGCAAAGACAGTGTGGCAGTTGCCTTGAATGTGCCAGTTTTGTGTCTCATTGTCATTCCAGTTGTGCAAGAGAGATCTTTTCATCCCAAGGTGCTGGTGAGGCTGCCTGGCAATGCTCTCGTGGACAGCTGGCTCCCTGTGGGCACGGGGTTTTGGTGGTGGCGAGCAGTCCTTGCCTGCTCTGGGGTTCTGCATCCTCTGCACGTGGGATGCAGAACTTCCTCCACAAAAAAGCTCTGCTCTGAATTTGTGGAATACAGGTTTACTGAGGTGAGTTGAGCCCCAGGATGTCTTGTTTACTGGATATGAGGGAGGTGTTGGACTCTGATCCCAGATAATCAGCTGCTGCGTTGCTGAGACATTGTGCACAAGCATTGTCTTCACAGTTAATTAGATAAAATGCTCCAAAACACAATCCTACTTGACCCACATAAAATGCGAAACCTATTCCTAAACCCCAGTGTTTGGTCACACTTTTCTGAAGCTTAGGCTGCAGTGGTTTATGCTTACACTATCTCGGGTGGAGAAGCTGTATCAAGCTAGCTGTGCTTGGAGATCATATGCAGATGAGCTTTTTAATTTGTTGCTTCTGGAGGGGTGGGAAAAGGTTGCCTGTTATTTGAAGCACTTACATTTTGTTGTGCTGATTCTGTAGGACAGATTCTAGGTAGATTCTGGACCTGTGCTGAAGTTGATTGTTGTATCTGGAAAGAAGGATGTGTTTCTGTAATATAAACATCTGGATGCTTATAAGCTGAGCTCAGCAATAGCTGAGCACTTCCATCGTCATTAAAGCACTACCATCTGTGCAGAGTAAGAAGAGCCTTTCTTGAAGCATAAAGGAAAAAAGCCTTAATGGAAAAAACAGAGCCATTCATGAAAACCCTTCCATTTCGGAGTAAATCGTGCTTGCTCCTAGCTGGAGAGACTGCAAATCCTTCCATAATGCCTCCATAACTGTTCAGATGATTAGTTACTGCTGCTGTAATGACTTGTTTTAAAACAAATTTTATGCTGTCTATGCATTGCCCCTAGGGAAGAAAATGTACATTTGGCTCAGTCCTTTCATCATGCGCATGAAAAACCCCCACTCTTGAAACTTCAAGTGAAACAGCTTGGGTGGAGTCTTTTATTTTAGTTTTCTCATGATACTTATTTCTCTGAAATTGTAACTCTGTGAAGTTCATATTTGAGAGTGTTTTCCTGAAGTCTTTCCAGGAGGAGGCTACATTTGTGATGCTCTCATACATCTGAATTGATTTGGTTGATTTTGCACTTAACCCAGTGCTCCAGAATCCCAGTGACCTTGTGCACACTTTTGTCTCTTGAAATTTGCACTGTAGGGCATCACCTTAAAGATGAATGAAACAAATGTGTGGTGAAGCTTTCAGAGCTGAAGTTCCGTTAGCCAGTCCCAGGGTATATCTCTTCTAGACATCCATGTTTCTGCATTTAGAACTGTCAATGTTATTCATTAAATTCAACATCAAGGCATATAGTCTCTAGCACTCACAGTAGAGGTTTTGCGTGGTTCTCACCCTGGGATATGGGAGCGAAACTGGGGAGGGAAGATAAACTTTGCCCAAATGGAATCCCTCTGGCTTTGCCGAGGGAGGAAGCTTCATCCTTCTCTGAGCACACTGGTGGTGTTTGTGGGACTGGACTTCATGCTGGAAGGTGGAGAAAAGAGGGATTCATCAGAATTGAGCAATATTGTAAAGAGCTGACTCTTACTGCTCCCTGTCCTTTCTCTGGAAAACAAGTTAAAATGGAATTGTCTCCGCTGTAATGATTTATTCTAGGCTGTTCCCCTGCCCCCCACTTCTACTGTTGGCAGTCGCCATCAGTAGTACAGGGAAGGAGTGAACTAGCAAGTATTTTCTGTCTTGTGCTCTTTTATACTTGTGAATTAAAAACTGCACAGACCAGCTGTTCCCTAGGAAGCGCTCATTTAGAGGTTTGTTTTTTAATTCCCTTGTGGTTTTTTTTTCTAGGAAACTACTTTGCAAGTCACTTCTTTATGGGAGGCGAGAAGTTTGACACCCCTCACCCCGAGGGCTACCTTTTTGGCGAGAACATGGATCTAAACTTCCTCGGGAATAGACCTGTCCAGGCAAGTTCCTATATGCTGTCTATTTTACCCTTTTGTTTTCTGACTATTTTGGAAGATCTTGTGTAGGGCTTGTAGAGGAGGGTAGCACAGACCTAAGAGACCCTCGCTGCCTGGGGAGTGTCATTCCAGTCTGAGGTACAAGAGCATTCCCCTACCCCATATCCCAGCTTGCTATCTGCTGTAGCTGTTCAGATACAAGCAGAGTTTTTCTAGGAAGCAGTATTCACCTTCTAAGCTTATTTTCACTTAGGGCAGGAGGAAGAAGTAGTAGGGGAAGAAGGACAGGGACTCAGGAGCACAGATTTTGGGACTGATTCTGATTGCCTGCCTGAGCAAGTGTAAAACACGCTGCAGAGAGGAGAAGGCTGGAGGGCAGATCCACTCTCAGAGCCTGAACTTCACAGGGTTAGTGGGCACGCTGGCTGTGTTCCAGTTGGTGTTCAATGCTTGCTGTTCTCAGTGTAAATGAGTGGCCTGACTGAGTCTAGGGCAGTGTTAAGACAGATCTTGATATTTGGTGGCTTTTGTTTGCTTTGTAACCTAGGTGGGCTGCTCAGAACGTCTGTCCTTTTAGTTTTCCCACTTGGAACATGGAGGTATTTCTGGGCTCACAGGCGTCTTACGAGACTGTGAAAAGTGACCTGCTTGAGTAATTGGCTTGTTCTGTTGTTCTGGACAGGGAATAGCACTGTTGTGAGGGACAGACAGGAATTTTATGCAAGTGTTCTAGATTGCTATTGCATCTCAGGACTGCTTAAAAAGAACCAAAAGGGAGTAGGAGCCATTCAGAGATGTTTTCAGAGTGCTGGAGAGGAAAGGGAAGAGAGCTGCTTGCTTTGCCACTTGGTTTCCTAGTTGTTTCTGCAACTTCAAAACATGAAAATGAAAAATTGATGTCATAGTTCTCATCTTCAGAAAAGCTGTGACTATTAGCTAATCCGTGCTTGTAGTGCTCGGAGACAGTTCAGTATCGCCTCTGTTTTACGGATCGGAGAAACTGAGGCAAGAAGACTTGATGTTTAAATTGGACTGGTGACAAGCACGTTCTGCTTTCTGAGTTGTCCTCGGTCTGTGCCATTGGTCCTCTTAACACCACAGTTAGATAACAGGTCTCTGCAGGGTAGGACAAGGGAGAATCTGGAAAGCCCTTGTTCAAGCAGAAAGCATAGATAAGCAACGGAATTAGGAAGGGGAGTGACTTTAGATGGAGATCGTTTTGGATGTAACAATGCTATGCAGGCTTGGAGATGCTCACCACCTACCCTATGCCGTGTCTGCATACGGGGCCTGTGCAGAACAGTGGTTAAAAGCTGACCACTTCTCTTTTGCTTTGTGGCTAGCAGCTGCACAGCGCTCCCAGCAAAAGCAGAAGACTCAGCTGTTGGCTAAATATCCCCTGTGCATATGGCTGTAGGGACTAACCTTGCAGAGCTAAATTGACTGCGTGTCTCAACCTGGGTTTCCTTGCAGACATCCCAGTGCTGAATTTCATCATTTCTTAAGAGGGGAGTGGGTGAGAATGCTATTAACACAGTGGGACGTTTGCCAAATAGGTTTAAAAGAGGGAGGCTGGTTTGGTATATGGTTTGCCTATGTAAAGTTAATGCCCTTTGGCAGCTCTGATTAATCTTCAAGGAGAAAAACACTTGAACACAGAGCAGCAAAACTGCTTTCTGGACATGGGCCAAGTTCTTGCTTTGGAGTAACAGAGGGCTTGTGTAGAGCAGTGTTACCAACCACAGCAGTCAGGGTGCAAGGAAAGTAACTGTTGTTGCCCTGTGAATTCTCTGCTGCCTATGGCACAGGGTCTTCTGCAGCTTTCTAGTGTTGGTCAGGAAACACGTTTTCCCTCAGGCTCTGGCTGTTCCCCCCCAACCAATACGTTTCTGTGGCCTGAGGGGACAACACTGAAGGGTTGTGTCCTGGAACTGCCCTGAAGTTCAGCTGCAGCAGCATTTGTCTGCCTGTTTAGCAGACTCATTTCTAAGGAAACGTGTATTGGTGGTCCCTGGTACTTCTGCTCTGCGTCAGTCATTCCATTCTCTCTGCACTACTGCAGGGCACATAGTTAACGTGTGTTTGAAGGACCCCAACTCTAATGAGTTTGCGTGGTGGCATTGTTGCTGGATACATTCAGTGTAACCTTCTGCCTGAAAGCCTGTCCCTTAGCTCTGTACATTTGTGTCGTGCTGTTGCTCTGACTTGGAGCAGGGCTGTGTCTCCAGCCTGAGCACCGATCAAACTTGGCAGTTGTGCGAGTGGATGTTTCAGGTTCAGACTTCGCCAAGTTGATAGGAGGTCCAGCAGGCTGGTCTGCAGCTGTACAGGTTGTGGTCACCACAGTAAGCAGTTTCCTTGGTATGTCTCACTGGAGATTCTGAGACCAGTAAGGAGGATTACAGTCTGAAGTATTATTGTCCTTTATTTAAAGGACAATCTGTGAGAGGTCTCTGGACTGTAGAATAGAATGAGGCCCCCTATCCCTGTCTTGTTCTTTTCTTTTCCAGAACATTTGCCCCATTGTTTCAGAAGAAAAAGAATTTCCCCCAGTAATCCAGGGCTTCGGCATGCTGATTAGGAGTCAAGTCACTGTTTGCGTGCTGTAACACACATGAAAGAGCTGCATTTCTTCTGCTCAAGCTGGAGGTGGTTTCTTTAGTGGAAATAAAAGCTTGTGAGAGCAAGGCTTTCCAGACTGAGAATTCAGGCTGCAGAAAAAGAGCTTGTGAAAATGCTCTTTCTTGAAGTGTGTACTCCCGATACGAGTTATTGCTGGGCCAGAGCAGGATTTTTGCCCTGAAACGTGCTTGATTTATCTGTAAATAGAATTCTGTATTACAGCTCCTTGTGGCTGTTGTACTGAGTACCCTTAAAGGTAGATGTTTTTTGGTTTGAGTAAATCGTATGCCAGGTAACATGCTGCTACCTTTTATAGCATAATAACAGGAGAATGATTTGCCTCTTTGTTCCAGTTTCCCTATGTAACTCCAGCTCCACATGAGCCAGTGAAGACACTGAGAAGTTTGGTGAATATCCGCAAAGATTCTCTCCGACTTGTGAGGTATTGTTATTGCCTGAACTTTTCATTTCATTCAACCCAGCAATCTGTCATCCAGAGCCAAACTATATTTGATAAGGTTTTGGGGAACGGGCTGAGTTCCAGATCTTTGTTGCTAGATATGTCCAGAGGTTCCTGTGTTCCCTTGTGATCAGAGCTTTCAGGTGGTTTATTGCTCCTTATCCCTAGACTTGAGCAATCTGTGTTTCCAAACAGGACCAGGGATGTATCTGTTTCTGCAGGACAGACTAGAGTGGTAAACAAAACCATGAAATCATTAGCATGAACGGAAGATATTAGTCTGTAGGGTTTATTAACCTGTCAGATTTCTTTCTGCTTTCTTGTGCAAGGAGAAGCCAGAAAGTAGCAGATTCTGGTGCAAGTCGCAGGCCAGGAAGACTGATTGGTCTTGAGTGAAACTTCCTCAGGTTTCTCCTGTTGCCAAGATAAAGTTTGGTCCTAGTATTACGCATTTGTTTAGATGGCTTGTGTCCCATGCGTGGGGGAAGGAGGCTTGGATAATCATGGAGATCTGTTACCTTTCACTGCTTTACACTGAGATCTAAAGTGGCACTTGCTGGATTAAACGCAATGGCTAACATTTTGACCTGCAGCTGCCGTCTTTCAAACAGATGGCTGAAGTACAGGGGCCCAGCATACAGTGCTTTGTGTTGGTCTGAGCGACTGGGCGGATGTCCAGACAGAGTATTTCTCAAAGATCCTTGAGTTGCTCTGAATTCTGCGTTTCAGGCGCAGGGCTGGAGTACTGGCAGGGGGCCAACTTCAACTCTCAGCCAAGGTGGTTCTGAGAGCATGGTGTAATGTGAGTAATTTTAGTCATAACCACACAAACCCCTCCGTCTGTTTTTATGTGAAAACTGAAGGTTAGGGTTTTTTTCTGTTTTGTTTTATTTTGTTTTTAAATGAGCAGTACCTGTGGTTTCAAAACTGATTGAACAGGAAAAGAAGGAAGAACTGAAGAAATAACCATTGGTAAACTGCTCTGAATGCTGTCTGGCTTTTTCAGCTAAAGAGTGAAGTATTTCTCTAGGAAAGTCTTGCTTTCCTCCCACACTTGCTGTGGAAAGGGTATTTTTTTCTCCTTCCAGGCATCCATGTAAACAGTGTAACGTCTATCGGAAGCCAAATGGGGAGTGGCTTTTTCACTGGGAGAGGCCTTCCTGTGAATGAAGATGTTGGTGAGGTTTAGTACATACAGTTCTATCATTCTGCTTTCTGTGGTTGCACGTCCTATGCCCCCAAGCAGATTTGCAGCTCTGAACTATTTGAAATACAGTGTCCATGCACCTAGATAGTGTCTAGGTTTGCATCTGCCTTAATTCCTGGTACTATCAGTTCTTTCTCTGCCTCATGAGCTCTCACAGGCTGTTGTGCTGCTGCTGCTGCTGTGTTAGTGCTGATGACAACACTGCCAATATCAGTACAAAATTAGAGTAGACCCAAAATAAGATTTTGATTGTCAGTCCCCAAGGGCACATTCTGTCTTGTGCTTTTCTACCATTCTGGACTAGAGGCTTTTACTTTCTCCCTCTGTGCACGTAAAGACACTTTGTACCCTCTCCAGCTTGGCTTATTCGCAACTGATGGTTGAGGCTTGGATGTTCTTTCCAGAACTAGTTAATTTTAATTTACCACCTCCTCCACCAAATAAAATGATACTGAGCTAAGTGTCTAGGTGTAAAGTAGATTCTGATGGTAGTCTTCACAAGCTTTTTGTTTTTCATAGAATTACAGAATCATAGAATGGTTTGTGTTGGAAGGGACCTTAAAGATCATGTAGCTTCAGCTCCCCTGCCCTGGGCAGGGACACCTTCCACTAGACTAGGCTCCTCCAAGCCCCGTCCAGCCTGGCCTTGAGCACTGCCAGGGATGGGGCACCCACAGCTGCTCTGGGCAGCCTGTGCCAGTGCCTTGCCACCTTCATAGTGAAGAATTTATTTTGTCTGTCTCATCTAAATCTGCCTTCTTTCAGTTTAAAGCCATTCCCCCTTGTCCTATCCCTGCACGCCCTTGTAAAAAGTCCTTCCCCAGCTTTCCTGTCAGCCCCTTTAGGTACTGGCAGGCCACTGTAAGGTCTCCCCGGAGCCTTCTCTTCTCCAGGCTGAACCACCCCAACTCTCTCAGCCTGTCTGCACAGGAATGGTCTCCAGCCCTCTGATCAGCTTCATGGCCTCCTCTGGACTCGCTCCACTAAAACCACCGAGCATTTTGGATAAGGGCCTGAGAGGCAGGCAGATGATAGAGATTGAGGGGAGACAGGTGAGTCACTGAGTGAGACAGGGGAAATCCCTTTTCTTCCCTCTCCAGCACAGCACACTGACCTTGATCCTTGGAGCTGTTCATCCCGTGGTGGAGGTGGTGATGGTGAGGGTGCTGGGACTGCCTGCTCTGGAGCCCTGGACAGCATTAAACTGTGTACAGATCTCTGCAGAACCCCCAAACAGGAAAAGCTTCCATTTGATGGTGATCTCCTCTCATGAAAGTCAATGCTGATAGAGACGTTATCTAGTTCTTACTTCATTTAATGCCTGCTCTAACACTGATGTAATGCGTATCTCACAATATGAAGGCAAGCAATACTTAGCAGTTATCCTGCATGTCTACTAAGTTGTTGGTCGAGCTTTTTAATCTCCTCAAAGGATGAAATTGGGTTTGACTTCACCTATTTCCATAAAATTGTCATAGCTGTTGTTAATTATATTTTTATCTTTTAATTCTTTAACAGACAAACAAAAAGTTCCAGCATTTCCATTGTTTTATCCAGAAGTGATGTCAGACCAGGTGACCTCAGCTTCCTTGGTCATCCTGCTTTGCCTTTTTCATCATAACATTGGATCAGCTATTTGTTCTCAAAGGTGGTCAGTCTCTTCTGCTCTGTACATGTGATTGTGAAGGCTATGTGATTAACTTGTGTGCATGACCAAAAGGCACACCTACCGAAGTCACTGGTTTCTAAATTTGTGCATGCATCGGTGGCCACCTCACATCGACACTGTCGGTAGGGCTTGACTAAATGTACACTGTAAACTTCAAGTGCAGGTGGAGACAGAAGAGCTCTTGAACCACCTGAATCACTCCTGAACCACCTCCTTGTCTGCCACATCCGTTGCAAAGAAAGAAGGAATGCAAATTGTGTGACTTTGTCTTGTTACTCCCCTGAAGTTACATCCCACCATTCCTGCACCTTAAGGTGGAACATGATGTCTCTGCCTCTCAAAGTACGCACCAAAGTAGTCCTTGCTTGTTCCTTGGTCCATTGCTGCCTATGCAATCTTTTCTCACCTGGCCTCCTTGCTATGTGGCAGATGATTTTCTTAACCTCCAGCACCAGGTATGTTGAAACAGGAAGATGTGTACACAGTCTTGCTGTGACTGCCACCATTTAGGCACATATACCCTGTCCTCTACTTGAGTGGTGCTGTTGCTGGCAGACAGGGCTCTGACTCTCCTACTTCCCAGCAGATGCATCTTCCAGAAACCTTCTTTCCAGGCACTGCAGTTGGTGATGGCCTCTCAGTGGTTTCCCAGGGCAACGGATTTATTCTAGTCTAGGTTTAACCCCTTTTCTTCTTGAAAGAATGGAAGCACATTCTCAGTGCTGGCAGGGAGGTGCAGAGGTGAAGTTGGGAGCAGGAGGGTAATCTTGGAACCCGTATGCTTTTTGTGACTTCACTGAGAAGACAGAACAGGCAATGGTTTTACTAATGACATGTTGCTTTTATGTGATCTGCTCCCACCTTGTTACCTGGGGCTGTTACAGGTGTCTAGATCTGTGTTGTCGATCTGTAACTCATGCATGTGCCGGGCATCTCTACTTTAGTACCTGCCTATCTATGCAGTGAGTATAGGTGCATAGATTTCATATCTGTGAAGTAGCCTTCATCAGTGTTTGCTTGAAAAGGGTGTTGGTTGTCCCCCACCCTACTTCTTCTGGAAGAAGTAGCAAGTGTATTGTAGCCTGGATTCTTCACTGCCAACCTCAGATCAACGGAGGGCAGCACAGCAAGAAATAATTTGCTTGCGTTGCCGCTTTCTTGGACACACACACTTGTGAGTGCATTGTTGCTATCTGTGTTCTTGGGTCAGTCCAGCACAAAATGTTGATGCTACCCCTGTGTTTTCTAGGCAACCCTGCCCTGCTGGCTAGGGTGTTTCTTGTTTGTAGCCTTCAAGTGCCATGATTTTATTCTTTGAATGCAACTAGCCTGTGTGAAAATACCATCTTGCACTATGCTGTATATTGTATCCAGGCTGCTGCAGATGTTCAGACACTCAGTTCTTGGGATCTGTCTTTTTTATATTAGCACGTTGGGTGTATTCTAGCTTAATTTGCTGTTCTAACCTAGGTGAACCTCTGGCAAAAGTCTTGTTTGGAGCTCTCCAAGTCCTTCAGACAGCAATGCAAGTGTATGCTATAGTGATTTACTGGGGTTACATCAGTACAAGTATGTGTGTTAGGTATTTGATTATACTGCTCTTAAGTTTTGTTTTTCACCTTCTGTATTAAATCGCTGAAGCTGAACATTTCATTCTTGTTCAGTGTGGTGTTAAGTAAAATTCATGCTGGAACCCTCTTAATTAGGCAGCAGTTATTACATCTCAGTAAATTCTGTAAAAAAGGATTCCCTTGACAGTTTTTAGACTGAATTATGGAGGTATGCCTAGCCCATTTCTGGGTATTTTCAACAGTGCAGCATATTCATCAAGGCCTTTTAATGAAGGGAGAGGCTGACTGATACTGTGAAGTCAGAAATGGTGCCAAGCTTTTCCTGAATAGTTTAGCTGCTTGGCTTTGACCCAGGCATCGTGGCAATTAAGGCAATACTGATAGACAAGTGAGACTGGAGCTGGGCGGCGAATGAAGTAGTAGTGTATACCTCTCAAATGCAACCTGCTGCATTCACCGTTCCTACGCAGTGCGTGAGCTAACAGTGGTACCAACAGTTGTAGGATTACAGTGGGATTTGAATTTACCTACGAGAATCTGCTTCTGCCCTGCCAGTGAATCACATGCATTCAGTCTGTCACTTTGCTTTTCGAGACAGGGGAGATCGTCTCATGGTGTGTTGTGTTGACTGCTTGTTCCAGGATCTGCTGGTCTCTCTGGCCACTTCTGGCACATAACTCACTGCTCATCCATGGCCATAGCTTGCTGCCCTAGAGCTAGCTTCATACCACTTTCTTCACCAGATTTGTTACCTGCCTTTTCCAGTAGTAGGGAGAAGGAATAATACTGGGTAGTGGTGATCACACAGTGGGATCCAGCTGTACAGTAGCCCATAGCCAAGTTATGACTCACCTTTATGTTAATTGAAATAACTTCTAAACTCATTCTCGCATTGGTTATCATGTGTCTGTTATGCAGTTGAACGTGTTAATTTTTGCGCATACAGTAGACGTGTGCAAGCTTCAGTCATTAGTAGCATCAAAGGTTTAGTTGATCACTTGTACATTTAAAGGTTATTTGAAATCCCTATATTTGGATGCTTTCTGATCTGAATGTCATCTTCTGTGTGATACTGGAGGTACTCCTGAGCTTCAGGAGTTCTTTGTGTTACAGAAACCTTGTTTTTTGCCTGTCATGTGCCATTTCATTTGCAGAATTAAAAGAATTAGGCTTTAGACTTCTTAGGCTCACGCAGGATTTCTTTAGCCCAAATACTGAGCCTAATATGAAGGGTTAAAAGGAGGGAGAATGTTTCTTGTCCTGAGGGTTTGACATTCAAGAGTTCACTTTCTCTCATGATGTGTCCTGGCACTATAAGGCTGGGTGAGATCCCTCAACATTGTCATTACATAATTCATGTTAATAACTTCAGTCAAATCTTGAGAGGACCTTCCTCAGAGGAAAGAATGGAAATCTCCTGGGAAGCCCCAGGTGGAAGCCCGTGGTGCCTTGCCTGTCCAGAACACCTAGACTGGAGCACTCTTGTCCTGATTTCCAGAGTGATCTTGGTATCTCACAAATATATGTTCTAATCCTCTTGCATTGTCTTTCAGGTATAAAGATGATGTTGATAGTCCTACTGAGGAGAATGGGAAGCAGAAGGTCCTGTACAGCCTGGAGTTCACATTTGACGCAGATGCCCGTGTTGCCATCACTATCTACTGCCAGGCTACAGAAGAGTTTGTCGGTGGCATGGCAGTGTAAGTCCTGGGCTTGTGGGGGTGTGGAGGGATACAGGAGCTCTCAGGTGATGAGCCTGTCAAATGTCTCTCATTAATCACCCCTGAGGGCAGTGCTACCACAGATGGTGGAGGGGGAAATCTCTTCTTTTTCTGTTTTGTTTTATATATTCTGATAGCTTTGAATATTACTTTCACTTCCCTCCCCACATAGCCAATATCCTTTCTTGTTCCCTTTTTGGTTTGTTTTTTGGATGTGGGGAAACCATTCTGTGTGCAACAGAGGAGAGGAACTCACAGCTGTATGCTTTGTCAGCAAGATGTTCTATGAAATTTAAAAAAACCCACCACCACCCTTCCCTTCAAATGCTGCCTGTTTTTTTCCAGATCACCTAACTCACTGGATTTCTGTGTTCCCTGTGACGGGAGCATCTGGGCCACCAAAGTTCAGTTCAGTCTGACATTTGCATAGTAAGTCTGTGGAACTGAGGCCCAACTAAAGCCCTGTTTGGGATAAATGACCACCTCAACACAGGCACTTGGGAGATGGTTATCAGGAGGATTTACTGCCTGAAACCCTGTCTGTGTTTCCTGCCAGGTACATGTATTAGTCTTTGGCTAGCTGTAGAACAAATGGTCAAAATGTCATCTGTGGAGTCTTTCTCATATTCTGGTAGCACATCCCTACAGACTTTAAAACCTTTTTATCTAAATTGGCGCGTTTAAACCATTCCAATCATCACTGTATTGCGTAAGACCATGAAAAATTTCCTCTCTGTATTAAGAGCTAAGGTGATAAAACATGCTCTCTTTGGTGTGAATTGGGTACACGAGCTGCTGATACGTTATGGCAGGCTTCCGATGGCCATGGGACAAAGAATTCTTGTTGTTCTATGGGTAAAGGAAGAATCAGGCTGCAGAAGCTCTTGGCTTCCTCTAGTAGAGGCTTTTGGCTGATCAGCGGCTCTGTGCACGTAGTGCTGACGGCTTCTGCAGTAGTGCTCTGGATTTGGGGGTAAATGTACATTTTATTGAAGGGATCTGCAGAGGTTTCAGCAGAGAGAAGTATGTATGCAAACCATAAAATGGCTTATGTGTTTTATGCAAAGTATAAACATCGCAGTAATGATGGATGGATAGTGTATTTTTAGAAATGAGACAAGCTTAATGCTCCCATCCAGATGTGCATTCCTCCAAACTGGAGGATATCCTGATCCAGAACGTTTGTTCAGGCCCCTTTTTTTCTTCTGTTGAAGCCTATGGCTGCCTTTATTTTGGGGACGTAATAAATTAGCTCCTTTTAAGTGCTTGAAAAATATCTCTCGACAAACTCTGAAAACACTTTCTATTTAGATCCAGATTTTCCTGAGCAGAGCTGAATGCAGCAGGATGTCTTAGAAATCCTGATGAAGTTTCCGTGTTCTGTCTCTTAGGTCCTTAGGTTTCCTGTGAATTTAGTGCTAGTGAAGGTGTTGGAATGGCAGCCTTGGAGATTGAAGTCCTCTTTTCCTAATACAGGTACAACGTGGAGAGGTGGCCAGTGTCCCTTGTGCTGCCCTGCAGTGTTCCTTGTTTTTTGGCCTAAGGAGGAAAACCATCTGTGGGCTAATGGGGAGAACTGAGGGCCTCTATGGCCAGGGTGGATGTATTTATATTGCCAGACTTCAGCTGTGGCTTGAATCAGCAAGTCTTGTTTTAAATCATTGGTTTTAATCTTGTTTTGCATATTCACTTCTTGGTTTATATTGAAGGAGAATTTGTCACTGGTCAGTAGCAATGAAACATCTGCATCTACAACTCAGTGTAAGCTTCATATCAAACTTTGTGCTACATTTTACAAAGACCTTGGCTGTAAAGAATATGCATATAGTTTAAAATGTATTTTTTCAGACTCCTAGTTTTGCATTTTGTTATGTCAAAATGGCAAAAAAGTTACTCTAAAAAGAAAAGATACTTTTTTTTTTAACCTGTGTCTTGAACCAAGCTGTGTTGGGATGGAAGTGCAACTGCATCACCCAAGACCAGCAGTGTAGCATTCTTGTTGGTTAAACTGCTCTGTTAGACTCTTAAGAGACTGTCTTGTCAAGTTGTACCTTGAATTGAATAATTGCTTATTATACTTACCAAACGTAACTGTTTCTGGATAGAGTGTTTTCAGTCTTCTGTAACTAGTAGCTCTCCCCTCAGAACTCTGTTGGTTGATTGGAGGAGGAAAACACAGTTTCTAGTTCACATAAGAACACGTTTTACTGAAATTTAGTGCCATGCACTAAGCCAGTGACTGCCACCAGGGCTGTTGTCTGTTCTTCAAAGCTTATGCAGCAAACATGAGCTATCTAATTGCTCTTTAAATTTAATTTGAACAATTCCTAGGTAGAGTTTCTGAAAGTTAATACAACTGTCAAATTCAAAGAAAAATATAGTGTTTTTCTTTAAATATGAATTTTTTAATCCACCCTGTCCATGGTTCACTGAGAGATGGATCTCTGTTCAGATGGTGGAGAGGAAGCCTTTCTTCATGAACCCTGCCTGCCTCTGCACGAAACCAGGATCGGTAGTCAGTGGTCGTTACCTTGCTAACGAAATGTAGCTGACGATACTGTGCTGCCCTGCTAGGGTGGCAGCAGTCCCCGGTGCACTAAACTTTCACGTCAAAAGTCAAAGCACTACTGATGCAGCTCTTGCTTCCACTGCTGGCCTTTTATTTAATAAATCATGCTTTAATTTCCCCGTAGTATAGGAGTGATGAACTGTCTGTCTCTGCTCTGCAGTTCTTGGACAATAAATGTTATGTAAGTGTGGGGTGTGGGGGGCTGCACCAGAAACCAGGGAACCTTTTGGAAAGCATGATCCTGATTTCATGCAGATGTGTAGGTAATAAGGGCTGGGGAAAGTGAGATACAAATATAGACTTTATAAGCTGCTTTAATTCAACCCAGGCTATTTTTCCATGTGGAAGTGGCTCATGAAGCACGTCTTGGGGCTAGTGCAGCTGCCCGAAGTAGACATCTCTGCTTCTCTGGATTTGCTGGCTGCTAGTAAAAACCTTTTGAAGCTCTGATTTCAGCTTTGCAAAGCAATTCTGAAAGGGCAGTGCTATAATTACTTAGATTTATTCCTTTCAAATTCTAGTGGAAAAAAAAAATCTGGGCTGCATTCTTAGAGCTCTAAGTGGAGTGAGTGCATTTTTAGTGCACTAATAGGAATGCAGCTTCCCCCTGCCTGAGCTGGTAGCTTTTTCCTTTTTCTCAATTTCTTCTGGTGCTAACAGCTACATTCAAAGAACAAGCCTGTGCAAAAGCTGCACTGTGTATAAATTAAAAACTTCTTCTGTTGCCGTGTCCAGCACTTGATGGGGAAGAAGATGCTCTTTAAAGTAAACTACTTTTTTTTTCCACTCTCTTAAATTGATGCTAAAATCCTAAAATGGGAGAAACTTTCTGGACCCTTGTCAAAAGCAGAAATTTTCTCCTAGTCCTCAGCCTGCAGCATGGCTCCTTAGAAGCGCTAAACAAGTTATTCTTGCTTCTCTGCTGAAACAACCGCCAATCCTGATAGTATCAACACTCCTGCTCCTGTGAAACTCCTGCTAGGAATGCTGTTATGTTCATACAACTTGGGGTGGGATGGGGGGAGGGAAGGTGGCTCTCCCTGAGCAGACGCATTGCTTGTTGTAGAGCCTCTGCTCATCTGAGAGCCACAGCGCTCTGTGTGTCAGGGGTCTGCTTTCAGGATTAGCTGGTCTCCATGACCAAAGGGAAGCCTTTCTCTCTGCAAGCCAGAAAGCTTCCTCCTGGAGTTGTTTG
Source organism: Ibycter americanus (assembly GCA_035590275.1). Taxonomy (NCBI): domain Eukaryota; kingdom Metazoa; phylum Chordata; class Aves; order Falconiformes; family Falconidae; genus Ibycter; species Ibycter americanus. The sequence goes on from JAVJGI010000050.1 coordinate 38,542,636, forward strand.
GGCTCTGTTTAAAAGCTGGTGGCTTTATCAGTATGTGCTGCCTGTCCTAACTTGTCTCAAAGGAGTGTTCAGCAAGGCTTTCCCAGGTAATCGTGCTGGGAGATGTGCTCAGCTATACCATTTCCTAGCCAAGAACTTGGGAACACGTAGCTCCCAACTGCTGCCTGCCTCTTGTCCTGCACTCTTGAACTCTGTTTCACCGGGAGCTGTATCGTCACCACTGTGGGACCACAGTTGACCAGCAAAGTCTGAAGGTGAAGGTGTGGCTGTTGGTGATTGTAGAGGTGTCTCCACCTCTGCAGCCCCATGCCCAGGGGAAGGTACCTAGCACTTTCTGGTGCTAGTGCAGAGATCTGTAGAAGCCTCTTGGATGACATGGGAAGGTAGTTTAAATCTAGAGGGGACTGCTTCTCTCACCTTCTGAATGCCTTTTGCCCGGTCACTTTGTGGTGAGCCTAAAGATTCTTCAGAGTAAAACACATCAGTGTTTTGCACCAGCTGGTGCATTACCCCCAAGGGTAACAGAGGCCAGATCTGCTGATGTCCACAGTCTCTTTAATAGCATGGAATTAGCGGTGACCTGCGTCTGAACAGCTGAAGACCCCCAACATCCTCAGTTTTATTTATTTTTCTGGTTGTGTCTGTTTTCTTTGGTTCTGGAAATCAGCAAATTGTTATGCTGTGCTTCTGTTCCCTGTGGCAGTCCCCGCAGTGAGCTTTGGCACAGCGTCTTCCCTGAGGATCCACTCTCATCTTTGGTTAGTGGTGGATGTGCTCTTAGGGAGTTGGTCTGTGATCTGGCTGGCCTGAAGCGAGTGGTATTTCTCAGTTTGTCCTTTCCTTTGGCTTCAGTTTCCCAGCAGCTGGGTAGAAAGCAGGGAATACCCTGGTTGGGGAAACCACCATAAGAGCTTGACTGCTCACCTGTGAGGACAAGTCTTGTCTTGCTCAGTGTCACTGAGGGACAGCAGTACCTGTCAGCTTCAGAAACGTCCTATAAACAAAGAGAAATCTGCTGTCAGAATCTGTGGTGCTAACTGGGTGTTAAGGCTAGCCAGTCGGAGAGGCAGCTCCGTGCCTGTGGTAGAGGTGGTTGGCACATGCAGCAGGGAAGGGTTCAGCCATCTGGACCGAAAGGTGATGGGTGACCGGGGTGGGCCCTGTCTACATGGCATGAGAATCTCTACCTTAGTGTATAGGAGGCACAAACATGCAGCTGTGTGAGCTGTATGGCAACTACTCGTTAGTGACTGCTCATAAGCATGTAATTTCCCCCCAGATAAATGAGAGGGTGCTCTGCGTTGCATTTCCATTGCAGGGCTGGGAGGACTCCTCAGCAGCTCCTAGAGATTAGTTGAAAGACTCCCAGTTCATAGCCTGCCTTCTGCAGTAACAGGTTCATGTGTTCGTACCCTTAGATGTCTTTGGTTTAGGAGACAGGTATGTTTTTTGGAGCAGGCTGCAGAGACGTTCATAGCCTCTTTTTGTGTGTGTTCTGCGAATGCATCCTCTCCTTTTCTGGCAAAAGCCTTGATGTGCACGCTATTAGCCTGTTCCTGGGAGGGCCCCCGGGACTTCTCCAGCTGTAGGTATCCTGCTGACTAGCAGGAAGGATTGTGTAGTTAAAACATGACAGCAGCGGTTGTTTCCTCAGGGGAAGAAGTCAAACCAGCTCTGTAGCTGGAAGCACTTGAAACAGCCAGCTCTAAAGACATGAGCAATCCAGGCAGATCAGGAGCTGATGATAAATATGACATGAGAGGTTTGAGTTTTGCAGCATGTTCTTATGCACAAGATCTTCCTATTTGGATCGAAAAGGTTCTCTTCTGTATCCTGGTAATGTTGCCAAGCTCTGTTTTCTCATTAGAAAGAGAAAACACAATGAAAATAGGTCAGGCTAGCTCTGCAATCCTTGTCCTTTTTCAGGTCTGTGTTGTTTGTGTTGCTGATGCACAAAGGGGTGTACTGGATATTTATTTATTTTTAAAATCTCATTTCCTTGTTTGTTTTGCAATGCCTGCTACACTCATCGCAAATATCCTACCACGGTCTTTTAAGCTGACGGTGGACGTGACACTGCAACGATTATATATTCTGTCTGCATGTGGACATTTGAATAGTTGGTTCACAAAATGAAATCCAACTGAAACGGGTAGCTCAGCACACGGCTGTTTTCACTAAAGCTTGCATAGGAGAGACGGAGTCACTCAGATATGCCTTTGGTTATTTAATAGCCTCTGTCTATTCAGGGCCTTTGAAAGGTGCTCTTGCTGCTTTTGGCTGCAGACTGTGGTGATTAATATGAATTCTTTGTGCAGAGGGATTTCTTCTGTGTGAAGAAATGGGAGGCGAGTGCTGTTTTTTGCTAGGCGCAAGCCTTTATGGCCAAAGCCTGCTTTGATCCAGGCGGACACCAGTCCCCAACGGAACGCTGTAGTGTGCAAAGTTCATAGGCTGGAGAGCTAAATTCTATAGATTTCACCAAGCAGACAAACCCTCTGTCTTTAATAAGAGTTCTGGCCTTTGTGCCGCTCTGTGTAGCTGTTGTGTAAGCTGCCAGCTTTGAAGTCTGGCAGGAGTCATGAGCACGGTGCTCTCACCAGTAAGTTCAGCGGCTGACGGCAGACCTCTGCGTGTGCGGAGGGGTAGGAGCGGCAGGGTTTCAGCTGCGTGGTAAGGTGTTTGTTTCCTCCTGGCCTGGAGTGGAAACTCAGTCCTGGGAGGAGAAGCCTGGCAGGGGCTGCAGCGCACCACCTAAGCACCCGGTTGACTCCAAACTCTGTGTGGGAGCCTCTCTGGGCTGGCTCTTGTCTAACTGACTGAGACCTGGGGCTATGGCCACCTTATATTTTGGTGGTGTTTCTTTTAACAGTAAAAGTCGCTTTGAGTTGAGACACTTGTTCAACTGCCCTCTTCCCCAAAAGCTGACCTGTGAGATACTGGCCCAAAATGAAAGGGGGAGTGTGTGGGTGGGAGAGGAGGGGGGGGCAGCATGCTTGCTCCACATCAACTCCAGCAGAACACACTGGCTCCCTCATCATCACCTGTAAGAGGCCATGGAGCCTGCCAGGCACTCATGGCCTGCAGCAGTGGAAGAATTGGTTCCCGAGTACCCTCTAAAGCTCTTGTATAACTCTGCTTTCAGTAACTCTGCTTTCTCCTCAGTTCACTGCACATTGCCATGCAGTGTGCGCAGCTGTTACTGAAGGAAGAGGACTCTTACTTTGTCCGCAGGCTCTTCAAAGGGAAGACTGTCTCTCAGCCGTTACTAGTCAAAAGCAGTACCTTGGGGCAACGCTGCTACTTGCATCCTGCTTTTCTCTGAGGAATGGGGTCTGGGCAGTGCTTGTGTAACTCTGAGGCAAGCTGGCTAGGATCCTTGCTCCGTGCTTCTCGGTCAGGGGTCTCAGCATGCTTGTGGGAACAGGAACCATCTTTTGACTGTCTGAGGCAGCCCCAGTGCCAGGCAGAGCTGAGCGTGAGGAGCACAGCAGTGAAGAAGTCTGCACGAGTTGGGACCGGTGCCCTGCTGAGAACTTCCCCAGGCGCTGATCGGGATGAGTGAGAGCGGAAAACACCGCCACACGTTTGTGTTGCATCTCCAGCGAGCATGTAGCGACAGAAGTTGAACTGCTTAGCCAGAGGTTCCCAGACACTAGCATGCCACCGGTGGCTTTGGAGCTACTTAAGGTCTACAGGTGCCTGGTATCGAGTCTGGACTGTGTACAGGGAGAAGCCTGCAGGAGCCACAGGCTGAGTTTCTCTGTGCAGGCAGCGAGTGCTTCTTGGCTGATGGTGGAGGAGTGAGACTGGGGAATAATTTTAGTTTGTTTCCCGTTCTCTCAAAAATCACTGTGATGTAGTCACAGGGCTTCTCATCTGCCAGTTCTGTGATACACAGCTGGTTTTGGGGGGTGGAAGGGTTTGACATGGAGGAGGGAGGAATCAGTGTGGAGTGTAAGCTTTGCTTTGTGGGAGTACAGGTGTGTCAAAGAGCTTACAGGAGGAGATGGGCTGCATGAATCCTGAGGACAGAGCTGGGGGCTGCTGCTGCAGTCAGCAGTGTGGTACCTCGCATTGCTGGTGATTCTCATGCTGTCGGGGGTGCCTGAGCAAACAAACAGGTTAAAAAAAATGTGACGGGGGATTTCTGTTTGGTCCTGAGTTACTAGGACAGACCCACTTCTCCAGGGTCCTGAGCTGCCAGTGATTGCAAGATGGTTTTGTTAGACCTCCCATCTGTATGGAGACCTGGCCCGGTGCAGTCTGAGAAATAGCAGGCCAAACATTCAGATTTCAGCCTTCATGCAGGGAGAGGCAGCACATTGCTTCTCTGCTATCTTTTATTCTTAATACATTCTCTCTTTTTCTGTAACGCATGTCCACAGCTCTACAGAGCTTTTCCACTATTGTTTGCTGTAAGCCCACAGCAGCATAGGCAGGGAAGAGAAGACTTAGGAATACAGCAGATGCCAGCTAAAAGGGCTGGGGATGGTTGGAGACCACTTAGACATTAGTATGCAGGGTGCTTGCTTTGTAACAACTTGCCAAATTGTCCTCCTGTGCAGCATGAGGAGTGTGTACTTGTGCAGTGGATCCTTTGCATCACCTTGGAAAGATGATCGATCTCTGTGACAGTCTGGGATCACCAGTACTTCTAGGAAGTTCACCATGCTCTTGGCCCGCTGGTGCTCAGCAGCCTCGGCACTGGCTGCTGACAGGAGGTCTCCAGTGTTGTCTGGGTGTTCAGATCCAAGTCTGACGAGTTTTGGCAATGGGGGCTAGGCAGTGACACAGTTCGAGGCATAAAGTTCACTTGGGGAAGGCTCCTTGACATTTTTGTCATACTTTCAGCTCCAAAAATCTATGCGTACCTGGTTTATTTCTTTTCTCAGGGGCATCAAGTCTATATGAGTATTGTTCTACCTTATCCTCCTTGGAACAGCACTACTTGTTTTCCTGTTGTAGACTGATTTGGGCTTCTAGTGCTGTAAGTGCAGGTCCTCCGGCCCTCCTGGCACTCATGATCAGCATGTTTAAACCCTTTTCCCAGCTCCACTCTCTCCTCTGCACTTTACTTCCAGTAGATTCCTGACTTGCTGTCACCTTAGATAAGCCACTCTTCCATCTCCTGCTTTCCCAACTGTAGAGGGGGAATTGTTCCCCTCTGCAGTGCTGGGAAGCTTTGAGAGTGCCACAAACGGAGCTAGATACAGGCTTGCTCTATTCATTGTGCTTGACAACTCAGTAAATAAAACTTCACTCAATTGCTTGCTCTGTAATTCACACATAAAAGACCTGTCATTCTGATCTCTCCCACACCGTGTTTTAAATGCAAAGGATGGAATGAGACCTTCTAGTAAAGCAGCACTATTTCAGTACAGTACAGAATGGTCTTTGAGGGTAAGGTATTGTCATAAATAACATAACGCACCTGCCTTGGCAGGAAAAGCGGAGTGCACATGGCGAACCTGGCCTTCATCACAGCCTTCCAGAATTTAACATGGATCTTGTGATACTTGATAAGCCTTCTGGATCCTCAGAGAGTGCAGGAACTACAGTAGCTTTTCAGAGAAAGGCAGTAGTTCATGCCAGTGGGGAGCCTGGCTTTTCCTCCTTGGGTTTGAGAGGAATTAATAAATATTCATCATTTTTTGGTATCCAGGTTCTTACACCTTCAGCTGCAAAATGCATCCTAATCATCATGCTTCCAGGTTCTGTGTTACAGTGCTGGCTGGCTTGAGCCCTGGAGGGCAGCACACTGTCTCTGTGAGCTCTTGCATTCTGGCAGCAAGTAGCTGCCAGAGCTACAGCTCTTGAGTGTAAAGTTTCCACAGTATCGCTTAAAGCTGAGTTTCAAGGTTCAGACACGTCCTCTCTAATCACCTCTGCCATCCTCCAGCCCAGTCTTCACATCTGGTGTGATGCTCACTTCTGCAGTTCTTGGTTGACTCTGCCCTGTGGGCTTTTCCCACAGTTTCTACTTCACCCCCTCTGGAAGTGAGCTGCCCAGCCCTCTTGCTCCTTGCTTACAGAAACCAGAAGGCATTATCTCAGATGTAGAAAAGCTTTGTATTGCCATCCCCTTCTGGTGTGCTGCGCTTCTCCACAAAATGTAGTTAGGCTGAAGGAACTTACAGTTTTCCAACCTTTGCTTATGTACCTGGATTTGTAAGCTGTGTCTGTGTTTCAGAACAGCTGAACACCCTCAAAAGTACAGAATCCTGTTTTTCAAGCAAGGATTATCTTTTCTTTGCCTCTGTGCACACTCTGTTAACTGCTCTGCTTGACAGGGCTCTGTACTGAATTGGCCACATCAAATGCCTCGATCTCCTCTGGTGGTGTCTGCTCCGCAGGGCTGGCAGTAGTACTGCCTGTGTTATTGTTTGAGAAATGGAATCAGCAAAATCTGAGGAGCTGGTTGTCAGGGGATCCTGTGTGATATCCCAAGCTGAATTACAGAAAAACTCAGCCTAGAGCTCCTGGTGCTAACGTGGCACCTGTCCCCAGGCTGCCTGGTCGATCAAGAACAGTAGCAATCAAGTTTGAACTGTCAACAAGGCTTTGAGCTTGTAGCTCTTCAGTGTGCAGTGGCTGGAGGCCAGCGCTCTCGCAGTCTCACCGTGTGAAGCTCTGCTTAGGAAGTGATTAGTTCTGCTTAGGAAGTTAGCGTGCAAAAGAGATAACATCCCATTACTGTGACAGGCTGTTACAGTCTTTTTTGTGGGGCTGGAGCTAGACCTGTTTCATCGCTCTTCCGGGAGAGGTTATTGTTTCTGCAATGTAAGCCTCTTGGGCAAGGGATCTCTCACTTTCTCTCTGGTTTGTCAACATGCTCTGAACACACGGTAGCTCAACAACAAAGGCTTTGGTGGTAAAAACAGCTTTAGGTGTTCCCACCCTGCTTTGCAGTTCGCTGCCTCCTCTCCTGTGCCAGAATTGGCATAGCGAGGGGCTGTGCACATCCAGCTCAGAAATTGGCCTCCAGAAAGGGGTGAAAACTTCTTGATTCTGTTTTGCCACTGAAGCCCACTGTGAATCACAGCGCCTGTAGTGATGGTCAGTGGACAATGAAACGTCTCTCATGGGGCAGACAGCACTGGGTGGGCTCTGGGTGCAGAAGATGGTGGATGGTAGCTATGGTCCCATTCCAGAGATGTTCATCCCAGCCTGGCAGGGCTGGTGTTTCACAGTGGCAGGCCTCGAGACAGCTGAAAAATTCTAACTCTTCTCTAGGTGGCTGGTGTGGAGGACTGATTGGTGTCTCTGGTAGTGTTGGTAGCCCTGCAACGTCTCTGGGGAAGCGCATGAGGACGGAGGAGTGAGTTGGACTAGCTCTTGCTTACCAGGGTGATGGCAAGCCAAGCAGTGTTTCTCACTGCAGAGCTGTCCTGTGGAGGCACGGGAGAGCTTTCAGCGCCGGGTTGGGTAGTGCGTTCCCACTGTTAGGTCATTGCTCGTTCTTCCTGGGTTTCCTGCAGAAAATAGGACTGGGCTGGGCTGAAAGCCAGCATTGCCTAGGCCCTGGATTTAGTGAGCTAGCCTTTCCTAGACTGCTGCAACCCACCATACTCCTCTGACACCCAGTGTTTCCAGGCAGGTCAGTATGGATCCAATCAGACCGTGCCTGTCTGCGCTGCTTTCCCTTCCCTGTGCTCACCTTCTTGCTTTGACCTTTTCCCTTCCCTTTTTGTATCCCCACTGAATGGCTTCCAGCCCCTGCCAGCTCTGCCTCTTGGAGCTGCCACTTGTGATTCCTGAATGGTGGACAGGTGTGAATGAATGACAGCCTAGCAGAGAGCAAACATTTGTTATAGCAAGTTTTCTTTCCCCCACCTTTCTTCAGATACAGCACAAAGAATCCCTCTCTGCAGTCGGAGACGGTTCATTACAAGAGAGGGGTAAGCCAGCAATTCTCCCTGCCTTCCTTCAAGATTGATTTCTCAGAGTGGAAGGATGATGAGGTAAGTCTTTTCTCAGTGTCCTCTTCTTCCCACACCCTGTTGTCCCAGAAGCACTGGAGCCATTTAGTGTCGTGAAGTTACGGGTGGAACACGTGCTCTCCCAGCTGCCATGGGATGTTTTGTGGGTATGAGATGAATGGGTCCCTGGGAGGAGCAGGTATGAACCTCCCAGTATGAACTACGGGAACTTGGCAGGTAGATCAGGCGAACTGGGAAGAAACCCAAAGAAGCAACTTTTGATATCGCTGATCACTTGGCACCCCAACATCATGGGTAGGAGAGAGACTGCGGAGACTGGCACTGGGGCTTTTCCTGGAGCAACCTGCCACTCCTCAGCCTTCCTCTCCCTGCCGGCCAAAGAGCTTGTGGGAACAAGTGTCTGTCTTCATCTCTCTGTTGTGGTGGTTTTTTTGTTTTTGTTTTTGTCTTTTTGGCTGGTCCTCTAGAACAGTGGTCTCCAAAGTGGGGTACGTGCAAGACAGTTCATTGGGATGTGGGAAGAACTTCAGTAGTACATGTATATATCTTCTAAATAGTAAATATCCATATATTGGGAGTACATGCTCAACATTTTTTACTGATGGGATGAGTAGTCAAAATAGTTTGGAGACCACTGCTCTAGAAGAGTCCTATTCTGTTTAAGGGCCACATCCTGCATGATTAAGTGTAGCAGTGCAGTGAGGGGGGTGGGGATACTCTCCCTTCTAGGGCAGATTCACACTGGTGCATTAATGCTGAATAAGGGAATGCCTTCCTCCTTTTAGTTTAACCTATAACTGCAAACAGACGAGGGCTTGGTTTTGATTAAGCTCTGTGGTTTTTACTACATAGCAAGATCTGTGGAATCCTATTAATTTTGGTATCTTTGCAAAATTCCAACCCAGGCAGTACTCTCTGCCTCTTCAGCCTCTGAGCTTTGGCCCAAGGGCTTCCCCTGCACATGATGCAGGGCAGAGAGGCCTTGGTCTTTTTCCCTGCTCTGTGCAGAATTGCCAGAAGCGATTTCTGATGCAGAGGAGTCTGTAGCTATTGCTAATATATTTGTTCCTGTGGACCCCTCTCCCAGGTCAACACTGATACAGTGTTCATTTCCTGACCCAAGCCTGTATAAGAGTATTGTGTATGTGAAGCCTGGGGGGGAGAAAAAAGAAAAAAGATACCTACTTATTAAAGAAAAAAGAAAAGAAAAATAAAGAAAATAAAAAATAATCTTTCATGTATTTTGGAAAGACTGAATAGCTATTGTCTTGAAGTTACAGTTATAACTATACTCAGTCCCGTGCCTTAACAAATGCTGTGGCGGTTACCAAGAGCCTGCAGAGTCTGGTCTCCTGATGTCTTGGCTTTTCTGCCAATATATGATTTCACAAGTTCAGCCTACAAAAGCCTGGAGGAGCTGCTTTTCAATCCCTTCTGTCGTCTGAGAGCTGGAAAGTAGGAGCTCAGATCCCTTCTTAAAGAATTGAGAAGCTTAATTTTCACTTTTGTCCTGCCAGCAAGGTTTTAACTCTAGTGCTAAAGTCATGTCCCTTTGACAGCTTAAAAGGAGAGATGCTGTGGAAAAGTAAGCTTCTAGCTCCCTTTGCTTGAATCTGCTGCATGCTTTGTCTCCTCTTTTTTCATCGGTGTTACTGGGAGCTCTGGTTGTGGAGAAAATGTGGAACAAGCACTGCGATTCAGAAGAGTGTCTTCTCCCATTTCAGCTCTGTGTACATATCAGTCCTTGTCCTCTCAAATCCAGCAGAACGTATACCACTAAATCTTCCTAATTGGCCACTGAAATGCAGCACTTTTGTTTGAGACAGCTGGCAGAGTGTTATCACTCAGCTGTGTACAATTGCATGCTTCAGATTGCTTTCCAGCTTTGTTATTGGTGTTGTCCAAAACCCCCAGATTTACTTCATATTTTTGCTCAGTGTAATACTTGCATATGATGTCGTTCTTGGCTGGCCAACAGAAGGGAAAATAATGTTATGTTGGGTTGTTATGTGGAAAGCTTTATAAGTTTACTTTGTCTTCGTAATACACTGGTTCGCTTGCAAGTTATAGTGTATGGCTCGTGTTGAGACAGTTGTTTTCAGGTCCCTAAAAACTAATGTGAAATGGACCCTTAAGGAGGCCTTTTGTTTGAGAACACAGAAGTTTATATCATAAAGCAACCACAATTCTGTGATGTGACTTTCCCTTCAAATGGACAAACAGTAACTGTTGTCGTGCAGTAATAAATCAGAGCAGGAAGCAAAGCAAAACCTTAAGCTTCTTTCAGCAATTTTAATCAATTGTCCGTGATGAATTTTCCCTCTGTGGCATTCCATAATGGCTCAGAAATGCAAGCTGGAAAACAGTGGCTCAATCAGTCTCTTCTATAACAAATACTGAGAGGTTAAATGAGATTTTTGTGTTCGCTCTTTTACTCTGCTGTTTTGGAAAGAGAATAGATTCTGGTAGTTTAAAAGAGGAATAAAATGTAAAACCATCATACAGAGGATGAAAATCAATATCCCTCAGGTTTGAAGACTAGCTAGGTCAAATCATAAGGTCTTCCAGCACATGCTTTCTGTTTGGAGTCAGGTATGCACGTTTGAATGGATGAGTCTGCGTGCAAAGCTTTGTTATGCAGCCAAGAGTTGCTTCTAGAAAGCGCTACATAAGCTGAGTGGCCCCAAAGGCATGCAACCTGCACAAGGAGTGTGCAGCTATGGACAGAAGAGCAGCAGACTAGCAATTCCCTCTTCCCCTTGCACCTCCTGTGGGAGGTTGGTGAGCTGTTGCAGTCCAAAGCACATGCCGGCAGCTCTTGGCAGAGGCACAGCTGTGTGGCTGACCAGGTATATCATCTCCCAGTGTACAGGTATTCATTTCAGGGTGAACATTTAGGTTGTAATTCATTTGAGGAGGTACCATTTTCAGCTGTATTAAGGCTCACGGCAAGGGTCACCTTCCCTCCAGGCCAGGTGTTTTGGGTTGCTCTTTGTGTCAGTGCCAATGGCTATCTTGATAGTTTATCTTTTGAGGGACTGGCTTGAGGAAATCAGGCTGCAAATTATGTTGGAGCTGTGGGGAAATGGAAGGAAGCCCCAAAGCACTACCTGAAGGATGCTGCTGTGCTTCGAATTGGGTCTCAGTTTTCACTGGAAAGCTGGAAACACGTTTACCTGGAGCACCATGGTGAAATGACATCTTTTTCTCTCTTGGAAAAGAGATGAGACAAAAATAGCCAAATCAATGATCAACCAAAAACACCAGAAATCCAGTCTCTGAGCCACTTCTGTTCCTGGCATAAGACAGTGTTTGTAAGGTTGCATTTTTCTTGTGTTTGTAAGGTGACATAGAGCTTTTGAAGTGTTCTAATGAAGTGCAGGGCAAAGGAAGAAATTGAGTCTGTTTTCCTTGCGCTCAAGTGACATCTTAAATTTTCATTCTTGCTGATTAAAAGGTCAAGAATCTGAATTTCCTAACATGCCAAGAGATAGAAATCAGTCTGGTGTTTCCTTAAAGTTTGTGTGAGCTTGAAGTTTTACAGATTTTTCTCTATGTCTTCAAGAACTTCATATATGGAGTCAGGGTTTCTTCTGCGGTGTAGGGAGCATAACATGTACTGCTGTGCTATAACCAGTATATCCTACCATAGGCAAGCAAAATTCTGGCACTAAATACATTTTGAGAAACTTGTCCTACTACAAATCACTCAGGAGACTTCTAGGATGTATGAATTAGTAAGAATTAAATACCATATAAAATTCAAAGGGAGATTCTTCTCTTTGCTAGCCACAGCTGGTGTTTAGTGCTACGTCAGCCTATCTATGTTGTAGTTATTCTGGTTGACTCTGTTTGAAAGGTGGTGCCTGAATTTTAAATGCTTCTGCTCCATTGTGTCCTTTTGAGACCAGGGTCTGGGGACCCGTCAGAAGGAGCCTTCGTTCCCCTGATGTTAATGCTATCTCGAGCGTTGTCTTCAGGCAAGCCTGGTGTGAGTTGTCTAACCTCATCTCCTTTCTTTCCCTCAGCTGAACTTTGACTTGGATCGTGGCGTGTTCCCTGTGGTCATCCGAGCAGTGGTGGATGAAGGGGATGGTAAGCATGGTGGTGTGCTCCCTTGGTCTTCTTCAAAGTCTCCTTGAGGTTATGTGACTCCTTCAGGGCAGGCCACCTGCTGCAATGATGAAAATGTTTTACTTGTAGCAAAGGCCTGGCTGGGGAGCCTTTCCAGAATAAAAGTATTTCAGGAGTTCACCTTAACTTCCCTGTATTAAACGGGCCCAGCTAACCATGGGTTCTTACATAAAAATATGCTTTTAAAAACAGCCTCAATTTTTTACAGGAAAAATGGCCAGGTATTTAGTGTAGGAATGGTGTTTAGGAGAGCTCCTGGCTCTGCCACCAGTGCTAGGCACAAACTGGAGCAAATGACTTCCTTTCTCTTTGGGTTTTGCATTTGCGGTTTGTAAGGCGAGGAGGGTCTTTTCCTCCTCTTTGAGGGGTAAGTTGTCTTCATAAAAGCTATAGCCAGCTAGCTGTAGGGTGGGCCTTCCCCTAGGAATGGTCAGAGAAAAAGAAATGGTTTTAAAATGCTCAAGCACCACTGTTTCACAATATACAGCTTCATTCAGCAGTTTAAAGTTCTCCTGCTTTTTCTGAAGGTTGCTGAATGATTACAGTAAATGAGCATAACCTTTGATGAGAAATAGTGGTGTTGACTTTTTTTAAAGCAGGTTGTCATTTTGGAAAGTCCAGTAAATGTTTAGATTGTTACTCACCTTGCACAGTATTTTCCTTAGCAGGTGTATGCTTTTGGACTCAGGTGTGTTTGTGCTCATTCTGAGTGTTAGCAATAGAGGGCACAAGGAGGTCACATTTTCTCTAGAACGGGGGGCTGTTGTGGTCAGCAGGAGCAGCATTTCACTTCTGCATTTTGTAACGTTTTGTACAAAATTTGAGAATAATTAGAAAGGAAAAAAATCCATTGTTGATTGTGTTGTTTAGTGCAGTCACTTGCTCAGTTTCTTATGTTGTAGATGTGAAAGTGTCCAGAAACTAACTGCATTATTTTGCAGTCCTCCAAACAGAGTGAAATAGAACTGGATGAGCCAATTTAAAATGTGACTAACAAAGCACAGTGCAACATACAGGAAATTACTTCTAAAGTGCATCTATTTTTAGTGATTTCAGGCACTGTTAGTAAAATTGACATATATGTATATTTCTTGACCATAAATATAAAACACCTTCCTCTGTTTATGGAGCTTTTGGCAAGGTACTTGTACTTTTTAATGTTGGGCATGCCTAGAAGGACCAAAAATAGAACAGGAGGCAGGAGGGGAAGCATACATTTATGCACATGCCATGCCCAGTCTCAGCCAATAGTGTACTGTCATCTGTTTTAATAACCTGGAAAGGCAATGGCTTTTAAATCCTCTCCTGTAAAGAATATCAGCGCAAAAATATGTAACACTTGAGCAAGATTTGAGGAAATTATTGAGTATTTTGGTTCTTTTTTAACTGATGGGACAGGAAGGAGCTGGCCTTGTGTATTTGGAGCACCTGGAAAATTACAGCTGGGCTGTAGCTGCTGGTATTAAATAAAATTGAATGGCAAATTAAACCAGCAGTCAGCGAGATGTTGGTTTGGACTGAATTCTGACAGGAGATGTTTGCGTGCCTTGAAGAATGTGAGCTTGCGGTGTTAGCCCTCTGCCATTCCTGCCGGAGGGATTGCTCCCAGGAAAGGGTGCAGAAGCCCTTCAGGGAGGGAAGGTGCTGCACAGGATGGGTCACACAGTTCCAGCCACACACGCTGCTTGAGTGCCGTGGAGCATTTGAAGGGAAGTGATGCCTGTTATCTCTTACTTGGCTATTCAAACTGCAGGGAGGGCTCTGAATTTCATTTACTGAATGAGCTAGAACAGCTTGCTTTTGGCTGGCAGTGTGGGGAACAAGAAGATGAGTTCCCAGTTTTAGCCCTCTTTTCTGCATGTTGTTATGTTCCTGGTTGCACCCAAATTGCCATGACCAATTTCAGTTACCCAGTAAATCTGCAGGCATTGACTCTTTTCTGCCATGTCCTGCTGTTTCCCATTTTTTTGTGCCGTAGTCCAGTGAATGGTTCTTCTTGTTGTCTCTGCCGTTCTGGGGGCCCGAAGGAAGCTGTTGAGCTCCTCTCCCTTCTAGCCAGCATAGGGGTTCTGCCTTCAGCTGTTAACTTTCTGCCACAGAGCTGACAGTAGTGCCTGCCAGCTCTCCTGCCTGCGCTGGGCACAGCCTGGGTACTAGTCGGTCCAGGCACGGCGAGGTGGTTCTGTGCTTTCCCTTCCCTTGGTGACTCCTACACAACCTCTGTCTCCCATTTCCATAGGATAAGTCTGAATATAATTAAGCCAAAGGGTCCAACCAGTTGGAGCTGAACAGAACGTGGGAGTATGAGCCACAGAGGCTGGGGTTGTACCCTGGCTTCCTCTGTTCTGTGTTTGCTGAGGGGGCCATGAATGCAGTACTGAAACCTCTGAGAGCCCCTTCTCAGTGCTGTTGGATGTAGAGGGAAGCCTCAAGTTTGGAAAAAGGAAGATATGTTTGTGTTTGGGGAAAAAAAATCAGAGAAATGGACAGAGATGTTTCAGTGTCCAAAACTGGTATGAGAAATAGATGTTTTATAAGAGTGTTGGATTAGAGTGAAATAAAGTGATAAGTAACATGGCTGAAAGTGCTGCCAATTGCTGTTAAACCAGATGGATTTATTAATCTCTGTGATAAATTCAGGTAATTAAAAACATGAATTTGAGGAGAGAGTAGAATCTCACTGAGCGCTTTGTTTTACTTTCCCTTTACAACCTCTGCAGACAAAGTGGGAGAGTTTGGAGCACCCGAACTGTTGAAGGCATGTCTGTGTAGGGGCCCCCACAGAGCCCAGCAGGGTTTTGTTCTTGCTCTGTAGGAGTGGGAGATGAACCAACCTGACAACCAGATAAGAAAAGTTTTTAAATTTCAGGAGGAGATGAAAATAGAACAGATGGTGGTTTAGCAATCGTGAATTGGACTAAAATTCAGCTCGGAGTAATTTTATGCTTGTGCTGTTTTCAAGGTTTAACCAGGATTGCTCTTTCTTTTTGCAGTGGTGGTTGAGGTGACGGGTCATGCCCATGTTCTTCTGGCTGCATTT
Source organism: Ibycter americanus (assembly GCA_035590275.1). NCBI lineage: Eukaryota > Metazoa > Chordata > Aves > Falconiformes > Falconidae > Ibycter > Ibycter americanus. The sequence continues at coordinate 38,557,753 of JAVJGI010000050.1, forward strand.
GAAAAGGTACACGAGTTCTTTTTCCCCCCCCTGTCCCTGTGCATGTAAACACTTCCATGGGTCATTAGTTTGTATTTATATAACACTTAGCACAATGGAGTCCTGGCCGGTGACTGGGGTTCCTGAGTGCTGTTGTAGTACAAATAATTGCTTGCAGCAGCTGCTGTGCAGCCTGTAATTACCATTTGTACCTGAGCTGGTCACTCAGCTAATTGTAGCTGGTGCTTCCTGTGTGTGTGGAGAGGGCATGCCTCGGTGGCTGTGATGTTTGAGGGTGGAAGGTGTTGACCGTGGCTGCTACTGTGCAGTGCTCCAGGGCCTCGTGATCTCTTTGCAGAACCGGATCTGCTGTGTCCAGACCCTGTTGCGCCATTGTTTGGCCGTAGTTTACAGGTAGAACCAAGCCCTTTTAAAGAATTAGGATGCATCCTGCATAAAGACTTTGAGCTCCACTACTTTTCAGTGGCATTTTTGATGTAGCTGACCGCTGCCTACATGGTAAGGCTAAGCCAAGCACAAGCCTCGATAACAAAAGCTCTTCCCATGATAATTGGACCCTGAAAACAGTTGCAAGATCCATAACCACACCATGTTTTGTCTGCTTGTGGTAATACTGCAGACACATAATCCTGGGCAAGTGATACTTGTAGTGTCATGCCAAGATGAGGCAAGAGATGCTGGAGCAGAGCTGGGCATGTCGAGGGGAGCAACATCAATGCTGTGCTGTTAGAAATTCTCCAGTTCCAGGCTGGCATGTGGCTGACTTCTGTTTCTCAATCTGCTCGGTTCCTGCCATATCCCTGAGCAAGTTGCCAGCTCTTATTCTGTTCCTCCTAGGTGGATAATGTGAATGGTGACAAGCTGAGTCAGAGGGCATGGGAAGCACAGTCAGTCCTAAGGAAGCCCTGAATAGGTAAAGATTAGGGCTAATTCCCTAATTAAGCTTGGAATAGGTAAATTCCACCTACTGTACAGAACCTCTGAGCTCTCTGGATGCACAAAGGTGATGGTGAAAGCCCCCATAATATTCAGGGAGCTGAATGAGGTGTGCAGCAAAACTGGGACCCAACTAAACATGGTCAAGCCATTCTATCAGTGCTGGATTATGTCCCCTGTTCAGGTCTAAGCTCAAGGATTGAAAGTGCTTCCCTTTTTTTTTCTAGTCTGTGTGTGCTGTGAGAGGGAGATGTTGCCTGGTAGGGCCAGTTTTTATTTCTCATCTTCCCCTGAATGCTTAAAACAAGATCAAAATCTTTCTTTTTATTAAAAATCACAGGGCAAAGTATGTGTTGAGTTCTTTCTCCTCCTTGTTTGATTAAAATGTATTCCCCATCCTTAGAATAATTGCAGCTTTTGAAGTGTAGGTCTAAATCCAGAGGAGGTCCTTGCTAATAAGCACTGCTGCTGATCACCAGAGCATGTTCAGAGGACAGACAGACCAGCAGGCCTTGGTAACTTGCTATTTATATGTATCTTTAAGATCAGAATAGTAACCTTGATGCTATGCCTGGTCTGGCCTTGCAGCCCTTCCAAAGGCAGAAACTTGGCACTTTGTGTTTGCCTGGAGAACAAGACTGTTTTGTCTTTTGGTGCAAGGTTGTTGTCCCTTCCTTCTGAAACTCCTTCAGCAAACAGATGCATATCTGCAACTGTTCACAGCAGCAGGGCCTGCTGGGGCTTTCCCTAAGTCTTCTTTTCTGCTCTCTAGACTGTGACAGAAGAGTTGCTTTCTTTCAATTTAGTTGGCACTTGTGGGTGATGGAGAAAATAGAAATAGCACACTATTCCTGGCACTAGTTCTGACACTAGGTATATACAGAATGGTCCTGGCCATGCCTGCTGCCACTGAACAAATGAAGGGCTCACGGTGCTCCCTGCGGCTCTGAAGATGGTAATGTGGAGCATGTGTGACTTGTTTGTGACTCCATCCAGTGGACAAGCCTTGTTCTCAACCTCATGCCAGCCCCCTGCTCTCTTGAGGCTGTGGCCTCAAGAGTGGCTCTGTAACTGGATGTTATTTAGAATGTTAACAGATATCCCCCGCCAAGTCTTGCTGGACTGGCTGAAGAAGTGTTTGCACCCAGTTGGACTGCTTGCAACCTGAAAGTATCCAGTGTGCCAGGGGATTTTTGTGTATGCTCTGACCCACTTCAGCCAGGTTTAACTTGAGCCAAGTCTGTCGAGCTCTGCACTGGAGCAGACAAGGAGCACTGCCATACCCTGTTCCACTAACTCTGCTTATAATGATTGTCATTCAGGCTGTCCCAGTTAGACATATGCCACCTCCCCTTAACTAGAAGACACCAGCTCTGATCATGAATCTGTTTTACTCTTAATTTGTACTCTTCAGCTATTTTAATGCATTTCCTTTTTTTCCTGCTAGCACGTTGATGGCAGTTTTTCTGTGAAGCCTTTAAAACAGAAGCAGATCGTAAGTACCTGTTCCCTGTCTACTGCTTGATTAAAGACCTTTGCTGGTGTCCCACAGGTGCTCTGCTGTACCCAGTGGGAAGCTCTGGTGTTAGTTCACTGAGAGCCTGAGATCTCCCCTCATTAGCTCAGATATCACAAGCAAAGGCAGTGGGCTGCTGGCAACCCTTAACGTTGGGTTGTTTGTTGCACAGCCCGATGTGTGTGTGTGTGGGGCAAGTGTGGCGGTGTGGGACTGGCAGAGCAATGGTGCAGGTCTCTTGTGCTTTTCTGGGAGGCAGGCACTATGTGTAGATCCAGTCTTCCCTATACGTTCCTGCCTTGCTGGCATTTGGTGCTTCTGGCAAAGCACGTTAGTGATGCTGCCATGACTCTATAGGTGTAAGTAAATTAGGCTTGCGTAAGTGTTGTATGTGCTAAGTAGTATGAAGCACATCTGGTCATTGAACACTGCCTGATGTCCTTAGGTTCTGTGTTTTGTGGTGTGGAAGGGTACTTTGCATACTCCCAGTGTCCCATGTGGAGGCTGAAAACTGTTAGCTTTCCACACGTGTGTGTGTGTGTGTGTGTTAAGATATTAGAAGATTGTCTTCTCCCCGCACAAGCTGCCTCGTTGGGCCCGTGGTATCTTTGGAGCAGCCCCAGGGAGTGAAACCTTTTAGCTCATCTTGCCTGTCTCCTGCGAGTATCCTGGTACTTGAGCATTCACAGACATGGTCTTGCTTTGAAGCTGTTGTTTATGTACCAGACTGCACACATTATGAAGGGAAGGGAAGAAGGGAGACTGGCAAACAGGGAAATGTCAGGAATCTGTAGCCCTTTTTTAACCCATCCTGGTGTGGTATGATGCGCAGAAGCTGTGTAGTGCCTTGTCAAGACTGAAATCGCATCCAGTCTTGCATAGAGAGAAGTACATAAGCACCTGCAAACTGCTAAGATTGCCAAGAATTTCAGCTTCTGAAAGGAAATCTGGTAGTGATCCTGCCACAAGGATCAGCTTGAAATGTGATGGAAAAAGAGATGAGATTTTGGTGGTCGATCCCTTCACTTTTAAATGTGTGCTGTGCTTCTGTTTTAAATGTGTTTGGCTTCAGGTGCTTGTAATTGGCTAGGGTTTTCTGATCTGAATTAAAAAGGCTTTTACTACCAAGAAGGTCATTAAGTGCCTTGATTAGACACTTTTTGCTCTAAGATGTTCCTTCCAGTCCCCAGGTTAGAAAAGAGCCACTAAATATCAGTTAATTGTGTCAAAATTGCGTTCGGTAATTCACTATCTGCCTCACCAGTGCTGTGCAGGGACTCGCAGCCTGTCCTTCAGACTTGCTTTGCCCAGTGACAGCAACGTTAGCCCTCGCTGCTAGAGCTTCCTCCCAGTGCTAGTGGTGAGTTAGTTACTTGCTGCTCCAGCCTGACGTCTGTTCTGAGCCCTGTGTGTCCTAGACTGACCTGCACTCCCCTCTCTTCCTTGGTGCTTAACTTGGCAGTGCTGCAGCATGATCTCCTGGCTAGCTGATCGATCTGGGTCCCACGAGTATTTTTAATGGAGACAGAGGCTGTTTCGGGAGTCTATTGAGCGTGTGAAGGCAGGTTTGTAGTGGGAACGTCCAGAAGAGCCATGCTCTGAAGGGAGAGCTTGTGCGCTGTGCTGGAAGAGGCTGCCTGAGCGCTGAGGGAGCAGAGCAGTGTGATGCCAGCAGTTCCTTTTTCTCACATATTCTTCTGATCGGAGAAGAGCATTTGTAAGCTGATGAAAAGCTGCTCATTTATCCTGCTTGTGGGTTTTGGGGTTGTTTTGTTTTTTTAAAAGCAGTACTTACATGGCTGTGAGCTCTCTGAGTCCATGTTGGATTACTCTGCACACTAACACAGTGTGTGTACCATTCTCCATTTCGCTCTCCAGACTCCCCAAATGGAGGGCTGTCTTGCTTGGAAGTGCTCTCCAGGGAAGTTGCCACCCTACCACAGTATGGTTAGCTGACTCCTGCAGTGAAACAGTGTGTGCTTGTCTCTCTTTACTGGCAGACCGTGTAACCTTCCCACTCAGTGTTTGGTTGCGGGGACTTTTTTTTTATTGGCAGTTTGTAAAATGTAATGCTTATATGTTCTCTCCTATGGCTTTTAAAATAGAAGGAAGCTCTTGCTAGAAGAACACACAGTACCACTGCAACTGAGGTAGCATCTGCACCCATAAGAGCATAGAGCAGAGGTATAGAGTATATGTCTGGAGTAAACCATCTGTATAACACCATACATTCTTCACCATCACCGCTTTTCTTTTGCCCTCCCCTCCTTGCCATTGCCAGGATTGCCAGGTACCTTTTGTGTGCATTGATCTAAACCTCCTTGGGAGCAGGAAGCAGCAGCTAATGAGCTGAGCTGCTTTGTTCTCTCACCTGAGATCAGTTATAATGCAAGTACCGACCTGTTCAAAGAAATTCAGCATGGATGAATACAAACAGATGGATCAACAGAAAAACATGACCTGGACTTGGCTGGTGGCTCCTGTGTGCATCAGCTGAAGCTGTATATAGCAATAGAAGCCTTTGGAAGGATGATGTGGTGTGGGATGGGTTGGAGAAGCGTGAAGGTGAAGGACTGCACTGTGTACAATCACCTACTCCTTGTTTACTCCTACTCTTTTGAAATGTAGAGATCTTTCTAGTAAGAGCCATGTTGCACTGCTCACTCTTTTTCCTACGGGGACATGACATTCTCAGGAGGATTTTTAGAGGCAAGCAGTTAAAACAAATGCAGACTCCTGCAGAGGCTTTTGTCTCTTCCTTCCTGACCTCTTCTTTGCTTTGACCTGACAACTTCTGCACTCACCGTCACTCATCAGGATCCTCTGAGGAGTCAGGATGCTATATACAAGACTGTCTTTGAAATGTCAAGTTACAAAAGGACATCTCCCGCATAATTGTTCCCAAACTTCCTGGGTGAGTTGTGAGCTGCTGCAGAGGATTTTGCTCAGCAGTCCAACAGCTGACCTCATTGCCGTGAAATGCCGGCCTAGAACAGATTGTCTGTAAGCTGCATGCTGAGTTAAACAGGGAGACTCTGGAATTAGTTTGTTAAAGCTGCTGCATCCCAGCTCAGAGCATTTCTGAGTTGGCAAACGGGCTGGATATAGCTAGCTCCTGCCCCCATCTTGGCAGGTGACATCTTCTGCAGCACTGAAATCCCATGGCAAAGCCATTGCTCATCTGAGCACGTGGCTTGACAAAAGGAGAGGGGAGAGGCCAATTACGTACAGAAATGCCAAAAGCTCTGGGATTGATGAGCTGTTGAAGCACTGGGTTCCCAGTGGCTTGGCTTCACTGCATGGTGCCGACTGGACAGTTACTGGAGATGGCAGAAAAGCATTTCCTTCCCCTGTTTGTGAGATGTGTCGGTTTGATACCTTGCAACCCCTTCACCCTTTTACCTGTTGTGGGGTTTTGTACAGAGGAACACACGCTACTCTGGGGAAGCTGCTGTGTAGCACTAAATCTTGGGGGACCGGTATCTTTGTGCATCCTTGTAGAGGGTGCTCCTCACAGCTCTAAGTGTCTCGTGCTGTACTTGCTGGCTAAGCTAGGGAACAGGAGAGAAGACCCCACGGTGCAGAGGGGACTTGCCTTGTTGGGACTTGAACCGTGAGCCTTTCTTGCCTCAGTACTTTAACTCAGCTGCTCGGGGGAGTTTGCAGGCAGCTGCCAGTGTCTGCGTAAAGGCATGGCCTGGAGGAGTATGTCTCAGGTTTGGGACATACTTGCACCTGTGCCTAGAGCACTTTCTGCCACCCCACACCCCAATTTAGAGTTGCCGCCAAGGGCCTGGGGATGGTAATAAATGACACTACACTGATGTAGGGTTGTCCCTTGAGTGCTTCTCTTGCTAAGGGAGGTGGTTTGTCTGTCTTCAGTAGCTTGACCTTATGCTCCCAGGTGATGAACGGGGAAGTGATGTGCAGCCATTGATGTGCCAGTAACAAGCTGTTGGCACAGCACCTCTGCTGAGGTTACAAGGATAGGTGGAATTTCATCTTGGTTAAAGCTAAGCAGTACTTCACAGAAGGGAAGGACTGTGTGAGGCTGAGTACCACTGATTTATTTGAACTGTGGGTGCATATTGCCTCTTGATCTCTGAGACAAGCAGAATACTTGTTGCGTGGATGATTTTGATATGACAAAAGTGGTTGCTTGGGCTCCCTGCTCAGACCAGACAGGGTGGGCACCACTTCTTGAGCAAGGAGACACTTATTCTCCCAGCTATCCTTTGCAGTATTTGTTTCTGTTAACTTTTATCATGTAGCTATAGGGGAGCTGGCTGTTGTGGGTGTAACGTGGACATTTTGACACAGGGAGGGAGGGGAGGTGGTCACAAAACAGCAATGACAGAGCAGCTGGCACTCCAACTGTTGTCTTCTTCCCTAGGTTGACCGAGTGAGCTATCTGCTTCAGGAGATCTATGGCATCGAGAACAAAAACAACCAAGAGACCAAGGTAAAGGCGCTCAGGAAGCTTGTGCTCCCTGAGCTGGGGGTTTCCAGCCTGCACCTTCTGCTTTTGAGCTTAACTGTGGGGCTTGGCAGGGCAACATGGAGGTGCTTCCCAGAATGACTGTCAAGTCTGTGTCATTCCTGCAAGCACTGAAGAAGCTGAGTGATGACAGGTCCTCACTGTTGTAAGGCTCAACAGTCGGTGGAGTTGTGCTGAGGTAATTTTAGATAGGGTGAGACTCTTGAGGATGTTCCCTGGGGCTGGGATTGCTGGGAGGGAAGGGCATCAGTGCCCCGTGGGTGTTTCAGAGCACTGATTTTTAAGGCTTGTAGAGACAGCCGTGGGCCACTGTCGCTGCCTCTCTGCAGTCAAGGCAGTCATGCCTGGCATCTGTGCTTTGCTCCTCTGGCTCCTTCATGTTCTCCTGTTGGGGGAGAGGCTGCATGTTCCTGTAGCGCTGCAGGGGAACTGAGCTCTCTAGGGCTTGCCATGTCCAGAGAGCAGCCTGCATTCCGCAGCAAGAGGGAGCACAGCATCACTAAGGGATGTATATGCCAATGCCATAAGCAGAAACATTGCCCATCTTTAGGTAGCAGCTTCTGCTGAATCCCAGCTTGCTGCACAGCCCCATGCAGATTACGTGACTGCTTTATGCTTGCTTTAGCCTTATGTGGAGCTGCCCTTTGCTGCCACCTGGGCTGCAGAGTGTACCAAGTGCTGGCCTCGGGATCAGACCACTCTGATGTGTGTAATGCATGATTTGCAAACAGAGGAGCAGCCACAGAGCAAGACAAGCAGGATTTCCTCTGCAAGCAATGCAGTGTCCTGCCCAAAGCATCCTGTGATCTCTTAGCTGCCTGTGCCAACAGGTAGTACCTGAAGAGGCAGGATGGAGAAGTCTTTTCAAAGATTTTTCTTGCACAGGATCTATATAAGAGGATTGAAGGCTTCTGTCTGGGCCATCCAGGGTCTTGTGATGATTCTTTTGATCCAGCAATCGCATATTTGTGGCCCATCAGACAAGTGGGCTGGGGCCATTTTTGTTCTTCCTAGTATACTTAGCAAACTGTATTAATGGGAAAGCAAAAAGCTTGCCCTCCCTACCTCCCGAAATAGATGAGGAGTGCATGTGACAGGGCAGACAGGCTTTTGCAGCCTTTTGCTATCGTAGTAGGCAGGCTGGGTGTGGATGTGGCAGCAGCAGATGCTGTGTATTGCTATTTACACCAAGGTTGCCCATGGTCTAGCATCTGTTAGCACTGGTGAACAAAGGGGCCTCATGAAGCAGGACCAAGCGAAGGTGGAAGGTGGCCCATGCTGGGTCATCAGTTTGGTGGGCTCTGGCATAACTTCTGTGGGGAGACTGTGGGGGTCTGGGTGTCAGTGAAGAGAGCTCTTGTGGTTGGAGAGTGGGTTTCTGCTCCCAGCAACGGCTTGCTTGGTGGCTGTAATCCGATTTGTGGGATTTGACTGACTGAAAGACTAGTGTGATGCACGTTCATATTGAATGAGCTCACACTGACCTTTTTACTGGGGTAGCTGTGAGCAGGTCAGCATCCCAGGCTGGTTCTCCGGCAGCTGCACTGAAGCTTGTGCCAGCACAGGAGACTGGTGAAGATGCTGTGGCAGGAGAACCACTCACTCCCACCACTTGCTCGGAGGACCTGTGAAAACTGGGCTAGACATGGCTGGAGTGCCTCCTTCTGTCCAGCCCGGGGGCAGGCTGACCTGCTGCCTGCCACTGTCAGGGCAGGACAGCCCTTTTGGGGCTGTTCTCTCTCTGTGGATGTGGGGCAGAAAGGCTGGACTGCCAAAGAACCTGCTTCCCTGCTGACCCTGGGAGCCATCAGGCTGGCAGGCAGGAGTTTGTTCTTGGAACCCCTCAGCCAAGGGATCCCTGCCCCAGAGGGGCTCCCCTCTGCACACAGCCTGGCTCTGGGGAAGGACAACGGTGCTGTGAATGCACAGAACAGTACCCTGGTCTCTGGCCTTTAGTGAGCTCGGAGCAGACCCCTGAGAGGAAGTCTGTAGCAGGGCTATGTGCGCCAGAGCTTGCTCCCCTTGAGAAACCCCCACTGAGAGCTGCAGAAAGAGGATGCCAGCTTTCCCATAGACTGTTGGGTGGGAAATTTCCCCAGGCTCCAGAGTCCCTTGGCACTTTGGCGTGGCCCTTACCATTCACATGCCAATGTCTTGCTTCTCATCGCAGCCTTCAGATGATGAGAACAGTGACAACAGCAACGAGTGTGTGGTTTGCCTGTCTGACCTCCGCGACACACTCATTCTGCCCTGCAGGCACCTCTGTCTGTGCAATTCCTGTGCTGACACCCTGCGCTACCAGGCCAACAACTGCCCCATCTGCAGACTGCGTGAGTATGTGCCCAGGAAACAAGGGCATCTTTCTCCCTCCTAGACTCCTGCTAAGTCAGTACAGGTTGTGAGAGGAAGCATGTATTTTATATACCCCACCCCAAGGCTCAGCATCAAACATTGCTGCTGCTCCCACTGGCAGCTGGAGATTCCTGGCACCTAAAATAACTGTCCTTGAACAGGAAAGGAGGAGAGCACGTGAGAGAATGGCTTTGTGTCCAGTGCCTTCCTGGCCACTTGCCCTCTCCCTAGGATGGATCTGGAGGTGCGGGTGCTCTGAGCTGTGCCATGTAGGCAGTTCTTGTGTTTTGGTGAAGTTGATGGAAAATCGCCCAAAGGAGGGGACATAGAAGCTTTATCCTGAGAGTATCTGGCCAAGACAGCAGCCAGCCCCACCAGAGGGCTGTCTGAGTACTTTGCATGGGTTTTTTTGCCCCTTTGACAACCTTACTTTGACTTTACCAGGGAGGGAGAGGTGAGATAACTCTCAATTTGGAGTCCTTTGCTTTGCCAGCAGAGTTAGGAGGATCTGCTTAACGCCTGCATTGCTCAGCTGCCAAAAGATGGAAAAAATCAAATACCCGTTCTGACACTCAGGCAGCACTTGCTGAATTCCATGTCTTTTCTCAAAAGCACAGAGGTATGGGAGTCTCCTGAGAAAATGCCTGTGTTTTTGCTGCAATAGACAGATTGTGTGTTTTGCCCTGTGCTTGGTCTCTGAGGTATTTGATTGTTTCTAATTGGTACTTCTCAGGAAAAGAAAAAAGAGCCTAAGACAGATGTTTGGCCTGAGAAGTTAAGTCTAAACAGTTCAAACTTGGCAAAGATGCAGTAACCAAAAGGAAGACCTTATCGGAGGAAGTGCCAGACAGCTTTGACTATAAGTAGCACAACTTAAAACACAGGAACAGCATTATCTCATCCACACACTGCAGCAGAGTAGGTTGTATTTGTTTGGAAAGTGCCCCCGTGTCAGACTTCCTGGGAATCTGCTTCTGGAGATTGCAGAGGCAGCGAGAATGGATTTGCACCTCTGGCCTCTGGCTCTAGGCTGATCTTTCAAGCAACTGGGTGCAACAAGAACTAGGGAAATGCCAGGGCTTTTCCTTATGTACGAGCAAGTTCTTACAGCTGCATCAGAACAGATGTCTGGCTTGTTTGTATGTGCCCTTGGCACAGAGGGACTAGCAATATTAAAGACCTGCAGATAGAAAATGGGACTGTGTGCAGGGAGTGGAGATCAAAGCTGTTGTGGTGGCAGGACCAAGGGATCTCTGTGCTGGAGGCAGTATAGCCACTGACCCTCTGGCTGCGTTCGCAGTTATGCAGAGCCGCTCACCACCGTAGCACTGGCTGGTGGGTGAGCAGCCGATGGCAGGTGCGATGCTTCCAGCGCCCCTGGACCCCAGGGCTGAGACTTGTGGGGTCTGAATGAACCCAGAGTGGTTTTATGTGAGCCCTCCCCCTCGCCATCCTGTAGCTTGCAGCACTGCCCAAGGCTGAGCTCATGTTTTTCTTATTGTGTTGTACAGTACCAGGCCTGAAGCACCTCAGGGCTGTACCAGGGTAGGCAGTGCCAGTTCTCTGCAAGGGCTGTGCGTACCCAGACTTTTTCAGCCAGCAGATCTTCTTCCCTGTCTAGATCAATTGACTAGAAGCCAGACCACTTGGTTTTAGCGTGCTCCATGGCCCTGCTCCCCCTGTGCACATGGGGAGCTCCCCCATGCCGATGGTATGTGAGGAGCTCTGGCACGCATCTGGCATGGTCTGGTCCTGCCTGGCCATGTGTTCACCTGCCTGCTGTTTTCTCCTAGCCTTCCGTGCCCTGCTGCAGATCCGGGCTGTGAGGAAGAAACCAGGGGCTCTGTCACCGGTGTCGTTCAGCCCTGTCTTGGCACAGAGTGTTGACCATGACGAGCACTCTGTAAGTACCTCGCAACCCCGTGTACAAAGCCTGGGTGTTGGTCTCAGCCTGAGCAGGCAGCTTGTGCATGCACAAGTTGCTCGGCCTGATGGCTGGCGTCCCTGGGACCTCAGGAGGTGCGCTCAGGACTTGGAGTGAGCTCTTCCTGAGCAGTGCAGCCTCTCTTGTCAACCCTGCTAGACAGCCAGGATCTCTCCTCTCGTGAATTAGTAATATGACTGGTTTTAGCCACGTGTCCTCCTGTCTTTTGAAGGAAACAAATCCACAGAAACCTCAGTCTCTCTCAGGACAGGTTTCTCGGGACTTGTCCCAGCAGAAAAGCGGCAGACTCCGGGCATGACAAGGTGGGAGCTGGGGAAATGGGGGTTGCAGTATGACTTGCACGCACATCTGTGTGGCAGCATGGTCTGATGACATGCCCTCTGCGTCAGGGTTCCCAGTATGGTAGCAGAAAGGCCTCTTTGTGCCAGCCTCCCAGAGTGATCAGGGTCTTGGCAGGCAGCTGAGGGAGTGCGGGATGGAAAGTGTGGTGCTGGTGGCCTTGGGGCCCAGTTGCACATCCCTGGTGCAGTGAAGGCAGCAGCTCATTGCCTGAGCAGTGCTGTTGCACAGCTGGCTCTGGCGAGACACATGAGATCAGAGTGAGGAGAGGGAGATCAGCATCTAGATCATCTTACAGACTTTCATGGGAACAGAAGGATATTGTCACAGAAAAAGCCTGGCTTTATCCATCTGTCCTCTGCAGCACTGTAGCCCTGCTGCCTTCAAGTGGGACTAAGAAATAGGGTAGGGGAGAAACCCTGAGGGTTGTTGTGAAGCAGAGCATGGTGTGTAGAGGAAGCAGGTGCTGTCATCTGGAGCGAGGTGAGGAGGTGCTGTGTGTCTCTTCGTGTCACTAACCTCAAGAAACAATTTCTTTAAAACATGATTTTCTCTTGACAGTGTCCCTTTAAACCCCTTAAAGTGAGCACTGTCTCCCTGCCCAGCAGGAAACCTAGAAGGGAAACAGTAAGTGGACTTGGTTGTATTCGGCTCCTGCAGCAACTCTTTGCCAGCGGTGTCACTAGCACGTGGAAGTGTCACACATGCGAGGGCTTGCTAACACGCTGGGTTTGACTCGTGCCCCTGCACAGGCTGCGACACTCCATGTGCTGCCTCCATGTTAGTGGTGAGACGCTCACACCCTGCACGGACGATCACTAACCTTCCTGGTTTGCGTGCGGAGGAATAAGCAAGATGGAAGCAGCTTGCCACAGGGGTCTGATGCTGACTTTCGGGGACCGTCCCCAAGTCCTGAGCCTGGCTGCTTCATCGTTCCTGGCCAAGACTTTTTCGTAGCTTTGTAGGACTGTGGGCAAGCTGCTGTCCCCTTGGCTCACCCAAAAGCTTCCTTGCACTTGTCTCATCCCCTTGGCAGTTTGGCATGGGCACATCTTGTTGTGGTTTCCACCCCAGTGCTGGGATGTAGAGGAAGACAAATAGGCACAGTTGGACCAGGCCTTGCATTCAGGAGCGCTGGCTGCAATGGGCTGTTTTGCTTTTGCAGGAACAGGAAGGATGGAGCTTGATTTGTTGGGGACTCTCTGGGGTCGTGTGAGAATGTGTAACTGGAACACCGTGCTGGGGACAGCCTGAATGGCAGTCGTGGGGGAACCAGGGAGGGGAAAGGTGAGGGAGGCCCCCCAGCCAGGAAGGGTCTGTTTGTGCCCTCCTTGTGCCCTCCCATCAAATGCAGCTATAAGTGTCATTGGTATCAAGGAGTTTTCTTTTGCTCAAGCCAGCCTAGTGCTCGGCCTTAGGAGGAAGGTGGCTCACTGTGCTTGTCAGGTCTGGAGCTCAGGTGCTGTGAGCTGGGCATGACCTGGCTCTCCGCCATCCTCCTGCAGGACTCCTGCTGGAGCAGTGAGCTCTGTGGGTGCTGCAGTGGTAAGCATCCCAGGAGAGAGCAGCGTCTCCTATGGTTGTCTGAAAGCTCCGTAACTTGCAGCGAGGGTTTTGTAGCTGTTGGCTGAGAAATCCTCCTCCAGCCTCTGACCTTTCACCACAGCAAACCAAAGGGAGAAGCCTTTGAACCCACAGGCCTTGGTCTACACAGCCAGGAGAAAATATCCCAAACACGAGCCAGGTTTTTTTTTTTTTCTTCTCCTCTCTGACTTTTCTTTCTACAAAATAGCACCTCCCAGCTGCTGTCTGGAAAGGCAGTTTTTGTGGAGATGGCTTTTGGTCCCACCACCTACAGGTGGCAGCAATTGTGAACTGATTCCTTGTTCAGCTGACCGTTATCTTGCCATCACCAGCTGTGGTCTTCAGCAGAAGTTCGCAACCATCACAAGACCGGTACTTAGGGGATGTGGGTTGGTACTTTACCCCAGGTGCTACTCATTCTTTTCTCCCCATCAGATCTAGCTCCTTCTGTGACTGCAAATGAGTCAGCTGAGCAATCGGCTCAGGCCAGATTAATGGCTGTGTTGGAACAGGTTGCTGGGCAGGCTTATCTGCAGCTGTGTGACTGGGAGATCAGGTTCAGAGAAGCTACAGGAGTTCATGGCCAGGCTTAGCAGCAACATGCCATCTTAGGTACAACATAGAACCACCTCCCTGAGGATACAGTGCTGAAGCAGCTCAATTTAATGTAAGTCTGGACTGCTGCAGTCTTTCCTTTTTTTTTGCAGCAGGCAGGGCTGAGCTGCCTATGGCCTGCTGGGTTGCAGCATAAACCCTGTTTGTCTCTGAGTCCACAGGATCTTTACAACTAGGAGGATTTTTGGAGTTAAACCAGTGTTGGTTTAATGGCTTTGCAAGGGTCCCTTTGACTGGCAGCTTAGTGAGTTACAGAGGGAATGGGAATTGGTGTAGTTCTGCCCTCTTCCCTTGTGGGGTCTTTCCTACCTTTTAGCAGAGGCGACTGCGCAGAGACCCGGCGTTAGCGGCTCAGAGGACTGAGAGCAGGGGAGAAGTGGAAGTGGTGTAGGCTCCGAGGACCGGTTCTCAGTTGGTGCACACATGTTCCCCTCTTTCGACTCTCTGTTAGTGACACTGGTGGTGCTGTGAAACAGCTGCGTGTACCAGGGCTGGAAGCACAAGTGGGGTGCTTATTGAGCTGGAAGTGTTTCTGAACCATTGGAAAAACTTCTAGGAGAAAAAATCCAAACATATTTTATAGCAGGTTTGTTAGGAACCTGCTTTCTCACCCTCCTTGTCCAGCTCTTGAAAGTATGGCAGGGGGGTGCCCAGCCACGTTCTGGCTTGCTGTGATGCCTGGTCTCTCAAGCATTGCTCTGGAAACTTGCCTGGAGCATCATCAGCATTACAACCCAAAGGGGAATGTGTGGCTGTGTCAGGGGAAGGAGGCTGAGGTTCTCTGGAGAGGTGGCTGTGGGAATGGGCTGCACGGGAGCAGTGTGGGAGGTGCAGGGCTGGGTTGCATTGGGGCCTCTCCTTTTTTAGGGGGGGCTTCCAGCCTGGTGAGGGTTTCTTAACATGCCCCCTCTTTCTCGTCCACAGAGTTCTGACAATATCCCTCCAGGCTACGAGCCTATTTCCTTGCTGGAAGCGCTGAATGGCCTTCGCTCCGTTTCCCCCTCCATCCCGTCAGCTCCTCTGTATGATGAAATCAACTACTCTGGTGTGGTGGATGGGATGCCACCGGCAAGCCGACCGCTTGTTGGGATGGACAGAGCCGTGGAGAGCAGCCATCAAAAGGGCAAGCGGAGCAAGTCTCCAGATAGGTCAGCATGGGGATGGAGGGGTCCCCTCCTCTTGCAAGCCCTGAGGGCTTGTGGCCACACGCACTGGGAGCCAGGAGAGGGCCCTGGCTGGTCCCATCACTGTTAGCACTGCTAACTCTGAATTTTAGGAGGCCAGCCGGTACTCATGACAGTGAGATAATTGGGACATGACCCTTGTGTTCAGTCTGAGGTTACCAGCTGACGTCTGCTAAGGCCTATCTTTGTCACTAGAAGAAAGAGGATTTTTAACAAGGAGAATTGATCCAGGTTTTGGATGGAAATGTCTCCTTTCTAATGCAGTTAGTCCCTTAATTTGCACTTGACATCCAAACCTTGTTGGATTTCAGCTTCCTGTGGATTTCCCCAGGAGCAAAAGAACGGGGAGAGAAGTGACCTGAATTTCAGAGCAAAAAATGCTGAATGAGATCCTTTAGTTGTTGTCTGAAGCCTCCTCTATTGACCTTGTGATGGAGGCGCTAGGTGTGGATGCTGTGGAGCGGGCAGCCCACTGCAGGTGCCCTTCATGTGTCCCTTGCGGAGCTGTACAGAAGGGGTCAGACTGGGTTTGTTCCTGGCGCTCCTCACTGTGCTCTGTCCCAAATTCCCCTTGGGAAGGGAGCCCCTGACGGTGTGAGGAGCAGCGTGGGACCTGGGCCTCTTCCTTTCCCTGCAAAGGCAGATCTGTCCAGGTTGTGTTACTGTGCTGAAGCTCTGCACCACTTGGCTCTGTCCCAGAACTCTGCTGCCGCTGTTCTCCGTGTAGCTGATGCCGGAGGGCCCTGGTGAATTTAGCGTGGTAGTTTGAGCTCCTGCTCATGCGTGTTGGCTTCTGCTGCTGGTGGAGGGACAGGGCAGGGGTGGTGACAACTTGAGCTGCTGCCACCAAATCTGCCAGGGCCCGCGGTGCTGGCAGCGCTGCGGCCTCTTGCAAATGGAGTTTCTCTTGTCGCAGCACACTACGGTCTCCCTCGTCCCCAATCCACGAGGAGGATGAAGAGAAGCTCTCTGAGGACTCTGACTTGCAGCCAGCACTTAGTGGGGGTGAGCTGGTCCTGAGAGAGACCAGCTCTCCAGAAGTAAGTCTCTGCTCTGCTGGGGAGCTGCTCTGAGCCAGAGCTCTTCTGGGGGGGCTTCTTCTGGGACATGGGAGATGCCTTGTGAAGGGCCGTCGCTTCCTCAGTGACAGGGTGAAGATGAGCTCATGGTAGCACGAGTAGCCCAGAGCCAACAGTCTCGGCTGCCTTTATACCCCTAGGGCTCCACAGGGAAGGATGTAACTGCTCCTTGTGCCACTAACGCCTCTTTGGGAGCTGGGGCGTTGGAAAGCCACGCGGCTGGAGCCGTGTCAGAGCTGACCTTACCCCGGCTTCCTGGGCAAGCCCAGCAGTGTTTGGGGCAGGGGTGGAAGCTGAGCCTCGCTGGGCTTCCAGCACCCACTGCCATTGCCTGTAAAACCCCTTCTTCCCGGCCCGTGGTGCCACAGCGCTGGTGGGTGGCCCCTTGCTCCCTCCCTGAAATGGGTCCTGGCCCTGGAGAAAGCCAGAGCAGGGGATGAGCGCAGCAAAGGCCTCCAGCCCGCAGAAGTAACCTGTGCTGTTCCTCCTACAGAGCGCGGCTGGGGAGGAGATTGAGGAGGCCTCATCCCTGCAGCAGGGTAGGTGTGCGCTCAGCCGGTCGCGGTGTCCCGCTCTGCTGTGGTGGGGCAGGGACAGCTGGGGGACAAACACAGGAGTTCAGAAACAACCAGCCCCCAAAGGCCATCTCTGAGCTGCTGGGCTTCACCAGAGGAAGGCGCTGGGATCTCTTCTGGGAAGTGGGGGTGCAAAATCAACAAATCTCCCTGGTTTATTTGCCAAGCATCTCTCCTTGCCACAAGTAGAGCTTTCCGTGCCACGGCTGTCTGCTCACACGGCTGAGGGGGAGATGGCTGCGAGCACCACCGTGGTCCTGGTGAGAGCGTGACCATGGTACTGGGCATGCAGGATGTGCCCTGTATTGTTGGGATGGGTCTGTGGTGCTCGGCCGGCATCCAGAGGGCATGAGGACAGGGAGAGAGAGGAGCGATGGGTGCGGTTTGGGACATGAGCCTGCATATGAAGCGTTGGCCCCTTCGGCACTGTGACCTGGGCCAGTCTGACCGGCTCTGCTGGGGCTGGGGGGGCACAGGGAGCTTCCTCACGTGGAAGGTCTCACCCCGTCCTCCTGGCTGCGCGCCCCTGCGGAGCGGGGCTGGGCACTGAGCAGCTGCGCTCTCGGCTGGTTCTAGGTAGCCGCCCGCCCTCCGTGGAAGATGTCCTGCAGGATGGCAGCTGCGGCGAGCACAGGAGCCTGACGCAGTCGGAGAGCGACCCTCCGGTAGATGTCTACCTGCCAGGTAATGGCCGCGCCATTGGGGTCGCAGGCGCGCTGCCACCGAGGGGCTGGGGGGTTGTGCACGGGCAGCCTCCCCGGCGGGGTGGCACGCTGCGGCCTGGGGGTGGGCCAGGAGCCCACCTGCTCGGGGCACGGTCTCCCGCTTCCTCCCAGCGGGCAGAGCGAGCTGCGGGCGAGGGGGGCTGACGCAGAGGTAACCTGCCCCCGCTTCTCTCTCCTCCTCCCTCACCCTTTTGTCTCTGTCCTTCCCCTCCTCTCTCCTCTCTGGGCTGCGGCCACTCCAGGCACAGTTTATGTGACAGTGGCCTCCCCTGCCTGCCCCCAAACCGCGCTCCCGCTTTCGGCTGAGGGAGGGGAACCATTCGGGCTGGCTTCTGGGAGACCGAGCCAGCGTGGGGGGCAGCGGGCACCCCTCTGCCGTGGGGGGTGTCACAGCGGGGAGGGCCGTGGGGTGCTGTGCTTTGCTGGCAAGCGTGGCCGTGGGACGCTGTGCTGTCCTCACCCCTGACTGTTGTTGTTGGCAGCCTGTTTTCTTCCGTAGAGTCGCAGTCTGTTCTGAGTACCTCTCTAATGTCTCCTTCCCTCTCTGTCTGCCTTCCTCCCTCCTGTCTTGGGCAGCACTGGGTCCCGATTCCTGCTCTATTGGTATAGAGGAGTAAGCTGGTACGTCTTCTCGTTCTTCTTACGCATCGCTGTGGTGTGGGGCAGCAGGACCCCTCCTGGGAAGGCCGGCAGCCAGGCGAGAGCGGGGACGGGGCTGATCCTGGCCATCGGGGCAGGGAAGGAGGAGGCAGCAAACCAACCAGGCTGCTCTGCTGGCTCTGTCCTGGCTCCCTTCCCATTCCTGGCACCAGCATCACTGCACCCCGCTGTCCCCGAGTGCCGGGACCCCCGGTCAGGGCAGCAGAACCCCCTGCCTTCCCCACCGGCTTCTGCGGGGCTGCTGGGTGAGGGCTCTGCTGCCTTTTGGGCACCGTGAACATCCAGGCCCCCACTGCTGACTTCTCCCAGGCTGGTGGCAGATAGCGTGTCCCTTTAGTGTCCTGTGTCCCGCCCCTGGCGCTTGCTGAACCTGCGTCTTAGCAGGGGCCGGAGGGAATGGAGCTCGTGGGCTCCAGCCCTGTCTCCCGTGGTCAGGCCAGGGTAGGAGGGGGTGGCGGGGGTGGCGGTCACCTTGGCCCATGCTCTTCTCTCCCCAGGGTCGAGCACCCTGCCTGGGCTCGTAGCCTGACCCCAGGGCTGGCGCCATGGGAACCGAACCCCTTTTTCCTCACTCAGAACCCCTTTTTCCTCACTCAGGCTCATCCGACTTCACCAAGACGCTCCCCGGCCGTGGCACCGGCAGCCCCACGCAGCCCCTTCTCTTCGAGCAGACGCGTCTTCACCTGGAGGACGAACAGAACCTCTCGTGAGCGGGGCCGGGACCCCCCCCTGCCCCTGCCACCGGACCCCAGACCCACGCACAGCCTCTCCCCCGTCCCCAGCGGGGCTGGCCCGTGCTCAGCGCCACGGGGACGCAGCGCGGCGTATAGCACCGGCACACTTTTGGCACAGCCCGGCTTGGTTTTTTAAAAGACGTGCATGGTTTTTTTTGCCAGCCGGCGGCAAAGGGGCGGTGGGTAGGGGCTGGCGGCGTGTTTTTCCGTGGGAGGCGTGTGGGGGATGGGGGGGGAGATTTGGGGTTAAAATCGGTAGATGAAGGACGCTACCCTTGTATATTTTGTACACACCCAGCACAGCCCTTTCGCTATCACTGCCCCTGGACAGAGCTGCGCCCCCCCGGCAGCCCCTCTGGGCTCTGCACCCTCCTGCCTCCAGTCTCTGGGTGCTGGGGGGGGCTTGGTGGGGTGCAGGGCTCAGCGG
>JAVJGI010000050.1:38578077-38604562 GCA_035590275.1 Ibycter americanus
CCCCCCCCGCCGTGCCCCATTAACACCATGCGCCTCTATTGCAGATGCAGATGCGATTTGACGGACTGCTGGGCTTTCCCGGGGGGTTCGTGGATCGCCGTTACTGGTCCCTGGAGGACGGTCTGAATCGGGTGCTGGGCTTGGGTTTGGGCTGTGTGCGCCTGACGGAAGCTGACTATCTGTGCTCGCACCTGACAGAGGGGCCACATCGCGTGGTGGCACACTTCTACGCCAGGCAGCTGACCCTGGAGGAGCTGCATACCATCGAGATCAGCGCGGTGCATTCCCGAGACCACGGGCTGGAGGTGGGACATCCAGGGAGGGGGTGTGTAGACACTGAGCGTTAGACCCAGGGAAGACGCAGCTTCCCTCCTAGGGCTGCTGGGCTGCCGTCTCTCGCAGCCCAGCGGGGGAATGCACCGCATGTAGAGCTGCCGGTGGCGAGTGCCGCGCACCGCCCCGTCGCGCTGGCGTTAGGAGGTCTGGCTCTTGGCTGGGGTTGTGTCTCAGGCTCTGGAGTGTAGCGAGCTCCAGCTCCAGCCTTCCCCGGCGACCGCCCGCGTAGGGATGAGCCCTATTAACCCGCTCAGCCTCGGGACGCGGGTGAGGTCCGTCTCGCATCCTGGTGGGCATCTCCCCCCGCCCTGGGCTGAGTAACCTGGACCGGAATCGCGACCCTCGCTGTGGTGATGTGTTGCTCTAACCCCAGTTCTCCCTGGCTTGCACGGGGGTGGTGCGGGAGGCAGCCTTCCTCCCGGGTAGCAGGGTTTGGCTGACGCCCCAGGGTAGAGCGCGAGAGCGAGGGTCTCCCCGCGCGCCCGCGAGGCGCTCGGCAGGTCTCGGCAGCTGCGTGAAGGGAGGCACTTCGCTCTGGGTCGTGGTGTGATTGAGGGGGATGCGTGGGCAAGCCACGGTGTCCCCACAGAGGGGAAAGTGGGGTTCCCCATAGCGGCCTGGGGCAGCGGGTTCCCTCTGAAGGGGCAGGAGGGGGAATGGAGCCGGGGCTGGGCGCAGGGGGCTGGCCAGGGGCAGCAGGGGGCTGGTCAGGGGCAGCAGGGGCCTGGTGGGGCTCGGGGCGGGGCAGTGTAGGGGCTTCAGCCGGGCTGAGGGCAGGCAGGCCAGGGCAGGCAGGCCGGGGCAGGGGTCGGTGGGGGAGGGAGGGGCAGGATCGGGCAGGTGGGGCTGGGCTGTGGGCTGGCGGGGTGCTGGGGCGAGGGTGTGGGGGCAGAGGGCGGGGCGGGGGGGGCTGGTGTTGCCGTGGGCTCTGCTGAGCTGTGCTCCGTGCTGTTGCAGGTGATGGGCATGGTCCGTGTCCCTCTCTACACCCAGAAGGACCGCATGGGCGGGCTGCCCAACTTCCTGGGCAACTCCTTCGTTGGAACCGCCAAATTCCAGCTGCTCTTTGCCCTGAAGATCTTGAACATGGTGCCAGAGGAGAAGCTGGCCGAGGCGGTGGCTGCCACGCAGAAGCCGAAGAAGCCGGCCATTGACCAGGCAGCAGCGGTGACGGGAAACCTGCCTGCCGCTAAGCCCTCGAACGAGCTGGCGGTGCCTGCTAAAACAGGCAACGAATTGGCAGAGAGGGCCGAGAATCAGGCAGCTGCGCAGGCAGCAGCCGAGCAGCCGGCGGCCAGGCTGGAGAGCCAGGCTGTGGCGGAGCAGCTGGTGGCTGTGCCGGCAGCCGAGGCGGTGGAGCAGCCGGTGGGGCTGGGGGCAGATGCTGTGGTGGAGCAGCCGGTGGCTGAGCCGATGGAGTGACGCCTGCCGCGTTTGTGCTTGATTAAAAGTGGGTGAGACTAGAGACTTCTAACTTTCCGACCCGTCGCTGGCTGCAGTTGCTGCCCACGCAATTCCACTGCCCAGCTGGGAGGGTTCGGGTTTGTTTGAAGCGGGGGAAAGCTATGTATTTTTATGGCCATTAAACTCTAGCGAGCTTCCCAGATCAACCTGCACAGCCCCCTGCAGAGAGTTCATGTCTTACGTCAGGGCGCCGAAGCCTTAGAATTATGCTTTTGATTTCAGGGACGCGCTGCTGCCGTCAGGTCCCCGTTTCATTTTTAAGGAACAAAATGTCTTCTTTTTTAAAATGCCCCGTGTTGACTTGGACGCAGCTGTGTACGCAGTGGACACAGCTGAGGGAATGGGGCTGCTGGTCAAGCACCCCTGCCAGCGTCGGTGGAAGGGGCTCCCCTCCGCTGGCGTCCTGCAGCCAGGCTCCGGGTGCTGTGCCGTCAATTCCCTCTGGGGCGTAGTGGGGGTGCTCGTGCGGGTTTCTACCTGGAGATCTGCGGGAGCAGGAAAGTGGAATAAATGGCTTTGCTGAATGCTTCGCGGTCAGGATCGTTCTTGACAGCTGGCACAGAGCCTGCGGCGACCCAGAGCTTTGGGGGTGCAGGGGCAGCGCCTGTCGGTTCCCTTTGCCACAGGGCTCTGCCCGCTGCTCCCTGTGGGATCGTGCCAGGGTGAGAAGCTGGAGGTGAAGGGCAGGGCTGGGCGCTGCTGAGGGCAGCGGGGGCTGGCAGGGTGCGGGTTGGCACAGGGTGCTGCACCACTGCAAACTGTTTAAGCTCTTGCTGCTGGACTGCTGCAGAATGGCTTTGTGAGCCCAGTGGCTTCTGGGGAGAAGCCGTCTGTGCTGCTGCGGGTGCCAGCGCACCTCCTGGGCACTGGCTGGGTGGGCAGGGGGCTTCGTCCTGTCTCTACCACTGCTGGGGCAGCCAGCGAGGAGCCTGCAGCTGCACAGGACCCGGGCCTCCCCCGTCCCCCCACCCCAGCTCGGGGGAGGCGTTTGAAATGAGCCATCCTAAAATCCTCCACCCATCCAGCAGCCCCTCTGCGACAGGGCAGGGTCTGCGCTGGGCGAGCTGCTCCCCCTGCTCCAGCCTCCAGCCCTGCCCTGGCCCCCCTCCACCTGCTCCCCAGCCTGGGGGAGCAGCAGGTCCCAGCAGGAGCCCCCTGAGCCCTGGTGAAGAGCCTGTGGTCACCCCGCATCGGTCACCCTGCAGCGTGGCAGAGCACAAGGTCAGGTGAAGGTGCCTGAGCAGCCGATGAGGCAGGCTCCTGCGCAGAGGGACAAACGACTCAGAAGAGAGGTTTGGTTTAATTGAAGACGTTTAGAGAGGCTGGCGGTGGCAGCACAATGCTCCTCAATAAATAATGGGCTACGAGGTGGGGATGTGGCCGATGTCTTGGTGGACAGGACGACACACAGACCAGTCACAGCATCCCTCGGGATGTGCTCAAGTGCTGCAGCAGTGGCGGAGAGAGAAAGCTGGGGGAATGTCAGTCCCAGGCAATCGGGAGAGAAGGGGATTCATGCTGGTCCAGAGAAAGCAAGTGCTGAGGAAAGCCAGGGACTTGAGTTCCTAAAGAAACTCAGTACAAACCAATAGATGTGTTTAAATAAAATGTGGTTAAGCAAACAAAAAAAAAGCCCAAAACCAAAAAGTGGTAACACAAATGAGGCTGGAAGGGGACTTCAGGTCTCCCCTGCGAAAGCGCTGTGGCAAGGAGGGGCTGCAGTAGCCCCTGCCGCTGCCTCCCCTGCCAGGGGGGCCAGCTGGGCTGCGAGAGGGGCAGTGGGGACAACAGGGACAGCTGAAGCCTCGCAGCCAGCACCTCAGCAACATGCGCAGGCAGAGCTGCTTGGCATCGAGGTTGGGCAGAGAAGCACGGCCAGGGTACCCGCCGGAGGCAGCCAAGCTACCACGGTGAGGTGGTGGCAGCCGGAGCCCAGCCAAAGGGCCCAGCCAGCTCCATGGCACGGCGGGGGGAGGCACAGGGTGCCCTGGGGGCTCCCCAGCTGCGGTGCCATGGGCTGCTCGGTCAAGCCGTTGGCTGCACTGCTCTTCTGCCAGTGGCTCCACCACACTGCTGGCAGGCAGGAGCGTGCAGCCCCGCAGAGGCGAGCTTTGGTGGCAGCGGGCTGCAAACCCACCAAGCCACCTGGGCGCCCCAGCTGTGAGCAGCTCCTCTCCCACCCTGTGGCCCAGCTAAAATGCCCAGAGGCACCTCAGCTGATCCTGCGAGCTTCAGCCCCAGCTCAGCGTGCAGCTGCCTGCCCCATCACCCGTCCTCTGCCACAACACCGCATCCCTCAAGCCTTAACTCGACTGCTGCACGCAGGGCGGGGGCCGCAGCTTGGCACCCAGCACAGCTGACTGCACAGCACCACTTGCGTGTCTAAACTGATGGGGAACCAGAGACCTCTAGGTTGGAAGGAGCCTCCGGAGTGCTCTGCTCCAGCAGCCTCAGAGCAAGGCCCACATGGCGGTCAGCCCTGGCTTCCTTGGGCTTGAAGGTCTCCAAGGATGGACCGTCCAACAAACAGCCTGACTGTCCTCAGGGAGACACCTTTTTTTACCTGGTGTCAAACAGCCACTGGGCTAGACCTCTGAGCCCCAGAAGAGGGACCAGCACCTCCCAGCAGAGCAGTCTGCTGCTGCGCCAGAACACGGTACGTGCCACCCCTGGGGCTGGAGCGATCTGCTCCTGGCAGTCGGGCCCGCGGGGGAAGCTGTGCTCACCGGGGCTTTCCGTGCCAGAGCCACCGCCGAACTGAGCGGTGGCACACCATGCCAGTGCCGTGGTGGCAGAGGGGGCACCTAGTCCCAGCACCCTTCTCGGGAATCAGCATGGTAGCTCACCTCCTGCACCCTTTTCCTAATTAACTCCCACCTGAGAGGCTGATAGACACTGATGTGACTGCATGCTCCCTCGCGCTGCAAGACCTTAACGCGCTTTCTTTGCCTTCTAAGCCCGACCTGTGTTGTATCTCACCCTCAGGCCCTGCCCGTGCCCGGTGCCAGCCTGCACGTGGAGGCGACGCACCCACTCTGGCTCAGACCTCCTTTGCTCAGGTCCCAGTTTCAAAATGAGAGGGGAACGAGGAACACAGTGCTGAGCAGGGGAAGAACCTCGGCTGGGGATTTGCCAGGGGAACCCAGCCAGGCACAGGAACATCTGCACCTCCGACACATGCCCAGGCTGGGGGAGCTGCAGAGACCCCCAGCTTCAAAGCAAAGCACTCACCCGACCTTGCTCCAAGGCGCAGAAGGGTCCCCAGCCTGGCTGCAGCACGCGGGCACATCGGGGCCTCTGCGCAGGCTGGACATAACCGTGCCCGGTCACCGCGGGGTCCTGCAGCCAGGGTACGGCTGCGCAGCCGTGGGGACAGCCCTGGGGGTGCCCGGACTACGGCCTGAAGCACACCGGTGAGCAGCTGGGGGGCTTTATTTCAGCAAGGAAAAGCTGTTGTGATCTGTACACAGATCTCATCCCTAACGATCCTGCAAGAGTCCAGCCCCGGTGCCGAGGGAGGGTGCATGCAGTGGAGGAGAAGGGCTCTGGTTGCAGCAGCGGCCCTACACCCCCAGCTCCCCTCCCCTGCTACGTTCCAACTTGGACAAAGGCAGAAAGATCTAGACAGCATTATATATATATATTTCACTATGAAATAGCAATTTCATTCCCTGCCTTCTACTTGATGCATCCTGAATTAGATGCTTCTTTTTAAGTCGCTCCAGACAGCTAGCGGGGCTGGGTGGTTTCTCATGTGAGGCAGTTGCCCTCCCTGGAAGTTACCCGCAGGAAGCGGCTGACTTGGCAGGACCCAGACACGATCCTCCTCGCTCCCCGCTTCCCCTCGCCCAGCTCCTCCCTCCCCCGGCAACAAGGGCACGACTGTGTGTTCTGCCATCAGTGGCCTGCCAGGGCGCTTACGGCTCATTGACACGGTTGGTCAGCACAGATTCATTAACCTCATTCCCGCTGCTTTCCACAGCCACAGTGTGGAAGCAGCAACTGAGCCCCTCTACACCACGTATAGAAATGGGAGCAAACCAGAGGCAAGGGAAGTGGCGGGGATAGTGCAACATGCACACAGACCGGTGACGCAAAGGGCCCTCAGCTACGGCACAGCCCAGACGCCTCGCACGACAGCCAGGCCTGCCTGGGCAGCGCTCACAGGCTCCAGGCCACGGGGGTAAGTCAGGGCTGCAGCCCGACAAGTGTGAAGTCTGCCAAATCTCAGGCAACCGGTGGAACAAGGAGTCCCATCCAGGGGCTGGGTCACTGACCAAGAGCCGTCCTCACTGGAATCAGTGCAGAGCCAGATGGTTCAGGAGATGAAAGGAAGAACAATCCTATGGAAAGAAAAAGAGGGCAGCTGTCTTAGGGAAACCAGGTGTTACAGGTCCCTTCAAGTGTACTGGGGAGCCACTGTCCTGAAGACCTTGTTGTCAGAGATGTGCAATGCACCTGGCGGCAAATGGGCTACCAGTTACTGAGCTGGGAAAAGAGCGAGGACTCTGTCACTCTGGGCCTTGCAAGCTGGTCTGACAGAGCTGGGGAAAGGAGAGAGACAGCAGGGACAGGTTCCATCTGCTGTCAGGCTCTGAGCTCAAGTAAACAGGATCAGAGTTTAAATTCCCTTCAAATGAAACCAGTAGGAGTTTGGCCACCAGCTGGAGACTGGTGCACAGCGATGCTCCGGACACCCTGCACGGCAGCTTGCCCAGCAGCAGAGCTGCGGCTTCGGCAGCCCTCGCTCTCGGACGCTCTCGGCTGCCCCAGGAGAGCAGCTGTGGGGCACCGCTGCCAGCCTCGGGCAGAGAAGGGAGCTTTCCCCCAGGTACCAACCTTTGCTTTTTGTACATCTTGTGATCCAGTCACATCGTCCGGCTATATTCAATGCCGCTCTTGGCAGAAATGCCAGACCAGGGCAGAAGGCTGCAGAGAAGGCTCTGGGCTTGTCGATATATCCTCTGGGGAATTGAACATGGGCTCAGGCTCGCTAGCGTTGATCCAATGTGCTGTAGGTAGTCAGTAGCCATCAGTTAAGGACAGCAACGATTTACACTGTAACTTAAGAAATAACTTAAAATACTCCCTAGAGACCCCATGACACAGTGAAAGCTGCTCTGCTCTGTTAGACAGATCTGCTTCTTGTATTAATTGCCTGCTCTTTTCTATCAAAAGCAGGTCTGCTTTGCACTGTAAAAGAAGGCAGTTTAGGAATGCTGGCTCCAGCTTGTGTGGGAAATACCTCTAAGCTGCCAGTTCCCTTCACACTCCACAGCCAGTTCCTGTGGGGACAGCAATCCATCCACCTGCCTGGAGAGGTTTGGACTGAGCGAGCTACCCCCAGGAAAGATCAAGTTTCTTCTCCATGATCCAGTGACCTGAAAAAAACTCCAAAAGTCAGTCTGAGAGCAGCCTGCCGAGATCCAGGCCAGGCCAGGGTCACAGGAAGCTCAAGGGCTTCTCTGCCATGTTCCTGGCCAAATCCTGCACCCCACAAGCCAAAGCACGCCTAGCACTTTGGCTTAACACCAGCATTCGCTATCAATGGCATCAAGCTTGCTCCAACTTAAAATTCAGTGTACCATCCTACACTGCCTCCCTGAACTGTTCCCAGAGGAGTCAGGGGATGAATGGGTCACCGTCAAACCCCTCTAACATCACCTTTCTTCCAGCTTCAGGTTAAACTCTCATCCAGGCAGGCATCAGTCCCCACACCTCACCAGCTCGCACTTTGCTGGATTGCTGCTGTTAACCCAAAACACGGTTTGATGCCTGCTGGGTGTGCTCCACTGGCTAATCACACTGAAGGTAAAGGATATAAGATTGTCCAGGGTGGATGCCCACCGTTGATGTACAGGACATAGGTAAAGCCATCTTTGAGGACCCCTCTGATGGAATAATAATAGGGAAGATAGTGGTGCTGTTTAAAGTCTCTGTTTTCATAGAAGTTTATTGCTGTGTTGTTAGTGGTGAGGACGTGCAGGTAGATGGCTTTGCAGTGATCTTGGGCAGTCGTTGATATGTGGTCTTTTAAACTTTCAAGCAAGAGCGAACCTGTTGAAGGAAAACGCAGCAGGGTCACACAGTGCAGTGAGTGCCTTCTCAGGGTTCGTAGGGCCCAGCCGAGATCTCCTGCACCCAGCGTCTAAGCAGCAAGTGCTGCACATGCTTGAAGATCCCAGATCCCACCCAGTTCTCACAGACCCTCTTGATGAATTTAACAGGACCCCTGTACAGGGGTTTAATATGAATCTCATCTCACCCATGAGCAAAAGCAGATACTGTTCTTCACAAAGCAGATTTTATAAAGACACAAACTTCTGATTCAATAACCACAAAGATGAGCCAGACATGGGAATCTGACAATAACACCCATCCCCAGCCAAGCAGCTCTCGTGTTTGGGGAAGGTCAGTGAGTCATTTTCAGTGGTATCAGTTCCACCGCATTTATTTATTTTAAAGCCATTTAAAACAAGCCGAGTGTCAAAACAGGACTTCACAAGCAGATTATTGTATTGTGTCTGCTGAACTGAAATTAGGCTCTGAAGACTGGTAGGATTCTAAGATTCCTCCTAAGGAGGACAGCTGAGGTATAGTCTCATTCAACCTGGATTTGCTGCAGCTACTAGTCAGCAGGAGAAACCAGAGAAGGGCACAGAGGATACTCCAGCCCCAAAAGACAAAACCTGGGGGTTCATCCAAACCAAGTCAATGTGCCATGAAGGACCCAGCAGAACCTGCAGGACAACTTCTTCCATCAGGTGTGGTACCAACAGGCTAAAGAAGTAGCTTGGCTAATACAAACACACAGATGAGATTCGTGCTGCTGTTTCACAATCCCCAGGGCACGTAAGACTTTCAGCAGGACCAACGGGATTTCAGAGCAGAAGTCAACAGCACTGACTTCATTGTCACTTGATACTCGGTGAGAATTTATATCAGCCAAGCACAAAAAGACAATGAGAGACATCAACAGGAGAGTGGTTTAATTTTGTTACGAGATGTTCCGCTCTTCTATCTCACAGAAATCCAAGTGCCCTCTGGTTTAAGAATAGCAGAGAACTAGAAACCAAAGCCTTTTAATGTCTGCCAGAGAAAAATCAAGAGCTTCAGTGCTTAGAAGTATGCCTGGGGTGAAAAGCCTCCTGCATGAAAGACTTCAGCTTCAAACACAAGTAGAAAAACTCTCAAGAGAAAGGTCTCTGAAAAAGCAGCAGCACGCAGCAGCTTCTTTAGGTTGTTCTGCTACAGGTACGAGTCCAAAGTTTTTGAGAGAGCACAGCAACATGCTGTATAGATGTAATGGATACAGGAAATACTGATACTGAAAGGAGAAAATTCCAGCAAGATGGAGCTGGAAAAAAATAATTAGGATTTGGAAACTGAAAGGATATTCAACACCACCACAATTTCACAGAACAAAAGACCCCTTTACAACCTCCTGTGAACATTGTTCTGTGCTAGTATTTTCTTCTTTGTATAGAAAAATCTATCTCCAAGTTTGAAATACAGGGCTCTCACTGACGACATTTATGTATCCCATCAGCCTGTACCTTTCTAAACATGACTGGCAGAGAAGGGAGGACTGGAAGAAGATGAGTTATATATATATATCTCTCTCTCTCTCCAGTGAAGAGACTCCAGGTGTGCAACGCTGGGTCACGCTGCCAAACCTGGCCTGTTTCCTTTTGCAGACGAAAGATACAGATCATGCTTGAAATTACACCACAAAGGCACCTGATGACAAAACACATCCTGCTCTAAATGGAGGTAAGCCCTTCTGACTGCAGAATTTTCAAATGGCTGCAGAAGTGCTGCGTGTTGCAGCAGGCATTCAGAGCTGACTTTTACAGGCATTTGACAGATTTAATCACACTTTTTCCAGTTCCCTTTGTCTTTTTCTAAATGTTTGTTCTATCTGTTGAAGTTGAAAGGTTAAAAGCAGCTGTATTTTCTGCCTCAGGGACCAGGCTTCTGATACCCATGAAATAAAATTGTTTCAAACCCTGCTCCAGAGTGAAGTCCTAGCACTTTCAGTCAGTCTCAGCAGCAGGAGTGCAAGTTTTTGGTGTGCTCTGCTGTCTCCTGGGAACAAGATGGACAAAGCCTCATGCTCTTTGGAAACATCTGCACATGGAGTTGTGCCTACACCAATAAAGACAGGTCAGTGCACCTGCATTAACACCAAGAAGGGGGTGCAAGTGCATCGCCTTCCCAACTGCTCGTACAAATCACCAACAAGCTTGTCTCAAAAGGGTATTGCGGTGAAATGGCGGAGCTCCTTCAGTCATGCCTGCTAGCCACACGTGGCAAACAACAGCAACAGAGTTGTCACTTAGCAGCACCTTACCTATTCCATGTTTTCTGAACTCCTTCACCACTCC
Organism: Ibycter americanus; assembly: GCA_035590275.1. Taxonomy (NCBI): domain Eukaryota; kingdom Metazoa; phylum Chordata; class Aves; order Falconiformes; family Falconidae; genus Ibycter; species Ibycter americanus. The sequence continues at coordinate 38,588,265 of JAVJGI010000050.1, forward strand.
AAGACTTAGGATGTAAGCAACTTGAGTGTCCACAGGAAAATTGGAAGCTAGGATGTCTCCATCCTGAGTAGAGATATGACAAGTTATTTAGGAGCATACCTGGGGAGGCACAGGAGAAAACAACAATCCTGTACTGGAACATCTGAAAACAAGGCTACAGCAGGAAACTTTTCTTCACTGAACAGTCCTAGCTGAAGCTTCTGCAAAGGACGTGGGTAGTTATAAAAAAATCCAAGTATGGTCCTTTAGGGGGTTATTCCTACTTCTGTGTCATCTTCCAAGATGCAGAACACAAATCATGATGTTTCCTTACCATACACATTATTGGTGGGCTTAGGGACAGATTATACTGCATTCTTTACCAGGAAGGATTCAAAGTGCCAATTCCGAAGTTACTCATCAGTGTCTAGATTAATCCAGCAACAGTCTTTATTGCCTGCATGCTCCACCTGAGCTCCATGTCAGCTGGAGATCCCCGTACTGCTGTAGAGGACAAGGAGCATGTTCTACAGGCCCAGCTGCCTGGAGCAGTGTCTGAATGAGCCCCTGGCTTTCAGCTTGGCTGGAACAAGAGCTTTTGTTAGGGTTGCTGAAGATAACAGTTTCTGACTTTGACTAGCTTTGAGGTGAAGCCAGATAGCTAAAGTGAAGAGACCCATACCGCTCAATGCTCTGGGTTCCTATGCACGTTAAGATTATTGTTTAATCATAACACTGATTGCCTTTTAGAAGTTATGCACCCTCTGCATCGCTGCTTTTTTTTAATCCGCTTGCCCATACTGTTTTCCCTACACTAATCCAGTGGTCTTTTCCTATACTGTCTTCAGTGACCCATCTCTTCTTCACCTCTCTGCTGTTCTGCGTGGTCTCTCCTGGCCTCCAAGGTCTGTTATCCCCAAAGCCTGAGCTTTGTGTAAACTGGTTACCTCTGCTTTGTGTTCAACACAGTGAGTGTGTAAATGCAGGAGTTTCTGCAGTAAGTCACAGGAGTGACTCGCCCAGTACAGCTAAGGAAGTTCAACCCTTACGTAAGAAAGGAAGAGGTTCGTTCTCCCACAGCTGCACATACCTCGGTCACCAGAATGACCAGGCAGACTGAAAACAGCCAGGCAACAGTTAAATGGCCTGCTGCAGTCACTTCTGGATTACGCCTGCATGATCTGATCTCTCAGAACAGGGAACAGCACACTGGGCAGTAAGCTTCCCATCACGCTCACAACAGGGGGAGACTCTGTGGTACCAGGCTGCTCAGCAGCCCACGTGTTCAGACACGTCCCACCACCCATGCTCCTTCAGCTGGAAATCGCCATGCTCTTGGTTTCTCAGGTTAACTCAGGATCACTCTTCTAAGTGTCTGGATAGAGGGGGCGGAGGAAAACCCCAACCCAGACAGGTCCCATCCCAGTTAACCATGGCAAGAGGTGTACTATCTCACAGCAAAGCACAGTTTAGTAGCGTACCTCTTTATGCACCTTTGTTCTGCTCTTGATCTCTGCCACTATCATTCCCACGATGGAGCCTCTATATGTGGCTGCGAGGGAAAAGAACTTCTTGTTGGAAGTGATATCTCGGTACCATGAGTCAGGGTACCTGGGAAGGAAGAAAAACCAGGAATGTTTGGGGACACAAAGCCCATGGGAACAGGCAGCACCTCAGCCAACACTGTGCTGAGATGTTGCTGCCCATTTCCAGTTGAGCAGCATCTTTAAATGCCAGTCACTGGAACTGCAGGCCGATGTATTTTACACAAGACTAAGGGAGGGAAGCTGTACTGCTGAAAGGGCTGTCTTCTGCAAGGACATACAGCCAAGTAGCTCAGCCATATGTCAATGCACAGCTCTTTCTATGCTATTAATTTAGCTTATTCCATGAAATCTCGGTTAAGAAGTTATTCGCTTTTTCTGTCTTAACTGTTGTATGGTACCAGTGAACATCAAACAGCTGCTGTACCCCATTTGGTAGCATGGTTTCTTTCAACTGCATCTAAGCAGCAATGCAGGCTCTTCATGTAATGGCCTCCTGCCTTGCTAAGACAACCACATTTTCATTTTATGTTCATTGCCCAGAGCTTTCACTTCCATCTTTAGCAAGTTATTTTTAAATGCAAGATCCATCTGCCCTCATCTAAAAGCGTAAGGATCTCATTAATTTGATACACATGTGAAAAAAATACTGCATATTGGTACAGAAAAAAATCATATCATCAGCCTCCAGCTCTCCTCCTCCTTCTGCAGCTACTAAAGGGAAACTAGCGTACGCTGATTTATTTCAAAGTGAGAGCTCAGCAGCCTTGTGTTTAAAAGAAATCTACAAGTTCAAAATACTATGAATGCTTTTGCTGGTTTGTTACATTTTATGCAATCTTAATTTATAATCTGCTAGAATCCTCTATGAACCTCAACAAAGCTAAAGAAAAAAAAATCCTTGAAGTCTACAGCCGTAGTTTCCCTGGATGCTTTAAGCCACAAAACTATCACTGTCCCCCAGAAAAGCTCCTCGTTCCTGTGCTTGTGCGGACAAAAGCATTTACCAAATGGGGGCCTGGGGAACTGACCTGGCACAGACTGAGATCAGCTTTAAGCTTAATCTTGGCAAGCAACAGTGATCCCAAGTACACGGGCAAGCACTGTTCAGTCTCCCCCTGGGACATTCAGAAAGACAGTCCCTTGGGAACAGTTGCTCCATGTCAGTTTGGTTCAGCTCTGAGGGTGCTGCCTCGGCACATGCTCCAAAACACAACCTTCTTTCACAAGCACAGGGATGCTGTCCTTTTTCCTGGAGATGTGCTCCTTTCCCCATCTCATAGACAGTCTTTCCCAAGAAGCTGATCCACTCCCTTAACCACAAAGCCCATTTTTCTGCCAAAATCTGTATACAGAACTTTCTGATGACTTTAGGACCCTGCAGGAAAGGCAGCAAAGGGCCGTTAACAGGAACTCCACCACAGCGCATGAAAGATTCAGAACCTGCTGCCATCTTAGTACCAGTCCAGATGACTGCAGAGCCTTTGGTGTCAGCTCTAAACTGGCTCGATGCAGGTTCGCACCATTTCTAGATCCCCACCAGCTCACACCCCAAGCCTGTAACGTACTCTATTGGGAACCAGTCGCCACAGAGCTGTTTCACTGTGTCTATGTCATCGTGGCAGAGAAGACGCAGGTTTACGTCCGTAAGTGCAGTCGGGGGCACCTCCTCTGTCATTCACGCCTGCAAGAAAAGAAAGCACATTAAAAACAACGAAGCACAGATTCTGACCCTCAGCTTCAGCCAGGCATCTGCGCAAAGGCAGCAGAAGGTTCCCAGTACCCATAAAGCTGTTTTTCCTAGCAGAATGACTTTAAGAGAGACGAAGCAAAACACGGCAACATTAACCTGAGAAGCAAATGGAAGCCCTGTTGCCCACAGGATAAGCACAGCTCACTTCTCAGCCTGACAACCCCCGCCCATCCCTGCATCTGTACAGGCCCTGCTCCCTGCGAGCGCAGTCCGATGATGCTGCATGTGAAGGAGCATGTGGCACTAAACAGGTCCTCAGGATGCTGCATTAAATAAGCCAACAATGTGCCAAGCGTACCTTATGATGCATGGAGCTCTTCAAATGTCCGTGCAGGACCAACATTTTGCTAAGACAAAACCTGAACAAAGAGCTTAAAAAGGAAGCACTGCTAGAAGAACATTTATAAAGTCCTCTTACACAATCCTGTCATCTCCAGTGAGTATGTGTGCAGAGGACTCAAATTCTTTAAAATGTTAATTTTGTTTAACTTACGCTGGTGAAATGAGATCTAGTTTCATTTCCCCTCATTCCTACGTGCTACAGCTCCACGAGGGCTGGCTTTTCAGCCCAGCAGAGAGCGTTCAAATACAGAAATCCCAAGATACCCTTTTCTTTCACCATAGCGCTACCACAGTCCTGCCAACCACGTACAGGACACCTACTCCAATGTCTTCAGCCTGTTTTGAGAAGGTACCAGAGGGCAAGCAGCAAGCAATAACTAAAGAGGTTGCAAAAGCATTTGTAGCACAGACGCGTGAATGAAGAACAGATCTTGAGAACAGGCTGTAGGCTGGACAAAGCCCCAGGCGAGGCACTGCGCGCAGGGAGCAAACAAGGCAGGCAGAGCCAGGGCAGCTGCAGGAATCTGTTCCCTTTCATGGGCCACCTGCAGCTCTCCATCCCCAGCTTTGTCTCTGTCACTCCAGCCCTCCTAGTCCCAGGTCAAAGAACCAGACCAGGATGGAAACAAACAAACAAAAAACCCCAACAAAACCCCCCACCACCCTTAATTTAAAAGAGTAATTTCTTTTTGTTTCTACTTTCTTTTCCCAAGATTTGAGACTCTTAAAATTGGTTTCAAAATGCCGAGTTACAAGGAAAACGCTGCACACAGCAGCGCTTTTGTATGCCCTCCTGTTGAAAGGGATGCTCAGCTCTCCAGTGCTCTTGCTTGGAAGCTCAGAGGCTCGAGAAGGAACAGATGTAAACACACTCTGCACTGGACTGGATATGCCATTTCAGCAGTTTCACTGCAAAAATCACATCACCTCTGTAATACACTATACAACTGGCAAAGGCACACAAAGGTAGGCAAAGTAGTGATCCCAGTTTGACATGTTTTGACAGTACACAACTGTATGTGGTTGCTCTCCTAAAAATTTGGAAACACCCTCTTCCACTGTACTCTTGAGAAAAAAAAACATTTAAGCCATAAAATCCACATTCCATCCCCAAATTTCTCTTTGAAGGTACATAAGCCAGCTTTTTCCTGCAGTTCCCCTGGATGAACTGGTAGAGAGCAACTCCCAGTTAGCACAACATGGTGACATTCAGAGAGCAGAGAGTCCCCAGACATTGGGGTCCTTGGAACTCAACATCAGTGCTGAAAGGTAATTAGTGCTGCTAATGAGAACAACATTCACCCCCAAATCTGGCACTCTCCCTACGCCACGTGTGGCATGACTCCTTTGCACTAGCTAGAGCAGCGTGAGCTCCCACCCCTCCGTCCTCCCAGACGGAAGCATAATGCCCCTGCACCCCATCAGCCCAGAGCTCCAAGGAGGAAGGAGGGACTCTGCCACTGGTTTGTGTGCAACCTGGAAACATCAAACACCCAATAAATCAACAGGAGAAAGGATACAATTAAGGTCCGCTATTCTCTACAGAAATCTTTGCCAGACCTTCTCCCATGCAGGCAGAGAGAATGGCAAAATGCTTTAACAGAGCAGAGGCCCAGGAACGTTCTCCTACAGCTCGTGAAAAAGATGAAATGGGTGGGTTTCTCCAAGCAAGGGACCCTTCCCAGAGGCAGCTTTCTTCCCAAGTGACTGGTCCTATGTATTTCCCCGAGAAGGGCATCTGAGGCGATCAGTATACTGATATGAATCACTTGTTCTCCAAAGAAGCCCTTAAAAAGAATCACAGCTACTTCACAGCCTGTTCTAGGACTGTGGCTGCACATTTACCAAGCAGCCTACGGTTTTCACAATCAGCCCAGATGCTAGCTTCAAAACAACTTAAGCACCTAGACAACCCACAAAACCAGTACTCCTTGCTGCTTTTAAAACTAATTTTACACTCCTAGAATTGGCTCAAGCCCTCTGAGGCTAGACTTTGAATCCGTACCCTGCTGCAGCAGCGAGCACACTCTCCACCACCAGCCCCCGGCGACCTTATAACGTGCCTCAGCTTTACCCCGCCGTGCCCTGAAGGAAGGGCACATGTTCACTTGCTGTGGCTGACCCGATCCACACTGCTGCTGGCTGGCGTAGCTGACATGCACAGTGGTGCGGACCCCAGTCCCACCCTTCCCGGGCCCTCTGCTGAGCCATTTCAGAGCAGTGACTCCACCACAAGATCACGAAAGAAAGGGCAAAATTGTTCGTAGGCCAGAACTGCTTGGCAGAAGCTCGGTAGCATAAGATAGGCTTCGGGAGGTGAAAAAAAAGAGAAGGGAGGAGCCTGCAGACATACACAGCTGGAGCTTCTTTGGGCATGGCGAAGCTCCAATCCCCGATACATCACTTCGTTAGCAGGCATTAAGTGGCACTCCGGTTTGCAACAGCAGTGCTCTTTCGCATACATTTTATTTTTCTTGAGAAGTTTCAATGCTCCTGTAAGGCAACACCCCTTCTCAGTCAATACTCTCAGCATCAATAAATCAGAGATAAACGAAACAATCACAATAGAGCCATATTTTTGCTAATGAATAGAAAAGGCAGGGGCCTAGGAGCAGACTTAGCCAGCAGCTGCTGGAGGAGAGGCAGAGCCAGCGCAGAACGCATTCTTGCGAGGATTAGTTCATGTTTATTTAACACTATATTCTCAAAGAGCTGGGCAAGCATTATGCATTATCCTGTAGCTGAAGCCAGCCTTAAAGTAATCCATGACTGTTTTGTTAAACAGGATAATTCCCTTCCCCTCAAATTCAGCCGTTTCCCAGCACCGGTTGTGTTTGCAGGGAATCGCTCCATCCGCTTCGCATTATGTGACCCAACCCGGATGCTCTTGCACATTTAAAGAACGTTTAGGACACCCGCCCGGCACTGTGTCCTGCCACAAGGTTTTAGGAGAGCAGACCTGTGTACCCTCCTCCCTGGCCAGCTGTTGCTGCTGCTGGAGGAGCTGCGGTAAGTGGCTGCTATGACGAAGAGAGTAGAAATCCCAAGCAAGTCAATTCTGTTCATATCCAGGCGACAGCCTCTGGTTCTTCACAGATATCTGGGCGAACACCTGAGACCCAGGTCCTGGCCCCCCGCACAGCCTGTGGCATGCTGTAATTAGCCGAGCCAGAGTCCTGAACAAAAGCCTCAACTAGCACAGTGATGAGAGTAAGGCTTTTAGAGTCAACTTGGGTTTAGAGGACAAAATATATGTTTGGGAGCATAAAGAAATAATCAAAACCCCAACTATCAGTGTAAAATACATCCTTAGGACTCAATGGAAGTTAAAAGGGTCTTTAGGGGTTTAGAGGTAGCATAGCTCCACTCGCCGCTGCAACACCGACAGCACCAAGTTCTGACCTTTGAGACCAAGCGGTGGTGGCTGTGAAGCAAACCGTAGGCTCCAGCCACATGCAGTTAATTGAAGGAGGTCCACAGGCCATTTTTGAAAATGTGAAGTTATCTTATTTCTTTTAATATCTTTTTCTCAGGTGTCCACTTCTGTGTGGACAGTCCTCAATTTTGTGCGTGCAATGGCCGCAGCCTGGGGAGCGGCAGGGTTAACATCATCCACTGCCTCTCTACCCAGTGGGGCACAGTGACCTCACCCTTTTGTCAAAATGGGAAACACTCGCTTGTGACTATTATAAAATGAGCCAGCATTTTATGCTTTATGATCACGCAGTTAAACATCTGAAAAATCTCTGAGGACACTCCTTTCCAAAATATCGAAGTTAGCAGTGAGCAGAGTTAGAAACTGAGCACCTAAATCCCTTTCCTACCTAAAAAATGCAGATATTAACACACAACAAATCAATTTCAAAAAAATTACAGGAAAGTATAAAGGTTTTGAGCATTTCCACTAGTCTTCTCCTTTGCTCTATTGAAACAAATCTAGCAAAATGTTTTGGCTTTAGGTGTATTGGGTAGCTGCAGAGGAACCTGTCAAGTTCTCATTACAAATATCTAGCAGCAATGGAAGTTGGATGAAAAGAAATAGTAAGTATGTTACTAAATAAGCCAAGTTAACATATAATTTTAAATTAAAGCACATCATAAGGCCTAAGCATACTATTTAAATAAAATGTCATAAGTTTTTGGCATCAATAAGCTCTAGCTGTAATGGGCTAAAGAACAGTATTTGACAATTCTGTCTAAAAGGCAGAGGAGCCTTTATCTTCTGGCATCAGCCCAAGCGATGGCCGGGACTCCGGGAATTACCAGTGTTCATGCAGCACAATAAGCCGAGTACAGGTACCGACATAATTCTACCACCAGTACTTCCAGGTCCTACTGTGCCGGAGCAGGTCTTGGTTTGAGTTCAGGTTAGCCACCAGGTGCACAGACAGTTTCTTTACTTGGACTAGATGCTTCACAGCTAAGAAACCTCAACTCAGGCTTTTCTCAGAGCAGGAAGCCTTTCCCTCTTAGAGCTTGTGTATTTGAAAAAAATTTTTTTAAATCTACACAATACCAGATTTCTAGAGAAACTGAGGTAGCCACACAGAATCAGCACTCTTAACCCAACAGGGTGTTCAAACGCACGATAAAGCCTAATGCTTAGCAGAATCTGCCAGGCAGCTGCTTAAATGTGTTTGAAAAATCCCTCGAGCACTTCCATATCTACCAAAGCCTGGTCAAGTGGCTCAGCAAGTTAAGATTTCCCTTGTTTAGCACTATTAGACGTGTTTTAACAATGTTTCTGCCTTGTGCATCCTGCGAAAATGAGTTGGATGTCAGCAGTGAATCATCACAAGATGCTGGTTTTATGAATCTTTATTTGGACTTCAACTTCCATCCAGATAAGCTCATGAAAATCCCAAATAAAAATTTTATCATCTAGCAACAAATATCACTGAATTTCCTGGCAGAATAAAAGCAAGGTAATCTAAGACTAAAGCTTACTAACTAGAATGATACACAAATACTGCTTCCAAGTAGGGGTATATTGGCTTCTAATGTAGTGTTCACACAAAAAACAGCGTGAAAGAATCTTCTTCACTTGCAGAAACAAAGCTAGACTGAAGCTAGCTAGATGAAAGATCAAAATCTTTCACTTTCCAGTTTAAAAGCTAATTGAAACCAATTCAACCAATTCATCCTCAACAGAGAGAAGCAAACCTGCAGAAAAGAATCAAGAAAAACAAGCGCCGGCAGGCTAGTGCATTTTTATAAAGTGACCCTACGATTCAGGAAGCACTATCCCAAAAGACACGCAGCCAACCACCCCAGTATCGCAGGCACCTCCGTCATTAGATGGTGCAGACCTTTATTTACTTGGGCTGAAGATTTTCAGCTTCCGGAATTCAAAGCATTTTCTTCAAGTACGCTCCTACTAGATTATTAAGGATTATCTGCTGTTGTTCCACAGAAGGAGAAGATTAAGTTCCTCCAGACAACTACCAAGTACATACCATGCACGGGCCAGGTCTGAGGAACTGCAGCGATGCTGCACAGGTCGGCATGCGAGTTGGCCCTTCCTCCGACTGTCAGGTCACTTCTCTGCCTACGGCTGCGTGTTTCTACCCAACGCTTCAGCGACGGACATACGCACAGTAGCTCTATTTTACTTTACATAAGCAGACCATCTGTTCGGCACAAACACAGACGAGCAGATACTCTCTGGCAGATTTGCATGCACGCACAGCGGGCCAGAGCTGGATTTCTTCATGCCTGGTACCCTCACCAGAGGTGCTGCTTCAGTGTTGCCACCAAATCCTTGTTGGATGTCTGCGTGGACAGTCCTCAAATCTCAGGAAGGCAAAACTCAGCAAGAAAAAAATTTTAATGACACCTGGCATCCTCTCTCACTTGTAAATAAACAGGATCAAAGCCCAGACAGCATTCTAAGAGCTACTCAAAATGCAGGACTGGCACACGTTAGCCGTGACTGCACAACACGGTACTCAAACTCAGCTGTTGTCTGGGGAGCATCTCTTCAAGCACCAGCAGGAGTTTTCACAGCTATAAGTCTCTCTACCTTGCACCATCTGGCACTGGGGATTTGATTTACATTAAACCATTCAATCTGAACCAGCCAAAGGTCTCATTCCAACAAAGCAGCGAAGATTTCCCTGCCGCCTTTCATTTTAAGCTTACTGTGGTTTTAGGTTACTGGTCTTGCAAAGAATGTTCCACACAGACACCCTTGTTACCAAGCTCCTTTTGTTTAACGCAATAAAATTGCGATTGCATTTGAAAACATCATGAATTCATCACTAAGAATCTCAAAAGAGGCGCTTCGAGGACTTACGGCAACATTATCAAAGCAATAGGAGTCAATTTTTAAAATATATTTAAATACTTGGCTTGATACCTCCTAGATACTACTTCAAGTCTGGTCATAGAATAAAAAAAAATCAGGTTGGAAGGACCTTTTGGAGTTTAATCCAGCTTAGATCAGGTTGCTCAGGCCCACAGTCCCACATAACACCTGTAAGGAGCAAATCTCCCTGCCTGGGCTCAGACTAGTTCCTTTGCACCTAAAGGCACAATGGGAAAGCTGGGGTGTTAAACACACTGCCTACAGCAATACAACCAGCCCTGCTATGCGTGCGATACAGGTGTACCTCTATATGCTATTTGGTACACTCTATTTATCCCGTTTAGTGCTCCTGCTCCTTCTAGGAATCCCATGCAGGTTCATTTGGGACAAGCAACATACAAACTCCAGAAGATATGGTTCTTCTCATTCCCAGTATGTTATGCAAATTGACGGAGCTTGGCATTCACAGTCAGGAGCAGAACAGTGATGGTGATCGTTTCACTTCCATTCCTGTACCATTCATCGCATCCCACAGGAGTGCTGCCCAAAACTGCCATCACTTAATTCGCCAGATTAGCGGAAGCAGATGTTTGGAGTGAGCGAGACTCTCAATGGGAAATCGAGGACAAAATAACTGATTTTGTGCCTTGGTCTGAAAATAATGTCATAATATGGCTGGAAACAGGCTCCAATGCTAGATTATGTCATTTTGCAATAGCCCATAACACCTTTTGATCCAGAACCACAAGCACTGAGCCTTAGAGCCCCTCGTGGACCCCAGGTCACTCAGGGACATGCAGTGGCTCAAGACTTTATGCTCCCCGTTACTTAAAACTCTTTTGGCAGCACCTTCCTTCTGTGCAGAAAACTGCCCTCCTCAGCCACCTCCCCTTGCACCATCTCCTAGGCTGCCACATCCAGCCCGGCTATGCCAATCCCATTTGCCTCCAAAGCACATCCCGAGCACTAATGAGCTTCTCTCAGGGTCATCACTCTGGAGAAAGGAGTTTGTCAGTGCCTGGACTTTCTTCTCCAGTAAATCCGTCTAGGGCAGTGTGCCTGACCAGCATACCCCCGCAGCAGAGGAGCACAAAAAGCAGTGAGCTTGGGGAAGAATGTATTGTAAAGAAAGCTGAATTTATCTCAACACCTGGGAGACTGGAGGGTAACCTTGGGTTTAGATAAGACGGCTGCACCAGTGGGTCATCACTGAGACAATTAACAAAGAATAATATCTTCCTGAGCTAGCCAGACCAGCACGGAGGGAGCATATACACGGCTGAGCTCAAAGTATAAAAACTGGACAATTAATAAAAGTAAACTTTGAAGAAAGCAAAGGGCCTGAGCTGGCTTCAGTCTGCATATTCCTTCCCAATGACCGTGGGTGCTGAGCACCATGGCACCAAGCATACAGAGATCAGTAACAGGCATCACGTTTGGGTTTGGATTCAGCTGTATAAGGCAATTGCATATTATGCTTCTGCTGTGATTTCAGTACGTTGCTGTATCACCCTGCTAAATCAAAATCCCACGTAACGCCAAATATACCAAGAAAGTAAATTTGATACTACACCCTCCTCATGTGGAATATCTACAAGAGCCTGGCCAGAGCACGTTGGACTCAGACAGCCAGGAAGGCAGCACTGTCACATACAACCCGGGAAAACCCATCCTGGCATTCCGCCCCCCTCCCAAAGGCTCACCCCACACTGCTCAGCCAATTTCTTCTCAGCTCTGAAATTCTGAAAACATCACTCCAAGAAACACATTCTTGCCTTGTCCCCAGCTCTGCACTACATCCTCCATTACGCCCAGACTGAGGTGTGCACACCACAGGACTAAAAGCCTGAAAGCCAAAACCACAGAATCACAGTAAATAACACCCTAGCCTCCTGCCATCAGGATCAGAATTTGAAACAGACCCCAAAAGTATATTAAGAAATGAAAAGGCAAAATGTAGCTCTACCTGTGCAGCAAGCAGCAGTTATTTACTTGAAATGAAAACACTTACTGTTAGTGAAATCCTTTTATACTTATATCCCTGATCCTCTGCACACTTGGAGTTTGACTTGTGAGCCTTCCAGCAGCAGAAATGTTAACGTTTTGCATGCAAGTTGCTTTTTGGGCTGTTCTTTTACCCTACAGCTCTAGATACATTAGTGGAACTGTACATTTCACAGGAGCGGGTAACCAAAAACAAGCAGCTCTAAAACATACTGCAAAAGGCACAGCCTCCTGCTGCCCCAGATACAGCAATTCCTCTGGGGAATGGTGAACAAGAATCTCTAAGAGGGTTTTGCTGTTAAATCTTTTCTTGTTAAGACGCAGAAGAGAAAATCTGCTTTGTGACAGTAGCACTGTGGGGAGTTAAAACCAAAGGGTCATAACAGAGGCACATTTACAACAAGAAGCTCAGTAGAGGAGAGATCTAATACCTTGCAAATGCTGAACACGGCAAGTTTCCAATAGGCAGAAAATCCTCCAGAAAATAAAACAAAAAACCCCAAACAACTCATCATACATGCAGGCCCACTGCCATTTCTGAATCAGAATAAACAGCTACACAGAAAATGTATGTAGTGCCTAAAAAAAAACAGCCAGAAATCCAGCCTGGTGGAGTACAAATGCCGGGAGAGGGGAATTCAAGCCTGTCTCCATTTCCTAGACGCTGTCCTCATTACTGAGCAGCAACACACAGCTGTCCATAAAACCCAGTCTCCCCACCTACATCCTTATAGGAGACAGTAACAAGTAACGTCCTAGCGGCTATTGCAAACAAGGGGCTTTAAAAAAAAAAAAAAATAAAAAAAAGCCTGAAAAGAACATTCCTTCCCTAACTGGCAGACAAGCGCCCCAAACTTGCACCTCTCTGAGATCCCAAATTAAAACTGGACTCAACATGGCTCCTTTTCCTTTTCTTTCTCATTGGTGGTTTCCAGCATGAGACACCCAGGTTCGACTCAAAAAAACACTGCTACTGTTTTAAGCTAGTAACATTTAAAATAGATTCTGGCATAGATGTCTGCTCTTATATCCACAGGAATAAGTTGAAAAGGAGAAAGTAAAAGTTTAATTAAAAGCTAATGTTGGAAAACTGAGCAGCTCCTATTCCTACCTTTCTTCGAGGAGGAAAGCGTGGGCGGGGGGAAGCAGTGTGAGACACGAAGCTCTGTCTTTCTGCAACACCCTGCACTGAAGCCCTCAGACATGCTGTGACTGGTTAAAAAAAAAAAACCAAACCCAACAAAAATCCCAGGAAGACAGGAGTGATACTACTCTAATAACGCTTTTAGATAGCACTTAACTTTCAGGGCTTGTAGAAGACGAATTCAAACAAAGCTCATCTAAGACAGAACTTTCTCTGCTGTTACACTCACCAGCTTAGCCCAACTGCTTCTTTAGAAGTGTTTTATCGACAGAGAAACAAAGCACGAACAGCGCCAAGAACAGCGCCAAGTCGCTGAAGGGATTCCTGCCCATTACCAAAGGCTGCCTCCAGCCCAGCAGCCTGTGATGAGCAGGAAGGCAGAGCCCTCAGGACTTCTGAATCAGCTCTGCAAACCACTCACAAGGAAGTCCCCAGATTTGTACCTGTAATTCCTCAGGTATTCACAACAGCGCCGTCATCGAGAGTCAGCCTTTGCACCCACAGTTTCACCTGCTCCTGCTCACTCCATAAATTACGCTGGGAGTGGCTGAGGTAGGGGGCAAAGAGGTGGAAAACAGCCAGGAAGAGAGAGGATGGGTTCTTGGGTGGCAGGACCAGTGCACATCAGCCAACAGGCGAAGATACCAGCACTGACTCACTGACTGACTTACCAGACTATACTGGCCCAACACCTATATTTGTAACACCCCCCCAAAAAAAACCCTCCACAAAGAAAAAACCACCCCCACATGCAAACAAAGATCATCCTTACTGGGAAAGAAGTAACAACAGACATGAAGGAAGTACCAGACTTCATTAACAAAAATAAATACACATACTATGTTAAAGGCTCTTTGAGCTCCCAACTACAAAAGACCATTTTTCTGAATTCCACTGGCAGTTCCCACAACATTTCATGACATCTGAGGCCAGCCCAGCTACCAAAAGACACGATGATCCCACTCCGGTTTTGGAAAAGAAATTAAAATTAAGAATGCCACAGGTTTTAAAAGGGCATTCACTGGACAGGCACTTGCCAATTACTCAGACACAAAGTCAACTTGCGTTAAATACATCAAGCAACCAGCTGAGAGAAACAACAGCAGCAGCTACTTCAGAGAACAAAATGACGTATTAGAACAACGCTTACACACTACCGTATGTTTATTTGCTACCAGGCATATCAAGACTAATTAAAGCACCAGTTTACAAGAAATAACAGAACTACTTTTTTTAACCTGCAAGATAAAACCATCTACTTTAGCCTGGTAGCAGGCAGTACCCTGCTATATCACTGCTTCTCATGGGGGTGAGGCTGCTCCAACATTATCTTGTAAATGAAGAGTCCACACTCCAATTATAACATGCTGGGAGAGAGCCAGCAGCTTTTTTTAAAAGAACCTCACTTACAAGAAATCTGCTAGAGTTTATTTGTACAGAGAAATTATTTTGAAAAAAATACCATGTGCTAGCGCTCCCAAAAAGCTACCAAAAGTGTTCCTCATAAAGGCTTTTGAAGAAACTAAGCTGAACCAAGGAGAGCCTATGGCCGATTAAAAGAAAGGAAGCAAATCTAGGATGAATCCACAGTGAAGACAGAGTCCAGCTATAACCCATTCAGTAGATTCATAACCAGATGGAAGAAGAGACAAACAAATATGCAATAAAACTGGCTGATGATCCTTTGGGATAGGGCACAGATTACCAGGACAGTAAAATTTAAAGCTGTTCACAGCTGTAAAAAGCTCTCACGATGCCAAAAGGCTAATAAAATGGTAGATAAAGTGTGTAAGTTGGTAGATAAAAAAGGAATGCAGGTTGGAGAAAGGCAAAAAAAGGAATGCACGTTGGAGAAAGGCAAATATTTCCAATTTGTGTTTAAAGTACTGCAAAGGGGGGAAAAAAAAAAATCCATGCTCTCACAGCAAGTTCCCTGATAACACCAGTTTGCTGCTCAGGCGTAGTCAATTATCAGAATTATCAGAACAGAGAGGGAAAAACATCCATCTAGAAAGCCTTTGGTCTGAGCTAGTTATGGATATTTAATGCCTCTATGTATCTGTCAATAAAAGGCCAGACACTCAGCCACGTTCATGCAGTTCTCGAGATCGAATAGCTGCAATGAGCGGCCAAGGTTCAGAGGAGCTCATGATGGCCATCCAGCACGGGCTAGCTGATATTGGGAGATGCTGTAGCATAACAAAGACGGGATAAGCTGCAACAGATACAAAGCAGGCTAACAGAGTTCAAACTCGACTAGTAAACATAACTAAACATTGAAACAGCTTACCACCGGAGACGGTAGTAATTTGATGCCTATAATCAAGAATGATTGTCTAAGACACATGCTTTAGTTCATGGCTGCACACAGCCGTCCTGGAGGCGAGGACACCAGCCCTAGTCACTCTGACAGGCGCAAGAAGCAGCACCACTTTAAGCACGCAGCTTCGACAACCTCCAAAACAGAGATGTTATTTTCACCATACAGATAGCGTAGGTATAACGCATCACTGCACAGCCTGAGGAACTGGGCACCGGCAGCTGGAACATTTCTGACAAAGCCAGCTGCCACCGCGCCTGGTGGGAAGCACCGTGCCAGGAAGCCTTCGGGACCACAGTTAAGGCTCAGTTTGATCAGCTGCAATCAAAAACCTCAAGATACACCTTGTAAAAACTGGAGTTCTGCTTAGATACGAAGCTGAGCAATTGCCTTCTCTCTGCTAAAGCTCTACAGGCTGGTTCAAACAGACACACCACCTCTCCAGGGCAAAGCAGAGCTGCCATGGCGTGTGTTAGCTTGTGAACCGTGACCCTGGCTGCCCGGAGACACAGCGCAGCCAGGAGAGCCAGAGCAGCTCCTGTGCAAGGAAAAGAGCCGGATCTAGCAACGCATGACATATTCCCGGCCCTCCCAAGGGAAATTCTGCTAGGGAGGAAGGGGAAATGGAGACACTAGCTAACGCTACAGAGCCCCCCCAGCACTCGGGATGCGCCAGGAGCAGGCAGAGGCGCTACCGAGGCCAGGGCACAGGCTCCTCTCTCGGCACCCCTGCAGCCAGGCACCGGCCGGTACCAGCACGCTGCCGCCGGCCGCGGTTCGGGGTCCTTTGTGGAACCCCCCGCACCTCACGGCTGCGCCGAGACAGCGCGCTGTTCCCGCCGGCGCGCCAGGGAGCACCCGCGGGGCGGCCCCGGGAACCCCGGCACGGGAACCCCGGCACGGGA
>JAVJGI010000050.1:38614658-38633731 GCA_035590275.1 Ibycter americanus
GGCCCTGAGGGGATCCCGGCCCTGGGAGGCTGGTCCTGGGCCTGACCGGGGGGGTCTTGGCCTGGGGAGAGTCTGGCCAGGAGGGGGTCTTGGCCTGGAGAAAGCCTGGCCCTGGGAGGGTCTCGGCCCGGGGAAGGCCTGGCGTTTGAGGGGAGGTCTCGGCCCGGGGAAGGCCTGGCCTTTGGGGGTGTGTCTTGGCCTGGGGAAAGCCTGGCCCTAGGGGGGGTCTTGGCCTGGGGAAGGCCCAGCCCTGGGGAGGGTCTCAGCCCAGGAAAGGCCCGGCCTTTTGGGGGGGTCTCAGCCCGGGGAAGGCCTGGCCCTGGAGGGGATTGTGGCCCAGGGAAGGCCCGGCCCTGGGGGTGGCCTGTGGGGGTCTTGCCCCGTGGTGGGGCCTGGCCCTGGGCCTGGCCCTTGGGGGGTTTGGCCTGAAGGGGGGCTGGCCATGGGGGTTCTTGGGGCGCTGGCCTGGCCTGGGAAGCCACAGCCCCCTGGGGATGTCTAGGCCCAGCCCCGGTCCCACTGCAAGGAGCGGGGTGCAGGCCCTCGCCATATTCTGGGGAGTGCTTGGCCCAGGGGGGCTGGCAGGACCCCCCAGCCCCTAAGGATCACCGCACACTGCTGGCGCCTGGCATGGCAGTGTCCTCTCCTGGGAAGCACCGCAGCTGCCTTTGGAGGCCAGGGAGCGCTGGGACATCAGCCAAGGCCACTGGTGCAGGGCTGGGACAAGCGGTGGGAGCATGCGGGGTGGGGGGCTGGCACCCCTGGGACACCCAGGGACAGGGCCTGCCCCGGGTGGCCTCCTGGGGAGGGTCTGGGGACAGGCACCCCAGCAGGGACCTGTTGTTTTTCAGGACTCCCAGCTCAGCTCCGCACCCAAAGACCAGAGCTGGTGGGGTTGCACCAGGATGCACCGGCTGCACGGAGCCCCCAGCGCTGGGCTCCCACCGGCCCCGGCATGCTTGGCTGAAACCGGCTGGTTGGAAATGTGGGGTGCCAGATGGGAATGGTTGGTGTTGGTGAAATAAACACTGTTTAAGAGAAATTGTAGCTGGTGATGAGTGAGAGCTGCCTGTGCCCCAACGCTGGGGAGCTGCCATTCCCCATGAGCAGTCTCTGGGATTCACTTATACCTTGCAGATCTCTTCTCAGTGTTTTTGTTGATTCAGGCACATTTGCCACCTTACCTGAGGCGGGAGGTATTGGCACTGTTGAAAGCGTTGTTTTTTTGCTGAGCAGACCTTTATTTCCGTGAAAAATGCCATATGGAGCCTGTGGCCTCGCATGTTCCTTGGCTGAGGGACCACTTGGCAAGGTGAGCATGTCCCTCCCCATAAATGCAGGTGCAGCTCCTTCCCCTTCCAGAGACCTTGGACAACACCAAAGGTATGTCCCGCTCCCCTCTCCTCCCACGCCCCAGGAGCTCCTCTCTCCAGCGTCGCCTTCTCCAGCTTGACTTAGTTTTGCCGCTATGCTCTGTGGGGGCTGAGCCTGGGCACAGCTCATGAGCATCACCCAGGATGGACACAGCCCTCTATAGGTGCCTCTGCTGGGGAGGCTGCGGAGGCTGCTGTGCTCCCCGGGAGTGGCGAGGATCTGTGGGGCTTTGGGCAATTTTTGGCATGACCAAATTGTAGCATTGCTAAATTGTGATGCTACCGAATCACTGCGTTACCAACCGGAGGGACTGTGGCATTGCAGATGGTAGCGTTTGCAGCCGTAGCAAGGATACCAGTGGGGAAAGGCAAGGATTTAGGTAGAGCAGCTGCCCCAGTGAAAAAGTGCACCTGGGGGCAGCGAGCGCTTCCTTGGATTGGGCTTCAGGTGTGCCTGAAGCTGGGGTGTTTGCTGGTCATCTCAGCCCATCCTGTCGGGGCTCCTGGTGGGACTGGGCGCTCGGGGTACCTGGGCTTGGGCAGGGCTTGGATCCCATCCGCTGGTGAAATATTACCCCAGGGAGCTGAGTGCCATGGGAAATACTTCCCAAATACCTTTCCCCGTGGGTGGGAGCTGCTGTGCTGCCTCGGCGGGGATCCAGAAGACTCCAGCCTGGGTGAGGATGGGGCAGGGGCAGTGCTGGGGGGGGGGATACCCCAGGTGAGGATGCTCCAGGCAGGGAAGGAGGTGGGGAGGGGTGTTGGGGTGGGGATCCGCCCCTTGCTTTGTCCCAGCACAGCTGCTCTAGGGTCTTTTGGGTCTCTGGCACAGACCCAAGGAGGAGTGGGAGAGGAACAAGGCAAGGGACCTTGGTGTCCCCAGCCACTGCCACCCATCCCAGGCCAGGAGAGGTGTCCAGGCTGAGCGCGGTGAATGAGGAAGTGACTGCTCTGTGTCACCAGGAAATGGCATTTGCTCCTTTGCCAGTGAATTATCTGCTCCAGCCTCGCAGGTGGTCTGGCCTCCCTCCAGGAGGCACAGGCAGGATGAGGCCCTGTGTGAGACACAAGCCAGATGGCTGGATAGGGGTACACCATCCCTGGGTCCTAGTGGTTTGCTGGAAACAGATGCCTCCCAGTGAAACCAGTATGGCCAGTGGGAATACCCTGGTCACCCCTGTCATCTGTGCCAAATCCCCCTCCCAGCCAGAAGGGCTGAGCCCGTCCCTGCCCCTCTGCACACAGGATGGCGGCCTCAAAGCTGGTGCTGCCACTGCTGGTTGCAGTACTCCTGCTGCACGTGGCCACCACGCTGAAGATCAGTGCCTTCAACATCAAGACGTTTGGGGACAGCAAGATGTCCAACCAGACTATTGCAAATATCATCGTCTCTGTGAGTGCGGGGGGGCGGGGTGTCTCTGGTCTCCAGGATGCAGCCAGCTTGGGCCAGTGGGACACCAGCTTTCTTCAGGCATCCATCCGTCCAAGTGCCCATCCACCCACCTATCAATCCACCTGTCCACATCCCTGGCATCCAGCCACCCAACCATCTGTCCATCCATCTATGCTTCCATTGATACATGCCTCCATGCATGCATGCATCCATCCGTGACTTCATCCATCTGTCTTAGCCTCCATCCGTCCACCCAGCTGCTCTTCCCCCATCACCATCTCCAACCTCAGGCCATCTCCACTCTTGCCAGTCCCCAGCCAGAGATGGGTGATGGCTGGTGCTGCCCAGGTTCCTCACTCAGAGCAGCCTGTGAGGGAGGAGCTGCTGGGGTGGTAGGCAGATGGGTGTTAGAGTGTTGCCCCAAGGCTTTTCCAAGCCAGAGGACACCAGCCGAGGAGCTCCCTCCCTGGCTCTGGGGTCCCTGCTGCCCTCCCACTGCCAGCCCGGGAGCCTTCACAGCCCAGCACAGGCACCCACAGGTGCCCCCATGAGCAGCTTCTGGCCAGGAGTGAGCAGCTCTGAGCTTGTCCCCCCAGATCCTGTCGGGGTATGACATCATCGTGGTGCAGGAGGTCCGGGACGCCGACTTGAGCTCCGTGAAGAAGCTCATGGACCAGCTCAACAGGTGACCCCAATGGCACAGGGCAGGGAGTGCCTGCAGATGCAGTGCTGGAACAGATTCCAGCCGGCATCTCGCCACGCCAGGGCACCTCTAGCTTGGCCAGAGAGAGCCCGACGGGTGCTGGGGGACACCAGGAACCTCCTCTCACCCTTTCTGCATCTCGCTCCCAGCGCATCCCTGCACCCATACAGCTTTTTGGCCAGCGTCCCCCTAGGTCGAACCAGCTACAAGGAGCAGTACCTTTACATCTACAGGTAAGAGATGCTGCCAGGGTCCAGCATCCCCCGTGTCACCCACTGTCCTCCCCAGCCACCCCCAAAGGGCGGTGGGTATCTCTGGGGGCCCTGGCTGCAGCAGGAGCAGTGCTGGGGGCTGCTCTGCTCTCCTCCCTCAGGTCGGACCTGGTCTCTGTGCTGGGAAGCTACTACTATGATGATGGCTGTGAGCCCTGTGGGACCGATACCTTCAGCAGGGAGCCCTTCATCGTGAAGTTCTCCTCACCCACCACTTGTGAGCAGAGCCGGCACTGGGGGCTGCCTGGACCTGGCACAGGGCTGAGCCCAGAGCTGTGCCTGCCAGGAGTGGGGGAGGTTGCGCCCTGGAGCCCAACTCAGGGGCTCCACCAGGGTCCTTCACTGCTGTGGGGCCCTCTCCCACCCATGGGTACCCAGGGGCCCTGGGTACCTATGCCCAGCATGCCCAGCACTGCCTGCTGTTTTCCATCATGTGCCATCTCCCACCATGCGTTCTCTCCAGCTGCATGCCATCTCACATCTCCAGCTGGTTCCCATCATGTCCCTCATCCCATCACCTGCTGCCTCCCATCTTGTGCCATATCCTACCATCTGCTTCCTCCAGTTGGGTGTCATCTCCCATCATGTACAATCTGCCCTCACGCACCATCTCCCCTCATGTGCCACATCCCATCACCTGCCATCTTCCATCATGTCCCATTTCCCACCCTGTGCCATCTCCTACCCCGTGCCATCACCTCTACCTCCCAAGACCCTCCCCAGGGCACACACACACTCCCACCGCTCTCCCACCCCCATCTCCTTGCCAAAACCATGATGGCTTGGAAAAACTGATGGGAAACAAGCAGCAAACCCCAAACCACACATGGGGGGATGCAGCTCCCTGCTGGAAATCCCCACCTGGAGGACAGGCAGACCCCAAAAAGCCAACACACCCTTTCCCTTCAGCAGCTTTTCCCAGCCAGTAGCTGGGGCTTGGCCCGGGGTGGTTCCCTGGGGTTCCCGCTCCCTTCCCGGGTGCTGCGCCCGAGCTGGTGGCTGATGGCCACCTGTCTGGCAGGGGTTGAGGAGTTTGTGATAGTGCCCCTGCACGCCAAGCCCAGCCATGCAGCAGAGGAGATCGATGCACTCTACGACGTCTACACCGACGTTGTCAACAAGTGGGCGATTAACGTAAGCGGTGATGGGGAGCTCGGCTCCTCCCCGGGGCAGCCGGGTGGCCTGTGGTATGGCCATCACACATCCCGGTGGCCCTCCTGGGGTGGACATGTCCCACAGGAGACCTCTCATACCCACCGGAGCAGGTGCCACCCCAGCAATGTCTGGGCAGGGAGCTGCTGGGTGGCTCCATTCCCATTCCTGGGGGCTTGTCCCCCCATGCTGGGGAGCCCCGGGGGGGGGTTCTGCTGCCCCTTAAGATTTTAGGGAGCCTTTGCTGCCCTGTATGGTCCGTGGGCAGGGACACAGCATGCTGCCCCGCAGAACATCCTCCTCCTGGGTGACTTCAACGCTGACTGCTCCTACGTGACCAGCGCCGAGTGGCCGTCCATCCGCCTGCGCTTCCTTGACGCCTGCGAATGGCTCATCCCCGACAGCGCCGACACCACCGTCACCGACACCACCGACTGTGCCTACGACCGGTGGGTGCCACGCCGGGGGGGTGGGGGCTGGCGCAGGGGGCACTAGTGGGTGCTAACACCCCCAACACGCACCGGCAGCATCGTCGCCTGCGGCACTGCGCTGCGCCAAGACATCGAGCCCGGCTCTGCCACCGTCAACAACTTTCAGAAGACTTTCCACCTCCAGAGGAAGGATGTGAGTGAGGGGCTGGGGCACATGAGCCCACCGGCACTGGGCTACAACCCACCCACCTCCCGGGAGCGTGGGTGGGCTCCCTGCTCCCCTGAGTGCACCTGCGGGTGGCCTGAACCCAGCCCCCGCACTGATGCAAGCACCCAGACTCAGTTATTTTGGAGCATGCTCTAAATTTTGGGGCTGGAGTGGAGCACTGGGGTCCCATGACAGCAACGGCAGGTCCGGACAAGCTCAACCGCCTCTCTGCTTCCCCCCCACACCCAGGCTATGGCTGTCAGCGACCATTTCCCGGTGGAGGTGATCCTGAAAACCCTCTGAGCCCATCCCGGCACCGGTGGCTACCAGGACATCCTGGCACGCACCTGCATCCCTCCTGGGAGCCCGCGCACCACCAGTGCCAGCCAAGCTGCTCACCGAATCTGCTCTTTGGGGTCTTGTGGGAGTGGGATGCTCTCTGCTTTCATTAAAAAATTAGCCTTTTCCAGCCCTCCCAGCTCTGGAGGGAGGGTCCACTCAGTCCCCTCCTAGCAGCACCCTGCGCCCAAGCTCCCCATCCCCCTGCCAGGGCAGCCCCACTGGGGCTGGAGCCAGGAAGGTCCCTGGGGTCCCCTCCTGCCATCGGGAGACCTGGACCCACTGGGCAGCAGGTGCTGCTCCCCGCTGACCCCAACATAAGCAGGGACACCGGCATGGGTGGGGGGGCTCTGGGCAGGACTCAGCCCCCCAGCTGGGGCGCAGGATGATTTTCTGCCAGCTCGTAGGGCCGCATCCTGCCTGAGCACACCTGGCTGTGGGGCGGCTGACGGGGTGCTGACGGTGAGGGCGGGGGGAGGCAGAGGACATGAGTCAGTTCCCGGGGGGTTCAGTGCCTCCCGGGGGGGTTTCGGTGCCGGCACAGCACCGAGGGACACCGGACTCATCCCATGACGGGGTGTGAGGATGCAAAACCCGGTGGCGCACGCGAGAGCCTGGCAGAGCAGCCGTCGCCTCCCTGCCTGCCCCACGGCTGGCACCCCAGCAGGGCACCCCCTCAGCAGGGGTGACGCCGTGTGCCGGCGCCAGGGATGCTGGCTCTGCTGGGGCAGCTTTGGGTCACCGGTGGGGCTGTGTTAGGTGATAACTGGGGCTGCTGTGGGTCACTGGTGGGGCTGTGTTAGGTGATAACTGGGGCTGCTGTGGGTCACTGGTGGGGCTGTTCTGGGTGACCACCAGGGCTGCTGTGGGGGTTTGCAGCCACCCCCTCTTGCCCAGACTGGCGGTGCTCATCCTGCCTGACCCAGCCACCCCACCATTTCCTTCTCTCCCCTCTAATTACACCGTCTGAATCACTCACGTTAAGGCCATCGCCCTTTGCCACCTGCCTGGCCACTGTGCCCCATGTTGTGACCCAGGGGACCACCCCGGCTGCAGCACCCCGAGTCCCACACGCCGACCCAGCCCTGCTGGGGTGCCCCAGCACCACCGCACCTCACCGGCCACCCCCCGCAGCGTCGGCACGGGGTGGCTGTGCTGGCCTCACCCTGCTGCCCCGTGGGTTTTTGGTTTCCCAATGTGGGAAGGAGCCCAGAGCCGTGCCAAAACCCCCACGGGGGTGTCCGACTCATCCTGCTTTGCCGGCACTTCCACTGGGAATAAAGCCGCCCATCCTGCTGCCGGGAGGGCAGAGGTGCTGCGCACTCAGCAAGGTAAGGATGGATCTGCGCTCAGCACCTTCAGCCATGAACGGGGAGGGACTGGGATGGGCTGAGACGAGCTGGGTTGAGGAGTCACTCCCTCATCCTTACAGTGGGGGCTGTGATCAGATTTAAGGGTGTGGAGCAGCTTGGGGTGCCGGCGGCAGTGGCTGGGGCTGGTGGGTGATGGAGACATCCTGGTGGGGAGCGGAGCTGGGCGATCCCGGGGGTGGCAGCGGCACTGCTGGGTGAATTCACCGCAGTGGGACAGGATTTAGCTTCCCCTGGGACTGACGAGCCGGCAGACAGCCCGTGCCAGCTCCATGGGTGCCAGCAGTGCCCACCACGGCACATTGTTGCACACCAGGACTTATGAAGGACCTACCTGGGGTTTTTTTGCTCTATCCCCAAATCCAGTTTTCCAAGTTTGGCTCCCATTGCTGCATACCTACGGCTCAGCATCCCTCCTGGCAGAATGGGGACCATGGTGCTGGCATTGTCCCTGATGGCTGTGGCTCTCCTGTGCCCAGCCACTGCCACACTGCGTGTTGGTGCCTTCAACATCCAGGCGTTCGGTGACACCAAGATGTCCAACAAGGAAGTGGCGGGCATCATCGTCAGCGTGAGTGCGGCTGATGCCATGCAGGGACAGGCTGTGTGCTGGGGCAGACCCAGAATGTGGCTCCTGTGCCAGGGGCACGTGGGGATGTGGCCATGGATGGGATGGTGTCCCAGTGCTGAGGATGCCCTGGGTGGATGAAGGATGAAGGTGGATGAAGGATGAAGGTGGATGAAGGTGGGGACCAAGGTGGGGTGTCAGGCACACCCTGAGGTCCCTCTGAGCCCTCTGTGGGGACATCTGCCCCAGCACCAAGGGACATGTGGGTCCCTATGGTGCTGAACCCAGCACCATGTCAGGGTGCCCAGCCAGGAGATGGGTGGGAGACAGCGGCCCTGAGCCAGTGGCAGGCTCTGTCTCACCATCGCTGTCCCTCTCGGCCTCGCAGATCCTGCGCCGCTATGACGTGGTGCTGGTGCAGGAGGTGCGTGACTCTGACCTCAGCGCTGTCACCGAGCTCATGGAGCAGCTCAACAGGTACGAGCGGGGCTGGAGCCGAGAGTGCCCGGGCTGAGACACCAGCATTAGCAGGGAAAAAGCCAAGCTGCCAGAGCAATAAAAGGCAAAAAAAATGTCATCCATCAGCAGAGGGTTTGTTTTCGGAAAGGGGAGTAGGGGAAAAGTGCTGGGGATGAAGCTTTGAGCAGGCACTGAAAAAGCCACCGGGAATAATCTGGGGAGAGGAAGGGGGATACAAGTGGCACAAACCCCCTCTGAAAGCTGCAATCCCATGGGAGCACACGGGGTGGAAAGGAGCTACAGCTCTGGCAAGCTCTGTCTCCAAAATCCAACAGGACAGGGCAGAGGTGGGATGAGGGACGAAGGGGGCAGGGGCAGGCAGCCCCCCACACCCCAAGACCCTAGGAGTGACAGGGAGACCCCAGGATGGACCCAGTGGCCGATGATGCTCTGAAGCAAGCGGCTCGGGTCCCCCAGGAGGAAAAGCGGTGGCTGGGGTGGGTAGAACGGGGCACCGCAGGGTGGCAGCCCCCCCACCAGCTGGGTGCTGACCCTGTTTTGGGTGAGGACACAGGCAGAGGCTGCTGCTGCCTTGTTGAAAGGCGGTGAGTGCTCCTGAGCGGGTATGCCCAGCCCCCATCCTCGCCCCTTTGGTGTCCCCTCCAGCATGGCTACAAAGCACCAGGGCAGGCAGGGTGACGCCAAGCTCCGCAGGGCCCCGGGCTGCTCATTAACCTAATTTAGCTTTGCTGCAAATGAAGGTGAGGAGTGTCCCTGCAGAGAAAGGGGTGGCAGGAGCTGACCTGCATCCTGCTGTGCCCAAGGAGCTACCCCAGGGTGGTGGGGACAGCAGGGTGGCTTGGAGCCACTACACCCCATGTCACCCCACGCCAGGGCACGGTGGCCCATGGGGACAGCAGAGCAGAACCGACTGGTGCCAACCCCACAGCTGGCCAGCCCCTGGCCATGCTGAGGCCACCCCAGGACAGTACCAGCCGTGTCACTGGTGCCAGCCATGTCACCACCCTGCCTTTGCATCTCCGCAGCATGTCCACGTCCCCATATGACTATGAGATTAGCGGGCCCCTGGGACGGGAAAACTACAAGGAGATGTACCTCTTCATTTACAGGTAATGGGGCTGGGCACGCTGCTGCCTGTCCCGCAGCACTGCGGGGCCACTGGCACCACGCAGGGGACACAAGGGCTGTGCCAAGCCCCAGGGTCACCATCCCTTTGGTCCCACAGGACAGATGTCGTATCTGTGGTGGACACCTACCAATATGAGGACCCCCAGGATATCTTCAGCCGGGAGCCGTTCATCCTGAGGGTCTCAGCACCACACACCAGTAAGGAGTGGGATGAGTGGCCCTGAGTGGTGGCATGGGGTGGCCACGGAGCTGACATCTTTCTCCCCTGGCAGAGGTGGGGGAGTTTGTGCTGGTGCCGCTGCACTCAGCCCCGCACAATGCTGTTGCCGAGATTGATGCGCTTTACGACGTCTACCTGGCCATCATCAACAAGTGGGGGACCGATGTGAGTGTCACCAACACCGGGAGTGGCACCTAGGGTGGGCACTGAACCCCAGGGACTATTCGAGCCAGGCTGTGTCCCTGCTCCAAGGCTAGCATGGCTGGTGCAAGGGTAGTGGGATGGGGACCCTACTCCTGCCCTGTCCCCTGCCATGGGGGTGCCCCAGCACCCTGGGCTGACCCTCACAGGAGGGCTGGTGTTGGGGACAGCCCTGTTTCCCAGCCACCATGAACCCCCCCATGTTCCTGCTGCAGAACATCATGTTCCTGGGGGACTTCAATGCCGACTGTGCCTACGTCCAGCCGAGCGACTGGTCAGCCATCCGCCTGCGCACCAGCGACATCTTCAAGTGGCTGCTCCCCGACGGCACCGACACCACCGTGGGGAAGTCAGACTGTGCCTATGACAGGTGAGCACCACGGTGGCACCGCCGTCCCCCTCCCCGACACCCCAGAGCCCCCCTGCCCATCCCACAGCACCAGTGGCTGAGCACAGGGGCAGGAGCAGGACCCACCGCCTGTGTCTCCCTGGCAGGATCGTGGTGTGTGGCACCAAGCTGAAGAGAAGCATCGTGCCAAATTCAGCTGCTGTCTACAATTTCCAGCGCACTTTCCAGCTGGAGCAGGAGGAGGTGAGCCGGGCTCGCAAATGCAGGGCGCAAACAGGCACCAAAGCTGAGCTGCCCTGGGCAGCGCCGGCTGCGGGGCTGCTGGCATCTCTTCGGGATTCGGCAATGTGGTGCAGACACGTAGCTGCTGCATTTTAAGTATCAGCTTAAAAATAGGGTTGAAGCAGCGCTGGGAGCAGATCGAGCTGGCTCCAGCTGCAGCCCATGTGCCCCTGCCCAGCACCTGCCCGCTGGGATGCCAGCACAGCCCCTGCGCAGGGCACATGCCCTCCCGGGACACGGCAGCCTGCAGCCAGCTAAAGGGAGCTTGGGGTGACAAGTGACCCACGCGTGGAAGCAGAAGGGTGGATTTGGGGTCACTGCCTGTCCCCGTGGGGAAAAGATGAGACGCACAGGGTGTTTTGTGGCCTTTCATGGGCAGGTGTGGGCAGGATGGCAGGGCCTGGGGCAATCCAAGCCAATCTTCAACCGCCCATAGCTGGCACAGAGCTCCCAAGTGAGACATGGGGGTCTCAGAGGGCAGGCACCCCCCTGCCAGCGCCTGCCCCAGGCCATGCCTGGGCATCCCTCCATGAGACGTGCCAAAACTGGAGCCTTGTGTGTTGAGTGTCTTGGGGTCAGGGACATTGTGTCCCCCTCCAGCAGGCAGAAGGTTCTGGCAGGGTGATCACAGCCGCCCTGCCGGCCCCACCAGCATAGTGAGGGGCTCCCCAAACCCCTGTGTTACACCTCCCCACCTCTCGCCCTCCTCCAGGCCCTGGCAGTCAGCGACCACTACCCAGTCGAGGTGAAGCTGATGGCCTGAGCTCCTCCTGCAGCCACAGACCACGATCCAGCTCCAGCTCCACCACCAACTCCCATGAAGTCGCTCCCTGCAGCCCCATCCATGAGCCCTGGGCATGGGCTGCTCTGGCTCCCGGGCTGGAGAAGGGTCGCAGCCAGCCATGCCCAGACCCCCCAGCCCACGCAGCTCATGGCAGAGCTCCCCCGACCCACGACGAACCAGAGCCTATGGACACCAGCCAGGAAGAGGTGACCACAGGCAGGCTGGGGAACGAAGCATCCGTCTCCTACCTCATTGAAGACTTTATTGACAAATTTCATTTCACAATTAGCTGTTGGATAGGAGAGAGGATATCCAAGGACCAGCGGGCTTGGGCCACAGCGGTGTCAAGACCCTCTCCCTGTCCGTTCCTCAGTGGAGCTGAGCAGACAGCTCTCTCCACTCTCGGGAAAGGCAGCGGTGGTGTCAGGCACTCTACAGGGACTAAGGGGAAGGGGTGGTTGGGGCAGCCATGGGAGCCAGCAGTGCACCAGTTGCTGACACTGCAGACGGCTTCACTGTGAAAGTCTACAGCTCCTGCAGTGTTTCAGAGAGTCACTCGAACTCCTGGGACTGCACCCTGGGAGGCTGGCTCCTCAGCTCTTCTTCTTCTTCAGCATCTCCATGTACATGCGAAGTGACTTCTGGATGGACTCTTTTGAGATGAAACTGATGAAGTTCTGAATGTCTTCCTCCCGGTGAGCGACCAGGCGATCCAACACTGCCTTCCTCATCATGGACTTGGTGAGCTGACGGGCATGGTCTGCGGAGAGCAAGGATGAGGAACACACACAGCCCTCACCCCTGACCAGCTCTCAGCCACTGCCACCACGTGCAGGTGCCTCCGAACAGGGAAGTACTGCACACGAAAGGGCTCTTTGAACCATCAGGGGAAGGTGTGAGAAAAACCCACCAGCTGGAAGCTGAACTGGATAAATTGTCATACAATAAATTATGATCTGCACCACTCAGTGGGGAAATGACTGATCTGCTGGGACAGATGACAGAAAGTTGCGCACCTCCTTCTCTTTGTGCCCTCCAGAGCCCAGCCCCCACTCCAATACACACCACCAGGCTCAGGACAGCAGTAACCAAACAAAATTCTCCGTTATTTGAAACTGCTCTGGCTCTAGGCTCCCACCACCCAATCCCTTCCAAGACAGTCTATTCATGCCAAACATGCCATACAACAGCCAGCAGTGCTGTCCCCTCAAGCTCATCCCAACAGCAGGTGCTGGGCCTGTGCCGTTCTGCACAAATACGTGGATGCTGCCGGAGCAGCGCTGGCTGCTGGAGCGGACCAAGGCCTTGAGCACACACCTGCTCACACACACACAGAGCCACGTGCAGTGATGTGGCACCACATCTGTTGCACACACACTGCATGCGTGCTCTCAGCGTGTTTCAGCCATGACAGTGAAATGATGATCAGCCACCCCATGCCCTGGGAGCTCCAAATCTGTCTGCTACAGACACCTTCACCTGGACAGACTCCTGGCTCTGGTTAGGGCTCTGGGGAAGGATCTGCACGGTGCCAAGTCAGGAGAGAGCACAGCTGAAATGTGCTCCCTGCTCGTGGGGGCTGAGGTGTCACGAATCCAAGGACAGCACGAGACAGAGCTGTTTAGGGACACTCTTCCAAGGCTGGGACACAGAGTGACAGCCTAGGAGCCATCCATTTCTGCACAGTCTCCTTCAGATTTCTACAGAAAGTGCAGCTGAAAGGTGACACATACTTGCACCCACCTGCAGCACTCAGGAGGTGGCATGGGATGGGACAGCTCAGATCTAGCCCTGGCTGGCGGACAGCCCCCTCCCAGCCCAGGAACCATGTGCTGCCAGTCACGGAGCAGCCCAAACATGCTTGTGATGTCTGTGCTTGCTGTCTGTCCTCCTGCCCCCATCTCCATCCCCAGCTCAGCAGAGTGCTGAGAGTTGATCCAGACCACAAAGGCGGACTGGCAGCCACCCAGGCACTCTCGCTCAGCCTGTTCCCTCAACTCCATGGCAGCTTTCCTGGGATAACACCTCCACTGACAGACACAGAGATTCAGTTTGTATCTGGAGCTCAGGCTCTTCCAGATTGACTCAGCAGGGCTGGCAGGGTGAGCTGAGCTGGAGCCATGTGCCCTGCACACCCAGCACAGTGTCCTCCTGCGCAGGGCCACTGGCAAACCCGTCTCTGTTAGCCCAAGGCTGCCTGGACCTTGTGCTGAGCTTTCCTACCTCCCAGCCATCCACACCTTCCCTTTAAATAGAAACTGTTAGGTAGCTGCTGGGAACCAGCCCCAGTATGTGTCCCTCCCACCCAGATCAGATCCCCTCTTCCTCTGCCAGAGGTGCTACCCTTACCGGGAAGGGCCAGCCACTGTGCCATAACAGCCGCAGCCTTCTCCTGGAGCTTCTCCTCTGGCACCAGCTCGTCCACAAGGCCAAACTTGTGGGCCTCAGGTGCAGGGTGGAGGGAGCCCAGCTGGAGGGAGCGTTCAGCAACTCGGTGTCCCACAACATTCACAAATGTGTCCTTAAACCTGAAAGAGATGGGAGGAAAAGCCGCAGTCAGGGAAAGAAACAGCCAGCGGCAGCTGCACCCAGGCATGGAAGCTAAGAGCACACTTGGTCCCGCTCCCCAGGAGGGGTCTCTAAACAGCAACTACAGGCTCAGCCACGCTGTGCAAAGTCAGGCGAGCAGAGCCGTTTTTGGTACTACCCCAGCAGAGTTCCCTCTCCTCTCCACGAGAGCTGCTTTATTTACCCTCAGTGCACAGGTCCCAGCTGTGCCCACTTGCTGCGATATGAAAGCTCCTTGCCAACAGCACATTTACACATTCTCAGCACAAGCAAGAGCCTGCATCTTAGTATATTGGTGTCCCTATGCCTTCAGAGATCTCCACAGCTATGGGGTTTGGCAGGTACACAGCATGTATCCAGAGAAAAGCATATTCCCAGCCTGAGCCTGACCAGGGAGATCTCCCAGCAGTAGTTCCGGACTTGAATGCAGAGTCAGAACTGAGGTCCTCATTGGTGAAGGACATGAGGACACTGTGCAGCCTGAAAGCTTTTCAGATACCTGCAGGACAGGACGGAGAAATGAGGTGCTGTCTCCTGCAGCTACCTGATCACTGACACATGACGCTGCCTCTCAGCAGCCAGTTAAACCGATTAAGAAACTCCTTGAAGATTAATTCTTTTTAGAGACCTACACGTGACACCAGAATTGCGAGGCGCTGGCCTACCAGAAGGGAGCCACAATGCCCAGCTGGGCTTCATTCAGGCCGATGCTGAATTTGGGGTTGTCCACCATGATTCTGTAGTCACACGACAAGGCAATGAGACAGCCTCCTGCAGGGCTGGACCCCTGGCAAAGAGAAGGCAGGAGTGAGTCTAGGTCATGGTTACAAACACCCCTGCGCCCCCAGCCTCACTGTTTCCTCCAGAGCCAGGAAGACACAGGGTGACAGAGCAGATGTTCCCCAAGTCTCTGATTACCTGATTTGAAACAGCCCTAAAGAAGATTTATGATACGTTTACCAAGGTTTATCCTTTCACTTTTCAAAGCTCTTTGCTTCTTGCATTTTCCAGCCTGCAAATCTAGATAATTCATCTGTGCTACTTGGGCTGCAAAGCCTGCAGCGGAGATTTGCTACAGCATTTTCTTGTAACCCTACACGAGTTTTTAACCCTTCTTGAGTTTGTAACCCTAAATGCCACAGAAATGGTTCTGTCTAGGGGCTTTGTAACACCGTCTGTCTATAAAACTTCCATTTACAACCATCTTTGCTACCACTCGCAGCTTGCTTAGCCCTGCACAGGATGCCTGCGGGAAGCCGCTCAGAGGCCCAGCTGCCTTCAGAGACAGTCTACGGACAGAAACAGAACCATGAGCTGTCAAAGTGGCACCGCACTGAAAAACAAAAACAAGACACCAAGCAGGTAACAACCCATCTACAGACATTGAGATTCAGATGGCACTTCTCTGCTGGCCAAGAACCACGGCTGGAGGAGCAAAACCAAGTGAAAAAGGGCTGAAGACAAACTGCCCTGCCCCAGGTATCACTGCCTGCCTGGCTGAGGACAAGCACTTGTGGTGCTGCATGGCTGCCTCCACCTCCTCCCCTCTAGCAAAGCAGTGCAACAACCAAGCAAGTGACCCTGGCAACCCCTACGAGCCTTGCCAGTGAGAGCAGCCAGCGAGCATGTGACAGGCATCCTTTGGACTCCTCCTATGTCAGCTGTGCTCAGCTTCTCTGGTACTTGTCTGCCACCAACGCCCCTCTGAGCTCAACCACTGGTCCACAGCCCTCCTCCTGGTCCTGCAGCCTGGAGGACAGACTCCCAGCCGAGTTCTTCAGGCAGCGTATGGCCCTTGCTGCACAAAACACTGCCAAGGGCACCTCAGTCTCCATCGGCAGGACATGAGTGCCGTGCAAACCCCCCACCACAGCCAAAATGCTGCTATACCCCAGCAGCGCCTGCAGCTTCCATGGAGCCTGCAACATCCCACACTTACATACCTTCCCACACCCCAGCGTGCGGAACTGACAGACACGTACTTTGCCCAGACCTCCCAACAAATACATTCCTGTATTTGTTTCAACACTGACAAGGCTGATTTTTTGGCTGATCCAGCCCACGTGCTGCAAACAAGTAGCAGCAAGTGACAGACCGTGCGGGGCGACCGGGAAGGTGGATCTAAAGGACATACATTGACTGCAGCGACAGTGACCATATTGGAGCCGTACAGCTGGAGCCACATCTCCTGCACGGCTCTCCAGAACTCAGCATAGTGCTCCGTGCTCTTCCCACACATCTCAGTGATGTCCAGGCCGGATGAGAAGATTTTGGGGACAGCCTGGAATCAGGAAAATACAAACGTTACTTAGTGTCACTGCTCAGGGATGACCCTTTAGCCCTCTAATGCACTCGATCTGGCAGCCTGAGGAAAGGGAAAGCAATAATTAAATATGACATAAACCAGGGTCTTTTGAGGTTCTGAAACAATCTCCCCCGTGGTCCCACAGCCTGGATCGTCCCATCAGTATGGCCTGCAGGGCTGGAACTCTTTGTGTGCAGCATGATTTCCCTGTGCAGGTGCAGCATGATTTCCCTGTGTGGGTACATCAGCCACACAGCACAAAACCTGTCCTGTCCCATTCCCATGCACCACCTCATACCCACATCACGTCTGAAAACAAACACTGGCATCTCCTAACAGCTCCCTCCAGGCAGTTCAAGAGATCTCAAGGGATGTGTCAGGTTTGCAGACAAGCAGCTCTGATTTTAACGACAATGACAATACTTGGTTGTTGTTCTTCTGCTAGAGAAGCGCAGTGAAGGGTGAGCACAGCTTGTCCAAGAGCCCCCTCCCCTCCTTCCAGAGCTGGTCAAAGCTGCCTCCTGGCCTTCCCGTGCCAGTGACCAGGAAGCCAAGAGACCAAGCATGAGCGAGGGAATGGCACACATGCCTGCCAAATTGACCCCCAATCTGCACTCAAGCACAGGGCAACACGTACGGATGTAAAGATCACACCCCGGCAGGTCCGGTCATTCTCTAGCTTCTCCAGGCTTATGCAAAACTCGGTGAGGAAGTCCAGGCTGAGGCTGTTGACTGGGGGGCTCTTGAACTTCATCGTGGCGACGCCTGTGCCATGGTAAACAGAGAGACATCAGAACCCTCCACCACAGCAGCACACACTGCCTTGCCCAGGGGAGCTTCACCTGCCTCCCTGTTTCCCTGCTCACCCAGATCACGTCTTTCCACTCCCAGCTCTTCAAAAAGCCACCAGAACAGCAGGGTCAAGAGCACGGCCCTGCTTTTGCCCAGATCTGTCTGCAAGCTGGGCTCACTCAGCCAGTGGTGAACGTGGAGCATCAGGATTAAGAGGTGGGGCCGTGCGAACCTCATGAAGTTCAACAAGGCCAAGTGCAAGGTCCAGCACCTGGGCTGGGGCACCCCCCAGTATCAATACAGGTTGAGTGGAGAATGGATGGAGAGCAGCCCTGAGGAGAAGGACTTGGGGGTGCTGATGGACGAGAAGCTCAACATGGCCTGACAATGTGCGTTGGCAGCCCAGAAAGCCAACCGCATCCTGGGATGCATCACCAGCAGCGTGGCCGGCAGGTTGAGGGAGGTGACTGTCCCCCTCTACTCCACTCTCGTGAGACCCCACCTGGAGCGCTGCGTCCACCTCTGGAGCCCCCAGTGTAAGGAGGACATGGACCTGTTGGAGCAAGTCCAGAGGAGGCCATGAAGATGCTCAGAGGGCTGGAGCACCTCTCCTGTGCAGACAGGCTGAGAGAGTTGGGGTGGTTCAGCCTGGAGGCGAGACGGCTCTGGGGAGACATTACAGCACCTGCCAGTGCCTAAAGGAGGCTTGCAAGAAAGATGGGGACAGACTGTAGGACAAGGGGGAATGGTTTTAAACTGAAAGAGGGTAGATTTAGATGAGACAGACAAAAGAAATTCTTTACTGTAAGGGCGGTGAGGTGCTGGCACAGGCTGCCCAGAGCTGCTGTGGATGCCCCATCCCTGGCAGTGCTCAAGGCCAGGTTGGATGGGGCTTGGAGCAACCTGGGCTGGTGGGAGGTGTCCCTGCCCATGACAGGGGGTTAGAACTAGGTGGTCTTTAAGGTCCTTTCCAACCCAAACCATTCTGTGATTCTATGAACAATCACATGTGTGGTGGCATGTCATGTGTCCCAAAAACCAGCCACTTAGGGGGTCACGCTGCCCAGCAGTTCCTTTCGCTCTGGGCTCACTGGATAACGTTGAGCCTCCAGCTTCTATCACAGCAAACATCCCCTGCCCAGGGGATCACGCACCTTTCCGAGCCCACCAGCAGCACTGCCACCTTGGCCAGCACCTCAGGAAGGGCTCCGAGCCCCTGTCCCCCCACAAACAGTGCTACCCTGCCCCAAAAGGCCCTCACTGAATGCTTCGTGTGGGTGCTGCAGTCCTGCCCAGGCTGGGGACGGAGTGAGGATGCGCCCAGGGGCCTGCACCCGAAGGAAGAAGAGGCAACCTGTCCGGTGCAGGGATGTGGCCCCGTGACAACTATTCCTGGCAGTCGGGACACAGAAATCCCCAGCAGTTGCTCCCTGAAGGAGCGCCTGCCACTCCACCAGGTCCCCAAAGCAGGGACCGCACAGAGGGGACGACGCACAGGCAGGGGACAGGGCACGGGGTCTGCCCACAGGGAGGGCTAGGGTTTGCCCGTGGCACCCAAGCAGCACCCAGCCACCTGAAGTGCGCCCCGCCGGTGGGACGCCTGTCCCCCAGCACTTCTCTCAGGGGTCCTAAGGAGCTCACACTGGGACACTGGCGCTTTGGTGGTTTTCCAAGCCCAGGGCCATGCGTGCCGTGGGGCAGGCAGCGAAGGGGCCCTGCCTGTGCCCCGCAACGCCCCGTGGGTTGAGGGTGACACCGCAGAGGGGCCACCCGCCGTACCTGAGCTCTCATCCAGCTCCACCAGGATCTTGTTGTTGCTGAAGGCACGACTCGAGGTGCGCAGGAGGCCGGGGGGCTGCCAGGGGCCGGGGGGCTGCCGGGCGAATCTGCCCCACGCCGGCCGGTGGCAGAGGGGCAGCACGCCTGGGGGGACAGAAGCAGGTAGGGGCGGGCAGGGCACAGCCCCCCCGGGTGTGGGGTGTGCTCCCCAAAACTGCCCTGCACGGACAGGGTGGGGACACGGGTCACCCCGACCCACTGAGGGAGGGGGTGGGGCACCCAGACCCACGGCGGAGGACACAGGGACACCCCGACCGACTGCGGGCGGGGGCGGGGCCCCCTGCCCCACGGCGGGGGCCCCCGGGCGCCCGCGCCC
>JAVJGI010000050.1:38637494-38659699 GCA_035590275.1 Ibycter americanus
GCCCCGAGCGGCCACCGGAGGGGGGCCGGTGCCGGGGGTCGGGGCCGTGGCCGCATCCCCCTCCTCTGTGGCGTTGAACTGAGCTCATTGCCCCGGGGCTGGGAGAGGGCTGCCGGTGGGCACCCACGGGATGCGGGGGCTCTGCTCCCTGAGCAGCCCCCGGGGGAGGCCAGGGCCCCTCCGGGCTCCCCCAGGCTGGGGAAAGCAGAACGTGGCAGGGCCCAGTGCAGGAAGAAGCCAGGAGGGAGCCACAGCCGTGCCACAGGGCCCCGGGGTCACTCCTTGGGGAAAAACTGAGTGTGGGGACTGACTCACTGCCCACCCTGCCGTGTGCTGGGGCAGCCCTGCCACGGCCAGCTGCCATCACGGGGTGCCAGTGCCCTGCCAGAGCCCTGCTGCAGCTCTGCGGGGCCAGCTGCTGCCCACTACCC
This sequence comes from Ibycter americanus, assembly GCA_035590275.1. NCBI lineage: Eukaryota > Metazoa > Chordata > Aves > Falconiformes > Falconidae > Ibycter > Ibycter americanus. The sequence continues at coordinate 38,637,926 of JAVJGI010000050.1, forward strand.
TGCCGTGGGTGCAGCCGAGCCCCCGGCAGCGGGACTCTGTGCTGAGCAGTGCCCAGCTCCTGCCTGCTGCGGCTGCCCTCTTCACTTCTATGAAAAATCTCGTTCTGTGGGAGAGCCCGTTGCCTGGCACACTGCTGCAGCCCAAACCAACGGGTCAGGCTCAAACACAAGAGCACCCAATGCTGGCACGGTGGCGGACGTCACACAGTACGTATGGAGCTGTGCTGGCAAAAAGCAAGTCCAGGGTGGGCCGTGTTACAAACACGGGGAGGCCAATTCCTCCTTGCAAATTAATTTTGGGTAATTAACTGAAGAGAAATTTCTCTCTAGTGTACTCGGAGGCTGTTACTCGGGCAGTCTGCCCCACAGTCTTGCCCGCACATGCGGTGTAGTTAGCTGAAGCGTGCCATGGCTCTGGCTGAGGCACTCGGTGCCTGTTACAGAGCAAAGCTGCGGTGGGGTGGGCTGTGCTGGGTGAGGGCCGTGGACTGGGTGGGATATCAGGCTGGGTCCGTGGGGTGTTCCTGTGCCAGTACCAGGTGGGAGAAAGGCTGTCTCTGGGTGATGTCTTTGAATTTCCTATGAAGAGTTTGCTGGGAGACTTGAGTTCAGACAGGGAGGAGCAGTGCCAGCCTTTGGCAGCTGTTAGCAGGGACATCTCACCAAGCATGATTCTGTGCTGCTCTGCTCCTGGGCAAGTCAGAGCAGCTGGCTAATTAGAAGGAAAGACAGGGTTTGTTAGGCTGGAAGTGTATGGCATGACGCTGTGGCGGTGGGGTATGGTGGCTGGAAGGAGTCGCCTGCGCCCTTGCAGCTGTTCTGGTGTGGAAAAAAAAAAGAATCTTGCTAGTTGGTCTAACGAGACCCTGTGTATTTACAGCATGGGTTGTCTTTCTAGACCACGTGGTGAATTCTGCAGGTCTGCAGGGTGTTAAAATAGGGATTAACCAGATCTCGTGGCTGCGAGTCAGTTAGGAAAGGCTTTTCCTGGTGACTTGGAAGAAATGCGTGAGCCCCCCTACAGCAGGGGCAGTGGTGGTGGACAGGCAGCCCTGCCAATCTGATTTATTGTCACCGTGTCCCTTCACAGCATGGACAGCTCGGGTCCCAGCTGGTGGCATACCAGCTACATGGGTCGGGTACATACCAGCTACATGGGACAGCTCGGGTCCCAGCTACATGGCATTTTCCTTAGCAAAGGAGGAGAGCAGGTACCTTGGCAGAGCTCTGAACCCGTGGCTGCCCAGACCACACATGCCTCTGGCAGTGGCACCTGGGTTGTCACCATAGCGCTGGGGTTGCCTTTCAGCATAGGGCAGCTGCATCTCTCCCTTGGAAGGTCCTTTGACCTAGATGCTGTATAGTTATACATGTTGAAGCAGGAAGGCAGGACAACTTTGGCAGAGAGAGACTGGAGCCACTTAGCTCACAGGAGACTTAAACCTGGGCTGTCCCCAGTGGAGCTTCTTCCCTTTCTCGTGTGCTTGTTTAATGGAAATGAAAGCAGTCTTAAAGTGACAAAACGAAACAGGTCTCTAGTTCCCCATCTGACGGCTGACTGAGGTTGAATAGTTGTGGGTGGGAGGTGAGGAGAGGCTGGCTAAACGTGCCTGTGACCATAGAGGGGATGCTACAGGCCTGTGCCTGAGGTCCCCTCTGGTTTTGGGGCCAGCTGAGTGCTGCTTTAGAGCTGACTGAGTCTTCATCCTCTCACTGAGACTTTCTAGTGCCTCGAGTATATCAAGAAGCAAGAGGCTGCCTGTATGTCTGAGCATTGTGCCTGCCATGGGCTGCCCCTTTCCCACATTCTCGAGCCGTGCGTGTTGGTTCTCAGGCTAAGTGGGTGGACGATTTTAGTAAGAGCAGCCAATTTCCATCATTAGGCATTTTTCAAAAAACAACACTTCCTCTTCGCTACCCATCAAGATATGCTTGGTGTTTGTGCTAAAATGCCTTGACTTCGGGCTTGGTGTAATGCTCCTGCTCCAGAGGGTGCCTGGAACAGGGAATGTGGGCAGGGGGCCACCAAAATGTGACCAGGCTGCTGCTGCTGGGCGGCCCATCCTTCTCTGTGTTTATTCTGCATCTCTAGATGTTACTGGTCTTGTTTTCTTTTACTTCAAGTTATGGGGTGCAAAGTGCAGCCCGTGTGACCGGGTGGCAATGCTGGAGGGCTGCCGTGGTTGCTGCAATCGGAAAACCTTGGCAGGGGGGAGGGAGAAAAAGAGAAGTCTGCTGCGTGAGCCTTGATTCCTGGTGGATGTGCTGCAAGCTGCGCATCCCCCGTGTGCTAGCAGAGAGGCTGCCTGTCCCTGCCTGCTTGCTGCCAGTGCCTGGAGCTGCCCTCCCTGAAAAGCTGCTGCCCTTGAGCGGTGTCAGGAGCTTCCCCAAGCAGAGCGGTTTTAGCAAGTCCAGTCCCTTCTGCTGGGTGCTCACGCTGTCGGGGACTGTGGCGATGCTTTAACCTCACACTGCTCCTCTGCAGAGGGGACATGTGGGACAAGGTGCCTGGAGCAAGGCAGGTGGGCCAGGAAAACAACGGCATCTCCCAGCCTCACGCAGGTGAGGGGCAAGGAGCAGCTGTGCCCTGGAGTGGCAGAGGGAGGCTGGGAGCAAAATCACAGCTGAGTGGTGACACCGTGGGGAGAGTCTGGATGTTTTTTCCCCACTTATGGGCCTGGAGGTGAGGAGCCTTGCTCTCTCCCACTGTGGTGCGTTTTGGGGATGATGGCTGTGTTGGTTTGAAGCCCGTCACAGCTGTGGTTGTGTGGTGGAGGAGGGGGATTTCAAAAGCCCTGCAGCTCATCTTCCCCGACACACTGCCACAGCCGGTGACAGGGCTGCCATAGCTGGTGAGCCACCTGGTGACGCAGCCTCGAGCCGTCCTTCCCACCCAAGCAGGTACTGGGGGCTCCTCAGCAGAGCACACTGGAGCCAAGGGTGCCCTGGGGGCTGGAAATCCTCTTCCTTCCCTCCTGCTGCTTCTGCAATACTGCTGTGGGCTTCTGATGTGATCTGTGCCACGCTTTGTCTTGGTGATAACAGAAAGCCACGTGCTTCCAGTTCGTTAGCGAGCAGCGGAACAGTGATAAGGGGCAGAGTATGGGGGGCGTCTTCATCCCAGGCCATGGGCGGTGGGTGATGTGCCACAGAGAGCGGCCTCGCTGGCTCATCCCTGTGGAAGTGGACTGTGGAGCAGTCAGATGTTCCCTATTTCCAGTTCTTCAGGGCGATGTTTGGGAGGCATTGCTGAATCACGGTGCGCACAGCCCGGGTTGGTTCTGCAGCGTTTTGGCCTCAATGGAAGCCATTCTGCTATTCACAAACAGGGACTGCTCTTTGACTGCTGTGCTTGGACCTAAAATACTGCTGTGGCATCGCATGTAGCAGCGTGGCTTCTTGTCACCTTTGCTGAATGGGGATGCTGGCAGCAGTGCTGCTGTCTCCTGCCCCAACCTGTGATGCTCTGGGCTGGTGCTGGTATCTGCATTCAGCTGCCACTGCTCGACCTCGGAGATGATCCTTTTGGGGCATGAGCAGAGGGTGGCAGTTGAGATCTTCTGCCAGATTTTTTCTTGTTGAGATTGATCCTGAAATTGCTCTTGCCCATCTCAGAGCAGTGCTGGAGTAGGTGGCAGCGTGATGAAGGGGAAAAGAGCCTCAGGAGGTCTCTAGCCCAGGCCCTGCTAAGAGTGGATCCCTCAGACCAGGTTGCTCAGGGCCACATCTAGTGGAGATTTAGGTATCTCCAAGGACAAAGGCTCTGCACCCTCTCTGGCCCCAGGTTCAGTGTGTCACCGCCCTCGGGATGAATGTTTGTCTCTAATATCTAAGCAGACATTCCCTTGTTGCAGCTTGTCTGCTGCTTCTTGTCCCATCAATGTGAAGTTTGAGGAAAGTCTGACTCCATCTTCTCTGCAACCTCTTGTTAAGTGTCCAGAGATGGCCAGAAATCTTCCTGAGAAGCACCAGCTTCTCCTCATATGTCTTGCCACATGCTCCAGCTCCTGACTGTCTTGCTGGACTCATTCCTGCATCTCCATGCCTTTCTTGTTCCAGGGACGCCAGGTCCCAGTTGTGCTATCTCAGGTGCTAGGTAGAGGCGTGGGATCCCTTCCCTGGACCTCCTGGCTGTGGTCTTGCACCACCCAGGAGGTCGTCAACTACCTCCACTGCAGGTTTGCGCCACCGACTCCTCTTCAACTCATCCACTAACTTACTGCAAGGCTTTTTCAGCAAAGCTGCTTTCCAGCTGCTGGGGCACATCCATCCCAGGTGCAGAGCTTTGTGTTTGCCTCTGCTGATCTTCAGGGGCTTCCCTGCAGCCTGGTGGGCTCCTTCTAAGGAGCAGCCCTGCCTGCCGGTGTACCAACTGCCCCACTGACAAAGACGTTAAGGAGTTTTGGTCCAGACCAAGGCTCCAGATAGCTCTTTGCGGAGCTGAAAACGGGTAAGGAATTGGCTTTACCGCCCAAACGGGGCAAGTGCCGAGGGCTGGGTGCCATCACTGTTCATGTACCACTGTCAGAGGCAGGCTCAGCTGGCCCAAGAGCCTGTCCTGGGACAGGAGGGCTGTTAACTCACCTGCATCCTCTGGCGTTTGGCAACAGTGCATGTTGTTATGTGGAAATAATTGTACCATGGTCACATTGACATCATATGTACCTGGGATCAGCAGCTGTCCTGGCCTGAGTTTGAAAAGCATCCAAAGGAGGGTGGAACTGTCCATGTGCTCAGTGAATCTTTGAGCCGTGCACAAATAACCTTCTGTCTTGGCTCCTGGCTGCCTGAATATGCCCTGTCTCTCTTATAAAAGTTGGGTGCTGATGAAAATAACTTTTTTTCTGTCCTCCCAGCATGTGATCCCTGTGCTGGGTGATTCAGGAGCCAGCTCTCCGCTTGCAGAGCGGCTCGGCCCATCTGGATGCCGGAGGGGTGCCAGGATTTAGCGGGTAGGGGGTGCATATCAAAATCAGGCTGCTTGTCTAACAAAGTTCAGGCTCAACTGCAGCTCCTTTCCCTCCATCTGTGCTTGGGCCCTGCTGCTGCCTGACCCGCTGGGAGCAGAGCTGCTGTGCCCTAGCTACTTGCTCCATAGGGAAGGTGTGTAGGGAGGGGGTGTCACCAGTTTAGTATATCTGGGAACTCCCATGGCTAGCAGAAGGAGAATTCCCCTGAAGGGCTGGTCCTGTCTGAGGTCTTGGTGCCTGAGGTCTGAGCCCAGGCGTGAGCAGGGGACATGGCATGAGTGGCTGTTTCCATCTCATTGCCTCGATCTTGCCCTAGATGGGTGGCATCTGATGGGAGCCTTAAATCTTTGTCCTCTCCGAAGCTGGGTGGAGATGGGTTCCCTTGCAAGGTCTCAGCTTTGTCCCTCCCTGGGTTTCAGGGCAAGGATCGTGTCCTTCTCCCCCACCCCAGGGTGGCGGGGGCCTGGCTGGGACCTCTGCCTGCCACCAGCACGGCTGGGTGCCAGCGGGCACTGGAACGGGCAGTTCCTGCCTCCAGCTTGTGACTCTGTGGAATTTCCCATCCATGTACCCGCAGGAAGGTGACAGCGTTAGGTGTCCCTGGCTCATAGGAGCCTGTGGTGGTCTGCTCTGACTGCTGGGAAAAGGGCTCTGCCTGGGTGCTTTCCATGGAGATAGTGGAGCCATCATGGACCAGAACCAAAGCCCAGACTGGTCTCACCAAACCAGTGTCCGAAAATGGCTGCATGGAGCGCTCTGTGCTCAGCCCCTCCTGGGGGCTCAGGCTGCTGGGGACAAAAGGGCTCCAAGGAGTGTTTGAGGCAAAGCCTGCCTGCAGGTCAGGGAGTAAATGGGAACATGGAGCAGACAGAGAAATGGGAAAAATAGGTCAGGCTGCAAGCACAAAGGGATATTCTTCGTCTGCAGTGACGTGTATGGCTCCTGGCTGCCCTGGCCTGCACGTTCCAGACGGGATCGGTGGGGATTAAAGCAGTAGGGTCTTGATCTGGGATCTGCCAGCTTGTGGGCAGAGAGGGACTGACACGCCAAGGCCCCGCAGCTGCTCGCCATCCCTCTTTTATTCTCCAGTCCTTTACCCTTGCAGCTGGGGAGGGGTGAGGCTCTGGAGCAGAAGGTCTTAATGTTGAGAAATGGTATTTGGGCTGTGCCTAGTGACAGTGCTGCTTGCACCCTTGTGCATCCCTGTGTTTCACAACAGTGGAGAGGTGACGGCAGCTTGCCTGCTTCTGCCCAGTCCCCTTGCGGCACTGCCCAGCTGGCGGCTGGCTCAGCTGCAGACCAAGCCCTTGCCTGCATCAGCCAGGAGATGAGAGATGCCCGAAATAATCCCAAAACTCCCACATTACACAATCACACTGCCAGTAACAAGCCTGAGCGGTCACCAGTGAAAGGAGAACCTGCTCCCCAGAGGGAGATGCGAATGCTCCTTCCCAGCATCACGCTGGAGCTGGCTCAGAGGGAAGCCAGTGTCCCCAAGGCTGTGTGGGAGCATCGTGTCCTGCTTCCTCTTGTGTGCCCTGGCTGGCAGCTGGCCCAGCCATCGCTCCGGTCCCAGCTGCTCGGAGGGGGACAAACACACCGATGTGCTCAGCTCCCTGCCTGGGAGCTGCTCCCGGGGAGCAGGTGGCAGAGCCAAATGTGCCCTCGGCCATCCCTTATTGCTGGCTGGGTGTGCGAGCTGAGGGGTGGCACTGGCGCCGCTTGGTGTCCTTGTGACTGTGGAGATGGCACTTTCTCTTGGGGGTTGGGTCCCTCCCCAGCTCTGGGGAAACACGGAATGTGCTGTTGGGCACAGGTGTGCTGGCTGCACGGCTGCTGTGTTGGGATACCACGCTCGTTGGCCGGAGGCTGGAGACTCTCACCAGCCCTCAGGGCTGCTGGCTGCCAGTCCTGGATGAGCTGCTGCTGGCTGGCACCTTCCCTGGGTGAGCCGGCTCTGCCAGCTAACAGGTTGGAGCAGCTTGGCCAAGCCCTGGCCGGCTGCTGCTGCCTCATGTTCCCCCCGAGGTGGTGGGTCCCACCTCAGCGTGTCCTCCAAGAGCAGTCCTCTGTGGGTGCTGTGCTTTGGGGGGCTGTGGTGGTGGGCAGGCAAAGCACGGTGAGCAGGGCAGAGGACAAGCACCTGTGTGCCTGCTCCTTCCTTCTGCCAAGGCTTGCAGCGCTTTCAGGAGTTGACCCCATTTTCCCTTCTCTCCTCAGCTCACTTCTTCCTCCTTCCTGCGCATCGGGCAGCTGAGCAATGTGGACCTCAATGAGGACATCCATGAGCTGGTGAGTGGCACAGAAGGGAGCCCACCGTTACCGAGACCCCTTCCCTTCTTCTACTAACAGCACTGACGGCTCCTTTTCTTCCCCCCGCCCCTTCACATCCAGCTTGTCCTATGAGGGCTCCAGTGCTTCCTCCTGGGCTGGGTGACCTTCATGGTGTGGGCAGCTGCCTGCTGCTCTGTCTTGACCCTCGCTGCTTCCCCTTAGCTGCCACGCTGGCCCAAGGACGTTGAGGTCCCCTGCACCTCCCTGGGCGGCAGCAGCACCAGCCTGCCAGCACAGGGACCTTCCTCCCACAGGAGCAAATGCAGAAGTGCACGGGCTGGGATTTCTTCCTTGTTGCCATGAGAGCTTAAAGCTGTTTCTCTTGCCTGCTGCCCAGCTCAGCGTGAAGGCAGGGAAGGGGATGTGCAGTGCGGCAGCAGCTGGGGAGACACATCTCAGCCCTGGGGACAGGGCTAGGGGCAGAGGAGGCATCTTGCAAAAACTCAGGCTTCAAGCTACGCCCTACCTCCCCCATGCGCACCTGAAAAAGCTTTTGTTCCCCAGGTGCTCCTGCCACAGCTCTAGAGCTGTAGGAAGAGCAAATGAGAAGGCAGCTTTTGCTAAATATTTCTTGTGGAATTCTTAAATGGGAAGGGACATGTCTTAATCCAGTGCCTTGGAGGACAGGCTGGGTCTGCTTTGGCCGTAGCTGTAACATGGGGCTGGGGAAGGGTGCGGGGTGCCGCTGCCCCAGGGGTCCCTCCAGCATCCTCAGTAAATGCCCTAATTCGGAGCTGGGAACAGCTTGCATGGTCAAAGGCATTTGGGAAATAGAATTTGGTTACTGCCCAAAAACATGGGCTTGCTTGAAATAGCTCCTTGCTTTCGGCCAAAGGAATTTCCTGCTGAGGTGAAAGGTTGCCCTCCGCCAGGGCACGGAGCCACTTGAATGCAGCGCTGGATCAACGTGGCAGCGTGCTGCCTGGCTGGGTGAACCCTCCACCTGCCTGTGGGGAAACATCCTGACTGGGGCTGGAGAGGTGGTGGGTGAGAGTGCACACCTGACAGCCTGTTCCAGCTGCCTTAAATCTCATACATCCGCCAACTGGTGGAAAAATCATCCCAGATCTCAGCCTGCCAGGCAACTTGCACTCTACAGTCCTCCCTGCCTCTCCTGAGCATAAAAACTAGTGTTAAACCAGCAGTTATGTGGTGGAGGGGAGGGTTGGACTCAGACCTGGCTGTCCTAACTTGTGCATCGTGTCCCGCAGGAGACAGAGCTCCCTCGGCAGCATCCCAACGAGATCCCACACAACGAGAAGCTCCTGTCGCTCAAGTATGAGGTAAGTGCCCATCTCAGCTCTGTCCTCTGGGATGCAGTGGGTGAGGGCTCGTGGCTGCCCAGCTAGGGAGGTTTCCGCAGGGAAGGAGAGGGGTCGAGGGAGGAAAATGACACAGGGGTGTGGAAGGGCAGGGGTGAGGGTCTGAGGGCAGCCCTCCGCAGCACGAGCATCTCTTCACCTGTGCTAGATGGTAACAGCATCTCCCTTTCCTGAACTAGAGCTTGGACTATGACAACAGTGAAAACCAGCTGTTCCTGGAGGAGGAGAGGAGGATAAACCACACAGTGAGTCTTGCTGTGACCCAGCTACCTGCTGTCCCTGCAGTTGGGATGGCCCAGGGAAGCTGCTCCCCCTGCCCAGCTGCTGGGGGGGTTTCTCCGTGCCAGAGGAGGTTGTGCTCAAGTCAGTGCTTGAGCCAGGGTGGGTTTATCAGCACTGACCAGCTTGTGATGAGCCATAAAACCTCAGGAGCAAGGACCCAGCACAGGGTGGTTCAAACAGGAGCTGTCCTGGGTGTGCGTGTTGGCATTGCCGGGCAGCATGGGGCAGGTCCCTGAGCAGAGGGACTTCTGGAGCCATGTGAAGCACCTGCTCTGGGGGCTTTGGGAGTCAGTGCCGCAGCAAGAAGCTCAACAGAAGGGGTGTGATGGAGGCAGGCAAGCTGGAAAAGCACATCTGCTGTTAGGGATCCCACAGAGGGGCAGGGGCAGTGGCTTAAAATAAGTAAATTGTGGCCAGGCTTTGCAATCAGGGCTCAGCCAGCATCGTTTTTCCCTGGGCAGCTCTCCCTGGAGCTGCCCAAGTGTAGGGCTGTGTTGGGCAAGGTGACCAGGTGGGTAGGAGTCCCCTTGGTGCTGGTGGGAGCTGAGCTGGGCTGGGTGGCCGCAGGGTCTGATGGCTGTCTGTCCCTCAGGCTTTCCGGACAGTGGAGATCAAGCGCTGGGTTATCTGTGCCATGATTGGCATCTTCACCGGCCTCATCGCCTGCTTCATCGACATTGTGGTAGAGAACCTGGCTGGGCTGAAGTACCGGGTGGTGAAGGGCAGTATCCTCCCATGGAGCCGTGGCTGCTGGCCAGCCAGGAGCTGTGGGATCTCTGCTCCTGGAAGTCACGAGAGGGGTGCCGGGGGAGAGGGCAGCGCTTCTTTGCCTGAGTTTGGCAGCACAGACCCTGCAGTCCAAGGTGCTGCCAAGCTCCTGGCTGCTCTGCGGGGCTGAGCTGGGGCTGGGCGCTGCCATAATGGAGGAGGATCCTTGCAGCAGCTGTGGCTGCCCTAACTGCACAGGATCTGCTGCACTGCTGCAGCCCAAGAAGCATTTAGCAGCGCATTATCATGGTGGGAGGGATGGTACCCAGCTGATACCGGCCTTTCCTTGAGCTGCTTCCCCAGACATCGACAAATTCACGGAGAAAGGGGGCCTGTCTTTCTCCCTGTTACTCTGGGCTACCCTGAACGCCAGCGTGGTGATGGTGGGCTCCATGATTGTTGCTTTCATAGAGGTAAGAGTTTGGAACTGGTCTGGCTTGGGGTATCCCTGTGCCTCCTGCCCTGGCTCTTTGCATGGGGGAAGCAGGATCATGTCTCCAGAAGACACTCACATTTGTGTAACAGCAAATGTTTTTCTGTCACGTTGGCTCTTGATAGCCCCAGTTCCTCAACATTGGCTCCAGCTCTGCTGTCGAGTTTCTCCAGGGCTGTCAGACTGATGGGACGTGCTGCCCTTCGTTGGCAGCCTGGGGCAGAGGGTGTGCTCCAGCCTTGGGTGCTCTCGCAAGCCTTGGCCCTGGCTCGGCGTCTCTGTGTTGGGTGTGCAGGAGCACCAGCAGAGTGCAGGCTGGTTGGGTGCCTTGGGGCCATGCTCAGGAGGAAAGGTCAGAGACTGGGCCACCCTGAGTCAGCAGTGTCTTCCTTGTGGCTTTGCCCTTGCTCTCCCTGGCCACCAAGTTTGAACCTTCTGCAGCACTGGGCCTCTTGCCATGGCATGGTGGTGGGAACAGCCTAATGGCCCCCAAGAACCCAGCCAGCTCCTTCTCCTTGGCACGTTTGCCCTTGGGGGCAGTGGGTACCTCCTTCAAGCCCACCCCTGGAGCCTGTAGATAGGCTTTGGCCTCATCTCTCAGCCTCTCCAAGGGTGTGCATGGTGTGCCCTGTGCTGAGAGACAGGGGTAAGGTGGCCAGTGTGTCCCCATCCCGTACATGGCAGCCACTCACGCTCTCCCTGCTCCCCACAGCCCGTCGCAGCTGGCAGCGGCATTCCCCAAATCAAATGCTATCTCAATGGTGTGAAGATCCCACACGTTGTCCGCCTCAAGGTAGGAAGTGGGATGCGGTGGGATGTGTGTTCTGCACGTGACGGGGCTCCCTCCACCTGGCCTGGGCACGTTGTGTCCTTGCCCGTGCTGTGGCAGAGGAGCTGGCACGAGCTCCCGGCCACCCCGCTGTGCTGCCCGGCCCCGTAGCTGTCCCCCCTGCTGCTGGCGGGTTAAATCCCCTGCCCTGGGATCGTCAGCTGGCACTGGGAGAGCAGCTTTGGGCAGTTCTTTGCTCTGAAAAGAAGGTTGGCCAACGCCATTGCCCCAACGGGGGGCTGAGAATCACAAGTTCCCCAGGGTCACTGTCACGAACGAGTGGTTTAGGCTAAGTGACTTAACCCGAACCACTTGTTCGTGACACACAGGGTCTGTGTCCCCCGGGGCTGCCACAGCCGTGTTCCTTGTGCCACCCACGTGTTGTGCTGTGCCTGTCTGTCTCTGTTTTGCAGACCCTGGTGATCAAAGTCTGTGGGGTCATCCTCTCGGTGGTCGGCGGCCTGGCTGTTGGGAAGGTGATGTGCACGAGTGCTTTCTGACATGCTGCTGGCGTGTTGTTGCCGCTGCTGGCACACGTACTGCGCCCCTTGCCAGCCCCACGCTGGGGGCCCTGTGGTGGCTTCCCACTTGTATTCCCTGGCCTGCTGGCCAAGGGGATCGTGGCGTGGCCAGGCTTGGGGAGCCCCCGGGGTGCGTGGTGCTGAGGGGAGGAGAGCAGCAGCCTATGTCCATCAGTGGTTGTTCCAGCAAATGTTAGATGGGGGAGACCTGGGTGCCCCGTTGGGACCTTTCTAATTTGCTAGGATTGAAGGAAGGGAAGCCCTTGTCTCCTCAGCTGGAGGAAGTGCTGGTGGGAACAGGCCATGGGAGGCACTTGCTAGAATGAGGATTTAAGGGGGGAAAATGGCAAAGTCTGTGTTTCCCAGAGGGAAATCCTCCCGGCCAGCTTCTTCAGGGCTGCGACCTGGTGAGCAGCATTCAACCATCCCTGACTGTCCCTGGGTTCTTCCTTCTCTGATCTGACTCTGCTCTCCTGCCTGCAGGAAGGACCTATGATTCACTCTGGAGCAGTGATTGCTGCCGGGATCTCCCAGGGAAGATCCACGTCTTTAAAGCGAGACTTCAAGGTTGGTGCTGAGGGCCGATGGCTGTACTGCAGATGCCCCTCCTGTGCCCAAACCAGGCTGCTCCTTGGGGTCATGCAACCGTGTCTCCCCTAAACTTGTGCCTGCAGCCGGCCCTACACCTACCTTCACTTTGGTGTTTCAGATCTTCGAGTACTTCCGCAGAGACACAGAAAAGAGGGATTTTGTCTCGGCTGGAGCTGCTGCTGGTGTCTCGGCTGCGTTTGGTGCCCCTGTGGGTACGTGTCCTGGCTCAGATGCTGAGCGGTGCCTGCATGTGGATCTTGTCAGGAGGTTGCTCCCACCTGTGTGGAGGCAGCTGCCAGGATCTGCCCTAGGGCACTGCAGGAGCCCTCCCACAAAGTGCCCAGCCCCGCTCCAAGCTGTCCTGCCGTGCCATGCAGATTTTGGGAAAAGAGGAGAGGGGATGGAGGAGGGCAGTGGAGGGGCTTTTGTGTCATCGGTACGTCACTGATGGCTTGGTGGCCTTGCTGGTCCCTTCACTGGAGCCTGCGAGGTGTGGGGCACATGGGCTGGGATTACTTTGGGTGCCTCGGCTGGTGCTGTGAGCCAAGGGTCTGTGGCACGTGCCCCTTGTGAAGGTGTTTGTGTCTTGCATTTGCAGGGGGTGTCCTCTTCAGCTTGGAGGAAGGGGCTTCCTTCTGGAACCAGTTCCTTACGTGGAGAATTGTAAGTGCTGGAAAGCAGGAGCAGTAAATGGAGGGCTGCCAGCTCCAGTGTGAGACATTGCCTTTTCCCAGTGCCCCATAGCCCTAGGCCTCCTGCCACCCCTGCCTCAGCTGGGCAGCCATGTGTAATGTATCCCAGGGAACAGTGTCCCAGCTCCCCCTCTGTGCCCTGATCCTTGGGGCCTGAATTTGAACCTGGCTGAGCTCCATCTTGCTGCCAGCTCCTTTCCAAAGGAGCTGCCTGGGGCTGTGCCTTAGGGCAACAGAGAGGCAAAAGGAGGAGCGAGCCCCTCGTCGGTGTAGGCTGCCCAGAGTGCCGCCACAGGGAACGTGGCCTTTTGTCCCCACCACATCGTGGGTACCAAGCCCTACTCACGGGCCTCAGTGCTGGGGGTGCATGGTTTGGGGTAGTGCAGGGGGGCACATGGTGAGGGAGTGGGGCTGGAGGCATCTGGCAGTGACTCTGGGCTGCATCTCCTTCCAGTTCTTTGCCTCCATGATCTCCACATTCACTCTGAACTCTGTCCTGAGCGTTTACCATGGCAATGCTTGGGATCTCTCCAGCCCTGGGCTCATCAACTTCGGCAGGTTCGATAACGAGGTATGGCACAGATATTCCCTGTTTAGGGCTCTGTTGCGGGGGTTAGAAGCAGCCCGTGGCAGCCTGAGGCCACCAGTCTGTCTTAGACATCACCGAGGGGCTGAGGCAGGCTCTGCCCTAGCAGGCTGTGAGGTCTGACCAGACCCCAGCCCCACCAAGTCCAGCAGAAGGCTTTTCTGCAGCCACTGCTGGGTCTGGGGGCTGCGGGGTATCTAGGGGAGACTTTGGGGCAGCTCTGGGAGCTGCTTGCTGGCACAGGCTTGTGCTGTCCCAGCAGACAGTGGCCGGCTGTGGGGCTGCAGATGGGCCAGGAGATTTGAAACCCATTTCTTGCTTGCTTGCAGAAAATGGGATACACCATCCAGGAAATTCCTATCTTCATCTTTATGGGAGTGGTTGGTAAGAGTGCTGCTCTTTCAATTTAATTAGTCTGAATAATTTCCTCTGTTCTCTGTCTGGGTCTAAAAAGCTTTGGGATCCAGTTTCCTAAGGAGAATGGGAAATCCATTTAGCTCTGGAGCAGAGGCTGCTTGTGGGGTTTACATGGGGGTGAGAGCTGGATCCTGGCCCAACCCTTACCCTTGTAGCAGAAATGAGCCCCTTTAATCCATGTACTGCAAAGTCCTTGAGTGGGGTCAGTGCATCGCAGTCGTGGGCAGCCCCTGGCTTTCAAATGAGCTGCGTTTATCCCCGTGGAGTTGGCCTGTCCCTTGCCTGTGACACTGGCCCCTGGCCATCCTGATGCTGGTGCTGGGTTCCTCTTGGTGTCAGGTCCTGGCTGTCTCTGCAGGGATAGCATCCACCTGTTGCGAGGCTGCCGGTCACACTTGATGGGTTGTTGATGTCTCCCTGAGCTTCACGGGTTCCTTGTGTCCTAGGCAGCTATAGGAGAGCCTGGGACCTGTGTGCTGAGCTTTTCCTCTTTTGCATTTGCAGGTGGGATCCTTGGGGCCCTGTTCAATGCCCTCAATTACTGGTTAACGATGTTTCGGATCAGGTAAGAGCTCATGGGTAGCTAAGGTGATAGGCATGGGTTGGCTGGCACCTTCTGTGCTCCCTCGAAGCAGTGTTTCCAGCCAGAGCAGGCTGTAATCTTGCACTTAATGTGAGCAACAGCAGCCCTTGGAAGCTGGGAGGCTGTGCCTCTCCCTTCCTGTGGTCAAGGCTGTGACCCGCAACATCCCACCGTTGCTCTCACCCTGCCAAATATTTCCCTTCAATGACTTGAGAGCCCAAAGAGGTGCAAACACTGTGCAGATCTGACTGTTCTGTGCTTCTGAGAGTAACGAGAGAACAGAGAGAGCTGCTAAAGCCATCCAAGCCCAATCTGGCACAGCCAATGCTTGTCATCAGCTTTTCAAGCACCAGGACCAGCCTCGTGGCCTCAGGGAGGGGTGACCTGTGGCCATGAAGCGGTGAGGGGCCTGCAGCAGCTTCCAGGCCATCAGTCCAGTTGGGCTTTCACAGACCACAACTTTCTGGGCTTGCACTGTCCCCCCCACAGATCATGCCAGCCTTTCCATGGCAGCTGTGCCCGGCTCTGTGCAGGGGAGGCAGGGCATGGCTGGAGCTGCTGGTCTCCCAGCCCAGGTCCCCACAGCACCTTTGCCAGAGGACAGAGCCCAGGACAGCCTGGTGGGGTCTGGGCAGGGAGCAGAGGCAGCCTGTCTGCCCAAAGCGATGTGCCAAGCCAGGCTGCGGGTGATCCTGCCTGCGCCCCTGGGTGCCACCCTCACTCCTCTGCTCCCCTCGCAGGTACATCCACCGGCCCTGCCTCCAGGTGGTTGAGGCCATGCTGGTGGCAGCAGTGACAGCGACTGTGGGGTTCGTCATGATTTACTGCTCAAGAGACTGTCAGCCCATTCAGGGGAGCACGGTGGCATATCCTCTGCAGGTAGGAGATGCCAGAGAACAGTCCCCCAGGTGGAGGGTACCCTGAGCCTGGGCAGATGCTGATGGATGAGCAGGGAGATGAGACCGTGCTGGGTTTTGTGGCAATGGACCTCGCAGTCAGTGCCCTCCACCGCAGGCAGAGCTGGCAACCCCAGCATGGTGCTGGTGTGCTTGCTGCCCAGAGCTGCCTCCTCGCCAGCACGTATCCCTCCAGTTGGCAGCCTTCCCCGCTGTGGGGCAACCCACATCTGCCATTTCTCTTTTCTTCCCCCTCAGCTTTTCTGCGCTGATGGAGAGTACAACTCCATGGCTACTGCCTTCTTCAACACACCTGAGAAGAGCGTCGTGAACCTCTTCCATGACCCTCCAGGTCTGTGCACCTGACAAGCATGTCCTTGAACATGAGCAGAGTGGGGCTGGGCTCACACGAGGTGGCTGACCTGTTCCTTGGCCACTTGTGGGACGAGGCAGGGGATGGCTGGTACGGCCCCATGAGGGCATGATGGGATCCAGCAAAGCACTGTACCTGCTCCTTTCCTGCTGTGGTGGTGGAAGGAGGAGGGATGGGTGCTGCACCGCATGGCAGCTACGAGCTTGGCCAAAGGGCTGTGGTCTCAGGAGCCTGTGGACAAGGATGTGGTTTTATTTGTGTACATTTGCAAGCTGTCACTTCTGAGTTGCGTGGGAGCATGTCTGACCCTTGCTGGCTGTCTGAAGTCCGTCTTGGAAATATCCCTGGCTGTTTTCGTAATTAGCATGTGGGCAGGCAGCAGACAGCTCCAAATTTCTAGACCCTCAGCACAGAGAGTGAAGCTTGGCCACGTGAAGCCAAGTGATGACTGTCCTGTGTTTCAGGGCTGCTCTCTGCAGCGCCGAGTCCTCCCTGGCTCAGGGCTTTGGTCCGCTGACCTCTCTGTGAAGGAGGGCTTGCAAAGTCCTCATTTAAACTAGACTGAGTTGCTCAGCAATCTTAAAATAGCAGCAGGCTGAGTCCTGAAGACAGTAGGGTCTGGCTGTGATGGCACAGCCTTCGCCGTGGGATGGATTGGGACTGGCCAGAGCAGCCGTGGGAGCTGCGGGACAGGAGGGGGTCTGCAGGACCTACTCTGCTGAGTTGATCCCGAAGCTGGCGGTAGGCCCCCTGCCAGCTCACCAGCACCTCTGTCCTCCCGACCTTGTCCTCTGGCACTGGCAGTCCCCCAGGGCTATGAATTTTGTCAGGCTGCCTTGCAGGAGGCTGGGAACCATGGGGCTGGAAGGGGATGGGTCATCGGGGTCATGAGATGAAGGAAAGACGTGTGCTGGACTTGGTGGGATGGGAGGGCTTGGGATGACGCTGGCTGGCTGGCGGGGCCCTTGAGGGGGCAGAAACAACCTAAAGAGCTGGTTTGAAAGGCTTGTGCTGCCAGGGCAGCAGATGGACCCCATAAGAGGGGCTTTGACTGCTGGGAGTGTGTTGTGGGGCTGCTGCTGTCTGTTCTGCCATGGCCACAGCCTGTCGCAGTGTCCTCTGGGCTGTGGGACTGGCACTGACTCTCCATTCTCTCTCCGCCTCAGGTTCTTACAACCCCATGACACTGGGCATGTTCACACTGATGTATTTCTTCCTGGCCTGCTGGACCTATGGCCTCACGGTGTCCGCGGGGGTCTTCATCCCCTCCCTGCTGATCGGCGCTGCCTGGGGGAGGCTCTTCGGCATCTCCCTGTCCTACCTGACCAAAGGCTCGGTGAGTCCTTGGTGAGAAGGGGTGGTGGGAGCTGTGGCACCCAGCCCTTCTCCCTCTCTGCTGGGCAGGCGGCATGTGCAGGCAGCGTGCATGGAGGTGCCGAAGAGCTTGCCACAGCAGTCTGGAGTGGGTCGGGCTCCTTATCTGATATATTCCTGAGCTGGGTCTGGCCTTTTCAAATTCCCAACAGAGCCCTGCCAGCAGCTGGGCTGTGCAGGCAGCCTCAGGCACTCCTTCCCGCTTTGGAGGGGGGTTTGGGGGCCAGGGCGCTGCTTGCTATCACTGGATGCCTTGCAGCCAGCAGCTGACTTGGCTCCTTCTCTCTCCTCTGCTCAGATCTGGGCTGACCCCGGGAAGTACGCCCTGATGGGAGCTGCTGCACAGCTGGGTGAGTTCCCCATGGTGCAGTCTTGGCCACCTCCTGATCGTGTTGGGGTGAAGGTGGCATGGGAAAAAGCAATCCCTGCTTCCCTGCACAGCTTCTCCTTCAGCTGAAGCCCAGCCTGGCTGTTGGCTTCCGAACGACCCTGCCAAGCACAGGCAATGCTGGGGCACTAGTGAGGGCTGGGCTTGTCCAAGGCACCCTTGCCTGTGCGGGCGATCCTGGATCGCTGTGCAGAGACTCGAACCTCAGGTGTTCTGCTGTCCCCTCGTCCTGTGTTTCCCTGCCCTCCTAAACCCCCAAATCCCTTGGGTGTCTCTCACAGGTGGGATAGTGCGGATGACGCTGAGTCTCACTGTCATCATGATGGAGGCAACAGGCAATGTCACATATGGCTTCCCCATCATGCTGGTGCTGATGACGGCAAAGATTGTGGGAGACTACTTTGTGGAGGTGAGGGCTGGTGTGCTCGCCAGGACAGAGCGAGAGGCTGTGGGTCAGGGTTGGTGATGATGGGTTGCCGTGGAGGGGCCAGGACAAGCGTGTGCTCCCTCAGAGGTGAGCTGCTGCTTGGCTGTACCCCTCAGCATGTCACTAGGTGGCTTCTGATGGCTCTGCTCTTGTTGCAGGGGCTCTATGACATGCACATCCAGCTGCAGAGCGTGCCCTTCCTGCACTGGGAGGCCCCGGTGACATCCCACTCCCTCACGGCCAGGTAGGTGGGCTGTGGGACACTCCTGGGGCAGTGGCTTTTGGACCATGCTGTTGGCCTGAGCTGGAAAGGGACTTCAGTCCCGGGAGCGTGCTGTCCCCTGGTGCCACCAGCCCAGCTCCTTCCCTGGCAGGGAGTGTGGCCTGCAGTGCATGCCCTCCCCGTGTCCCTGGCAGGTTCCGGGGACAGAGGAGACATTAGGGCTGTGGAGGTGTGTGTGTTGCGGGGGACGTTTGGGGTATGCTACCGTGGGGCTGTCTCACACAGAGTCTTCCCTGCAGAGAGGTCATGAGCGCTCCTGTCACCTGCCTGCGGAGGATCGAGCGAGTGGGCACGGTTGTAGACATCCTCAGTGACACGTCATCCAACCACAATGGCTTCCCAGTGGTGGAGAGCAACCCTGATGCCACACAGGTGGGCCAGGCACTGCTTGCAAGGGGATGCAGCTGGGGGTTCGCCCCGCAAGGGCTGGCTGTGGTGTGGAACCCTTGCCCCATCTCACTCCTGGTGCTCTGTTGCAGGTGGCAGGACTGCGGGGTTTGATCCTGCGTTCCCAGCTCATCGTCCTGCTGAAGCACAAGGTGGGCGATGCTGTGTGGAGGCTGTTTGGGCTGTGTCTGAGCCCTGGTGCCCCTGTCCCACTGCTGCCTCAGGCCCCTTGCTGCCTGCCTTGCTCAGGAGGGGCTGGCAGAGGGTCCCTGTCATCACCCTCCTCTCATCCAAGGAGATGGTGGGGGCTGCTGTGCTGTGCTGGGGTTACCCCAGCATCATCTTGAACCCCACTGGGCTCACAAACCCCGAGTGAATGGGAAACAGGCTGTTCTGCAGATAGTGCATCTCCCCCGTGCTCCTGCCCTCTTCCCTCCCTGTCCCTGTACATTGCCCTGGCCCTGGTGCCTGTTGGTGCTGTGGGACAGTCCCCAATGGTCTCTTTCCTCCCAAGGTTTTTGTGGAAAGGGCCAACCTCAGCCTGGTGCAGCGGCGGCTGAAACTGAAGGATTTTCGGGATGCCTACCCACGCTTCCCTCCCATCCAGTCCATCCACGTCTCCCAGGATGAGCGGGAGTGCATGATCGACCTCAGCGAGTTCATGAACCCCTCACCCTACACCGTGCCTCAGGTAATGATCAGGGACCCCTCCGCACCCCAGCATCCTGGGGGTCATGGGTAGGCAGTGGGTGCCGGCAGGGATGACGCAGCCCTATTCTGCCTTGCAGGAGGCATCTCTGCCACGAGTGTTCAAGCTCTTCCGAGCTCTGGGACTGCGGCACTTGGTGGTCGTGGACAATCGCAACGAGGTGAGTCTCTGCTTGCTGTGTGCAGGCAGACTGAGACCCTCAGGGGCGAGGGGGAACACGTTGCCCTTGTACCTGGGCTCTGCATGCCAGTGTGGGGCTGTGCCCTGTTCCCTTCCCGGCAGGTGGTGGGCATGGTCACCCGCAAGGACCTCGCTCGGTACCGGCTGGGGAAGGAAGGCCTGGAGGAGCTCTCGCTGGCACAGACGTGACGTGGGGCAGTGCTGCCCAGCAGAGATGCACCCCAGCCCCTCGGAGCTGGGGGCTGCCTTTTGTGGGAGGCAGGGAGAGGACTGGGCCAGCCTGTGCAGGCATCGCGGTGCCTGGAGCACCGGCATGGCCGTGCTGCCCTGGCTCTCCTGCCCGTTGCTGCCTTCCCACGTCTACTGCCTCCTCTTCTCACCCCTTCCTCTGCTTCCCTGAGGGATCAAAACGCACCCTTGGCTCCGTTAGCTCCTGGCATAGGCTCTCCCTGAGGGTTGGATGAAGGCTGGAGTGTGCCAGGGGAGCAGAAGTGCCCTGCTGAGCTGGACACGGTCCTCTGCCATGGCACATGGCCTCTGTTGCCTCATCCACCCAGCCTGGGCTGTCCAGGACCTAGTCCTGCCCTGGCCCCTGCTGCAGGGCCTGTGTGGGGAGGAGAGGGGACGCAGTGGGGTCCCCCCGCTCCCAGGACCCCGGTCCCCCTGCCCTGCGCTACTGCCCTGGGGCAGGCGCTCGAGTCTATGCCCCTTTAGCTGGAGGAGGGGGCGATGCCCTGCTCAGCTGTGCAATAAAAGGGCTCCCGTGGTTCAGCAGCTGCCGCCTCTTGCTCTTTCTTGTTTCCCTCAGCCACTCTGACCCCAACCCGCTTGTGGGGAGACACCCCTGGGGTTCAGGGCAGGGATGGGGCCGGGGGAGAGCTGCCTGCTCTAGGGCAGTGTTGGTCCTGCAGCCTCTGTCCATGGTGTGTGCCTCTCTGCTGCTCCTGCCCTCGTCCTACCGCTGCTGCTGCCTCTTCCCTCTGCCTGTGTTGGGGTCCAGAGTCACCCTGGGTGTGTTTCTGCACTTGCTGCAGCTTGTTCTAGCCTTGTCCAGCAGCCTGGGCCCTGTCAAGTGCTCCAAAACCCACCTCTAGTCCTGGGTCTGGCCAGGGGGAGGGAGCAGAGCCTACACTCCCCTGGGTGAGGGGGAGAGCTCCAGCCCTGGCACCTCAGTTCCCCCTCTCCCACCATCCTTGCTCCTCCCCTTGGCACTACCCCCTCCTCCTTCTGGCAGGGGCAACCTGGTTCCTGGAGGGGCTTTTGACTGTGGGGTTCTGTGCTGAAATAAAGCCTGTTTGTACTTTTATTGCGGTGTTGCCTGTCTCTTGCTTCTCTTCTTCCCCTGGTGCTACTGCCCAGGCTTGGCACCATGTTTGTTGGTGTGTCGCTGGGGCCAAGCCCCCTTCCCCACTGCTGGTGCCAGGAGGGCACAAACTGGGGGGCTGCATGGGGGGAGGCCAGCCCCCCTGCCTTCGTCAGCCCCCTGGCAGGGCTGGAGCACTCAAGGCAGGGGGTGGCTGCCCCTGGCCGGGTGCTTTTCCCTTTCAAGGCCAACAAAGAGCCATCACAAAGCAGAGAATGCCTTGGCTGGGCCCTGGTAACAGCCCGGTTGGGCAGTGGGGGCCATGGGGAAGGGTCGGCCGCCTTCCTGGCACCGTGCGGTGGCCCTGTTCTCCCCTGTGGGTCTGGTTCCCCTGCACCACTATGGGGCAGGGGAGCTGTGGGGTGCAGCGGGTCCCCGAGGCAGGGACAGGTTCCCACTGGGTGCCGGCAGCCGGGTGCTTTATGGGCTCCCGTGTCGCCCTTTGCCCTGCCGCGGCCGAGATAAGGGGGTGGGATCCACCAACTTGGGCCGCAGAGTAAACACGGGCTGCTGGCTCCTGCCGGCACCGTGCTCCCTCCTCTTCCCGCTGCCGGGGCAGGCGGCCCCCCGAGAGCCATGCTGAGTAGTGGCCCTTTGTCACTGCGGTGAGGACAGCATGGTGGTCGGTGGCAAAGGACACCACATGCGCTGGTGCCTGGCGGGAGTCATTTATTCACTCATCCCGTTGCCGGCTCTGACCTGGCAGCTCCAGGTGCCCCGGTGCTGGCACCGGGGCCACCAGGTTTATCATTAACTGGGTGGCACGTGGCGGGGCCAGGGGCCCCCGGGGCCATGGTGGGGTCACAGCCCAGCGAAGGGCTCAGCCTCTAGCCCCGGCTGGCCTGGCTCGGGCAGCAGCTCCCGCCTGGCATCCGGCAGCTCCAGCCCCGGCTCCACCGTCCAGTTGGCCAGGAGGTCGCTGAAGTCGGGGGTGCCGGCGTGGAGGAGGCTGGCGGGGCCGGGGCCTGGCTCCCTCCAGAAGGAGGGCGGCAGCTTCCTCCGGTGCATGGGGGTGATGTGGCCATATTTCTTCTCCAGCCGCTGCGTCTTGCCGCCGGCTGCCCGG
>JAVJGI010000050.1:38664399-38686126 GCA_035590275.1 Ibycter americanus
AGCCCGCCGCTCCGGGCCCCGGCTGCCGCAGGGAGGCTGTAGGGAAGGCGCCGTGCCCGGGCCACGCCGTACATCCAGAGGCACGTAGGTAGGTGTGCCTGCAGGAGCCGGCCGGTGTAGCGACAGCCTGTGCAAAATACGGGCCCGCTGCCGTTTGTATCTCCCTTCTGCGACTCGCTGAGTACTTAAGTTCCCTTTGGCACGTTAGTAGGGCTGTTCAGGTACTTTGCACTTTGTTTCGTAAGTGAATAAGTGCTTTTCTTTCTTTGTGTATTGAGTTGCTATTGAATTGCTTCCCATATTTTTATTTCATACAAACTGAACAATTGTGGCCCCTCTATTTTATTTATAAAGGTTCAGTGTATCTTTGCCTGCCTACATCAATCTGCAAGGGAGTTGCAGAAAAGCCTCATGTTCATCGAGCCGTGAGTCACAACCAATTTTTAAAGCTGTTATAACAAAAAAAAAAAGTGTTTGCTTTTTTTTTCACAAGTAACTTTAAAAGTGTAGCTTAGAAAGAAAAAAAATAAATAAAAAAAACCATTTTCAGTAGACACAACATTATTCCTGGATGCTTGCGAATCCTAAACTATATTCATACTTTAGTATTACACATACCTGTGTCATATACACAGATGAGCTTTAAAATTGTCACATACCATTACCACTTTGCCTTTACTTTTATGTATCGTTCCCCTGACTTCCTTACTGCAGGTGTGGGCAAGAAAACTTTTCCTTTAAAACTTTTCAACAGTGGGCATAAAATTCTGCAGCTGAGGTCTTGAAGAATGCAGATGGGTATAGTATATGTTGGAGCTCGCAGTGTGTATTGACTAACTTTGTTTCTTTTTTTCTTTTTTATTTTTTTGCTTTTCTGATATTGTCTTGTTTAAGTGGCTCCTGAGTGTAAAATGTCTTCTGAGGGTGGGACGTGGGTGGGAAGCACGCTTCATGTTCTAGGCCAAGACCTACAAGATTCGTCTTTGCACGGCCTTGGAAAGCACACTGCATATTTGGTTTTCAAACCAGATGGACTGATGTCTTAATTATCAGATGAGCAAATAGCAATCACCTATAAAAACTGTCCAGCACAGCCCTGTTTTGTGATTCATGGCCCTCCGATAGCGTGGGTTTTGATATCTCCTGCCCCTTCCTCACAGTTTAAAAAAAAAAAAAAAAAAAAAAAAAAACGCGGCGGGGGTAAAAAAAAAATTTAAAATTTAAAAGGTTTGGCTGTGAGCCAGACTGTCTGTCTCCTTTTTTCTCTTCTGGCTGTGCTGTCTCTTTATATGGATGACAGCCCTTGGACGTTACTTGGCTCACCAACACTGTGTTTAACATGGTGTACTGGATGAATAAATGCTAAAATAGTGTTTGTTGCCAATTACAAGTGTTCCAGAATATCCTGTTACCCTCTAAGCTTTTTTTTCCGAGTAATTTTGGGGAGCAGGAACACCAAGTATTTTAATCTGCATATTGAGGCAAAATGATCATACCGACATCTTTGTTCTCTTATCGGTATTCTAATGTGTCCTTATTTAAAACCACAAATGAATTTCAGGAGATGAAACCAGACAAAGGGTGAAGTTTACAGATGATCGTGTTTGCAAGAGCCACCTTCTGGATTGCTGTCCTCATGATATCCTGGCTGGAACAGTAAGTATATTCTCTGTAATGAGAAACTCTGGTGGGACAGATGTTGGTACAACTCTTCAGGGCTCATCTGTGCATCATGGGTAACTTCTATGGGAGATCAGGCTTTCTGTGAGCAGTCATAATTCTAATTTCAGTTTCTGTGACCTGTGTATGGAACCGCTGAAATCAGGAGATCTCAGAATTCACTTGAAATGTTTTTTCTCTCAGAATCCCACGTGAAGTTGCAAGGTTATTTCTCTTTTAGCAGTTTGAAGTGGTTAGGGCCTCAAACTTGTCCTGTGGAGGTCTTGTGATGTAGCTAGTGTGCTGTCCTGGGTGCTGTAGTTCACTGTTGCATCTTCAGGTTAGCAAGTTTTTTCTTACCAGCTGCAATAATCCTTCATCCTTGGAGCTTTTCAGTCTCCTCTCTCCAACCGCGTGATCTTCCCCTGATGGAATGGCAGCTTTGTCACCATTACTGGGTGGCATGGTAATGGCAGGTTACAGCTCAGGCCGACTTTGTCTTTAGAGGCGGTTGGTCTGAGCGGTGTGTCACTGCCTGACTGGTTTGAAATGGTTGCCTTGGCTCCTTTGCTGCTGCCCTCTGGGGACAGGGCTGACCAGTTTTCAAAGGTTTGGCTCACGTGCTCTCTCTGAGAGTTGAAGGTGATGTGGGCTTGTAACAGTGAGATCTTGCGAAGTAAGTGTTCAATTTAGGCGCCCAGATGAAAGAGGCAGTCCGCCTTTCAAAAGAAAACAGTGCGTGTCTTTTGTAATCGCTGTGTTACAGAATTGCAGGATGGAGATGAATAAGGATGTTTGAAATGCATCTTTACCCTCTGTGTTTGACACTAAATGCTGTGGTGATTCACATTCCCCATCCACTTAACCAGATTGTTTAAAGATACCATCGTTATTTATAGCCCTTCCTGCTGTTATTTCAAGAGTTGGGTTTGACACAGTGGGTAACCAACAAAGGGGCGGGCTGGCACTCCTTCCTCTGTATTGCTGTGATAGCAAGACTCTGTGGCAGCACTAGTAGAAAGAGCTTTAGCAAAAGCTGCCTCAGCTCTGAGTGCTCAAACTTTAGCTTCTCAGTGGCTGCTGTTGCAGAGTAAGATTGGAAGTGTTGAATGCCAGTCTCTATGTATCTCTGTCTTTATTTTTCATTAATTTGAAGCTGATGTGGTGTTCGATTGCTCCATCAGCCTCCATATCACCTCACTTCCATTTCAGAATTTTAAAGCTGCTTAAGTCACCACCTGCCTGCTCCATCCTTTGTGCAGGTCAGTGTGGTTAGGGTATATTTTCTGTCGTGAGATTCTACAACAGTTTTTTGGGCCCAAACGGTGTTTTGAAGATGCAGGCTGCCTTCTACCTCTTCTGGCATGTTTCCAGGAAGAGGGTAAACGGTGAGTCAAAGGGGTTGAATTAAGTGATGTGTGTGACTGTTGGAGCTAGTGCCAAAGCACAGAGGAAGTCTTGAGGTGTTCAGATGGGTTGTGAGTCTCCTGGGCCAGAGAAGCACGCTGAGAAATCTGTTTCTCTTGCTTCTGTTGTTACTTGTCTGCGGTGAGTTGTCTCTTGCCTCTTGCTGGAGAATTTGTGCTCAGAAATTGTACGGGAGCAGAAAGGAAGACTGCTTCTGTGCAATTGATCTCGTGGATCACTCAGATGATCTTGTGGTGGCCTTTAAGTAGCTGTGGAGCTCTCCATGCTGCTGTCAGCGGGTTGTCAGGGGCAAAGAAGAGTATTGGTGCTGCAGATCTGTGTTGAAAGAACATGTGATGTCCAGAACGGGAACAGTGTTTCAGCTGTCAGCGCTACCAGCACAGAATTAAACTTAACTGGAATGTGCAGGCTTTCCTCGTGATCCTGGTCAGGTTCACTGGCATCTTACAGTGCTCCATCAAGGGAAGAGCTGTGTGGGTGAATCAGCCTCAGCTGGATGGGGTAACATCCATCTCTGGATGTGTTATTACTGCATAAATCAGGACCTTGGATCTTTTTGGAAACTTCCAACAGATGCTCCAAGCCTTCTGGTGCTGGTTATGTTGCATCCTCCCCCTGAAGGCATTGTTACTGCTGCCTCCTTCATGTGTGCAGATATTCCTTAGTGGGAGGCTGATTGGAGACGAGCAGGAAGCTGGAATCCTTGTGTAGCTGTGCTCAGTGAAATGTGATGGAGTCCCATCCTCTGACCTTCAGGTGCAGAGTAAGAGAAGGAGTCCAGACAGTGAGTAGAGCTCTGGAATATTCCTCAGAGCTGCAGGAGGCATGTTGATGTTTGCTTTATTTAAGTGTGCCTGTGTTCCTGGTTGTAAGAGCTGTAACTTTAATTTGGCTTGTTCTTGTGATTATTCGTTTTTGGCCCCAGAAACTTGTCTAAACTTGTCACTAAATAAGCTACAGTGATTCTCTTTTTGGTCTCCGTGGGTAAGGAGGAAAATTCTGGGAGAACAGAAGCTAGTTTAGTATGCCCATGTGCTGTTATCAGGGGACTTGTCATCTAGATTGTTAGTGGTGTGCCCTGAGTTAGCTCTGCAGCTAATGGTGAGCATATTTCTGTCAGTGGAAGTACTGCAGCACGTTCAGAAATGGCATCAGCTGGTAATCCTCCTGAATTTTAGCTCCCTAATAATTGGACAGATGAATCTGAAAGCTGCCCAGGTAGACCATAGCTTGGAAATAGCATTCAAGAGAATTAATTGTGCCCCTCACTGGGAGGTCCGAGTGAGTGGAAATCTGTAGGTTGCAGAATTGTTTTGTGGGGGTCTGTGCTTTCCTTTTTTGCTTCGGTGAAACTCTGCAGCTCTGATTACAATTAAAGAGCCTTCCTCATGGAAATAGACTTTCTGGTGAGTTAGCAGTTTAGTGGAGATCATAAGAGATACCTCAGAATGTGGATTGCTCAGCAAATGTGAGCAGGACTAATTATCGGTGGCATCTAAATTTATTCAGTCTTTGTGTGTAGGGGGGTTTAAATCTTTACTCAGGCTCTACTGGTCACCTGTCTCAGATACCTGTATTATAAACCAGCCACAGGTGTTGACTGGAGCAAGTTGGGATCTCTGCTGGAAGGGGTGAGTATTTGGTGACAGGCCTCCCTGAGACGAGAGGATTCTTTGAGACAGAAGGGCTAGTGGTCTTACCTCAAGTGAGCCGTACCTGTGAGAATCTCCTTGCACCTAGATCATCTTGAAGGACATGGGGGAAGACTTGAGGTTTGTATGCCGGTGAGACCTGAACTTTCTCCTCCTGAGGAAGAGATTGAGGGATTTGTCGCCTTTTAACAAACAGGGAGAGGAATATGGAGTACACACTGTTGGCTTCTCTGAAGTTTTGGGTTGGACCCCCTTCTCTGAAGTGGGGCTAGTGCCTCAGCTTGCAAGAAGAGCTCAGATAAGAATACTTAACTATCTGTGACAATTGCATCTAATATGTTGTTTTCTTCCTATATTGGAAAGGGATCTCAGTAGAACGACCATAAGAATAAAGGATTTAGGTCACATAATGGAAAGTTATATTTGTGGTAAAATAACAGTAGCTCTCTAGCATTCTTTGAAGAGGCTTGCCTGAAGATGAACGTGATTAAGCTCTGAAAGTACCAGCACACTTTCTTTTTGTGGGCATTAAATTTCCACCATTAGAGAGCTCAGCAGGACTATTCCTGGATGCAGGGTCTGTTTCTATAGCCTGCTGCCTGTGGCCGCCTGTTTCTGGTAAATCTGAGCAAAATGGGGAAAGCTAAATAATGGCAAGTCATCTGTAATAGGTATTTTGTTTGTCTAAAAATGAAAAGGTAATAACATGGGTAACTGCTGAAAACCTGAACATTACATGGTGGAGCTTTCTTTAATTGGTTTGCTTCATTCTAAACACTGCTGTCTGAGCGCATTGCTTTGCCTAAGTGTCCCTGGCACCCCTGGCTCTAGTTTGTGATGTTCCGCAGGGATTCTGCGTTGATCCTGGTTTAGCTGTATTTAGCTTTTTCTGCAGTTCAGTGAGTTGACACCTGTTGTTCATGTTCAGGTTTGGGCTCCTTGGGACTGGTGGTAGCTGGGAGAGAAGACGGTGGCTGGCTAGTGTGTTCCTTCATGCCGTGACATGTACCCTGCCATTTGTGTTGTGGCTTACACTTAGACCTTTTATTATTTTGCCTTTCAAAATGTCATATTCTTTTTCTACTTTAAGAATAAGAGAAATGTTCTCTGTTACATACTGATAATGTGGAAATGCAATTTCCATGTTTTGAGAGCATAATTAACTTTGGTTCACGTGGCTGTTTACTAGATTGGGGAAAAATAACAAGTTGAAATAGTATCGACTGCAATGGGAGTGAAGGGCAGCATGCAAGTTGGAGCTTTCTGGGAAGGGAGATGCTCTCAAGAAGTCTCATTAGATGGGCTTATGCGTAGGAATTAGCTTTGCTGGGCAGGTTTTAAAATTCCAGGCTGCAGCAGAATGTGGGGAGTGGCTAGCTGTAGAATTAGGAGTCTGTTGTTGCTGGGTATGGGGTTGTGCTTTACTACTGGCCACAGCACTTACTCTTTTAAGTCCATTTGGTTTTGATAGGAAGCATTCTGTCTGTGTTCTACAATTTGTTATCTTTCAGTATGTTACTAGGGCTCATCCTGACACAGATGTGCTCTTCCAGGGGAGCTTTAAACACGGTACCAAGCTGTATGTTTTGCTGTGCTATAGCTCCATAATAGGAGGCATTTGCAGTTGGTGCCCATTGAAGGAGTTGCTGCTGCAGCATGCTGTGCCTTCCCAGCTCCCTCCCAGCAATTTCTAAGGCTGTGCTGTGACTTAGAGCAGGAGTAGGACTGGACTTAAAACATTTGGGGTATTTTAATGTTGTTCCAGGAACACCTAGAAAAGGAGTTAGAGCAAGCATGTGGTTCTTTTGGCTAGTTCCCTTACTGACAGTTTAAGAGGAAGCTCTTCTTGGTAAAGAGACGTTATTTTGTTACGATACAGTTGGCAAGAGTTAAGTATCTGCTGCTTTTTGCCATAATGAAGGGTTCTTACATTGATTTTCCTTTTTCTTTTCAACAGCGAATGGACCTGGGAGAATGTACAAAGATCCATGACTTGGCACTGCGAGCAGATTATGAGATTGCAAGTAAAGAGAGAGACCTGTTTTTTGAGCTGGATGTGAGTACGGAGAAATTTTAGGTGTTTTTTTGGAAACTGACTCTTGAAGTTATTTGGCTGAACAATAGAACTCAGTGGGCATTTCAGCTAGCCATGTTATTTGATATGTTACCTGACAAGAATAGGCAGCCCCTTCCCAAATGTCAGCTTGATGGCTAACTTGAAACTGTAAAAGTAATTATGGCCTGGACAGCCCCATTACTCCAGCTAGCTGGGAGGCTCCCCTGGCATCCTTGTGTCCCACGCCTGCTGCTCTCTACCAGGTCATTGTAAACTGGTGGCCTGTCCCAAAAGGAGATTTAACATTAAAAGCCTTCCGCTCTGTCATTTCACTTTTGCCAGATTTAGCTTTCTGTGGTGGAACAGGTCAAGTGGAATAACAATTCTGTCTTTCCTTTTCATGTTATTCCAGTGTTTTTGTCTTTGCACCTGTTGCTCATGAGTTAAAAGTTCTAGTGCAAAGCAGTCTTCGTGTGAGCATCTTGTTGTGTGTCAGAGTAAAGGAACTCTTGTCAGGTTCCAGGCAGATGACAGACTTAAGGGTAGGGATCAAATGTTACTTTTTCTGCAAAGTGTCACATATTTTTTTTCTCAAGGCATCTGCTTTTGAGGTTGACTGCGCATTATACAGGAATTGTACTAGCTAGCTGTTGGCTGTCAAAGCTAGATGTGGCATGGAGAGCATCTTTATTCACAATTATTTGTCTGAACATGC
Organism: Ibycter americanus; assembly: GCA_035590275.1. NCBI lineage: Eukaryota > Metazoa > Chordata > Aves > Falconiformes > Falconidae > Ibycter > Ibycter americanus. Next base: position 38,671,910 of record JAVJGI010000050.1, read on the forward strand.
AGGCGATGGATCACCTGGAATCCTTCATCGCAGAGTGTGATAGGAGAACAGAACTGGCCAAGAAACGCCTGGCTGAGACACAGGAAGAGATCAGTGCTGAAGTGTCTGCAAAGGTATTGTCCTCTCGTTAAACGTTTGTTCTGAAAGTCTGCACGAGAGCACTGATGCTGTCTTGTCTCTGACACCATTGATACTGGGGTGGTAGGCTTCACAAAGGCTGGGTGGGTTCCAGCCATCCTCCTCAAATGCTGCTTTGGCAGTCCTAGTGGCAAACTTACTGGTTCAGAGGACCATAGTAGCGTAAAACATGAACTCTGAAATAGGTTGCTTTAGCCTGGAGATAAAGCATCTTGGTTTCTCCCCCACGCTAATCAATGTTTATGTAATAGCTTAGAATAGTAAATCCACCCCATGACTGTTGACATTTCATATAGCAAATGCTCATGGAATTTCCTCATTGGGAACTTGCTCCTCAAGCCAATGCTGAACATTTCTGAAGCTGGTTTTGTGGACTCTATCCCGTCCTGTAAGCCAGAAATGTGCCACTGTTTCCGGTAGAATTGATGATGTCCTCTGCATGTCTAGTTTCTCTCTTTGCTGTGTGTCTGTGACTGCGTTGCCAGTACTTGACCCACCAGTCCCTTTTTATTGGGACTCTTGACATTTGGAGATTTGTGGTCATCTTCCAACAAGCGATTTTGTTAAACAGTATTTTTAGAGAAAAAGGAAAAGTGGAAAAGTTGTCCTGCAAGTTTTTTGTCTTACTAAAACCTAATTGTTCTCTTTAGGCAGAGAAGGTGCATGAGCTGAATGAAGACATTGGAAAACTCCTAGCTAAAGCTGAACAGCTGGGAGCTGAAGGAAATGTTGATGAGTCTCAAAAGATCCTGATGGAAGTGGAGAAAGTCCGAGCAAAAAAGAAAGAGGCAGAGGTATGGCATTGATTCTGTTGTGAATTGTAACAGTGGACTGGGCTAGGCTGAGTGCATGACAAACAGCTGGGTGGTTCCTACCGCTTTTCCTATGTTGCCAGCACCTCCATTTTCAGTTTCAGCCATGTGCCAGCAGGCAGTTGGTAGTGTAGTGTGGTAGATGAAGAAAAGCTTTTCAGAAACTTTTATCTAGTGAAGAGAGCTGACTGGGGTGGGGAGGGATTCATCCTCTGAAATATTCAGTCACTAGTCACTTGCAGGGGTAGATGGCCAGGTTAACTGTGCTCACAAAGTGTTTTGTATGGCGCCTCCTTTATATTGAGGATTTTTTTTAATTCTTCAAAGCGGCAGTGCAGTTCTTTGCAGGGGTTTCCCTGGAGGGTTGTGACTATGAAAGGGTTCCCTGACATTTGTGTGCTTTTTTGCCTCCCTTTAGGAAGAATACCGAAATTCAATGCCTGCATCCAGTTTCCAGCAGCAGAAGCTGCGTGTGTGTGAAGTCTGTTCAGCATATCTGGGTCTCCATGACAACGACCGGCGTCTTGCTGACCACTTTGGAGGCAAATTACACTTGGGTTTCATTCAGATTCGTGAGAAACTGGATCAGCTGAGGGTAATCCTCTCTATTTTAAACCGTCTCCTTGTAGTTTTGAAGACATTCAACGCTTTTACTAAATTAATTCTTTGCAGAGTGCTTGTAAAAGTCCAGAAATTTCTGATTGCAGAATCCCTGAAACTTCAAGTGGAGGTTTGTGTAGCCTCATCTTGGGTTCTGTTCTGAGATTTCTGGATAATTAAATATGTACTCTCTGACTTAGTCAAACCAGACTACTGCTGTCATTTGTTTCTTAGAGCATTTGATATAATTGCCTGTATTTTTTTTATTAACATGGCTGGAATTTGTCATTCTGCACTTTTTGACTTTGAGACCTCTTAACAAAATGCTTGAACTGAAGTTTCATGTAGTGCTGTCAGTGAAAAATGTCTTCCATAGCTGAAGTGATTAGAAGATTTCTGAAATGGTTTGTAATGGAGTTGCAGTACTGGCCTTGCTTGCAAACAGACATCTTTAGCCTGCTCAAGTAAGAGTTGTGATTCCTCTGCATTATTCATCAGGCAATACGTTGAGGTCTGTGCCTCGATTGATCATTGGCACAAGGCCAGAGCACTGTTTCATTGTGTGTTGCGTACACTTGTGGTGAGACAGTCCCTTGCCTCAAAGCTTATGGGCTCATCTGTTGGAGCACAAGCACTCAAAGCAGAGTAGGGAGCGGCATTTCTTGCACTGATGTATGTTAGTGAAGTTATGAGGAAAATGAGAATCTTGATAGAGATCTTGACTAGCACATAAAATGCAGTGAAACGATTCTTGGTCTTATTTTGTCTTAGTATTGGAATAGTCTCCCTGCAGATCTCTCTGACCTGTTATTGTGTGGCTGAAATACAATGTGGACTTTTTTTCTAGAAAACAGTGGCAGAAAAGCAAGAGAAGAGAAACCAGGATCGTTTGAGACGGAGAGAGGAGAGAGAACGAGAGGAGAGAATGGGCAGGCGGTAAGTGGAAGTTGATCAGTGGCTTGTGAAGTTGCTTTTGAAATAGTCTGGTTTCTTGTATCTGAGCATTGCAGGAGAGCAGCATCTGCTGCTGGAGTAGCTGTTGGACATGCTCCCGATGCTGCGTGAGCACCTTGACATTCAGTGAAAGATGAAAACAAATGCACAAACCCCCCACCTTAGAGTGATTGTATGTGCACTGTTTTAACCTCCGTTGTTTATCTGGAAGATGTGAGCTCCCTGTAGTCTTCAGGCTTGTATTGGTCTAGTCCCTGCCTTTGGGAATCTGAATCTGGATAAAATGCCCTCATCCAATGTATCTGAGTGGGAAAGTTTTAAGATGAGTGAAGGCTAGGTCTGCTCAAAAGGCACTAGTCATGCAAAAATTCCCTGGACAGCCCTCCTCACTTCTAGGCTAGGAGGTGACAACAGAATGGAGCTGATATCTGTGAGCCAGATGATAGGCTGCCTGTCTTGCTCCAAAACTTTTTTGTGATAACAGTGAGGTGCTTTTGGCACACACAGCTTTGGAAAACCCTTCCTATAGGGGATCCGAGGGATCCCTAGGAGTGGCTGCTTCTGATGGTCGTGGCCATGTATCGCCTTCTGCTCATAGCTCTATAATCCTTGAGCAGTGGGAGTGGCTGCAGCATTGGTATACTCAGGACAACCTCTTAAGCATCTTGCCAGCTTAACTGGAAAAACTTTCTTCTGTACTTGAACACAACTGGCATCTTGTGTGTAAACAGCTCAGCTAAACAGCCTGGTGTGGAGAGGATGGTTATTTGCCATAGTCAGGCAGAGGAAGTGGCTGAGTAGGAATGTTGTTCTTATTATCACAGCATCTCCCCACTTACCTCACATCTTTCTCCTTTTGTACTTCTTGCATCAAAAAAACCAACCTTTCTGCCTGTGGAGAGCTCTTTTTGACTCTTCACTGTCAACTGAAGAGTGTGTTTCAGCCATCCATGTCTGTGGCATATGAGATATGTAACTGCAGTGTACTCTTAAGAAGGTGCTGGCTTCTGGGTATACATTGCTGGAAATGCTAGCAAAAAATACCAGAATTGAAGCAGCTTGATTTTCCGTTGTCTGCCACTTGGTGATTTTGGTGTGTTGTGAAGTGGTAAGCCACACATGGTTAGGCATTCTCCAGTTAGGGTGTTTTGTGTGGGTTTTCTCTCGCTGTGGATTGCCTGGTGTCATGAAGCGCCAGTTCATGCTGCAGCTTTCTCCTGAGAACTCACAACTTTCAGGCATCCATGCAAGATTGTCAGTAATGCGGTTATATTTAGGAGCTGCAGAATCTGGAGCTGGCTAGGAGTGCAGGAGTTAATTGAAAGGGATTGCTCTTGCAGTCATGATATAGCACGCTGTTGCTATGGTCAGAAAGATGGAAATGAAACGAGAACTGCCTTCCCGTGCAGCTGCTTCGTGGTGGGCTCTTTCAGACCCGCGGTAGGACCATATCTAACCTGAGCTCAGTGTGTATGTCTCCATGGTATGTCTTCTTCCTGGAGGCCATTTCTGTGTGAAAATTGCTCAACAGTTGCCTTCAGGAAGAGTCTTCTGGATCTCTAGTTGATCTGCATCTCCCAAAGGGCTGACTTTCTTCCTCCTGTGGCACATCTATGGTTTGGTTTTTGTGGTTTTTAAAAAAAGCCCCAAACCCTCAGTTCTTGGGAGTTAAGGAGCCTCTTGTGTTCACAGGTAGTTCATATATGGATTCATCTGATAAAGAGGTTTGAGGACTGCTTTTGAATATTTATTTAATGCTTTAGATGTGAAGGGTTTAAGAACTGCATTGAGTTGGCCTGAAGTCTGAGTTCTGTATGTGGCACTACTTAGAGACTGTGGCCAGCCTTTTCTTTCGCTCTGTATGGAGGCATCTGTGTGCTCCTCTGTTCAGATATCGAAGAAAAACTTGTTATGAAGAAGCCAGGAGTGCCATACGGAGGAAGTCGAATTGGTTGCCTCTCCAAAATGAGAACTTGACCCAAAGAAGGAAAATAATTTCCCCAGTGGACACTCGGTGTCAGAACTGAGATTAAAGCCCAGATTTCTCCGTTTCTCAGCACCTTACCCTCTGGGAGCTGTGCAACACCATGCTTACAGGGTCATTTTTCCATCAAAAACTAATTGGTGACTTCTGTTGCCTTTCAGACTTCCTCTCTTAACCAGAGCTTGATAATTCAAGGAACTGCAGAAAACATGTTTCCTTCATAACTCTTGTTGTCATATCTTCCTTTGTGGCATCTTCACAGTGAGAGAAAGACTACCACTTGACTTTGAGAACTCTTTGGTGACTTACAGGCACTGTGACATATTATGGGAACCTGTAGATTCACTTGTGAAACTACCTGTCACAGGCTTTATGAATTTGTCAACTAAACTGTGATTTCCACATAGGAATGAGTGAACTGGGTTGTTGCCGCTAGTGGTAGATAAACACACGTCCTTTGTTTGGTGTTGCTGGTGGCTGTGGGCTACCCAGTAATCTCTTAAGACTGAAATTCTGTGGAGAGGTGGCATGCTTGGAAGTGCAGACCTTGGTATTTGCTTCCAGAGTACACCAGCAAACAAGTCTAGTTGGAGTTGCCAAATGGATTTCCTTTGTGTTAAGTTGGACAAAACACAGGTTATGAAACTCAGCACATAGCCTCTGTGATGCAGGGACAAAAATGAGGAGTGGAAGAAAAAAAAATGCTCAGCCTCTCATTCCTCTGGACAGCCGTCTTCTGCTGGCGGTCTCCTACTGTGTACTGAATCAGGCTAGTAAAGAAAGTGCTGTTTTGTTGGATGCTTCCTGAATTTTGAAGTCTAGCGCTAGGGAGTGATTATCAGGAGTTTATTGTACATGTTCCTGCTCAGATCATAGGCATGGAAGGGCAGCCAGGTTTTTCGGGGATGTGGAAAGGTTTTGTGTGGATGTGTGCACCGGTGATTCAGAAGAAAGTGATCAGGAGGAAAAGAACATTAAGAACTTGGAGTAATTACAACCACCAAATAAAATTCAGCTGCCTGCCAGGCATCTGCAGGCGGTCCTGCTGCTCTGTCAGGTTCTGTTACATGAAAAAGGAGGTGTGTGTTACTGCCTTGCTCTCCTGGTTTATCAGCTTTCACTTCATCTGGTTGTCTTGTGTGTTGCCTCAGCGCATGCTTCATTTGCCTGACTCCCAAGTTCAGCTCCACCTTGTTTACAGTTCTTCTACCTGAATTCCTTTCTAAATTATGGTTTTTGTTTCTTTCTACCATGACTGAACAATCCCTTTTCATTATGAAGGAATGTCGGTGCACATTGATTCTCTTAATCTTGTCTTATTCAGGTATGGTTTTAAAAGACGTTATTAAAATAGGTGCTTCTCTATTCCTTTTTAAAATTTTGTGTGTAACTTTCAGCCGCATCTCCGGTTACAGTGCCAGATCAGCTCTGTGGCTGTGTAAATGGAACGCCCCCTGTGAGTTTGTATGCACTAGGGAGACAGGAGCAGTTACAGGCGTGAGTCTCTAAGGCACTAAATAGGGAGACTGGCCACTTCTCAGTTAAGGCAAAAAGAGACCATTCAGACAGCGTGTGATGTTTTGGTGTAAATTGGCTCTGAACTGTGGACATAGAGAAAGGGGCAGGGCGTATCTTACGCGTGGAGTGGTATTTTAAGTGGTGCTGAGTAATGGTGCTGCAGAAGTTGAAAGAATTGTGACATTATTATTTACAGACTGTCAAAAGCTAATGCTTACAGCATTGAGCTGAGTGTGCTGCACGTGAGCTCTGAAGCCATGGAAGTGTGAGTAAGAATAGTGAGGTTTAGATTGTTCTTCTCTAGTGGCTTTCTAAGTCTGGATGAAAGATTTTCAGTAATCATTCTTCCCTTGTGTCTGTGTCCCCTCTTCTAGCTCATTTTTTCCAAACAGGGAAAAAAGTAATTGATGCAGGTTTCCTTCTAACGCTTGTTAAATAGATAGGATGAGTGAGAAAATGCTGTTTTCTCTTTATGAAAACCTTTTTAATGTGCAGTTACCTCAAAGGAACCAAAATCAGAAAACTTCAAGTGTCTTTCTGACTGGAGAGTGGCACTTTTTCTTGAAAATGTTGGAGTTGATCTAGTTGATGTTAGACTGCAGGGGGTAAAGAGTGTGTGTAGCAAATACACACAGCAAATGTAGTCAGGAAGGTTTGTTGTGGTGCTTTAATAATAGAGACTGAATTGGTTTGTAGACCTTTTGTGTTCTGACGGGAAGCTCTGCGTGTAGAAACTAGTGTTTCTATGAAGTTCTTCAGTTTTTGACAAATTCTCCCTGTCCCTCAAATTGAAGCTACTTAAATGTTTTAATGGCAAGCTTTTTTTTAACTGACATACTACTTGGGGTACTTTTGGTTCCTGTGAAGAACTGCCAGGGTGGATGGATTGTTCTGTTGAAAACACAGTGGCTATATTATAACTTCTGTCACTTAACTCTTCTTTCTAGGTCTGGATCAAGAAATAGAGATCGTCGAAGGTGAGTGTGCAGTTCTCCCAAATGCCTATTTGTGTTTCTATCTAACTACTGAGGTTTTTACTGGGTTTCACAAATCGAGTTTACTCAGTGCCCCGGTCTCTCTGTTTTGCTCCCCGAAAGAAATGGGAGCTACCGCTTGGGCACCTCAGTGGTGCTGTGCAACTTAATGTCACTCGTTGGGCTATAAAGCAGATGCTGGCTAGCCTGACTGAGACAGAGGGTGCTGTGCGCTCCAGAGTGCGAGTCTAAGAATGTACTTGATGCCTCTTTCAATAAATGTCTAATATACTTTCATAGCTTTAATGTCTGAACTATATCTGTTACATGTATCGTACCTCAGATGTCAAAATACAGAGATTCAAGATTAAAGCCCCCACATCTCTGTGAAGAGCTTGCCTTAACGGCATGATGGCATTCTCTGTGATCACGTGCCTGGAGATCTTCCTCTCTACTGCTTTCTGTATCCATCGGCATCCTTTGTTTTGCTTTTAGAGCAGATTGAAACAAATCTGCTTCTAAAGTGTAGTACTTTCATGAGGGAGGCTCTTTTGGCAGATTGCCATATGGGTTATGGTAATTTCACATGCCACTTACTTTGGCCTCTCCTACTTACACAGGCCTCACTCTGAGTGAGGCACGGTTGGTAAGCTCTGCTCTAGGCATTGGCACATGCTTACAGTAATGGTGGGAGCTTTATATTTGAGCTTCCCAGCAAAATTAATTTACCCGTTGGTATTTTGTTGATAGCATGAGGCCCACGAGGGAGATGCCCACCCTGTGGGTGATCTGCCATCTGTGCTGGTAGGCATGCAGCTGGGGCGGGCGTGAGTGCTGGTGCTCTGGGTATTTGTTACTCAGGAATGCCTGAGAGAGGGGCTCAGGTATGCAGACCTGATGTTCTGGCCTGTCTCCCGAGTCTGAGGCAATCTGTGTCCTCTTCAGATCACGGTCTCGGGATAGGAGGCGGAGACGCTCGAGATCAGCTTCCCGTGAGCGGCGGAAGTCTCGCTCCCGGTCCCGAGACCGACACAGACGCCACCGGAGCCGTTCCCGCAGCCACAGCAGAGGTCACCGACGGGGGTCCAGAGACAGGAGTTCAAAACACAAGTATGTATTCCTGACATGAGTGCTTCTGGAAAGGGGAGTCCTTGGCATCATAGTGAGCCTCCCCAGTCCCTTAGGACGAGCAGGAGTATGACAGGGTTCTCAGGTTAGCAGCTGCCGTGTCCTGTACCAGCTCCTGGGCCAAAGCAGGACTTCCCAGTGGCCATTCGTAGATGGCTTCATGTGAGAGCAGTAGGGCAGTAACTGTACAGTGAGGTCCCAGCTTGAGAGCAGAGTCTAGGAGATAGAACTGGTTCCCTGATTTGCAGCGCTGAGCTCTGAGAAATTGCTGGTTTTCTTGCATGAGAAGCAGCAGAAAGGTCTGCTTGAGCTAACAGCCTCCCCAGGCCTGTAAAAGCCAAGTAACTGAGAGGCAGTTTTGACGTTAACATTTCTATGGTTACCTTCTGCTTCCCAGCTTCTTTTTCTCAGTGCTGGCATGGGGAAGGCAGTGTATGATTTGGGATCTGGGGGAAGTCTTCTGTTAGAAGGCTGCTCGAGAGAGACAATTCTTGAGGAATCTGCACTGGAGGGAGGGGAAAAGGAAGCCGGGAGGAGGAGTATACCATTCTGTCGCTGAGAAGAAGCACTATAGTCTGAAGAAGGGCTTTAAGTCTCTTCTGAAATTCCGCAGAACACCCACTGTGTTGGAGAAAGGATGAGACAAGCATATGTAGGAGTATTAGAAAAATTCAAAGGAATCATTGTGTTTCCTTACGGCCCTTCTAAGCCCAGGAGTGAGTCTGTCACCAGGTGTGTGCTAAAGTTAGATCTGCCTTTTTTAAATGCTCCTAATTAATAGGGGAGTGCTTTAGCACCATCTTGCCTGATTAGGCACCACCACTTGAGTACAGTTCTAGAAACAAACCTGCTGTTGTGTGTCTTGTGTCACTTTAACTAAGGGGCAAGAACAGGTTTTAAGGATACCTTATGAAGGGGAGGGAAATAATGGTCTGAAAAAATAAGTCTGTTAATAATTGAGGGGGGGTGTAAATACTGTTGATTCTCCAATGGCTGAGATACTAAAGTCCTTTTTTAAATCTGTCTTGAACATGAAAAATAAAGAAAAGAAGTTTGGACAATTAGGAAGTGAGGAAGACCCTGTAATAACTATTACTAAAGAGCAGGTAAGGGATTACTTCGAAAACCTTGAACGCATTCAAATCAGCCCATCGAGATTGTAGGGGGATTGGCTAGCTGACATACTTCCACAAGATTACTGAGAACTGTGGAGAGACCAGGATCAGTTTAAAAAAACAAAACAAAAACAAGAGAACAAACAGAAAAACTCTGTTCCCTGAAAGCGTGTAGCTCCTGTTTTCACCTTGAGAATTAATAAAACCTGCATTCAGGTTCTGCTGGTCTGAGGTCAGACTTGTAGAAGGAAATGGAGAGCCTGTTGCAGGATCTGGAGATTTTGGGGTAGGAGGACTACGGGCAGCAGCCATTGTTCTGGCAACAGGAAAAGTGTTAATCTCATCAGACAGACTCATATTGGCTTCTGGTTAAATGACACAATTTAAAGAAAATGAAATGGCTCATGTGATATGGAGGGCTGTTAAGTTTTAATATATCGATGGTGTGGTATTTCCAAACCTCACGATCAACATGAATGAGAGCTGGAACCTCTAAGGTACCTGCCAGGTGGTCCTCTTGTGACTGTAAAGAAAAAAACTGTGTACTGAGTCCAAGAGTAAGACGTGCTGGCTCTGTGGGGTCTTGTGAAAGCCCCTGCGTAGTTCTGAGGAGATACGGGCTGCTAGAGCTCATTCAGGAACAGCACCTTTTGAAGGCAGCTAGTCAGTTGATAAGGTGGCATGAATCACAGAGGAAAACAGCCTTTTCTGACTGGACCTACTAAGAAACCTTCTGCTTAATTCTGTGTGGGCCGATACAGTGAAGCACTGCTGAAAATCTGTAGCTGTCATTTGGGCAGTCTGTGAAAAGATTTGCCCGTGTTGCAGGCTGTGAATATAAATCTGTATCATCCTGACTTTGAACCCAGGATGCTGCCAAGGACAACGCTTGTCAGGATGCAAAGTGAAAAGCCCAGGGCTGAGCAAGCATTTGAGTCCAAAGAATACAGTTGGTATTTAAAGCAGTTGAGCAGAAAGCCACTAGCTTAGAGCATAATGAAAAAACGCTCTAGAAGGCACAAACAGAGCTGAGTCATAGACGAGGAAGAAATTGCCGGCGCTTTAGTATGGCCCCGTAAATTAAATACAAGGGGCCCAGCGAAGACCTCAGAGAGCCCCTGTGGCAACAGCTTGAAAGGTTCACTCCAAGGAGAGAGTAACAAAGGCTGCACCGTGCACTCAGCGCTGCAAAACTGGCATTCTCTTACATAAAGCTTGTAGAGGGCCCGGAGTTGCTGTCGTGGGGGACACCACCCCTGACGTCGTAGTCCCTAGGCACATTTCTGTAAGAAACTTGTGTTACGCCACAGCCCTGTTAGGGAAAGACGTTGTCATTTTGTGCATATTTGACAATTATTCTAGTTGTGAAGCTTATAGCAACGGTTTACTTTGTACTTCAGATCTTCTAGAGATCGATCTTCAAGAGAAAAGTCACGAGACAGAGAGAGAAAAGAGAAGAGCTCTTCTGAGAGGCGGCACGAGAGCACAAATGGCAAATCTCGTTCCAAGAGATCAGAAGAGAGAGAAGCTGGCGAGATCTGAACTCAAATGATCTGTGTTGCACTGTAAATAGTCTGATAAACATTCTACACAAAGCCTAAATTTCCCATTTATATTTACTGAATACAACTCATCTTTTGTAGTTTGGAATTTTTATTGTTTGGCAGATAGCTGTGAGTTTGTAGAGACACAGAGTTACGTACTGTTTAACAGGATTTTGTTTTAGTAGGAATAAATAAATCTGGACAGATCGTTTTCAATTTGGGCCAGTGGTTGACACACTGTGTTTGTCCTGACCCAGCAAACGCGGCAGGCAGGGGCAGTGCTGTCGTCGGAGACCTGAGCTGCCGTGATGTTTGTAACGCTTCAGCCCTTTCCAAAAGATCTACCTGACCCTTTGTGAGCACGCCAGTAGTGCTGGTTCTCACTTAATTAATTTTTCCTTCTGTTTATATATGTTAAAAGAAATTCAGGAGTGGGTTGTTGGTTGTTTGGGGTTTTTTTTGGTCCTTTTAGCGCTTAGCCACCTCATTTTTATGTCTCCAGCATTTGAGAGTTGCCTCACTATTCCAGCTAAGTCAAGACAGACACAATTTGGCCCCGATCTGCCTGTTTCGAAAGCTGTTCGTCTTTGTGAGGATGACCAAATCAACTGGAGCACATTTCTAAGATGGGCTCAAGCCTGGTTTTTGTACCTTTACAGATCAGATATTGGGTGAAAACAAAACAGCGGAAAATCTGGACTGATTTCTTCTAGAGAGGAGTATGGCCACAGCTAGTCTGCCTATTTACTGTGCACTCCGGGGTCAGAGCTTCCTCTGGGGAGTTTTCTGACTTGGGAGGGGGAAAAAAAACATTGGTGTGTGTTTTTCAAGGCCAGTCAGGCAGAACGTGGCCAAGTGGCAGAGGTGATGGGATGGCGCGAGCTCCAGGGGTAGGGCGAGGAGAGAGGTCGCCGTGTCGGTGTGCACTGCCTCGCTTCTCCTGGGAGCGAGGCGCCAGCTGTGTCCTAACGTGTGGGAGGAATTTGCATATTGTAACTAGCTTCTTTGTAACTAGGTTTATTTTACACTAGGGGAGGAAGGCCGCCTTGCTGTGCCAGCCACAGTTGAGACCCCGAGGATCGGTATTTTGTGAGAATTGTGTGAGTAAAGCACTTGCCGCCCGCCGAGCTGGGCGCTGGCGGGGCCCGAGCCTGGCGGCTGCCCGTGGGCTCGGCCAGCCCGGTGATCCCGATGGAGACGGCTCCCTGCTGGCGCTGCCGGGCGGCGGGGCAGCACCGCGGCGCCCGGGCAAAGGGCACCTCTTTGCCCACCTAACCGCCCCCCCCCCCCGCTTTCCTGCAGCGGGCACCCGTGCGCCCTGTGCCGGTGCAGTGCCGGGAGCGGGTGGAGCGGGGCCGGTCCCCGGTGATGCCCGTGCAGGCCGGGACACGGCCTTGAGCCTTCCCGGATAACACCTCGGTGTCTGGGGGTGGGCGGGTTGGGGGGTGTGGAAAAACCCACGGGAAGCCTTCAGCTTCGGGGGGCAGGTGGGAACCAGGGGTACCGGCGGGGCAGGAGCGGGGTGCTCGCTGCACCGGGGAAGGGGGCGAGAGGGAGAGGGACCCTGGCTGTAACTCTGCCTGCGGAAAGGACCTTCTCTTCTCTTTATTTTCTCGGCTCACTTTAGCTGATCCATCCTGACACTCTATTTTGCTTTCAAATCAAGTAAAGATGTGGGAGAGAACTTTTGAACTGGTTTATGGAAAAGTAGAGGGAAGCAATGTTCCAGCCGCACAGGCTTTTTCCTACACCGCCGGGGTGATGCAGCCGGGCCCGCCCCGTGCCCCCCGGAGCGTCCCGCAGGGGCCGGGACCCCCCCTCCCCACCTCCCATGGGCCCAGGAGGGGACACCAGGAGGGGGGAGAGCCAGAGCTCCCAGCCCCAACCCCTGCAGCTCTGATGCCCAGCGCCTTTTGCAGTTTAGGGGATGCACAGGTGGGTGCTGTCAGGGTCAGGTCTCCCTATCTCTTTTTCTTTCTTTTTCTTTTTTTTTTTTCTTCCCCTTTTTGGAGTGCCATATTGATGTCCGTCTGTCTGGCGGCAGCTCCCAGCTGAACTTCGCTCAGGAGTGTGCAAACGACGGGGAATTTCGAGCACTCGAGGTGAACCAGGCAGTCTCGGGGCTGCTAAAGATGGACGTGGTTTAAAATGCAAATATTTACCGGGGCCAGGGCCTCTGGGCTTCGAGGGGCTCAGCTGATGCAGAAGCCCACGGCACGGGAAGGATGGAGACCTCCCCCCCGGGGGAGAAGTGAAAGGTGGGGGTGGCCTTCCTCCCGAGGAGGAGGAAGGTGACCGCACTGCAAACATGCACCGTGCCTGAGACCCTTCACAGTCCGTCCGTCCGTGTCCCCCCTCCCCTTTTTTTTCCCCCTGGATTTCCGTGGGCCGGGAGCGCAGCAGCCGCGGGGCAGGTCTCCGGGGGACCCCGCTCGCAGCGGGAGCAGGATGGAGCCCGTGGGCCGGGCTGGAGGGGGCTGCCAGCAGCCCGGCTGCGCCGCTCCGGCGATGGAAAACCTACTGCTCACGGCAGCCTCCAACCCGGAGGCGGGATTTTTCTTTCTTTTTCTTGGTTGTTGTCGTTGGTTTGATTTTTTTTAATGCGTCTAATTTACAGGTTTTGTTCTGCTCTATAAAATCTATTTTTTAAGAATTCGTTCTAGGCTCAATTCCTCCCAGCCGGCCGCGGGGAAAGGCTCAGCCCCGGGAATCAGCGTGGTACTGCCGCGATAACGCCGGGTCCGGCTGCCTCCCAGGGCGACGGCCCCCCCCGGCTCCTTCTGGGGGGTCCTCGGGGCAGGCACCCCCGATCCCGGCGTTAAAGAGAGAGTAACGGGCCGGCCTTGCCGCTCCCGGGCCCTCGGGGTGGGGGCGGGGAGCAACGCCCGGCTCCCTCCTGACCTCCCCCACGCGTGTCCGTGGCCGGACCAGGCACTGGCCGCTCACCTGCGCTGGGGTGGGCGCCCCAGGCGGGAGGATAGATATATATGTCTTCTGTACGTCGCGTATATATCTTACGTGGATATAAGGGCATCCTCTCGCTTCGCGCTTTGGGGAGCGGGCGCACTCGTATCGCACAGAGCCAAACCCGCCCGGTTCGTCCCGTTGCTGGTCGCGACAGCACGTGTCGCGACAACAGAGCGCATCCGCAGGGCGGTGGGCGCCGCATTTGCGCTTTCTCCTCTCTCCCTCCCGCCAGGCCCCCCGCGTTTCGGGATGCCGGGGCCACCTCTCCGCCGGCAACCCCCTCCACCAGGCGCTACGTCACAGCTCCGTTCCGCGTGACGTCACGCTTCGTTTCCCTGACGTCACGCCTCGCCTTTCAGCCAGGCCACGACCCAAGGCGAGCCTTGATGCCCGCGCTCGGAGCCGGTTGCTCTTCCCGCGACGCCAAGGCGGCCCGGCGGCCCCACGGGCCGGGCAGGACGGTGGCCCCGGGCCGGGGCTCTG
>JAVJGI010000050.1:38686226-38711038 GCA_035590275.1 Ibycter americanus
GGCGGGAACCAGGCGGTGCCCGAGCGGCCGCTCGGAGCTGGCAGAAGGAAGGGGCCCGGTGGGCCGGTCGGGGCTGGCGGCAGGGCTGGCCCTGCGCTGCCCCGGTGCCTGTCCCTGTGATCGCAGGGGGTTGCTGTCCGTTTTAAGCAGCCCAAGAAGTTGCCCAAAACCATATCAAGAAGCCTGGGAAAGAATTTAATCCCTTTTGCAAAAGCCTGGGACTCCGCCGAGGTAGCTTGCTGTTGGTGCGCTCCGTTTAGCCTGAGCTGGGGTACCCCGTGTGGCTGGCGGGCTGCGGAGGGGTCCTGGGGAGACGCTTACACGGCCCTTGCGAGTGCGGGTCTGTGCTTCAATCACATAGAAATACAAGAAACCCCTCGCCGCTGCAGAGCTCAGCTCACAGCCTTCAGCACTCTTCCTGGAAAGCGTTCAAATTCACGTTTCTCTTTCCCTTAGTAGGCCACAAGCCTTGTCTGCAGGCGTGAATCAGAACCATTCCTGCAGAAAGAAGAATGATTTAATGTGTTAAATTCACATCTTATTTCCACCCTTTTTTTCTTATTTTGGAAGGCAAAACCCACTCACATAACTGCTGGGTGTCAGAGGGGCAGCCTGCCCCGCAGGGAGGGATGGCTCAGTGTGGCTGGAGCCAGCTCTCCCCAGTGCCGGGACCAGGCAGGGCCCTGTCCAAGGGGCTGTCTGTGCATGGTGGGAGCTGAGAGGCTCCGCAAGGCTGGATGTTGGGTGTGTGAGTGGAATGGCTTGTGAATGGGCTTTCTGCCATGTACGCATGTAAGGGAGAAAAAGAAAAATTCCATTTCTGGGTGGGAGAAAAGAGGTTTCTCTTGGAGGTGGCTGCCAAGGACAACAGCAGCTGGAGGAAGGCCGTAGTTCCATGCTGCCATAAACCTTGCTAGGCTGTGCGGGAAGGACCCAGCAGGCAGCATGGAGTTTGTGACCTGTGGAACACGTGCTCTGCTTAAAAAAATGTACTGTTTTTCTTTTTGATAGACCCATGTGAAATGACCACAGCCTCTTCTAAAGGGTTTTCATGCACTGAGATCTCTCCAGAGCCCCTGGGGTGTTAGATCTCTGGCAGTGCAGAGGAATTGCTGTGCTTCTGACACAAGCAGGGGAGCCCTGTGGATGAGGTAGGGACATCTCTGACGTGAGAGGTTCAAACAGCTTGCTAACCACTGCTCTCAGGGTTGATGCAAGGGATCTGCAACCGTCAATGAGGGTGAGTGGTTTGGGTCCAGCGAAGCTTGTAACTTCTGGGGTGATAAATGCCATGTGTTTCTGCTGCTCGCTTGTTATTACGGGCCTAACCTATAATCAGTTCCACACAGCTTTGCAGCTTGAATGCTGTCCTTCATCTTAAGAGTTTTGCTCTTCCCATTGCTCTTTTGGAAGAGGTACTGAATTGTGCTTTGCTCTTTGCTAAACAGATCGAGTTTCTCTGCTTGAACCCCTGGCTGTAGTGACAGCTGCCCTGGAAAAGAGGACTTTTCTCCTACAAATGACAAATGTATCACATTCTAAGGTGACATTTGGTTGTGCTCTGGAGGAGTTTCTAATTCACTTGCTGTGAATGCTCTGTGGCACCTGTTGTGTCTGCACCAGAGAGTTAAGTGTCATTTAAGAAGAACCTGATGTTTTGAAGAGGTCTGTGTTAACAGAGGAGAGGCAAAATAGCAAGAGTGAGGGGAGGGGAAAGGACAGCTGTAGCAGCAGAATGCGAGTGTCTCCCTGAGTCAGTTGCCTGCCTCGTCTTTGGTAGGGTCTGGGTTACAAATCATGTCCTTACAAAGGTCGTAGGGCACAAGCAGGAGCAGAGGTACCCCGGCATCAGAAGGGGATGGTCTCCTCGAGGCAGTTCTCCCCCCCAGCCTGTGGCTGTGACTTTATATCGAGAAAGAGTTATGAGCTGCAGATGACCCAGCAGAACAATGAGCTTGTGCAGCCTGAGTGTATTTGGAAAGGAAAATCTCCTCATTTCAGGGAAAATTTATGTGTTATTTCCTCGTGGCTGGACCCTCATCTAAGTGGGGCTGCAGAAAAGGGAAAAAATGACCCAATAATGTCTTAATGTTGCAGCAGGTGACTGCCCAGCGGGTTTGCTGCAGTGCCATGCCATACATGGGATCAAAACTGAGCAGTCTGCTTGTGGAAGGCAGCCGTGAAGGGGACATTGCCTCTTATTCAGAGCAAAACTTGGAAGCTGTTTTGTCATTATTGATGGCAGTCTGGGGGCTTCAACAGTTTCTGGCTGACAGGAAGGGAATCTGTAAGGTGCTTAAACAAAAAAAAAAGAACCAAAACAGCCAAATGCTGTGTTTGGGTTCCTAAAATGGCCAGTCAGAATCTGATTTCTTCAATCTGTGAGAGATATAAACATGTTGGTCATCAAATCCAAGTTACAGTATATTGCTGGAAGTTTTCCAGGAAGAACTGGTGCCTGGTGAGATTACAAATGCTGTGGTTTGGTATTTTATGGGTGGAAAATGAGTTAAACCTTCCATCGAACCAATGCTTAAATGGTTTCTATCACCAGTCTTCATACGTCTGACTGTATGTGGTTCTCTGTGCTTGTCAGGCAGTTCTAGCTGACTGGTAATGATAGTTTGTCTCTTGGATTTAGCTGTGGCTTGGCGCTAACCACTTGCTGCACAAGTTTCACTGGTTTGATTCAGATCAGATTTGCAAATCTGTGCAGTAGTGTAGCTTTAGGAGAAGAGGGAAGACAGTCCTCCATGAAGGTGAGTAAAGCTGGTTTTGTCCTGAGCACAGCTTTGTTACTGCGGGACAGGAAAGGGTGTTTGTTCCTCCTTGGCTTTGATCAGGGACTGCTCCTAGCTCCTCCTGTTGCTGGGGGTGAGTAGCTTTTAAAGCTTGGGGAGCGATGGAAGTGCGCACACCAGCAAATGAAGTCGTATGAGACGCAGATCCTGGCTGTACTGCAGCTCCTTGGGCCGTGTGGGTTCAGTTTGGGTCTGTTGCATGCGGTTTCTAATTATTTCCTTTCCTATGAAGTCTCTCCCATGTTTTTTCATGAGGAGGCATCCCATCTTCAAGCAGAGAGCTGGTGCTAGCTACGAGATCTAGTGCATGCAGCCTGTGTTAATAATGTAGCAGCACAGGATCCTGTCACTGCGTATTTCCTTGCAAGGTGCCTGGATGCGTTAAATTTTCCAGTGAATTATTTTGTGTCCTCTACCAGCAGGAGACAAAATGCCGGCTGCTAGAGGACAGTAAAATAATCTGAAATGCACACTATCATTTTCTGCTTGTCTTCAATTAAACTGATTACCAGACTTCTTTGTTGTTCGGAGCTCAGACCATTTCACATGCTGCCAGCATGTACTTTGGCAACTGCGGGCAATGGGATTTCCTGCATTATTTGAGTGTTTGCCATTGACCTCTGTGGTCGTTGTTCTGGCACTGCCTCTGCTCTGGCAGGGGTGCAAAGGGCATTATTCAAACCCTGAAAGAAAAGAGAAAGAATTGCTCTAAAGCCATTGAGGGCTCTTTGTAATTGGTGGCTCTGAGGGTCATTGCTGCAAAAGAAGGGGAATTGCTGGGGCTGTCAGGATAATTACCACTTTTTTTATTGTTCTCATCCCAGTCTAGATGACAGTGGTGTGATTTATAGTGAGTCATAAAAATATGCCTTCCATAGAGCGTTAATGCCCCTTTTGGACTTTTTGAGGAGAAGCCTGGTTTTGTTTCTTCTCGGGAAGTCTCATAGGTGCAGGAAGCACTCAGCTGTGCCCTGGAGGGCTCCTGGCTCCATACTGGGGAGCTGCAGAGGGCTCTGCTGGGGAGGTGGGGTTGTGCTGGAGCCCTGTTGCAGCCTGTGCCGTGGACACTGACTACTGCAGCGTTCGAGAAGATACACCTCTCCCTGCTGCTGGAGACAGGCATGCCAGAGACACATGAGCCATCTGTCTCATCGCAAGGGAGGTCATGTAACCCATTCCTGCCACTGTCCCCCATCGCTGCAGCGGTGGTTGCTCCGCTCCAGTTAATCATTTGCTCAGCCTGTGCCTGGAGCCTTGTACCTTGAACCTGCTGAAGGTCTGGTGCTCGGCTGGCTCCAATAACGGAGTAGTGCTTGGCTTGCCAGTGCGATGGCCAGCTCAGGAGGAAGGCTGAATGCGTGACTCTCTTTTCTTCCCCTTTCCATATGGAGCCTTCCTACCCTTGTCAGGCGCCTGCGGTCAGTCTGGCAACAGCCGGCCTCGTGAAGGTGTCTCTGCTGTTGCTGGTGGACTGATGTGAGGGGCAAATGAGGTCTTTGGAGTGAGATCTTTGGAATAAGATACAAGTTCTACATTATTGATTTAAGTGCATTTACATGGGCTGGTGCAGCTTGAATTAAATTGTCTGAAGTGAGATCTTGTACTCTATGTGCTGTTGTAGAATAAATGCCAGAGTGCTCGGGCTGGAGTAAGTGCTTCGTAACTCCAGCCTTATAAGTCCGGCAGGCGCTCAGGTTAGCTGGGGATTGACAGCAGCGGGCCAGGCTGTCCCGATCACCACACATGCTCAACCCCTGCCTTGCCGGAGGTCTGTCCCCACTGTGATTTGTGCCCAGAAGAGAAGAGGCCTCTGCAGCTCTTCCCTGCGGTGGGACAGACACAATCCGGGGAGGTGAAACCCCCAGTCAAGCTGAAGGAGCCTGGCCTCCTCTCACCTTGTGTTTCTTTGAAACCTGTAAATGAACTTGGGCATGAAAGGCAAGAGGTAACGAGCCCTGTTGTTGTTGGAGCTGAAAGCCCAAGCTCTCTGCGTTGTGTGTCGGTGCTGAGTTTAAGCTGTTTTCTGCTGGGGAAGTAAATTGCTCCAACGGACAACCCAGGCACGTGACTGCTGGGGCACAGTCATGGAAAATTGGCTCGGTTGTCATGTTTATTTGCTCTGATATAACTTTTTATGACACTGTCATGCAGCTTTTTCCAAGGCTACTGGAATGTGTTGTTATTTATTTCTTCCCTTCCGCTATATTTTTTAAAGAAGCACTATCAGAGAAGCTATATATAACATTGATTTCTGTTGTTGTTGTGAGTAATGAGTTACAGGCGTCTGTAACCGACCAGGGCTTTTTCTTTTTTTTTTCTTCTTTTTTTTTCTTTTTATAACAAATTAGCACAGAACCCCTCTGTTATTGTAGCTGTAGGTCAGGATTGTAATTTATAGCAGGAGAAGATAAACCAGCTCTTCTTCCATTCTGATGAAATCAGATTTGCCTGATTTTAGTCTCAACTTGTGCCTTTTCCTCTGCGGGGGAGATAATCACTCTCTTGCCTTCTGCAGGGCTAAACTTACCAAGTGGTTTCTCATCTGAGAAGGTGTTGAATAGCGTTGGTTTGTTCCTATACAGAGTATGCTGGCATTTGTTTCCTGGGGAAGCTCAGGTGCTCATTACAGCAGGGAACAGCCTTATGTTGGGATATAAAGGTCATGAGTGTTTCCTTTCACCTCTCCAGCCAGGAGTCAGACCGACGTACACGGGAGATGACAAGAAGTCTTTGCAGCAAAAGGAGCTTTTGGTGTGTTTTTCTTGAGGGAGACCTACAGACCGGTCAGTCATTTCCACGTAGAGGCTGTAGCCGTCTTTGTCCGGGTCTAGCAGAGCTGATTTCCTGGTCTGAAGAAGAAATAGTGCTATTCCTGCATCCCATGGTCTTTCCCCGCTGCTCCCTATGGGGGACCTCCGGTACCAACAGCGCGTTGTATCCGACCGATTTGCTCAGCTCCTATTAAATGTTTCCAGTGTGAATCTCAGGTAGTTTTTGTTGGGTTGTTTATATATTCCAAAATCTCTTTTTAACTGCTTTCTGTTGTTGCAGGTGAAGGGGGAGAAGGGTGTCTGAATACTGATGAACGAGCTGTGATGGAGAACAAAGACTCGGAAGCTGAGATCCACCCTCTAAAGACTGAGGATGTGAAAGCTCAAGAGAACCATGAAAACTCTGTGGAGAGAAGAATTGTCAGCAAGCAGTCATCACGACTGTCTCGGCTGTCCCGATGGCGCACTGCCGCCTTCTTCATCTCATTATTTCTGTGTCTGATAATTGTGTTTGCTTTCTCATTTATCATTCCTTGCCCAGAGAGGCCAGTTTCAGAAAGAACATGGTTCCGAAACTACAATAATGCAGGTGAGCTTGCTGCAGCAGAATAAATACTTACCAACAGTCCTTTTCCTTTATGTGCCACAAATTTGAGTTGTGGACCTCTACCTAAGCGCGATCTGGAGCCAGGCCTGCAGGGATGCTGCCCTTGGGAGCGAGAGCTGTGAATACCTGACCTGGATAAGCAGTGGCCCGTCATAATTGGAGTGGCCTTCCAGGAGGTGTTTACAGGATCTAATGGAGAAATTAGATGCCGCTCTGAAGCGCTAACAAGGTAGCAGCCTGGCCTCATTTGGAAAAAAGAAATGGGGAAGGGTATCTGGGAATAAATCTTTGTTGAAGTTTGGTCTGTAAAATGTTCCCTTGAAGTTTGAGCTGAGGTTTGGAGACCATTAGGCATTTTTACCTCTGTCAGTATGACTTTCTAACTTTTCCCCATGGCTAACAGAAAGGGGAGAAGAATAATTGTCTCTTGGCTTTTTTATAAATTGCACGAATTTGTAGTTGCTTTAGTTGGCTCTTTAGCCTGACTACTGCTCCCTGGTGGGTCAGCCTTGGCTTCTGTGAAAGCTCTTCTGTAATCTGATGTGCAGTGGGTGTGTGCTGGTTGTGCTATAAATGCAGAGATAGTGCTCACCAACGGGGACTGATCTCTGTGTGTTAATGCAGAAATCCCAAGTTCTGCTACTCTGAGCTGAAGAAGGCTGCTTTTAGCTGAGAGTGAGAAAGATGGAATATCTGAGGCTGGGTTTCATGGGGTTTGGGTTTGGGTTTTTTTTATATTTCAGGAATAATAACCCCACACCAAGACCAGAGTTGTTCTTTGTTGAACATAGTTCAAATTCTGCCTGCTTGGCTATAAAAACAGACAAATCCTCTGGGGGATAGCAAATTCGAAAAATCCTTTGGCACTGACTTCCCGTCCTTGGTACTCATGTAGATGGCTTTTTTTAATACAAAAGCCAGTTTGTCCTGATGTTACCCTGCCAGAGATGGAGGCAGTGAGTAGGTCTCTAGGAATTTGTGTTTTGCTCCAGCTAACTCTGCTGTTGGTTGAGGCAATCCTCGATAGTGCCTGGCTTGTGATCTCTTTTGTGATCTCTTTAGTGGCCTACCAGTTTCTCGCTATGGAAGATGTGAACGAAGACAGAGTGCAAGATGTCATCTTTGCTTTCAAAGCTAACAATGGCAGCAGCAGCTTCAACAGATCCTGCCTGGATGAAGGTAGCTGATTCAGAAACAGAAAGCCTTGTAGTAAGGGCTGTTCTTTCTCTTTTAGCTCTAATTAGTGAGGCTGCTATGGGACTGGGAGAGAAGACTGGGTTAGCTGGGTGGGGAGGGGAACTGGGTAAGCCCCAGCTCAGGTGGTGCAGAGCAGCAAAGGTAGGTGTAGGTAGTGCTCCCTCTGACATCTCTTCTCTTCAGGTCTGCCTTCTCCATGTGCCTTCGTCGCTGCTGTGTCTGGCACAAACGGCAGAGCGCTCTGGGAGAGGCCTGCTGCCGAGGAGGTTGAGTGGATGGAGTGTGGCATCAAGCAGCTCGGGGGGGCCGAGGCCCCGGGTTGCCTGGTCGTGGGGAAGCCGGTGTCTCTTACGGCAGTTGACCTGCGGACAGGTGAGTGGCAAGCAGAGTACTGCTGCCATCCAGGGGACCGTGCTACTGCTTTCCTCACCTGGAAGCCCTCAAACCTCGGAGGCTGAGGATGTCAGCGTGACACGACTTGCTGGTGCACGAACAATGGGTGCAGGGTATTTATTTTCTTGAAAACCTTGCCAGAGCCATTGGCTGGGTCATTGAGAAGCACCTGTTCTCTCAGCCTGGGTTCCAAAGGCTGGACTCTGTTGTGGTGGTTTGTGTAGCCGCTGTATTGTAAGACCAATATTTCAACAGCTTTTGAAATAGGAGAAGGAGTCACTAGCTGTGAATGTTACTTTATACTCTCGGGAGCCAGACACAAACCCGTACCTGCAATGTTTCTCAGTCATTTGCATGTGAGTGCCAGGAGTGCCTGCAGTGGCAAAAGAAGTGGGAGTTTTAGGGATTTATGATTTTAAAGTCATCAAGGAGAGCACTTAGGATAAGTACTCACCGGTCTGTTTCAGTAGTGTAGGATTTTGCCGGGTTCCCCTGGAACCCCTTCGTTTCTGAACCTGTAGATGGAGAAGTTCATCATCTTGCCTAACGCAGGGTGAGTGAAGAATGCCTGTACTTCACTGGGAACAGGGCAGTGATCATCTATTGCACCTTGAACCTTCCTCAGTGTCAAAGCCTGAAATAGATTTCGATTTTGTTGGGGGTACCTGTTTCAGAGGTTCTGAACAATGCGTGCTCTTCCTTGGAAACATTTCTAGGATCCCATCCTCTGTATCTGGATTGAACCTCTCACGCCCTATTTTCCAAAAACTGGGAGAGAGAAATAACAAGAGGTATAGCTCTAAGGAATCTGAGGAAAATCTAGTATAGGTTTTAATTTCCAGTGTAGATGGAAGTGTAGACACACACAGAGCTGGGAAGCTTCTGTACCAACAGAGAGATGTTAGCACCGTTTCCCTCATCGGTAGGCTTTAGCATAGGTTATTTATAGACTATTAATGAAGTAGTTGCTTTCAGGTCAAAGTGTAGAAAGGTGGCTGCTGAGCCAAAGGCATGTAACTAAAGACAGCCATAAAGAAATAGCACAGGCACGGAGAGGAGGAACCAGGCTAAACCACAGGTCACAGCAACAATACAGTAAAGAAAACATTCCATAGGCAAATTAAAAGCAAGAGATGAAAAACTGCTTCAGATAGAAAAGTGAATAACCCAGAAGTTGATGTATTTGGTACCTTTTTTGCTATTAAGTAGGTTAAAAGCGATTTCTTAGCGTAGCTGACTTTTACTAGGGGTTAGGAGGGCAGATCAGAATAAAATGTATTTAAGTAGGCTAAATGTATTTGAAGTGGCAAAGTCTTGACTTACATCACATTATGCTAAAAACAGCAGCCGGAACAATCTTTAGCTGCTAATGATTCATCATCGTGAGGATTGGTGAGATTCCAGGGCTCTCAGACTGTCTAGCCTCTGCCTATAGGAAGACTGAAGGAGAGGTAGGCAGATTATCATCTGAAAGTGTCTGATGTGGTTTCGATCTTTAAATGCTGATAAAGTTAGTGCTTTTCTATAGATTTGAGTTGTGTTAAGTCTTGCTTTCTTCATTGCCAGAAGAATTGACCTGAGCAAACAAGAAGGAGAGTGTAGGATTGCATGCTTCTGTTTGTGTGGGGCATCTAACATTCCTGCATGTTTATCTTACAAGCAAACTGGGACACAAGAGCTTAAGATTAGCTGTTCCAGGTCAGAGCAAAAGTCTGTGTGGCTGCGTGTTCCATCTCTGCCAGGGCCAGAAGCAGAGTCTCGAGGAAGAGGACAGGAGTAAGTGTTTTGTTACACCTTCTAACTCCACCTTATCCTCCAGCAGCCTGCCTTGTGAGCCCTGTGAGTAGTTCCTAAGGGATATGGCAGGAAGGGGACTACAATGATCAGATGTATGAAATTGCTTCTGTGTGAGAAATCACTAAATAAACCAGAATGCCAGCCTGGAGAATGTCTGACAGGCAGAGAAGTCTCTGTGTCTTCTTCAGCTACTTGAAGTGGGAGCTGAACTGTCATCTAAGTCCTAATTTTATTGTTCATTCCAGACCAAAAAAACACCCCAGCTCTTTCACCCAGGTTAGATTTGCTGTCTAGGCACTTGTCTAATTTCCATCTTGGCTTCTGTTGCCTTGCTTCTGCTGTGACCTCAGGCTCCAGGGAAGCACTGTAGCACTCTAGATGTTGGACAGGATAGTCCTGTCTCCTGTTGATGGAGCAGGATGGGCCTGGCTTCGCAGTTTGTGCTCTTTGGTTGTGTTAGAGCATGAAACTTCTGAAGTCCTTTGTGTTGCATCTGTCTCACTGTTACCTGTTTCTGTTAAGTCAGGCTGTTCTTTTAAGAAAGTAAGATGTTTTCTCCAAAACTATATCCACTGTCTAGCCAGCAAAGAATAGAGCCTTATGCATTGAAATGCAGATTTTGTCAGCCTGGTCTTACTGTTGTAGCTTTGGACTGTGCTGAAGCCAGGATATAGTTATTTAAATCTTAAATTCTCTCCTTCCTTTGCGTGCTTGTTTTCTCCCGGGGGTAAAATTCTTTGCCTTCCCATGATTTCCTAGGGACACTCTCCTACTTCACATCTGTTGTCATAGTAACAAATCCAAGTATTTTTTTCAGTGTTTCAGTAAAAGCTTTGGAGGAATCCTACTGGAAATACAGCCTGTGCAGACAGCGTCAGGTAGTAATTCCTTGGTCTTCAGTACAACTGCCTTCCTGACAAAGAACAGATGATTACTTTGCATTCCTGAAATGATAATTGCTGTGTGCAATACTGTTTAAAGGGGAGGGTAAGCATTTTCCCTCTGAACACCTAGTTAGTTACTTAAGTCTTCCTTAAGAAGTACGTGGCGGCAAGGTTTTAGATCACAAAAAAGGATTCTCCGTGCCATGAGTGTGATGGGAAGCCTGTTAACCTAAGGCACAAGAAAAGCAAGCTGTTCTTTGTGCCCAGGATGTTTGGGTGCATTTGTGCAGGCAGCTAGAATTATTTTCCAAATTAAGTTGAAATTGTGGATACTGGGACTCATTCGAAATGCAACGAAGTACCCCATGATGAGCATAAATGTGACTTGTTTGTGGAGCTGGTGAGCTGTAAACGGCTGGCTACTGCCAAGTACTTCCAGGAGCAGGGGCATTAAAAGCCTTTCAACCTAAAGTGCGTTTTTAGTGAATGTTTCCCAATAACTGTCTTCTAGGGGAAGTTCAGTGGAGACAGTCCAGTGACTTTGGAGCTAATTATACTGTGCTGACTCCTGTGTCAGTGATTCCAGATGTGGATAGTGACGGAGTTCAGGACCTGATAATCTTTATTGCTACAGGAGATAAGGTATGTCACTCTGATGCTATGATAAAGCCAGTGGCCGGACCACAGGGCATGGCAGGAATGCTATTTATTTTGATCTTGTAGTCTAAGAGGAAGTGTCCGGAGGCCTCTCTGATTTCTGTGGGTTTGGAGTAGGTTCTTTCCCACCCTGCAGAGGTGTACTCCCAAGTCAATGCAAGTGTTTTATGGTTAAGAAAAGAAAAGAAAAAAGAAAAGAAAATAAAAAACTGACCAGAAATCCCTCCCCCTTTTCAGCCTGCACTCCTCACTGCATGTTCCTGGGCTCTGTGTGGAGTGAGCCTAGGTGAGATGAGTTTGCAATTTTCTGGGACTCTGCTCAGAGAAGTGGAAGTGAACAAACCCTGACAGGTTTGGCGTTTAGATCAAAGCACAGCTGACAGCCAGTGCTTTTGTACCACCACTGCCCTTTTCTGATACCATTCATATCTCTGCCTGTGCTCTGGTTTGGATAGCTCTCTTCCTAGTGTCACTGCGCTGCTTTATTCTGACTTGGGTTCATATTTAGTGAAATAGCTGCTAGTGGTGTTATCTCCATTCCAGTATTGCTTTTCCCATTTCTTAGAGGGGGAATGTCATGTAACTAAAAGTGTTTTTATACTAAAACATCTGCATCCATGATTGAGTGGTATAGAATCATCTGCACATGCAATCTCTCCTGTTTAAAGCATACAAAAGTTACCGTTTCCTGCAGGTCTGATGGGAGGAGTGGGAGCCCCATGTCCTCATACCAGAGTCCTCCATAAGCAAATAGGGTTTTGCTGCCCGAGGCATTGTTGTTGCCAGAGTCATCAGAAATTCTATCCCCTCTGACTCCTACGTTTCTCTTCTGTTTTCTTTCCTCCTTGCTTTTGCTATCTCAGTTATCTCAAGACTTTTTTTTTTTAATAATATTAGGTGGCCAAAAATGTTTGAATGCAGTCTCTGTTCTGCAAGACTGCCTTTTGATTTGTTTTCCATTTAACCTCTGTAGCTATCTTGGTATGAAAACCCTTCCCCCCCCTCTGGACTTGGCAAGCGCTCTGTCAACTTAAGTAGAAGTACGTTCTTTTTTGAGAAATCATGCAAGATATAGGGAACTTCAGTGGAGCTCTGCAGCTTAGAAAATGGCAGTCTTGTCAGAAGGGGGATTCAGAACTGAAGTAAATTAGCTTTGTTGCTAACAAGGGCTGAAGTTGAACGTTACATTATGCTGCTGTTTCCTGAAATGGCAGAGCTTTGAGCAGTCTGGGGAGGGGTCTCTGTGCAGAGGGTTTAGATGGCACCTTCTTCTGAGAATCTACCTCCTGCAGGCTTCAGCACAAATACATCCAGGAAAATAGGACATTTTTCAGGATACATCACCTGTAGCAGCACCTAGAGGTATTGAGCAATGCAGCGAGTAAGGTGGCGTGTATTCTTGCTCGCTGTATGAATACCTTTGGCTGTTGCTGTCCCGGGGCAGCTGCTGAACCAGTGCTTGCAAGTAAAGGTGAAGCTGATCTACAAGAGCTAGTATGTGTCTCCTCCCAGTGCAGGAGGCTGGGAACAGCTGGTGGATGCGTTGCTCTCTAGCGGTGTTCTTCATTCTCCCCAGCAAACTCTATCCCTTATTCACCTGCTAGACTCTCCAGATTGACTTTGGGAGCAGCAGATTTCCTTCTTTTCCCCAGTCCCTACCTCTAAAGGAAGAGGAAAGAGTTCCTGCCTTACTCGGCATCTCTGATGGAGGCTCTTTCTCTCAGTCTGACGTTTCTCTCTTCCCTAGTGTGCATTGCTCTCCCGAGACCGTGACTGTTGCCTAGACATTTCAATCTGATCCTGATTTTAGCCTTTATTCTCTTGGGTGAAATGTTTTTATGGATTCTGTTGCCCTGCAGAAAGAATATAAAGAAACCTGTCAGCACTTTCATCCCCTTGGACTCATGTCAGCCTTAGGAGGGATAGATTAAGGCACTTGAAATATTTAGCAGAGCTACTGTGTGAAGCTAGGTTTCCCCTGTGTCATTTTGCTGCTTTGTTTCTGCCTTGAATTCTGCCTTGAAGTCCTCTCCATCGCTGTCACTGCTCAGTAGGCTTGAATTGGTCTTTGCTGTCCTGGGCAGAGCTGGGCCTTGCTGTTCAGCGGTCCCAGCCTGCAGGGAGGTGGTTCGCAGAGGTAGTAAGATCTCGGGGCCAGTGGCTGTGCTGGAAGTGGTGTTCAAACTTGCAGAAGTACTCACAGCCAGAGGGATCATTTAACTCGTGCCCATACCTCCAAAACCAGGGAGAGACTTTTCATCCGAGCCTGTGCTGCTCCCATGCAGCTGCTGTTCAGTGCCAGCTGCTCAGAAGCTTTGGAAGACACTCAAGTTGAAGCAATAACAGTGTGATGCAGCTTTAACCTTTATTTTTTGTAATCCCTTCCCTGTGTAGATTAAGACCTTCATCTATTCAGGAAAAAATGGCAAACAGATCGGGGCCACTGGAAGCCTGAATGTGGATGGGAACGCTCACTATATCAGGCTGAACCTGGACGACTCCTCCTACTTCCTTTTCTATACAGGTACAGTTCGGTTTGTGAATTCAGTCTGAGATCAGGATTACTAAACAGTTGCCTGTAAGAGTGTTTTGCATTTGTACAAGCTGTGTCATACTTTCACCTAGCAAAAGAACTGTTCAAGGACAAGAGAAGGGGGGGGCTTCTGCTTAAACTAAGGTTTGGTACGTACTGTAGTAATTTTATTTAAAAAATGTTGAGAATGTAAGGTTTAAGTAGTCATTTATAGCAAATGATTACTGTGGAACACTGGGTTTATGAACAGATAAGATATTAAAAGCATTCAAAAGCAGGCTTGAGTCTCAAAATACCACTACAACTCTGTGATGCAAGCCCTAAAAATATATTTGATGTGCCAGATCTGGAAAATTGTAGAGTTCAGAGCAAGGGCAGGATAACTTTTTTCCCTCATTCTTGCTTTTTTTGCACAGAAAACGCTCTCTATGCATATTCCCTGAAAGATCTATACAGTGCAGCAACTGGGATGGAAATTAAGCTTCCCAGCCTTGAGCAAGATCCTCAGTGGGAGAAGAACATTGACCGCACCACGCACCGCTTATCCCTTCTCAGGTGTGAGATTATGGCTTGGTTGCTGGTGGAGTGGAGGGTACTGCTCTTCCTGACAGGATGGCCTGTTGCAGCTTTATTCTTTCCTGGCTGTGTGGCTGTTGGAGTAGGAGCACATCCAAAGCTGGGGGAGAGGGCTGGTGTTGATGGCCTGGTCAGGATTTCACACAAAAGAAGGAAAGCAGACTGGAGTTTCCAATTTGCATTTACTGTGCAGGGGAAAAACCAAACCCACACAGTAAAACCATCCACAGACTAGAAAGCGTAATCATTTCTCTGTCCTTGTTCAGCTTTGGAGACATTCGTTACCTGGCAAAAATTCCTGGGCGATCACAGGAGAACATCTTGGTTGTAAACTCAGAGATGGCTACACTGCTCAATGCACAAAATCTTCAGACTTTATGGACCCTCAACGTGTCCCGCGTTGTGAGGTAGTGTTACCAGTGTGGGTTGGGTGTGGTATTTCCAGGTTCCCAGCGTAACAGCAGTGTCCTGGCAGATGCTATTTGGTTTTTTCTTCATTTGAAATACAGGAACCTGCTCTGTGGTATATCTGGATCATGCTTATTGTGTCGTGTGTCCTCTGCTAGCAAATGTCAGGTGCTGCTTGGGAGGAGCCCAAAGCTTTGATTCTTCATTCTGTGCCTGCTGTGATATGGCTGTCTTAGGACTGGGCTCAGAATTGGGAGTGGCACCAGACTAACCTAACGCTGCAGCAGTTGAGTCTCTTACCAGGGGAGCTGTGGGAGGTTAGAGGCTGCTCTGAAGGAACAAGGTAAGCACAACCTGATGGGTGTGCTACGATCTGTCCCTTCTTTTTCTCTCCCTTAGTGAGCCGCTGCTTGGTTACTACAAACCCGATGTTCTTGGTATTGTCCTTGAGAGTGAAGTTGGACCCAACAGGAAGAAGGTTTGAGATCTTTTCCTTTTAACTCCCCATTTCTCTGCATATCACAGCTCAAGCAGGCATTGAGTCGAGGACAGCTGGTGGGATGTCTTCCCTCTGGCTGATTTTAGGAAGCTTTAGTCTGGGCAACAATCTCTTTCAACAGGTTATTGAAGCCAGCTCAGGCGCTTTAATTCGCATCTCAGCAAGAGGCTTCAATGACAGAGCTTTGAACCTCTTGAAATAGCTGCAAAACTTGTGACTTTAACGTGGCCCACCCCAGGTCTCACAGCTCTGTGATGCTCAGCTTCAAGTATTTCCTCATCTTCGCAAGTGTCAGATACTTGTTCCCATAGACAGTGTAAGGTAGGGACAGCTGACTTGACTTCTCTCTCATGGCTTGTTAGAACTCTTTGGTGTGAGTTCCTTTTCTTTCTTCCCTGCCAGGTTACGATTGTTGAGAGTGGATCTGGAGGAGTCCAGTGGGACCTGAAGCTGAACTCGAGAGCAAAGAGCCCGGGGCCAGCCACACTTTCTACTGCTGATCACCGGTCCGCCTTCCTCATCTGGGGTGAATACCAGGCACCAGGAAACGAAACGGTGTGTAGTGCTGCTGAATGGTTGCTGTTCTCCTGACTTTGGGCCAGAATTGGGTGGACTTACCCCCTTCTCCCGGTGTGTGCATTTGCATCTGTCTGTGCCACTAACACTGCAGCCTCCTGCACTGGGTGTGGGGTCTATGAACAGTCTGGTCTGCTAGAAGCAGGCAGACCTTTGCACCGTCACAACATCCGTAGTAGTGTTCCTGCTAGCAGCTGGTGGTGGCACCAGCAGCTTTTGTCATCCTCAGCCTGGCTACGTAGAGAAAACGGATGTAGTGGTGCTATGAGCAAAGTCACTGGATTGCTCAGCGCTGTGCCTTGGTGTGGCACAGTAGGTGAGGTGAGACACTGCTGGCTTGGTACCTCTGAACTTGCTGCTGTTTGACTGGAAGCCTCCTGCGGCAGTACTGCACACAGCAACCTCCCATGACCACTTGAATACTCTCTCTCTGCGCCAAGGCGGTCGCTGGCAGCTTCGATGCACAGCTCAGCTGTGTAACAGAGCCCTCTG
Organism: Ibycter americanus; assembly: GCA_035590275.1. Lineage (NCBI taxonomy): Eukaryota > Metazoa > Chordata > Aves > Falconiformes > Falconidae > Ibycter > Ibycter americanus. Next base: position 38,702,418 of record JAVJGI010000050.1, read on the forward strand.
GGGCAGTGGCTGGCAGGGTTAGTGACAGGTTGTGTCTTGGAGGATGCCCGAGCACCAGCTGAGCTTCCAGTGCTTTCCTCACTAACTTTACCAGCCCTAAGGCAAAAATCTGCCTCCTGCCTTTAGCAGGCAGGCATGCTATTTGCCGGAAGCTTGGGATGGGGAGGAGAGCACCGAGCAGTAAGCAAAATCCCAACACCAGTACTAGTGGCATCAGGCAGGATGAATTGGGCAGACGTGGATATATTCTGTTGGGCATGAGCAATAGCTGAACCTGGTGCTGGCGTAGCAGTCTCTGTGATAACATGTGGGTCCTTGTCCTGATGGTGTCTTGTTGATTGCAGGGATCCAGAGCTCCTCTCCAGAAGCTGTATCTTTTCCATCCTTCCTACACTAACATCCTGTTGGAGCTCCGCAATAACACAGACCAAATAATTGCATTCAACGGTAAGTCCTCTCCGTCCAGCCCTCCAGCAAGGAGGTGCGAGAGGACACTGGCCTTCTGGTACCTCTTGGACTCCGTGGGCGCAGTGTTAGGTCTGGTGGCCAGCCTGAACACAGAGTCCTTAAGCTGGGCTCTTCTCTCTGCTCTGCATTACAGCCACACTGTTTGAGCGGAGCCGGCATGCCTGCTATGTGCTGTTGAGGGGGCCTCAGCCCAACGAGGAGCCAGGATCAGTGTCTCTGATGAAGCGTAAGCTGAAGGAGGATGTCTCCGAGAGCAGGGTGATCTGGCTGAGCCAGGTGGCTGGGGACAGTGACCAGTACATCCGGGACCGCCTCTACAGGATGCGATTCCACAGCCGAGTGTGAGCTTGCCGAGGGAGGGGGAGAGGCTGCCTGGGCTGGGTGTCTCCAAGCTGCCTCTCCTCTGCAGCCATGCTCTTAGCAAACCCAGGTCATGGATTCAAATGGGAAGCTGCCTTTCTTGATCTGCAAACCAAAGCATGGCTGGTGGGGAAGTGCCCCAGTGTCTGCGGATGCCCAGGCTGTGGGGGCAGCTGCCAGTGCATCTGTCCTCAGAGCTGATGGAACTTCAGTGCTTGGCCACCACTGAAGTGTCGTCAGCTCGGGGAAGAGGGCTTTTCCCTTAGTCCTTCTGTGCCCGCAGAACTGTGCTGACTCAGCCTGTCTCTGGAGGAAAACACGTGCTTACTGGGAAAGCCGGAGTTGATTATTTCTTGGGTGCTTGTGTGAGAAGTGGAGCTTCGATGTGTAGTGTTAGATTTCCTTTCTGAGTCAGCTCTCCTGGCTGTGGGAGAGGTACTTGGCTGCTGATTTGCAATTGCCCTCTCCTGGGTTTGGGCCCCTGCTTTGGTAGCCATGGGGTGTGTGTAGCGATAGACCCAGCCGTGGCTGGTGATGCGGTTAGGTGTCACCCAGGCCAGCAGAGCACAGGTTAAAGTGTCATTCTACTTAGAAAAAGGCCTTTTCTCCTGAGAGCCGCCCCATGTGCCCTCTGCAGTCACAAGCCTACCTGTGTCTGTCTCCTCTGCTGCTTCCTTTCCAGCCAGGCTGTGCAGCGTTGGTGACGCAGAAAGGGAGCTGGTCTCCTACCTGACTTATGCAGCAGTGTTCCTCCCTGCCCCCAATCTGTTCATTAGGTGATATGAAAACCACCCTGAGCCCAGGCTGGCTGGTCCCTGTCGGTACGGACACCACTTCTCCTGCTGCTTTTGAGGTGCCAGAGAGGATCTAGGACATGTTTTTCAGAGTAGAATTGCACTTTAACCTTTCCTGGGAGCTTGGCTTGCTGCTCCAGGGAGCCCTGTACCCAAGTGGCAATGCCAGCTGCCCTGCAAATATTCATTCACCCTTGCAGCTGCTGAGGAGCCTTCTCCAAGCACTGTCCGCTCTGCCAGGACGTGGGCAGGCTGTAAAGACAGGCATGAGCCGTGTGGGGAAACAGCGCAGGCTCTTTGCAGCACAGCTCCACGGAGAGCTCTGTGCTGCCTCCCTGCCCTTGGAATTGAGGTGGTGCTGGGTGAGGATCTTGCGGTGCTGTTCTCTCTGTCCAGCCTGGTAGCCCAAGGGAATGGGACAGGTTGCTGTGTGAACATCGTGTCTCCCCTGGAAATGTCTGTAGCGTGGTGTGTTTGCTCTGCCTTGTTCCTGGTGGGTGCCAGTGAGGACCGTAGAAACAAGGTGCAAAACCTGGAAAATGGTTTGAATTGGCTGCTCAGTCCTGAAAGCTGCAGTCCCCCTACTAGCCACACTGACACGAGTGTCATAGCAGCTGGGTGTCCATCTGACTGGTGAGAGGAAGGCAGACAGAAAACACACACCCTAAAAATAACCTCCCTCAAGTTTTGTAGTGCCGGAGGGGGTTTGGCCAGTGCATCCCTCCCTTGCCAGGTCTCAGATCAGGGTGTGTGTAGAAATACTGTAGGATGAGAAACTTGTGCCGGGTTGTGTAGGGTCAGGCATCAGTTATTCTCTTGTGGCAAGCACTGAACTTTAACCTGCTGCAGGGCAGCTGCTGGCTCAGGCAGCTCGTGTCACCTAGGCTCGTGCCACAGCTTCAGCCCTCCCAGTCTTGCAGCAAAATGAGCTGCAGCATCAGTGGTCTGCCTGGGTGCTTACCTCCTGCTCCCAGCTGGCCTGGTAGTTGCCTGAAGGGTGCCCTGGCTCCCTCTGCCCCGTGACGTGTACCTGGGGCAGCCAGGGGAGCAGTGTAGGATGAGTGCTGCTGGCCTCTGCAGAGCTGCACTGCTGGCGGAGCCCAGTCCTGGGGTGTCCTGGCTCTGTAGGAAGCCAGGGATGTTCCGTCAAAGCCAACACTGGAGTCGGAATGGTGAGTTTGCCCCTTTGTTCCTCTCTCCCCAAGCTGTTTTCTGAGGGAGGCTGGGGGTGCATGGAGGCTCCCCTGTCATATCCCCTAGCCTAGGTTGCCTCTTTGCTCAGCAGAATAAAGACCTGAAGCCCAGCAGCCCCACAAGTCCCCGTGCCAGCGTTGCGGCACTGCAGGGATGACGGGCTGCAGCAGCGCTGCAGAACCCGGAGTGCAAGGGCCGGATTCAGCCTGCACTTCAGCCGGCTGGGGCAGAGCTGGGAGCATGGCGGCGGGAGCCCGAGGCTTGCGTGCTAGTCTGATCTGCGTGTTGGATGTGGATTATATCCCACTGAAATTTTCCTGGCAGGGAGCAAGGTGCCCGGCTGGTATTCTCACCGCAGTCACGCTCTTCGGCACTCCCTCCTCTGATCCCTACCCAGACCTGACCTTTCCCATAGGCACACTGAATGTTCCTTCAGGAGAGCTGGATTTTTGGCTTTGGGGGGCTTTTCTGGCTTTAAGTTGTCCATCAATGTTTCCAGATACTTTGGAAACGCAGATTTCCCTGTGGCAGCTCAATTAAACGCATCAGTGCCAAACCAGCACCTTCTTAACAAAACAAGTCCTTTTTCCAGCTTATTTCCCTGTGTAACTGGTTTTTTTTCGGTATTTAATGAATGACTTTGTGCCTTGATTCAATAACTCAGATGGGTGATGATGGCATATATCACTGTGTTATGTATTAGTGTGGTTTTTAACACTAAGACTGTTTGGTTTAGTTCTTTAACTTATTGCAAATTGTGCCCTACAGGACTTGGTCTAACCGGAACGGTTTCAATAAATCCTCTTTTGCATTGTTTGTAAATGGTGCCCTGCTTTTGTTGTTGCAGCTGAGGTTATGCAAGACTTTGGGATTTTTTTCGCAGCCCTTCGTGTGACTTCCTACGGACAGAACCCCCCCTTTTTTGGAGGGAGCCAGGTGTCCTGGTGATGCTTTGATGGCTGAGCTGGCCAGGGCTCTGCCCCAAGGCACTGCCTTGTCCTGCTGCGGGCAAGTGATGGACCAGAGAAGGGATCGTGTGGAGGGAGGATGGAGTTAGATAACCGAGCTGGGCCAGCGCGTTCCTACCCCCCGCCTGGGGCTCCGTGACCTGGTTTTACACCCTGGATTCCTGCTGCAGTCCATCAGCATGAAAATCTCATGCCGGGGCTTGGATTTGGATCAAGCCGGAGGGAGCCCCGTGGCAGGCGCTGTCTCCTGGAGCGTGGGACCATCTGTCACTGCCTGGTGGCTGCCAGCACCAAGGTCCCAAGCTCCATCCTGTGACCAAGGCTCCTGCAGCTTCCCCTGCCCCAAGGCCCCTCTGTCTGCCCCAGCACTGAGCTGAGAAATACCCCCAGGTCCGGGTGGGGGGTCCCGAGCTCTGTGGCAGGGAAGGATGCCGCGGTCCTGGGCATCCCAAGCATCCATGCTGTTCGTTATCCGGGGTGAGGGCTGGCACTGCTTAGTCCGTTGTGGGCTGGGGCTGTCCCCAGCCTGCCCTGCTGTACAGGTCCCTGGGTGTGTGCAGGGTGGGCTGGGGTCCGAGCCTGAGTGCTGGTAGGTGCTAGCCCCCCTCTCCTTTATATAACCACCAGCATTAATCCCCCGCAGCTGGCACTCGGCTCCCGGGAAGAGAATAATCCTGCCGTGAGATCCTCGGCCTCTGCTCAGATTAACGAGCCGCAGGCAGGGAAGCGGCTCAGCTGCCAGCCCTGCGCCCTGCGTGCCACTGCCAGCCCGTGGGACCCTGGCAGCCCCCGTTTGCTGACCCGTGGCACCCCTGGCCCTGCTCGACAGGCCTTTTTGTCCTCCCTGGGGGCCATCCGTGGCTGCACTGGTGGCAGCAGGGTGGCCGAGTACCCCGAGTGCCAGCTCAGCCACGCCAGGAGAGCTGCTGGGGCTGCCAGTGGGGTCTGGTTTTGCCCCTCGGAGCAAGCAGAGCCGTGGGTGGTGGCTGTGCCATGGGCACAGGATCCTGGGGGGCTGCTTCCCCCCCTGCCTGGGGTCGGCACCCTTCCTGGGTGCTGCAGGGAGGGGAGGGGGTTGCTGCCAGCCTTGGGGGGGACAGGACACAATCCAGCCCACCCCCATGTGCATCTCCCACCCTGCAGCTGCCTCCCTGGTCACCCCTCCCCAAAAACCATGGGAGCCACAGTGTTTCCCCACAGGGGCTTTATTGTCTTGTGCCCGGGGGGTCGCAATGAGGGTGACCCCGCACCAGGCCGGCTGGGTGCAGGCTCCCCGAGGGAGAAGAGGGTGCGGGGATGTGAGCGGGGGCTGCAGCGGGGCCAGCCTGCCCCGGGGGGGTTGCCGGGGGGGCATATGGCTTCTCTCCTTCAGTGCTACTGCCGGCAGGGTCCTGCGGCGGGGCTGGGGCGTGCTGGGTGGGGGGCTGCGGCCGAGCTGGAGGGTGCTGGACCGTGTTGGTGGGGGGCCAGAGCCTTCAGCTCTCCTCCTCAGGGACTGGGGTGGCCGGGGGGGCCCTGCTCTTCTCCTCGGTGTCGCCCGCAGGCAGGAGCAGGGCTGGGCTGGGGCTGGAGTGCCGCTGTTTGCGCATGAAGGGGAAGACCCTGTGGGCAGAGTGGGGTCAGCACCGGTGGGGACCCCCCTGCCGCAGTGCCCCGGGGGGCTGGCCCCTGCCCTCACCGCTTCTTGGTCTCCGGCGGGATGACAGCCTCGGCCAGGAGGTTCCTGTAGAGCTCCGACTTGAGGAACCGCGGGTAGGAGTCCTGGGCGAGCAGAGACATCAGGATCCTGCCCTGCTCTGCCTGCCCTGCCCAGCGCTGCCCTCACCCACCTTCTTCATCAGCATGTAGATGTGCATCTGGGCATCGTCCATCACGTAGCGGTGGGGCGTCTTGATGCCCTCCAGTGTCCGCTCCATGGTCTTGCTGTCGATGTTCACCCACCGTGTGGCCCCGGGAGCCAGGAACTGCCTGGGGAGTCACAGCCCGTGGTGAGCACCCAGCCCCGCAGTGGGATGTAGCACCATGGTGGCCCGTCCCCTCCCTCTAAACCTTGTCGCCCCCAACCTTCACCCCACTGGCACTCACTGGTAGATGGAGTCCACAATCTCAGGGATGCGGGACTGCTCCCCGTAGCGCAGCTCCTCGCACGCCTCCCAGAAGCTCAGGTTCTCAGCTGGGGAGGGGAACATGGCATTGGGGACAGGGACACGGCGCTGGGCAACCCCCAAAGGCCATCGTGGCTGGGCACACATCCCAGCACCACCCCAGGATGGAGCCAGCTGGTGTGACGTGGGGCAGTGGGTCCAGGGGTGCTGGGACAGGGCGGTGGGTTGGGGGATGCCAGGCAATGGGTTGGTTTGGTGTTGTCAGGATGGGACAGTGGATTAGGTGGTGCAGGGACACGGTGGTGGGTCTGGGGGTGCTGGCATGGGGCGATGGGGCTGGGGCTGGTGGCTTCGGGCTGTCAGGATGTAGCTGGCAGTGGGTTTGGGGGTGTGGGGCTGGGGCTGCTCACCGCTGAACTCCTTCTTGAGGAACTCGAGGAGCTGCGCCCGGCCGAGGGGGTCAGTGATGAGCTCGCTGAAGTTGAAGCCCCAGCGCTCCACACGCAGCTTTGTGGGGGTCAGCACCCTGCGGGCAACGCCGGTGTCGGGGCTGGCAGGGGGCAGCCTGCACCACCCTGAACCTTCTCCTGTGGGGTGGGGTACGGGGGGCACTGCGGGTAGCAGCCCCGGCGTGGGCACTTACGTGGGGGCGTTCATGGCCCAGTACGTGGTGTCGTCCGTGATCCAGGGGTTGCTGGGCAGGCAGCCGGACATGATGGGGTCGTGGGGCACATACTGCTCGTTGAACTTGATGTACCTGCCAGGAGCGGTGGCTGGAGGTGGCCAGGGCCACCATCCCACCGCTGCCACTGGCCCCAGCCACCATGGGGACGTGGCAGGGATGTGCTCAGGCTCTGCAATGACCGCGGAGCCTTGGCTCCGCTCCCTGCCGAAGGCAATGGCAGCACGGACACCGCGGCGCCGGCCACTGGCTGCAGGGATGCGGGTGCCCCCGTCACCCCGATGGGGACCCTGCCTGCGGCCAGGGCAGCCGTCGGCCACTCACCCCTCGAGGCAGATGGAGGACTTCACCCTGGTCCTGGCTATGGCCTTCCTGCAGTACTCGATCTGCGGCGGGCACCGGGGACATGTCAGGGGTCCCTGGCAGCCCGTGCCCCCGGGAGCCGCCCCCACCCCTTGCCCTGCTCACCTCCCGCTTGTAGTAATCCATGTTCTTGGTCTGCAAGAGACGCGTAGGGCTGGGTGAAGGCACGGCAGGACGGGGACATCATGCTCTGCCATCGCCACCCTGGGCGAGGACCCAGGTACCCAGCCCCCAGGCACCCAGCCCCCATGCCCACCCCATAGCCCACCTGATGGCCTCCAGCCTCCTCCCCACACCCCTCCTGGCTCAGCCGACACAGCCTGTGGGGTGAACCCTGGCGTCCACCCCCCATCCCAGTGTGGCACTGGCCCCGGGTTAGTGACACTTACATGGGCAGAGGACACGGCACACGGCGCAGAGAAGAGAAAGCGGGTGGTTAGTGAGGATGGGCCCGGGGTGGGGGCAGTGTTAGTGGGGCCGAAACACAGGGAACGGCCCAGCGGTGGCTGCTGGCAAGCCGGGGTGCCAGGGCTGCCAGCAGCGTGGCTGCCCCGCGGGGATTAGGGGTGCCAGCACAAAGGGGTGGCGGGTGCACGGGCAAACACAGGGACCCCCCAGCTCAGCCAGGGCAGGGGGACAGGCTGGACACCTGGCTCAACCCCCCAGACATGGGCACAGCCTGGGGTGGGGTGGCCAGGCACCCGCTGGGGCAGCTGGGCACCCCGGTACATGGGGGTGGCTGTGCCCTGTGCCCGCGGGCAGCCCCAGGGGTGCCCGGCCCCCCCACTCACCAGCTGGACACGGGTGGTGTGGCAGTTCCTGCGCTCGGGGCCCTGCTCCAGCACATTGGGGGCTCCCGGCTGCAACAAGAGCATCATGCTGGGGGCTGGCAGGACCCCCCCGCGCCCTCCAGCCCCACTCCCTGGGCCCGGTGCTGGGACACTGCCCAGGGCTGTACCCGCCAACCTGGCACCCCTCGCCCCCCCAGCCCGTCCTCACCGGGGGCCGGTTGACGAGCCAGTACGCCTGCTCCTGGCAGTCGATGACGATGCGGTCGCCCTTCCGCCGCTGCTTGGCCGCCCTGCTCGTGCGAAGGCAGTGGGGAAGCGCTGGCACCCTGCTTGCCACAGCACCCAAGGGTGCTCCATCCCCGGCGGCTCCCCGGGGAACAGCGGTGCCAGGCCGTGCACTCACCGGAGCTGCTCCCGCGCCTGCATCACAACGAAGTCCCACGTGTGGTTGATCCGCTTGTGCAGGAGGTTGTAGTTGTCCTGGGGAGCAGCAGTGTCACCCGGGTGGGCATGGCGTGGCACCCACCCCCTCGCCTGGCCCTGGGGCCTGTCGCCGCTCCCGCGCAGGGAGAGCGGGTGCTGCCCCGCAGCTGAGCCCCAGCGCCCGGCTGGGTGAGACCCCCCAGCTCCTCACGGGTGGGAGGGTACCGCTCACCTTCTCATGCTCGATCAGGTCCCCCTGCTTGCGGATGTTCTTCTTGGCCAGGTAAATGGCTGCAAAAGGAGCGGTGGCACCTCAGGGGGGGCCAAAAAGGGGCCGCAGCCAGGACCGGCGGCATGGTGGCACCTACCGTAGTCCAGCTCCGTGGCCGGCCACTTGGTGCTGGTCCAGAAATAGGGGGTGTGTGGGGTGGGGGGAGTGGCTGAGGCACATGCCGCGGGGGGCCGCGGTGCCG
>JAVJGI010000050.1:38733197-38745682 GCA_035590275.1 Ibycter americanus
GGCCCGGGCCGCCGCGATGGAGCCAGGGCAGCAGCGTGAGGGCGAAGCTGCCGGTCCCTGGAAAGCGATGCGCGATGCTCGGGACCCCCGCGGCTGAGCCAGGCGGACCCCTCGGTGCCACCCCAAAAACCGAACGTGCAAACAAGCCGCAAGACAGTCCTCTCAAAATGAGAAACGACTCGGGTTTCTCGCAAGGGTGGTTTCTGCGGCTCGATGCCATTACTCTCCTGCACGTGCCTGTTTCCATGCCTTTAAAGAACACTCCTGGAAACGTCCAGCCCGTTCTTTTCCCAGCTTTCCGAGATGCACAGCGCTCCACCCCGGGCAGCCGCGCTCCCCTTCCAGCCCCGGCGCAGAGCCCAGCAGGATGGTGCTGCTCCTCACGCTCTTTCATGTGAACGATGCTCGGAGCTGGTTTACATGTAGCAGTGCAATACTGATCTCGGGCATAATAATAGAAAAGCTGATGTGGGATTCAGCTGGTAAAGAATTAAAGGATGGGAATATAATTAATGCAATCAGCCTAGTTTCTGGAAAATAGCTCTTGTCAAACTCTGATGTCATCCTTTGAAGAGATTACAAGTTTGGCTGATAAAGGTTATGGCATAGAAATAATAGACCTGGACTCCGTTCAGGCATGTGACTTAATCCATATAGTATTCTGATGAAAAATTAGCACAATACAACATCAAGCGAGACACCTTAAAGGGACTGGGAGCTGGCAAACCGACAGCCATCAATGGGGAATCCCTGCAGAATGGTAGCGCTCTCAGTGGGTGTCCGGGGCTTGGATGGGAAGCCCAACGCTATTCAGCATTTCCATCAATGGTCTAGAAATAGATTAAAAAGCCCTGCTGAGAAAACTGCCGGGGCCAGGGAAATGAGAGGGGCAGGAGACACGGATGAGGTCAAGACAGCTGTAGAAAACTTCATAAGCTGAGTCCCAGGCAAATAAAACGTGGTTGAATGTGAGCAGCTGTGAAAGGATCTCTCCGCTGAGCACTGGGCCCGTCTGCTGGAAACCCACACTCTGGCAAGGGTGGGCTCGGGGGGAAGTTTAGGAGGCAGGAGGGACGGCGCGGGAGCAGCAGGCTCCCCACGGGGGGTGTCCTGGCCGGGCTGGGGCTGGGTGCTACAGCAGAAGGGATGCCAGCATCTGCGTTTCAGAAAGGATGCTGAGAAATTAGAGAGAAGGTGGAGAAGAGTTAGGACAGACCCCTGCTTTGCAGGGGGATGCCTGAGAACTGCAGCCGCCTTAGCTAGTTCAAAGGAGCCCCAGAGATGCCTTGATTATAGCGCTTAAGTGCTTCATGGGTGAGAGATGATCAGGTATTAGAGAGCTTTTCATCTCCCAGAGAAAGGCCCAGCAAGATTTCATGGACCGAACTGATTTCGCATGAAAAACTGGAGCCAGATTTCTCCATGGCAAGGGGGGGACTGAGGGGGTGGGGGTGATGAGTTTGGGTGCATGGGGATGCAGGTGGCCAAAGTGCTGGGGCTTGGCATGTCCCCCCCTCATGCTGCCGTCCTTCCCTGTAACCTTTGCTTACTGCTCCTCGGAGCTGGGCTGGACCTGGGCTGCAGCGAGAGTGGTGCTGGGGGCTTCCTCAGCACCAGCCAGCTCCTGGCCACGTTCCTTCAGCACAGGGGACGCAGCCCGTGGTGAGGAGCCAGCACCCATCCCTCCCGTGGCTCCCACCACAGCGGAGAGGCACGGTGGGCTCCAGCCCAGCCCGCAGGTCCCTTCCAGCAGTGCGGGATCGCTGTGTGCGTGACTCTGTCTTCATGCCCCGAGAAACTGGAGCCAGAGCTGCCCTGCTCCAGCAAAGGCAGCCAGGCAGCTGCCCCTTTGTAGGCTGGAAGAGGTGAATTCCCCACAGGCTGGTGCCAATCCTTGCCTCTAGTAGAGCTGAGTGGGGCTGGGGAAGCCATGGGCTCCTTCTGGAGCCCCCTTCCTGCCTTTTCCACCTTGGTTCACCTACACTGAGGAGCCCAGTCCCTGTGCTTTGCCAGGAGCCAATATCAGCTACTTGCAGATTTACCTGGGGACATCACACGGATGAAAAACCAAACTGAGCATCCCTGGCTACATGGGGGAGGGCTCAGCCTGCAAGGTCTTTCAGCAAAGGGTGGAGGCCAATGAGCCAAACTGGGTCATTTCTCCCTTCTTCATCAGCTGATAGCATGGCCCTGCCTTATACCTCCCCGAAACTGCCGCAGCTGAGACGCCAGCGGTGTTTTGGTGCACAGCAGCGAGGCTGGTCCCCGTGCAAGCCGGGGATGCTGTACGCTTCCCGGCTCCCACTGCGCTCATTCATTTCTGCCTGGAAGAGCCAGCAAATGCTAGTGATACAGAAACTGCTCTCAGCCTTTAGTCTAAAGGACCTGGGGCTGTGTCCAAGCAGCCTGACGCTGTGCACACAATCCTTGTGTGGTGCGATTTGCAGAGCCTCCCTGCAAGCCCTCCCCTCCCATCTCTCAGAGCTGCAAAGGGACATTGTCTGGTAGTACCATCAAATCCCTGCCAGGCTGCCCTGGGAGCTGCGAGCCTTCCAGCATCGCTTCTGCAGAGGCTGAGCGCGCTCCGTTCGGCTTCAGCACTGACAATATTAATCTCAAATTAATTCTCCTTTTTGTAGTGACTCACCGGCTTCCCCAAAGCAAGGCGGGCCTGACCTGGTGCTGGTGTTTGACGGCTGGTGAGCTGTTGGTACCCAGCGTACCCTTCCAACGGCAGAGATGTGCGTGGGTGAGAGCCGGCGTCCCTCTGGCGCGGGCAGTTCGGGGATGAAGCGCACTAGATGGTGCTGTTCAACCTTTGGCTGCGATTTCAAAGAACCCTGCAAGGTCATAAGCGGTGCCGAATTTCGGTTTTATTAAAAAACCTTTTTAAAACGAGAGGGCAAATAGAAATGCTCTGAAATATGAGGTCCTACACCGATCGCTGGCGAGGCAAAGGGCAGCTCGCCCTTAGAGGGGTGCGTAGCACCTCTCCCCTCATGCCTGGAGCACCCTCATTTCTGAGGCAGGAGATGGGGTTTGGCTACGTGAGCAGCGATGGCAGAAGGGGCTGCCAAGAAAAAAATGTCCCAGGGCGGAGAGAAGACTAATAGCTCTCTTTTGGACCACTGGCAAGGTGATGCTTGCAAAGCAGGAGGATGAAAATATATTAGGTGTTGAGATAAAAGTATTGGCATTGTGGCAGCAGGAGCCGAGGGCACCCTGAAGAGCCTAGCGGCACTGCCATGGAGGTGATGGGCAAGCGGAGCCACAGGAGAATAAAGCAGAGAAGCAGCCACGGATACATCCAGGCTGGGAGCTGGCAGGTGGGGAGGGTGCCCACGGGCAGCTGTGCCAGGGGCTGGGGGCGAGAGCTGAAGCGAGTGATGCTGGTTGCAGCCCTCAGCATCCCTTCTTGCAGGAGGCCCTGGTCTAAAGATACCCCCCCACCCTGGTGATGCCAGCCCCTAAAGCACCCACGGAGCAGCGGGAGCAGCTTTCCGAGTTCCCGTGGTGCAGGTCCCCTGGGCAGCCAGAGCGTACCTCCTTCTTTGGGTTCCCCACCTCAAAAGAGGCAAACACACCCAGATTTGTCACCTTGCCTTGGATTTGCTTCCAGCGCTGAGCAAAAAGGATGAAACATCATTTGGACACCAAGCTTATGCCTTTTTACTCAGGTGCTGTTCTTTCCTACAGCCCGTGCCTGAGCCTGCTGTTCCAGGCCGGTGGCAAGGCTGTGGGGCTCGGCTGCTCTGGGCGCTTGGGTCCTTCCCCTCCAGCAAAATCATCCTGGTTTCCCGGATCACTCCTGTTTCCCCATGGGTGCTTGCTTGCAAATCCCCAGGGTAAGCCAGGGGTCCCCAGGCCTCCCCCCTCCCGGGTACAGGGCTGGAGTGGGTGGATAGGGCAAAAGTTTTACTGTTCAGATAAAAAATACGAAAAATTCCAGCTGGGGTGGCCTCCTTTCATGAATGTAAAGGCAGGAGGGCCTGGACCATCTCAGGCAACAGTCTGAAATGGTTTTTGCAGCTGCCAGCATTTACCCATGGCGGTGCAAGTGCCTGTACAGCAGGGGGAAGGCCCCGCAGGTTACCCTGAGCTGCTGCAGCATCCCGGAGCCCTGGTCTGTTCTCCCCAGGGTCTTGCTCTGCCTTCAGCTCCAGCAGCATTCCCGCTTGGTGTTTCCCCTTGTGCCTGCCCTGGCATCAGCCTCCTTCCCCCAGCACAGCTTTGCCTTCTCCTGCCAGATTACGGAGCCTGAAACCTGGTGTTTCCCCAAAAAAAGATTACAGGTGAGCTCATGCTGTGCCTTGGGAGGCTGCTGCAAGATGAGCTGATCAGCCAGTGCCCCGCGGCTCTCCTGCCACCAGCCTTCAGACCATCCCCAGCTCCTCTCCTGGCTCTCAGCCACCTCTAGTGATGCCAAGACAAGTTTTGGGCTCAGGACTGGAGTTTTGGTCAAAGCTTTCCTCATCCTCCTTCTCCTCCCATCTGTCCAGCCAGGGAGAGGCACAGCAGCTCGCGGCTGCTCTCCTCTGCTTGCCTTGTGCCGTCCACATCACCAGTAACAGCTAATAACAGCCCTGGCTGATGTTCTTCTGTCCCTGGCTGCATCAGAGCACAGTTTGTTCACACGGGCTTTTCTCACCCGTTCTGTACCAGCTGCCCTGTATAATCCCTGGGCTCCCATCCCAGCTTTCTGCCTAGAAATTTCCCTCTCCTAGTTTTTGCTCAGACCTGGAAACCCAGTCCATGTGCAGCAGCGCATGGTATGGGTTACCTGCCGTCCTGTCTACTGACGGGAGATTGATGGCTGCCAAGTCAGCTATTGCTCTTGCGCAGTGATGGTACCTTGGAGCGGGTACAATCTCCTAGGAAATCATCTGTAATTGATGAACCATCCAATGATGCTCTAGGGCTTGCATAAAAGCTGTGGCAAAAGTTATGGGACTGAGGCTACAAGCAAGATTTAAGGTTGAAATTCAAATCTTCAAACCTTGAAATCACCTGGCCAGGGACCTAGCTGCCTCTGGGACCACGCTCAGGGTGGGAGCGGGCGGTGGGCAGCTGCTGAGCCCATCCCTTCCAAGTGGCAGGGATGCAGCATGCACCCCAGCCCTGCCCGGGCAAGGAGCCGGTGCCGCCGACCCTCCCCACCTCGCCCCCGTGCTTCTTGCCCATGTCTGGCAGAGCAAAGAAAACCTGCCAGACCCCTGCCAGATCTGAGTCCCTGCCAGACCCCTGCCAGATCTGAGACCCCAGGACTCCCTGGTTTTGATCAACCCTCTCTGCCAAAAGCCATCGCGCACACGCTCAGCCAGCATCGCCAACGCCTGGTGCTCTTCATCACCGTCCGGTGTAGGCGAGCACCCCTTGGTGACATCCCACCCCACGCGCCTTCCCGCACCCACCTTTGGGGTCCGCCCCGGGTCTGCACCCCGCACGCCTGCCTCTCCATGCTCCGGACCACCAGGCTCGCCGCTCCTCCTGGGGGGCCAGGGATGGGACACTGTCCATGTGCATCCGAGCAGCACCGCTCTGCAGAAAGAAGAGATGTCAGCTCATCCCTTCTGGGACCACCCTGCCCAGGAGATGCTTGCAGGGGAGCTGGGCCAAGCAGGGACACTCTCTGGTCCCTGCTCACAGCAGGGGATCCTGCTCCTGTAGTCCTGGATGGGACATGTCTTGGCTCTCCATGAGATGGAGATGTCTGGAGAGGGCTCTGCTCTGCCCCAAGCCATGCTGGGACTGTCTCATCTGTGAGTGTGGGGGCTCCGGAGCGGTTATCGCTACAGAAATGGTCCCACCTTGCAGAGCTGGGGTGGAAGGGACCTGCAGCATTGTGGGGACATCCCTGTCCCTGGTGCCCAAGCCCCACTGCAGACCCAGGGCTCACCCACCTGCCCCAGGGCATCGCTCGCTCGCCCTCTGTGCCTGCTGCTCCGGCGTCCCCACGGCAGGATGGGACGAGGTGGGCACGTGGTGGGCATCGTCCCCGGGGAGGAACATGGGGCCTGGCCGGTGGCTCACATTGCCAACTGCTGCGTTGAGGCAGCTGGTCCCTGCCAGCTCTGTCCCAGAGCAGCCCGTGCTAATTCAACCCATTCGATCCTGGTGGGAGAGGCAGGTCTCCTTTATCCAGCCATCATCGATCCCGAGCAGCTGGGCTACTGGGAGGTAAGGGAGGGCTGATGTCAAGAGCACTGCTGGAAATATTGGTTGCTCCACTCTTGCAGATCTGTTTTGCAACACTGGGAAGATCTGGCTTAGATGTGGCCACTAGCCTGGCCGGTGGAAGCAAGCTCAGCACTCAGCGATGCCTTGATGTCTGTCCTACAGCCTTGCAGGCTTCCAGCCTAACTGTTTCAATATGATCTCTCTCTGCAGTCCAGCTTGGAGAGCAAGTGCTTGTCCCCACACTCCCATACGCCTGGCTCACCTGGCCTGGAGGGTCAGCTCTCCCAGGGGCTGGCAGAAAATTTTGTGATAAGTAAGGTCTGTTGACCGTGTTTTGGCCAACATCTGGTGACCAGGAGGTGGCCAGTTGGATGCAAACGGCTGGTTTTTCAGTTCTCACCTGGGACGAGCCTTGCTGATGGTGCATCTGCTTTGACGAGCTTCTTCCCAGAGATATGGAAGATGGTCAATGAGCTCCTTATCATGTAATTTTCATTTATTGTGAGTCCACCTAGTGGCCCATGGGTTTATGGTCAGCTTTGCTGGGTACGGTGAGGCTTGTGAGAACATCTCAGAAACACTTGTGCACCCAGGACAAGCTCTGGAAATCATTTTACCTGTGCACGTACCTGGCAGGTACAGTTCAGGTCTCAACTCACCGTTGTCCTTCTCCAGGAGAGCTCGCAGCCCATGAAGTGATAACAGCAGCTAAGGTTGTGGCTGGTTTGCTCAGGTCCAAAACCCAGCCTGACCTTGGTTAGGGCGAAGGGTCCTTGTGATCATGCTGGGAGCTGCTGAAGGAAGTCCCATGGCATTTTCACCCCTTATTTCTCCTGCAGAGTGGTTTTCCTCCCTGCCCCGTGTGAAGCGTTGGCTCCCGGTGCTCAGGCAGGCCAGCAGTCGGGCTGGGAAGCTGGTTGCAGCTGATGGCCAGTGATGGGCTCCTGGTGGCTGCCACCGGCGGGCAGGACAGCCACATGCGCCGGTGGTCACAGCCTGCCAGCTCTCACCCTCCCTGGGCTCCTCCGCGGCACAACGTGCTGCACCGAGGGACCAGGTCTGCTCCAGGCCGGGGGGACAAGCCAGCCCCAGCTGGGGGACCCCTAGTCCTGGCAGGGCACTTCTGGGAGCCCCCTGCTCTTTCAGCTCTCTGGTAACGCAGCCACAGACCCTCTGGGCTCTCTCCCTGCCCCTGCTGGGACTCCAGCCTTCAGCATCCCTTCCCCAGCCTCCTGCTTCCCAGGAGCACCTTCAAACCCCCCAGCCCCGGGTGGGGGTTGTCCCCCTTTGCCACCTCCCCTGCGAGGTGGCCCTTCCTCAGAGCGACCACCCTGCACCCACCTCCCCAGCCATGGCCAACCTTCCCGGCCGAGCGGGACCCCCGTGCCTCTGTGCCACCAGCACCCAACCAGGGCAGCCAGGGCTCAGCACAAGCAAGTCCTGGAGCTCCTCCACCCCTGGTGACCTGCATGAGGGCTGCACCACCTCTGGGAAAGGAAGTTTCTCTGCAGGGTTGCACTTTCATGGCGGGAGTGAGATCCTAGGAAGAGCACCGGGGAGGTTCTGCACTGAGGGATCCCAGCTGAGGTCCTGACCAGCTGAACCGAGATGTTGGACCCAGCCCAGCAGCGACCCTGGGGTTTACCTGCTTCCCTCTGCAGAGAAGAGCAAAAATGCACAGAGATGTGGGGAGGAGGAGGTTCTCTTGCTGCACCATCTCTGCTGTAGCTGGAGATCTGCAGACCGGCTGGGGACACCCAGGTTGCTGGGCTGGTGGGACTGTGGTGGTGGGAGGAGGCTGCGTGGGTGGGCAGGCTGGTGCCGGCTCTGCTGCTCCTCGTTGGCGAACTGATGCTGCGCTGAGCCACGGCCGATGAGCTGGGGGTGCTCAGCAAGTGCCATTTATTCATGCATTTATGGAAGAGTCTCCAAACTCTTCTGCTTTAGCTATGCCAGCACAAGCCCAGCCCAAATGATCTTGGCATTGACTCATCTCAAGGCTTTCTGGCATCAAGGGAACAGATGTGGAGAGTGTCGGTCTTGTCCTGACACAGAACTGGAGAATAGCTCACAAAATCATTCACTCTTAGAGGAAACTCAGAGAAGGGGGGGTGTTTCTGTCTTTGGAGGGGTCTGAGACTTGTTCCACAACCATCCCTGGCACTGGATGTTGGCCATGAGGTTCCCCGTCCCCTCTGCCAGCACTTCTGGGACTGTCAGTGGCTCCTTTCCACTCACGCTTACCACTTGGTAGCTCTCTTCCCTGGGCGTGAAACCCCAGGCTGCCTCTCTCCTAAAATCCCCTCCCCTTCCTGTGCCAGGGCAGGCAGGTGAACCACCACAGAGCCAAGTCCCCCCCGGGACAGGATGGCTGGGAGCAGGGGGAGACACGGGCTAGCCATCGTGAGCATCCCACGGTCCTCTCCTTCCCTGGGCAGGAGGCAGCAGGAACCACTCATCAGAGACGTAGGCATCAGGCTGGGCAGGTGTCTCAAGCTTTGCTGTGCCCCACCTCCTCCAGACACGAAGCCTTGGGCTGTCTTCCATAAAGCGGTGCTGCTTGCCAGCCCCTTGGTCCCTGTCCCCATCAGGACACGGAGGTTGCTGCCAGCCCTCCTGCTCTGCAGGGCCGGAGCTGCCTTCTCGCATCCAGCCTGCCCATCTGCAGCCATTTCATGCCACTCGTGCTCGTGCCAGCCATGTCCTTCAGCTCATGCAGCTCTTCTCCCCCATAGTGGGAGCAGACAGCAGCCTGGTCCCTGAGACCTTGGCCTTTCCGACCGCAGGGTGCTGGGCTCTCCTGGTCTTCTCCCAGAGGATATATTCCCCGCCTTGACTGTCCTGCTGGGCCTTCTCTTATTAATGCATCTCCTCTCTCAGAAGTCCTTCAGTGGGCAAATGTTGGCTGGCACAGTGACCAGCCTTGGGAGAACCCACAGCTGGCAAACACGAGCAAATCCGGCCTTGTATTGTGTTTCGGCCTGATCTTTAATAGTCACAATCGGCCAAAGCGCTAGAAAATGTCTGGCAGCGGACGTACAACACCAAATCTTGGCAGACCTTGGACTCAGCATCTTCCTGTGGCAGCAGCTTCCCCGGTGTGCCAAGGACGTGTCGTGGAGAACGTGTCTCACAGAGGAGGTTGACATGGATTTGTCTTCCCACACTCCTCTGACCCTCCCAAGGCCATGAGGTGGGGTGAGCGCCCGTGGTCTAGAGATGACCATCTTGTGGGCAGCCATCCCACAACACCCCAGCCCATGCCACAAGCCAGCCCAGCCCACCTGAGCCTTCTCCTGCAGTGGGACATGGAGCACAGGTGCCTGCCCAGGAGGTCCATGGCTCCCTTCTCCCAGCGGAGAGGTATTTTCAGATCTCCAACGCTGAACGTCTTCAACTCAGCCTATTTAGCTTAGTCTCGCATTCAACAGCTGCCCAGAGCCTGGCACATCTGCAGCCCCTGCCATGAAACTTCTGCTTGATGAAAACGGATGATTTAGCCTGAATTCTTATCCTCTGTCTCCTAGGTGGTTTGTGCTCCTTATGTGTCAGTCTGGCCTGGCAGCTCCTGTGCTGGGTGGACCTCCGGATGGACCACGCAGAGCAGCCAGGAGTTTTGGGGATGCCTTGGTGATGCTGAGAGCAACAGGCTGGGTTGGGCAGTGAGGCTCAGCGAGCCCCTGTCACGCTTCAACCTTTGGAAGAGCAGTTGCTTTCATGGGTGGCATCTACATCACTGACCCCTGTCCCTTGGCTCCCTTGGTGGGTCTCAGGATGGACCGGCCAGGGCCCGTGACTGACAGCGTTGTGCTTAATCACCCCGTACGTGCAGCCGTTCCATGCAGAAACTTCTGAGTGTTGGCCAGTTTAACCACATTTGAAAAGGGCTGTAGTTCTGGAGGATTCCAAGTACCTGTGAGTGCGGTGAAAGCAGGAAAGCTTGACTCAGGGCTTGCAGTAACAACCAACTCCCTTGGTGACCTTTTCATCCCTGGGTCACTTACTCCCGTCAGCACCCCATTAGCACTACCCTGATGGCTCAACGCCCTGTGCCCACCTCAGGGAGCGTCTGTGGGGACAGTGACCCCCATCCCTCAGGAGAGGGCTCCTCTTCTCTGCTGTCCCTTTTCATGAGGACCAAATGCTGGGCAAGCCCTCCAGGCTCTTTGAAAAAAGTCCTTTTGGTCTCTCCGTTGCTGTGTCTCATTTCCATGGTCTTACTGAAGATCCTCATGGCCACATCTGAGCCACTGGCCTTAGATGGCACTGAGGTACCCATGGTGGGAATAAGGACATTTTTGACTCAATGGCATCCTGGGAGGGCCATGAGCTTCCGAGGGAGCTCACTCCCACCGGAGACCCTGGTTCCTTGCTCTGCAGAGGTCTCTGCTGGCTCGGTCCCGTCCTCATCCCGTGGCCACCAGCGCCCGTCCAGACAGGTGTTTCACAGCCATCTTCAACCACTGGCTTTGCCATGGACCCAGCCTGTCCACCTGTCCCCTCTGCCCTGCTGTGGACCAGACATGGATCCCCACCCCACCCTGCCCTGGGGGGCTCCAGTGCCTGCCCCAGGGGAGCCCATTGCTCAGGACAGGCCGCACCCGATGCCTGAAGGAGCTGGGTGGCCGGTGTCCCCTGCTCACCTCCAGCATCCGCGGCTGCCACCTCGACCCATCTCAGCTTGGTCCCACCAGCTCCCACCCCCTCCTGCCTGAACACCCCACACCAGCCGGGCTGTGGCCGCACGGTCCTGGCTCACATCCCACCTGGGCTTTGCCACCGTTGGGATTTATTCGCTTTTTGGGTTCCTCGGCTCCACGCTCGGCTTCTCTGTGTTTGGAGGACCGGGTCTGCCCAACACCACTTTCCTCCTCGCCTCCCCGGCAGCGCCGGCCCTTCGCCGTGGCTGTCCTGCATCGGTTGTCTCCCATGTCCTTGCGGGAAGGTGACCCCCTGCCCCATCCCAGGGCAATGGCACCTTCCCAGGGGAAATCCCAGGGGAACCTGCCAGCCCAGGATGGCCGTTTCGGGGGGAGCCACCCCAGCTGCCAACATCCCATGGGAACTATCACCCCAAAACCAGGCAGGGGACAAACCTGCCCTTGCAGCTCTCTGTGCCGCCACCACCCCGGCCCCAGGGGGGAGGTGACAAACAGGGGATCCTAGTGGGGTCTTGACGGGGTCCCGGTGGGGTTTGGGGGCCAGCTGGAGCTGGGAACATCCCTGCCCTCTTTGTGCTCCCCCTGGTAAGCAGCGCAGTGCAAATATCAGCCGGGTTCTTTGAAATGAAAATAAAACTGATAAAAGTCGGGCAAATCCTCCACCCCGGCCCCCGCTGCTGGCCCGAGCAGTGGCTCTTTCTGCCGCCGAGCCGGCTCCCGCAGTTATAAATACATTATGTATGCCGGTGTCCGTCGGCCAGAGCCTTTTGTTGATGCTGAATATGTCCTGGCCAACAAAAGTGGACTGGATTAGCCACAGTGGATTAAAAGATTTTCTTCTTGGAGTTTACCTAATAATATAACAATTGACATAGAAGGTCTCTTTGAACCCTACACGACTCTCTTATTTTACCATCTGTGAGTTTGCTTTCCACGCCGCTGATGGGGCGCCCGTCTGCTGCTGGTGCTGGTGGTGGGAATGCTGCCCGGAGCCGAATTTGTCGCTGAGCAGAAGAAAGCAGCCCGTATTTGAAGGGAGGCAGCGGGAAGGGAAAGTGACACAACTTCTGTCCTCCTGCCTTTGTCCTCGGCCCTTCTGCTGGTGGCTCACCAGGCTGACGATGCCGCGGCATGGGAGGGAAGAGACCCAAGGAGTGGGCTCAAGCGGTGGGGAAGCCACCCGCTCATCTGCAATTCGAGGTGTCCTGAGAGGTCCCGGCTGGAATAAGCTCCTTTATTAATCACGAATTTTGGGAGAGTTGCCGAACTGCGAACCCATGGAGTTTGCTCATCGCGGTCTCAGCCGTTGGGATCCGGCCGCCGTCCCTGGTCTCCATTGCAAGATGGGTCAGGCAGCGGCAGCAGCGACACCGGGAAACATGGAGGGCAGCGGCAGCAGGGGAGGAAGGCTCCCCCCCACCATCCTGCGGCGCCGCCAGCGCTCGCCCCCTCCTCCGGCACACCCCGGCATCCCGGCCCTCGGGCTTTGATCTCATACAGGGGGGGCTCCTTTCACAAGTCTTTCATAGCAGCCTTTGGAAATACCCGTCCTCAGAAGTCGCGAGTAATGAGATGGGGAGACGACGAGCAATTTAGGCGCCGCTCTTTCTCGCGTTTTATTTTCCCTCCATCGCCGCCCCTCGGGTG
>JAVJGI010000050.1:38745782-38763922 GCA_035590275.1 Ibycter americanus
GCAGGGGCGATGGCGGCGGCCACAAGGGGCCGGCCTGGGCCACAACGCAGCAGTACGGGTTTGCCCTCAAAGACCATTACCTTTATTAAATTATAAAACTGTAAGCTTTAAAATTTACCGTATAAAATAATCACAGGTATTAACAGAAAAAAGAAAAAACTAAAAAAAAAAAAGAAACCATTTTCTTTTCCGCAGACAGAGGAATTCGCTCAGAGTTGATCCAAAATAATGAAGAGCCCCCCTCCCCCTGGCACCGCACGCAACCTGCGCCGGGGCCAAGCGTCGTGGAGCAGGGCAAAAGCAGAATTTCAACGATCAAACACAAAACAATCATGTTAGCGGGATTTCTGGCCCCAAAGCTTCTCCTGCCTGGCAGCGTGGAAGCCCCTGAAGGAAAAGGCCCGATGAGGAATTATTGCTTTCTCCAGTAACCGGCAGCACCCAGGCCAGCCCGGCAGCCTGGCGCAGGCTGTGAAGGAGCGGCGGTTGCCTGCCTCAGTGCTGGGGCTGCGACGCCGCTGTGCAAACCAAGACGGGGGAAAAAAGTGCCTAAAAGTGATAAAAGTTGGAGAAGGCCCTGAGCGCCCCATGTCCCCCGCTCCCGCCGTGCTGTCGTGGATGGCAACAGCAAAAGGCAACGCGGGGGATGTGGGTGCAGGGGGGTGACACGGGAGGCGAGTGCCCTTCGCTCATCCTGCGTCTGCTTAAGAAGTCGGAGTTTGCGGAGGAAGGGAAGCAGGGGGATAAAGTGCAGAGCTGAGCGGAAGGCTGGGCGCTCTCCAAAGCAAAGAAATAACTCCAGGGAGGCAAATCCTTCATTAATAGGTCTTTCCTCCCCAAAGCCACCTGAGGAGGGGCTCCCAGCAGCACACACCAGACCAGCCACAGCTGGAATAAACCAGCAAGGAACAACATATTTGAGCCCTTATCTATAGAATAAGGATGGGCAAAGACAACTTTCCTGGTTGCCAAGTTTCTGCCCTTGCTTTCTGACGCCTGCATGCCCTATAGTAAGGCAAAAGTGAGACAGACGCTGCAAAGGAGACCATAGCCACCTAGGGAGCCCGTGGCAATGCTCCTGGCTGGGGTGGGACACTGCTGGTGGCCTCAGATCAGCCACGACTCCGCAGCACATCCAGCCTCCGAGGCACAGCAGGCCGGAGGAGCAGGGGGTGCACAGCTCAGACACCACCCTGGACCACCTACGCTGCCGCAGGCAGAGCTGCGCACATGCCAAACCCACAGAAGGGAGGAAGACGGTAAATACCTGAACATCGAGAGAGGAAGGGGACAGTGCAGCAGCCTGGCTTCTTCCAGATGAGCTAAGAGGGCTAAACCCAGACTAAACCTGCTGGGAGTTTCACAGCTCTGGGCAAGATGCTGCTGATGCTTCTTGCATATCCCTATATGTTTTTTTTTTTTTTCACATTCCTGTCAAGTCTGATCCTGAATCCAGGGGCCAAGTCCTAGCCTTGTTCTTTCCCCCTGGCCTGCCACTGAATCAGGGCTAGGTAAGAGCAGCACCGCCTGTTTCACGGGGAGGGAGGCTCCAGACCCCTGTGGAGACGGGGGCTGAGGGCCCAGTGCACACTGAGATCAGCTCCCTCCCTCCCCATCAGCACCAAGGGCATGCAGCAGCATTTGCCTCCCAGATCAGAAGAAACCCATTCTTCTCTTGGGTTCAAATGATGATTGCAGGATGGCAGGGGAAATCCCCATCCCACAGTCCTCTGCTAGGACAGGGGGTACAGAGGAGAGCCCAGCAGCCAAAGCCCTGGCTCCAGATCAGCGTGGGCTAAGTCCAAGCCTCATGGACACAGCAGGAGGGGAAGAAGGGTTGGCTATTTCCCCCAGGGCCATGGGGAGGTGGGGGACAGGCTATTCCTTGACCTAGAAACACGAAGAGCCTGCCCCGTCCCAGCAGGAAAGCAGAGGTGGCCTCAAACTTGCCTTCACAAGACAAGCCCACCGTCTTCATCATTAAACCTGGTCCACACTGCGCCCTCCCAGCCAGCACGTAAGAGGATTGCCGACCTGCGAGAGAGGGGCAGCCCAGGCAAAGAGCAACCTCACCAGCCCTCCACCTCTGTGACCGGGAGCCGAGCAGTTCAGGTCACAGCATAGAGCTCCTCACGGTCATTCTGGCAGATCTGATAGCGACAAGTGAGCTTCTGTGACCAGGCCCAGGGCTTCTTATGCTTGTCCCGAGGAGGAAGCAGGAAAGCAACGCTGCAAGCCACCAGCACGTGCCAGATGCTGTGGGTGTAGTAATAGTTCTCATTGGTTTCCATGAATGCATATACTGAGATGGCAATGAAAGCCAAGGTGATCCCTGGGAGGAGGTAGAAAACCCAGCGCTTCCACGAGGAGGGGTAGCAGTGCCTGCGCTTCACTCCGTGGTAAACCTGGAGGTGTCGGAGCACAGAAGGGTTAAGGGCCAACCAGAAACTTGGGCAGCCAAGCAGAAGCTTAGGCAGGGGGAAACAGGCAGCGCTGCCTGACCCATGAGCGCCTGCCAACCTCACGGCAAGAGGGTGAGCCTGCTGTCCTCAAGAAATTCAGCCTCCCCTGTCCTTGGGCCCATCTCCTGCGTGCAAAAGCCCCTAGCCAGCTGTGGCACCAAAGCCCAGCACAGATGCTACAGCTCCTGCCCAAGGCACAGGCAACAGCCAACCGTTCTCGGACACCATTGCAGACACTGGCATGCACTGAATTGGAGCTGCAGCAGCTGGACTGGGCAGAGACCCGTACCCTGGGGATTTCTCAGCTACTGGAGGGATGGAAGGTGAATCCCTTGCCCTGCCCCCTCTCCACCTGGGTGTTTCAGGGAGATCAAGCTATGCCTGTAAATGAGCTGGAGCCTGGGGTCTGCTCTGCCACCATTGTTCTCCAGAGGGGAGCAAAGGGCAGAAGGACCTGCCAGGCTGCCCTTACTTACCCATGCTGCAATCATGATGATGAGGGCAAAGAGGCAGGGACCCATCATGTTCCACACGCCTCTGCGGTCCAGCTGCAGGGACATGGCAATTAACAGGGTCCCCAAGATGAAAAGGACCTGGGAATGAGACACCACCACTATTGTCAGCAGCTCATCTGCTGCCAGAGCACAGCCAGCCACACCAGAGGCGGAGGGGGCTTCACCTCCTGGCCACCCACCCCTGTGTGCACACAGGACTCGGGAGCAGCACCTTCCAAAGGAGAAACCAGAGGGCCCACAAACCTGTCCCACAAATGTCAGTCCCTTCACACCCAGTCCCTACAAGCACACAGGTTCACAATACAAACTCCTGGGACAAAACAACCCACTGGTTTAAAACAGGCTTTGTCACCAGGCTGGGCTGTGTCACTGAAACACAGTTGTGAGAGGGCTCAGCATGGCGACCCGTGGCTTGGCTGACTCAGGTCTGCTCCTGCTGCGCAGGGGTACCTGACACTCACGTATTTCAGGATCTTCTTCACCCGGGACATGCACAGGATCGTTACCCAGATGGACACCACAGAGCCCAAAAAGTCACAGTATTGTAGTGTGTCATAGTCCATGATGCACATCACGGCGACGCCTGGCTGGTCACACGCGTGGTAGAACTAGAACCAGGGACAAAAGCAAAGGCTGGCATGAATCCAGCAGCACCACAGTTTTCTGGGCAGGAGAAGGCTCAGCCCGTGGCAGCCAGGACCCCCCCGGCCGTGCCTCCAGGAGACCAAACCACCGTGGCATTACAGAAAGCAGACGAGAGCAGCCATCAACCTGCATCCTCCCAGCAGCAGCCAAGAGCTCCTAGGACAGCACCCTTCAAGTGCGCCATGCTCCTGCCCCACCTCTGCTCACTGGGATCCCACCCTCAAATATGAGCGCCCATGGTGTGGGTGGAAGGGCCTAGTGAAAATAAGACTGCTGCCGAGCTCTGAAGGGGCAGGGCATGTCCATGGAGGTGCTTGTCCAGCGATTCAGAAGCTCCCTGTGGAGCTCCAGGATGGACTGCCACACCAAGGACCTCAGCCTGATGCAGCATTCCTGGTGCTCAGGGGGAGCTAGCAGGGGACCCAACAGAAGGCAATGCTTACCGTGGAGAAGAACATGGTGTAGGTGTAGACGGAGGCTTCCACCAGGTAGTAGCGATAAACAGCAACTGCTATTGCCGGCAGGAACATGAGGTTGCTCAGGGTGAGCAGGAGGGTGGCCAGGTTCTGCGCACCAACAGACTGGGCCTTGGTATCATCTGTGCAGCTCCACCCACCCCAACCTGCAGAGCAGAGAGGCTTGTGTGGATCTCAAATGCCCTACCTTGTCCTCCTGCAGCGCCCAGCAGGAGCCTGGGATGCTTCAGAAGAAGCAATCGCACCCCCAGGCTATCCCTGAGCCTCCTCTCCCTTGCTCCATCAGCCACTTGCACTCCTCTTCTCAGGACGGTCTCGTTACTCATCACATGCTCTGCTGTGGAAAGTCTTGGGGAACCCCAGCAGAGCCCCATGTCTGCTCTGAGGACATCCCCCAGGTCGCTCCCAGTAGCAGAGGCCATCCTACATACTGCATGGGTCTATCCAGACTGGTACTTTTCTTCCCCACAGTAACTCAACGCACATGCTACTTGCTGATGGTACATCAAGCATTCAAGGGTCAGATGCTTCCCATGATGGTATAATCTGGGTGCAAGCTCCCTTCAGATCCCAGGAATCAGGACAGAGACTGATCCACAGCACTGAGGAAACCATTGGGCTCCTGTCCCACCACCTGCCACAGCAGGGCAGACTGCAAAGGCAGGCCAGGTTGCTCTGGGCCTTGCCCACCTGCATTTTGAAAATCTCCAAGGATGGATACCTGGGTACTGTGCAAACATGAACAACTCTGACGGGGGAAAATGTCATCTTCGATTTAGCTGGAAGTTTCCTTGCTGCAGGCTACATCTGTGGCCTCTTGCCCTTTCCCTGCGCTCCCCCAGAAGAGCCTGGCTCCGGGACCCTTGTAACCCCCATGGGCAGCAGATTCTATCTCCTTCCAACTCCTCTTTTCCAGGGTGAGCAAACCCACTGCCTCAGCCCAAGGCGACACCTAGCTCTGCACAGGACAGCAGGAGTGACAATCTCCTAGAGGACAGTGCATGACACAGGGCACAATTCTGTCTGGACTGGATACCAAGGACTGAGCTGAGACAGTCTCCTGTGAACAAAAATCTGCCTTTTTTTCTTTCTTTTTTTTAAAATTTATATTATTTTAATTCAACATCAGGATGCCTGCTCCTTCTGGGGAAAGGAGGTCAGTCACAGGGCAGCTTGGGTATGTGCAGGCATACCGTGGTCAAGAAGCAGGGTTAAAAGTAGCATCCATCCCATTACAGTGCCACCAGAAACCGAGCCAGCAGCTCTGCTCCTTCTGCAGGCTCCCTGCCAGGCAGAGCCCAGGCAGGCTGCTCTCTCCACTTTATTTCTGGGTCACGAATATGCAGATGGGGCATTTTGCTCCAAGTGATTCAGCAGAAAGCTGTCCTCAGCCTGATTCCCCAGTTCCCTTGGGCTGCTCTGTGCTTCCCAGAACCGGGAACCCCTCTGGGAAATTAGGATGCTGTTCTCCATCTCGGTCCTCACCGGCACTGCAACAGACAGCAGGGACATCCTGGCTCAGGCCCAAAGCGGCACTGAACCACATTCTGTCTTGCCCTTCTGCTGAGAATGGGTACACCTCCCCACCCAGGCACAGCAGAGCTATCATCTTCCCTACACCACTGACTGCCGCCCGGTCTTCTCATACCATTAAGATAATTAGCAGCTGACACAGATGTTCCTCCTCCAGGGGCACCTCTGAGTCTAAGGGCTGGCCTGCGCGCTGGATCTTGGCAGGAGGCAGAGCACCGTGGCAAAGCACAGGCAGGGACTGCAGCCCAGCCTCACCGCACCCCGCACCAGGACCCTGCGTAACAAACCTCCCTGAAGGGCAGAGGCTCCGACACAGGCATTTTCAGGCATCCCTGCTGGCTCCCTCATCTCTCTGGGGATGCTCAAAAGCACTTCTCCAAGCCCTGGGGGACTCCAAGATGGAAACGAAACTCCAAGCTGTCCTCAGCCTGACTGCCCATTTCCCCTGGGGTGCTCTGTGCTTCCCAGAACCCAGCACCCCTCAGGGAAGTCAGGATGCTTCCAAAGAGCCCACCACGGGCTCTTGGGGCAGGCACTGCAATACCAGGCTGCTCCTGGACCCCAGCTTCTCTACCCAAACACCACCACTGGAAAATGTGTCCTCCCCTTGGGGAGGATGGCAAAGCTTCCTAGGAAAAGGCACTCACCAGCCTTGCAGCTGCAGCCAGCATAGAGGTAGCCGTGTCTTCTCAGGAGGCTGCACTGCCCGTATGGCCCACAGTCATTGAAGCAAGGGGTGAGATACGTGAAGACCGTTACTTTGGCTTCTGCGGCATTACATTCACTGCAAGGAGAGCAGGTCACGCTGGCACCTCGCTCCTTCGGGTCAGCCTTGCACCCAAGCAGCACTCTGCTCCAGAGGATCACGCCACGCTCCTGCACGTGAGCTCCTCACTACTTTGGGATCTGCTCCATCCCTCCCAAGAGCTAGGAGCAGAGTTGGCTCCCTCTCCACTTGGGCTGCCAAACCGATGTGCAGAGAGGTGTCACTTCTCCCCAGACCCCCACAGTAGACCCCAGTGCCCATGACTGGTCCTCAGGACCGGCACTGCCAGCAGTGTTTCACAGCGCATGCTCAGGGCCTCACACAAGGAACCAGCAGGAAGGCAAACTGCAGGAGTATGGGCACAGCTGCCTGTATCTCAGAGACCCCCTGAAGAAGTAACAGCAGCATTTTCATTTTCCAATTTATCACCTCAAAATCTACCTGGGGAAGGGGAAGCTCATCCAGGCAAGCTCATCCATCTGCATTCCGCACGAGATGAGCCAGCTCAGCACCAGACAAGCTGCTTGGGCACTCACAAGAGAGCAAGTCAGCACTGCCACCCACCTCCTTCCCCCTCTGCAGCCACAGTTCAACTGCTACCAGGTGAGAGGAGCCCATGGCACAGTGGTGAGGACAGGGGTTTGGTTTTGCTCATGCTAGCCAAGGGCAGGAGGATGCGGAGGCAGAGTGCCCTGAACTGGCCCCAAGGTGAGATGACACGCCAGACTCACCCCTGGCCCTTCGGGCAGATGAGCTGCAGGGAGAGGAACCAGTCATCTGTCTGTGGGTACAGGACAATCAGCATCGCTTCTGCAGAGGACGTGCTCACGCTCAGAGGGTAGCCCTGGAAAAAAGCTTAAAGAAAAGAGAGTGCTGTGATGTGCCAAGACTGGGGGAGAAGGGCCCAGGCAATCCCAGGCTCTGACTTATTGCACAGGAATTGGATGCTCCTGTGGCTCCTTGCTCCCATCCTCAGGAGGCAACAGGGGGATGGAGAGGACCCTTGCTCCTAAGACCCTTCTTTTTCTGTTTCATCTCAGCTCTCAGTACCTGCCTAGACAGCACAGGGCACCTGGAATAGCCTGTTCGCTTGGCTAGTCCTCCAATGCAGATCTTAGCTTCTCTGCACACTGGCAATACCTTGACCATCCCCAAACCTCCTGCCAACGAGGTCGGAAGAACCCCAGCTGGTAACCAGACCCTCCTTTGGTGGAGGCTAACTCCTGGTGCCAGACTAGCACCTGCACCCCAGCACCCTGGGCACGTGCCAACACGAAGACTTCAGGAGGGTCCGTGCCACAATTGGCTTCCCTGGGACATGCCACAAAGTCCTGAGTCAGTGAACAGCTCACGAGGTCTAAAAGCAAAGCCCCGAGACAGCACAGCTGAGCTGGCGGTGGGTGCCAGCGTCTCTCATACCTGTGCTGCAGTTCTGGGTGGCATTGAGGGACAGCACCGGCGAAGCAGCACTCACACACGCTACCACGGTGGCATTGGCCAGGCTCACGGATGTCTGTGCAAACAGAGCGGTGTCCCACGTCAGAGCGCCCCAATGCCACCCCCCTGCACAATTCATCCCCCACGTTGCCCACGGTATATGGAAGCAGCAGGTGACAATATCAAGGTCACCCATCAGTTCAGCAGCTCTTTCTGGGCAAAGCTGTGTTCACCTCACCCTGTGCTGCCACTGTGTCACATGCTGGTTGAAAGGCAAGAGGGCCTTCCGGCGGACTGCACAGGGGGAACTGCTCCAAAGCTGGGACACTTGCACATCGCTTCAGCGTGAGTGAAGTCAGAGGCAGCAGGACATCAGGGCTGAGCCCTTCTCCAGCCCTCAGGAAGTTTCAGAGAATTTCAGGGGACTGATTTTGGGGTGTCACTGAAGGAGCCTGGGAAGCAGCGACCTGGGCAGGGACATCCCTGGGTTTCCCTGCTCAGTCTCCTCTCCTGGTGGCAAGGTGCCAGGCTCCCGTGGAGAAGATGGCACTGCAGCTGCTTTCCATTTTGTCTCCTCTGTGT
This sequence comes from Ibycter americanus, assembly GCA_035590275.1. Taxonomy (NCBI): domain Eukaryota; kingdom Metazoa; phylum Chordata; class Aves; order Falconiformes; family Falconidae; genus Ibycter; species Ibycter americanus. The sequence continues at coordinate 38,754,199 of JAVJGI010000050.1, forward strand.
CACTGCCCCCACATGCCAGCAAGCTGTGGCATTTGAGTTGGAGCTGGCAGGTAGGACATGCTGGAAGCGGCTAAAACAGGCTCAGAGTGTTTTGTGAAAACAAAAATAGTCCCATTGGCACCTACAACCCCTGGAGTTTGCTGATAAACCAGCCCAGGAGCAGGGACAAAGCCCTGCAAAGGTGAGACAATCCCATCACTCAGCCTCCGCACCTTGTTAAGCAGGAGACTGACCACGAGGGAACCACCGCTGTCCGCGCCAGTGTTCAGGTTGAGGAGGAGGAGGGTCGGGGAGAGGGAGTTCACAGGCACGCTGGGACCATTCAAGAGTCTGTAGCGCACAGACACCACGTCCAGGTCCTCACGAACGACAGGCTGGTTCTGCAGACAGAAGCTCTTCTTGTCGGACGCATTGCGTGAAGCCTCTCTGGTAGACAGAGTGGAGCTCCCTGCCGCTCCTGCGCTACCCGGTCTGGGACCAGTTTGGTTCTGGTTTAGGCTGCTGAAGTTATGGAATGAACTGGTACTTCCTGGTCTGCAAGCTGTAAAGCAAAAAAGCAGATGAATAAGAACAGCCAGGACTAGCACCTCATCCAGGCAGGGCCCCAGCAGCTCCAGACCTTCAAGTGACAGCACAAACTGGGGGTATTTCAGCTGGTTCACGCACTGCAGTATTGCTATGGCCCCCGAAAGGCACCATCTGTGCAAGGGGAACGCTAGCATCAGCATCCACAAGTTGGGACGCTGATGGAAGCCAGACAGTGGTACAGTGGGTGGAAGTGCCCTGGAGCTGTGGGGAAGGGGAGTGGGAACAGAAGGGATAACACAGAGCATCATAACACACCAATGTACCCAGGGAGCATTCACTAGCCAGTGGCAGAGCACAGCACTTAGCTGTTCTGTAACAACAGGATGCATAGAAGTCTTTACAGTTCCCCAGACATAAGCAGACAAGGCTAAGCAGGAGAAAGAGGCTAACCCAGTGTAGCCACAGGCACAAGCCGTCACATCACGGCAGATGGAGCTGAATGTGACACCTGGATCCCACTGCTGGAGCCTGTCCATCGCTCCCAGAGAGTCTTAGGGCTCCCCTCTAACCCTGCCAGGCCCTCCAGCACATGGGATGAGGCTTTGCTCTGAGGAGGGGATGGCAGAACCCCAGCAGAAAAAAAAAAGTATCTTTGAAAATGTACCTAGTTGGTGAGCTTCCAAGAGTCAGACGGGGATTACAGTCACATAGTAAGAGGACACAAAGGTGCCTATCACAGCCACAAGGACCTTGTGACCTCCTGAGTCACAAGGTGTCACCTGAAATGGTGACATCCCTTCACTACAGCCCAAGACCTTACCCCAGGTAAACCTCTGTGAAATGGTTTCCTGTCTGTAGCCGCCTATTGCCAATCGATAGCCAACATATCATTACTGTCTGGCGCATCTACCCAAAACTATTCTCCCCACCAGATTTTAAGCCAGCCACTGCTTTCCAAACAGCCTTAGGAAAATATCATTGCTTCAAAGACCCTGAATGTGTCAGGCGTTTTCAAAACAGGCAGCTCCAGGAAGCATCCCTCTTGGGTGAACACCGGAGCCTTCACTTTTGACCCCAAAGCAACAACTGGGTCTCAGCCCCGAGGATTATGCCCAGGCAACCAGCACGCTGGGGAACGCAGACAGCTACAGCCAGCCACCCAAAGGGCCAAGAGAGACACAGTAGACACAGAGTTCTCTCTTGTCCTGCCCACAGGGCTAGAGAAAGCTGAAGTCCACCTGTGAAAGAAGCCAGCATCTCCACCAACACACTGACATTGGGAGCGCCGAGACTCTCCACCATGATCTGCAGCCACTTCTCCCAGGGGGGCGAGTCCAGGGCCAGGCTGCAGTTGATGTTCCCCGTGCAGGTGATGATCCTCTGGAAGGACTGGGGCAGAGTGATGGAGCCCAGCACTACCCGCAAGGCGCACATTTTCTGCTTGCTTGCCGTGCAGCTTCGCAGCTCAAACCGCATCCTTGCGGCATGCTTGGGAACAAAGACCCTGCGGGAGAAGGGACCAGCAGTCTGCAGAGCCTGTACTGTCAACACAAGCCGGCCATGACCCACTACAGTCCCCAGGGCTTTGTGGCAAGAACTAGATTGTCCTGGTTGGTTGGTGTTGTGATAATCCTTCCCAAAGAAAACATCTCAAAGAACTAAAATTCCTGCAGCTGAACATCTAAGACCGCCTGGGAGGAGTTGGAGAAGGGTGCTCATGCGCTCCCCGTGCAACCCCTGCGACTGCTGCAGGAAGCCCGGCAAACAGGCTTGGGGACCCCCCAGCTCCAGCCCCACGTGGGAACAACAGTGGCTTCCCCTAAGCAGCACTGGTGGGAAATCCCACCCCACCCTAAGTCTTTCCATCCGCTGCTCTCACTCACTTGACATGCAGTGGCTTAGCAGGTGAGACGACCGTTTGTGACATGGCAACACCAGGCTCCAGGACAGGCATATCAGTGAGTCTGAGCACAAACATATCTGCCTGGAACATATAGGGGCATGGAGTGGAGAAACCCTGCAGGAGGGGAGAGCAGACGGGTCAGCTGTGGTGAGACACACTGGGCAGAGTATGACGGCTGAGACCCTCAGCAGGACCCTCACCTTCACTTCAATCCTGCCAGCAGCCTCAGGGAGATGGGCAGCGATGAACCAGTCTCCAGCAGCAGGGGTGGTGATGTTCACAAAGGTGGCGTTTTGCACAGCACTGCTCAGAGTGATGCTTATGTTATAGGAAGGACGGACGGTTGCATTTGCAGGAAAACGAGTGCCCAGTGGATTAATTACAGGAGGGGCTCCATAGCGAAAGTGCCTGCGAGAGAAAACAGAATGTGAATAAATCGAGGGATGCAAAGACACTGGCAAGATAAACTGGGATACAAACTCATCAGTGGACACCCAGGCTGGCCTGGGATCGGAGAGGGAGCAGCCTGGAAAAACCCCACATTTTCAAGTGGGCCACAGGCGCCATCAATTTCATCTGGTGAGGACTGGCTGCTATTAGCTTATCCGGGATTTATTTAGAGATTGGTTTAACTTGGCTGCTTATTAAAATAAGGGTTTACATGGTTCCATCAAGCCTGAAAGTAAATTTCCACGCTCAGTAAGGTTAAGCCGCAGCCACAGGACTACTTTTTTTTTTTATAACCATGAACAAATTCCCCATATAGGCTAAATCACCAACAAAAAGCTTTAATTTTCTAGCTAAGATCTGCATCTTCCCTATTTCCTCTTTTAAGAAGGGCAGGCTGACAGACTAAAAAGATGTTTACCCAGTAAGGTGCATGTGACTGACTTCAGTACATCAGCACTTCTGCTTTCCAGATACACAGCCCAATGTTTGAAGCAGCAGAAAAGCAGGCAGCTAAGTAACACGCGAGATATTTATTTGGGCAGCCAACCTGGCATTTAATTTGCTCGCTTTTGGACTGCACTGCAACAGAACGTAACAGGTCCAGCAAGCAGGTGGGACAGGTTTTTATTAACCCATTTGAGCTTAGCTGGGATGGTCTGCATTTCTTACAGTATCGTTTTGCTGTTGCCTTGTCCCTCGCATCCCCAAACTACTGAAAACCCTTCTGGGAAGCAGGAAGTAGGAAGATCATGTGTGCCAGGCTGCTCTGGAGCAACTAGGAGCACCGGTCTGTGCCCAGGACAGACCAGGGAAACGCAAACCAAGCAGCTTCAGTCACTCCCAAGACCTCTGTGGAGTGGGTGCCAGACAGGCATGTGTCTCTATGGGCACAATTTGCCCAGGAAACTTGGTACCCTCCCAAGATACAACTCAAAGTCTTGCAAGTTTTTGACCTCAAATCCTCCAACAACTCAAGTACCGCTTTAAGCAGCATTTCTTTCACTGGCATTGAGTTTGCAATCTCCTCATGCTCTTATGTCTGCAGGACTCTGCATTCCTCTCCCAGGAATGGAGAGGCTCCACACACAGCTGCATCCCCTTCAAAGCGTCCCCAGTCTCTTTAGTTCCTTTGTACTGGGGAATTCGTCCACCTCCAATTGGTTTGAGACTTCTCAAGCCCCTTGTAGTCCTGCCACATCCTTTGGTACCATGCGCGGGATCCTGCCGGGCACAGAAAGGTCCAGGAACAACTTTGCTCACGAGCAGTAACACCAGCCTCACCGTGAAGCTCTCTCCAATGTTTCTAAGGCATCTCTTAGACACCACATCTGACAGACAGCCCCAGATCCACCGGTAACACCAACACAAAATGCTTCTACAGGTTTAAACACAGATTTAGCATTAATACATGAAGAAACTGTGGCTGCTGCAACTGGGGAACAGATGCCCACCTCCTACAACCAACCAACCACAGCCATGAGCAACAAGGACAAGAGAAGGACTGGCAGCCCACGTGGGACAAGCACTGGCACAGGGACATACATACACTGTGATCTCCATGCTGGTGCACTCAGGTCCTTTCCCACGGGATGCTTGCAGGAGCCAGCGAAGCAGCACAGTGTCTTCTGGCACATGGAAGTGAAAGAGCTTGGCGTTGCCATACCAGCTGTAGAAGGACAGCTTCTGTGCGCTCTGAGAGAAGTACTCGGAGACATACAGGGAGTCTGAAAGGGAGAGAGCACAGCAGTTGCTGGGGGGGGGGAGCTGCAGGGCACTACACCCATCCACAGAAGCACACAGGCGTTTTAAGGTTGCTGGAGAGGAGCCCTTTGTGTCCCTGACTGCTCATCCCAGTCCCACTAGGTGATCCATGTTGCTCCTCCAGCCAGAACGGCCCACAGCCCTGCTACAAAACTGTCACCTGGAGCCAGAAAGCACTAAAAGATGCCTTAACTACACTCTGCGAGATGTGCTCTGAAGATGATGGATCACAGGAGACACTGAGAGGAGGAGGAGGAGAAGGTCAAAGTTGATGGCACAAGAAGAGGCGATGGAGTAGGCAGCAGCAAACCCTGGGGCAAACAGTGCAGAGCAGATGGGTGCAGGTAGCACAGGGATGCTCCAAGTCCCAGCAACAGTTTATGGTGCCAACAGGGAAGAGCTGTGCCCTTGTCTGTCTCTGCTGAGCACACGGGCCAATGTTACCCATCTTACCCAGTTCAGGACACACGTACTGTGCAACACACTGCCTTCCTGTGATGCACAACATGATGAAAATTCATGTGCTGCAAACCTAACTCTGCTTTCAGATGTACCTGCCAAAGTCTAAAGATTTTCCTGCCTGGAAGAAAGCTGCTGGGATAGTGAGAACAGCTCTAGGGTAGGCTGAAAGGTCACACAAGAGGACAACAGCCATTCAGTCAAAGTGCTATTGGGACTAGATCCTCCATCCACCCCTCTGCCCAGCTATGCCTACAGATCACCCCCAGCCTGGTGATAATTTCACCTGCAAAATTATACATTGGTGTTATTGTCAGCAAGAAACCAGCCAGACTGCAACTCGGGGATGGAAAAGAAACATCACACCACGGTTGAGAAGAAGACAAAACTGCACAGAGACAGCAGAGCCAAGGACATGCTGCCCACCCAAATACAAGGTTCATAACACTCAGCAAGGGGGTAGAAGAAGATGTCTCCACATCTCTGATGAGTCTTCCCAGATGCTCCTTTTCTACTCTGGAATTCCCTGGACTGGGGCGAAACCGTGGCACCTTTTGGATGCAGATTCCTCATTTCTATCAAAGAATAAAGTAGCAAGCATGGTTTAACTTGCTGTCCTCTGACGCTGCACAGGGTCATGCTGGACACACAGAGGTCCCATCTGAGTTTAAGATGCCAAAAAAAGAGGAAAACAGTTCTCAGGCAGGACTAGAGCCTTGGGATGTACTTCGTTCCAAGAGGAATCTAATCCAAGCAGGAACTACGATTCATGCCCCAAAGCAGGATGCACGCTGGCCTGTACCCACGGCGCTGCAAAGAGACAGGAGCGGTAATCATGGGTTTAGTTCCCTGGCAAATTACCAAACCAAAGCCTCCAGGCATGCTGCAAACCCAACAGGGAAAGGAGGAAACAGGAAAGCAAGAAATACCAGCCACGCAAGCCAAATGGAGGATTTGCTTGTGGAGGAAGAGCGTGGCCACACCACCTCGCCGCAGGGGCTGCCCCGGCTGCGCACCCACAGGGTCCAGCCAAGGGAGCAGCGCTTCTTAATGCACGGGGCCAGGCAAGGTCACAGGGAAGGGTGAGCCTCGAGCAGGACAGCGAGAAGTTCACAGCCCGTGGCCAGAGCCATCCCGCTGCCGTCCCCACGCTGGGGTTCCACTGCTCTCTAGGCCAGCAAGGAGCAGAGACCACAAAAGAGGCTTTTCAAGCAAATGCTCCCTGGCTGCCCCGCCAGCGCAGTGTGTGGGCTATTACAGACAAGAGCTGGCTGTGATCCCCTACAAGCCCAGTTACATTTCGCACACAGGAGCTACAGACGGGAGCAGTCTTTAATCAGTGGTGTCTATAGCCCCAGCTGCACTCTGCATGCTCACAGCATGTTCGTTTCTGGGAGTCCACGGAGATGTTTGGGCATAGGATGAGGGTAGACAGGGACACAACGTGTGATTAGAGCTGGGAGAGCCCTGGTCCTGCTCAGTGCAACAGGTCCCACCAGACAGCCTGTATGGGGATAAGCCCTCTCGCCTCAATGCAAGCTGCTCCAGCCCTACCGGCTGTCAGGCTCTGCATGGCCAACAGCCACGGTCACCACCCATCCAGCACGTCCTCACAAAGCTGAAGCGCGATTTGTGTGGGTTTTGGGGAGGAGACGGCAGGCAGGCTGCAAAATTAAAAACTCCAGCCATCAGCAGCGCTATTTATTAAGGACAGGTCAATTATACGGAGCGAGCTCAAGCGCAGGAACAGGTCGAGGGCAGGCGAGCAGACCCGTCCTGCCCACGCGCTGCCTGCGACCAGGTTAGCAGCAGCTGTGGCTGTACCAACAAAACGCCAGCCTGGACAAAGTCCGCTCACACACGGCTTCTCCCGACGACAACCAGCCAAGCACCCGCTCGCTGGCTTTGCTGCGCTGGGCACCCAAGAGCTGCACCAGAGGGTGGGTAAACCAACTCCCAGGGCACCCTCCGCCTGGGCTAACAAGGAAATACCACAGGCACATAAAGTGAATATCAGCAGAGAAAAGCCAGAAAGACAGGTCACTGCAGGCGTGTGCTCCGGCAGCCCATTTGCATCGAGGGCGCGTACTCTAGTATTTGCTGCGCTCTGTATGTGTCTGTCCCCATGTATTCAGTATGCTCTGCGCCAGCACGGCAACACCTGGAAAGTCCCACTCGACTGTCCCATGATGTAAAAAAAGCCTTTAAACTGAGCAAGGGAGTTGTCAAACGGGTGTTTCCATCCTCTCCCATACAGATTTCACAGAAGCAGATTTCAAAGAGATGATGCAAAAAGCCAAGTGTTTTTCAGACTAGAAACAAGATGTGGTAGAATCACAGAGCGTGCAAATGTCTCTCTAGGGCTGCACTCTGCCCTAAGTTACTCCAGGAAGGGGTTTGGTGGACTAGGCAGTGTTATGTTAGACTCGATGATCTTACAGGTTTTCTCCAACCTCAGTGATTCTGTGCAGAGAGGAGACGCGTTATTTGAATTTCAACATAAAGAGCCACCTGCGACAGCTTGGGTTTGTTTGTCCAAAGACGATCTCAAGGTAGTTTTAGGAAATGATACCTGGACTGCTGGTTTCAGGGCTTCCCATGGAAAGGATGAGGCCCTCCTTTCAAAGCAGACACGATCTAAAGCTACGGAGATGGCGATCAGTCCGACTCAGGAAAGGACATGGCTATGTGGCAGGATGTCCGGCCGTTTATCGTGTAACACAAACCCTGTTCCTTTCACCCAGGTCAAAACCCCACCTGTAGGTGCTGAAGAAAGAAGACCCCTTGCTCCTCTGGGGAGGAGCTGACCTTGGCCAGCGCCCAGCCCTAACCCTTCGGAGGCATTCCCCCCACCCATGGCACAGCGCCCAGACACAGCACCCAGCACCCCTCTGGCGCAGGGTGGCTCTGCGGGGCTGGCAGCCCACCTAGCAAGATGCCAGCGGAGGGTGGGCCAGGGGCAAAAGACCACCTCACCCAGCGGCTCCCGGAGCAGCCTCCCTGCTCTGCTGACTGCAAAGAAGTGCCAACCACCACCGCGGGCCGATAGCCACCGCCGGCTGATAGCCACCGCCGGCACAAGCCCACCTCCACGGTGGGGCACAGCAGGCAACCAGCCTCCCCTCCCCAAAGCCCCCCACCGCCGGCTGACCCCCCGGAGGGGCAGGCACGGCCCCCGGGGGGAGCCCACCGCCCCACCAAAACCCCCGCTCTCACCCTTCGTGCCCTGGGAGCACCGTGACCCGACCGCCGGGCGGAACCGGCGCAGCCCCGGTACGGCCGGAGCCCGGGGGCCGGCGCTGCCCTGGGGCCCTCGTGGGAACCGGCAGGCGGCGGGCAGGGGTCTGCACGGCTGCGGTGCCGGGGCAGGGCTTGGAGCCTCCTGCACAGCATCCCGGGCATGGGGTGCAGTGCCAGCTGAGCCAGGGGGCTATGGGTGCAGTGTGACCCAGGGCACAGGGTCATGGGCTGCAGTGTCACCCAGGGTAGAGGGTTATGGGGTGCAGTGACAGCAAGGGCAGGGGGCTGTGGGCACAGCCCCAGCCAGCCAGGGGCTGTGGGGACCCCTGGGTGGGGGCCCGGCAGGGCGGAGATGCCTGGTGGCACCACTCCGAGATGGTGGTGCAGGGCCACCCTGCAGTGGGGACAGCCCTTGACACCCACCCTCACCCAGCCCTGCACCCAAGGGTGCTGGCCCAGCACTCAGAGCTCCCATCCCCTGTATCCCCTGGGCCAGGGATTCAAAGCCCCCAGCCTGCCCCACAGCGAGGACCAGCATCCCCCAGCCTCGTGTGACTTGTGCAGGGAGGGATGCTCCCCCGGAGCAGGGCTGGGGCAGCACCGCACAGCCCGGTCCTGCCTGAGTCCACCCTCCCCTGCAGCAAAACACCCGTCTCCTTTCCAGCCCGTCTCGTTCCCGGCCACCGCAGCCTCGTCTGTTCCTGCGCCAGCGCCTGGCGCGGAGAGGCTCGCCATGCCGTGCCGTGCTGCCAGCCGGGACATCTAGGGCCTTTGTGCTGCCCATGGGCTGCCAAAGCGGGTGGTGGTCCCGCCCTGCTGGATGTGCCCCTGGGGATGCTGAGGGGACGGGTGCCTTTGCCCAGCTGAGGGCTGGAAGGGGCACAAAGCCCCCCAGGACGCACCAGTGTCACAGTCTGGAGCTGGCAGCCCACAGGGTGGCCCATGGCTCCCTGGCACCCATCTCCCAAAGCCCCCTGCTCACGCCCCCGCAGACCCCAACTCTGCCGGCGCCCCCCAGCTGCAGCCCCTCCTGCCCCAGCCCCTCCATCCTGCCGGGGGCATTGCTTGCAGCCAGCGTGGCCAGGGGGCAAGTCTACAGCGCTGATGAGATGCACCTAATTATCCCTCATTAAGAGGGCGGGGCAGCAGCTGTCAGAGCCAGGAACTGGTTCGTGCTCCCCGGGGCCACCCTCGCCCCGCTGGCCGGGATCCCGGCCGTCCCAGGACACCCGGCTTGGTGGGGGCCGGCGGCCCCGGCTCCCCTCGCCACCCCCGCAGCCAAAGGCAGCGCGGGGTCAGCGCAGCCCCGGAGGTCACCCCGAGCACCCCAGCACTTTCGGAAGGAGCAGCGCAACGTGTGGGTTCCCCCCACAAAGGAGCCTC
>JAVJGI010000050.1:38774710-38786653 GCA_035590275.1 Ibycter americanus
ACGGCCAGCACCGCACCCTGCTCCACCCCATGGCACCGGCACCGCACCGGCCCGCCGGGGGTCTGCCCCACGCCAGCTGGCTGTCGGGTCAGGCTTAGGGTAGGGTCACATCAGCGCAGGCTGGGTGGCTGTCCCCTCCGGCACGGGCTGGCTGCAGGCTTAGGCTTGGGCTTAGGTTTAGGGTCTGAGCAGGCATGGGTTGAGGTTAGGGTCTGCGCCGGCACAGGCAGCGCTGGCACGGCCTGAATGTGTTCTGGCAGGGTGGTGGGAACAGCAGTGTGGGGGCTGTAACTTCAGTCGTGTGGTGGGAGTCTGTGCCCCACAGACTGAGCCTGCCCAGCACCCCTGGCACCCACAGGCGGCACGGTGGGCACCTGCACATACAGACTGACCCATCCAACACAGCCTCCGCGCATCCACGTGAACAACCCCGGTACGCGCACTGTCACCTAGCACGGCCCCTACGCATACACCATCCTTGCACACGCACACGCTGCCCCTACATGCACACTGCCATCTGCCACAGCCCCTGTGCACTGTCCTTGCATGCCCCTACGCACACCCTGCCACCCGACATGGCCCCTATACACACAGCCACCACGCTGCCCCACCGCACCTACTGCTCTCATTCCCTCAGTGCACCCCAAACTAGAGTACCCCAAAGCCTGTGCCCTCCTCGCCTGCTGCTCCCTGAACCACAGTCACATCCCGTTGCACATAGACCCCGGAGCTCCCCTGTCCCAGCCCTCCTGCGCCCGTGCAGCGATGGCCCCAGTGCTGCGGGGGAACTGGGGGACCCCAACTCCTGGGAAGCGGGAACACTCCGCAGAGCCACGGGGACCGGTGCCAGGCACCGCCGCAAGCACTGGCCTGCAGCAGCAGGAGCTCACAGCAGGGCAGGGAAGGCACACAGGGCAAGCCCCCTGTGCCCCAAATGATGAAGGCAAGGAAGGCAAGAAGGACAAGGCAACACGAGGATGGTGAGGAAGGCAAGGCGGGGGGTGGGGGGTGAGGGGGCCTGCAGTGCTTCCAGTAGGTTCGGCAGCTGGTGCAGGCAGCCAGGAGACAGTTCACACCCGTGTTTCCTCCATGTCTGATGGTTCTTATCGTTTGTGTTCGGGGGAGATTAGCTCAAGCTGGCACCATTTCAGAGCGGGGAAGGAGGGGAGGACGGGGGAGCCGATCTTCTGGGAAGCGAGCCCAGGGAAACAGCGGTGGGACGGTGTGTCTGCTGCCCGGGCATGCATCAGGAGGGCAAACTGCAAAAGCAGAAGACCCCTTCAAACCAGTGGTGCAAGAATAAAGGGGTGTAAATGCACACGAAGACACTGGGATGTGTCTGAGGATGGAGGAAAAGTGCTGTGGGTTCACGGGTGTGTGGCTGTGTGCCGTGGGTTCACTTTGCAGGAGCAGGGGCCGGTGTGGCCCAGGGACCCCCACGCTGTGTTTCTGTGCAGGCAGGGTCCCCACACGCCCGGTGCCCGGCTGCAGCCCATGCTCGGCCGCCACAGGCACTGTGCTCCTGGCGTGCCCCCTCCCATCCCTCACAAATGCTCATCTCCTCCCTCTGGTGTCACAGTGCAACGCAAACTGGTTTATTACCCTATAACTCATCACCTGTGATCTAAAGACAATGATTTTTTTAAAATTCAGGCTCCAAGCCCCTGAAGCCTGTGTCCCGGTGCTGGCCTGCAGCCCTGCCCACCCCGCTCCCACCCTGCCCAGGTGCCAGGGGATGAGGAGACCCCCAGGGCAGGGGTGGGGGCACTGCCCTGGCAATCAGTGGGAGGTCTGTGGCTTAGTGGCTTGAGTCCAAGCAAGAACAGCGTTTGTGCTCAATGGTCTGTGCTGGATTTTTTTTCACTCCATGAACTTGTCTGATTACTTTTGGAGCTCATCCAGGCACTTAGCTCCCACAGTATCCCCAATAAAGCTCTAAACAGCCATCGTGATAGATGGAGCCAGGAAGCCTTCATCCCACCTCTACCAAAGAATCCTTCAAGGGGATGCAAGGACCCCGTTTGGCTTGGCCCACCCTTGCCCCCCCGCTCCCATGAGGGATGCAGGCACTGCAAGGCGACAGGCTGAGCCCTGTTCCCTGCGGTCCTGCTACCAGCACAGGTCGCAGCACAAGCCGGGATGCAGTGGAAGCAGTCAGGGCCCTGGGGGCATCCAGGGAGCCCACAGCCAGTGCTGCCCTGTGCCACCGCCAGCCTCACTGGCAGCTCCCTCCCTCCCTCTGGTGAGACCACCACGGCACCCCAGCCCACTCCAGCTCCCGGCCCCAGCACAGACGGACACGGTGCTGCGGCAGAAGTTTCTTTATTGATGGCAGCCCGGCGCTGATGGCAGTTCATCTGTACTTCTCGGCCAGCGTGGCAGCCACGGCCGACAGGAACTTGTCGAAGGCAGAGTGCACCTCGGGGGTGTAGTCCTTGCCCAGGTGCACGGCCAGCACAACCTGGAAGCACTGTGACAGCAGCTGCAAGGCAAAATGGGGCTCAGCACCACTGCTACACCACGGTCCCCCCCATCCTGGTCCCCATCCCTCATCCCCTGCCCCCTGTCCCCTGTCCCCTGCCTGCCTTGAAGTTGACGGGGTCAACACGCAGGTTGTAGGCATGCAGGTTGCTGAGCTCGGACAGGGCCTGGCTGAGGTTGTCCAGGCTCTTGACGGCGTTGCCCAAGGCGTTCACCACCTTCTTGCCATGGCTGCGGATCTGGTCGGAGCCATGGTGCAGGTCGAAGTGGGGGAAGTAGGTCTTGGTCTGGGGGTAGGTGATGAACATCCTGCCGGAGCAGGACGGTCAGTGCTGCTGCCCCCCGACCCTGGCCCCCCGTGGGGCTCCCACTCACTCGCCCCCCTCGCCCGTGGGCTCCCCCAGCCCGGCCCGCACCTCTCCAGGGCCTCGGCTCCGAAGTCCTCCTGGTGTCCAGCCACCTTCTCCCAGACATGCTGGATCTGCTTCTTGTCCTCAGCGGTCAGCATGGTGGCGGCTGGGGGTGGCGGGCAGGTCTCGGTGACAGCGCTGCCCTTGGGGACGCCCTCTTATAGCAGCCAGCACCTCCACCCCGGCTTTATCTTATCGGTGCCGAGGGGTGGGGGGGCCGCGGCCACGCAGTGCCGGGCCCAGGGAGCGGCCACGGTGCTGCCCTGGGGGGCCCCACTGTCTCGGGGGGCCCCAGCCCTGAGGAGGCCCCGAGGGGGCCCGGTACCCTGCCCCTCCCCCACTGCCCCGGCCCCACACCAGGCTGGGGGCTGGGGGCAGCGCCCGGCTGGGCTGCCCCATGGTCAACGGCAGTCACGGGCATGTCCTGTGGGTGCCACAGCCTTGGCCTCGCTGGCTGGCACATCCTCAAGCCTTCTGTTGGGGTCCGCCATCGCAAGGGTCCTCCCTGGCCTCGTGGGTGTCAGGATGGGTCCCACACGTGTCCCCAGCCCCTTGCGTCCTCCTGCACATCCAGACCCTCTCTGTCCGGAAAGCCCCTGGGTCTCTGAGCTGGAAACAAGCCCTCCCGGATCATGCTGGGGATCTGCCATGGGAAACACCGTCTCTCTGGCAGCCTGGAGAAACCTGGGTGGGGAAGAGCCTCCTTGTTGGGCACACATTCTTCCCAGTGTCTGTCCCGTGGTGCTTGTCAGCCCTGGGCTTCTTCCCTTCTCCCTGTGCCAGTGTGTGCCCCTGCCGGTCCCCGTAAGTGCTGGGACATCCCGCAGGGCACGGGGTGGCTGGTGACTGTCACATCCATCGCTCAGCTCAAGTCATTGGTACAAATTTGGGGTTGGGGACACACCAGATGCTGACCTGCCAGCTCAGTGGTGGAATTTCATGTTCAGGCCACCCAAGACCCACAAATGTAGAACATTTTAAAAACTGCTGTGGTGTGCTGGGTGGCATGTTTAGAGCAACCTAGTGGCTTCGGAGCTGCTGCACCACCTCTGTCCCCCTTGCCTAAACACAGTTCCTAAATTTCATAAATGAGACAAGGACCACAGTTTGCAGTGCCGGTCCAGGTTGTCATTCAGAGCATGCTTAAGACTTTACACCCACCGTTTCATGTCAGAAGTCTTCTGAGACAGGCATGGGCAGTGAATGGAACCTGATAAACAGTTTTCTTTGCAGCTGTCCACACGGTGCTGCTGTGTTTTAGATTTTTGACCAAACCGTCCCAGAACTGATGCTCTGGCTTTTGCTGAGCAGCGTTTGCACAGCATCAAGGCTGTCCCTGCTTCTCACTCTGCCACCCCCAGGGAATAGTTTCTGGGGTGCGCAATACACTCGGAGGGGACATGTCCAGGCAGATGGGCCCAACTAACCAGAGAGGTGTTTCATACCATATAACACCATCATCAACAATCAAGGGGGAAAAAAGGGGGGTTTAGGGAGTTTTAGGGGGATTACCCATCTTTTTTGCTCAGGAACTGGCTGGGCATCAGTCTACCCATGGGAGGCATCAAGTGATTGTCTTTACATGACCTGTTTTGGTTTGTTTTCTTCCCTCTTCTTCCACTTATCCTTCACTTATTAAACAATTATTTCTGTTTGTTTGATTGATCTTGACCCCCAATATTTCTTGCTTTTATTCTTCCTCTCTTCTTTCCCTCATCCCATTGAGAGGGGGAAGTGACTGAGCGACTGTGTAGTGCTTAGCTGCCCACCGGAGTTAACCCACCACAGGTACATATGGAGGATCCCTGTGTTCCCCACAGGGCAACCGGCAGTTCTGTACTCTTCCCCGTCACTGCTTTCCAGAGAAACCCTGGGAATCTGTGGACCCCCAGATGCCATCAACACTGATCTCCAGTGGCCACTAATATTCCCAAATTTCAAATGCATCTAAAGTTCCCCATATAGAAATAAGAGATGTCAAGCTGAGGAGATGGTCCCTTTACCAAGCAGGTGTGATAGCCCAAGGTGCTCATGAAGCACATCAGATACCTTGTCCATACCCCATGGAGAGGAGCATGAGGACAATGCCCAGCATTGCTCTGGGCACATCACAACATCTGGCAATGCAGGTTTTGCTCACAGCAGGCTGTGATCCATTTTGAATAGGTCAGACAAAAAGCCTGGGTCCATTCAATATCCTAGCAGGGTAAAAGACTTTCCTGGTCAGCCTGGAAACAGCCTTTGGTGGGTAAACCTTGGTGAGCAGCAGCAGTCACAGGGCTCTAGCCTGTTCTGGGCTTCTGCTCAATGTTGTGTTATTCCCACCAAACGTTATGTTATTCCCACTGAATTTACACTTAGCCCATGAATTCATTAGTACATGAATTAGTACATGAATTTACAAAGCTTAGTATTTTCCTCTCTGTATTTCATAGACATTTTGGAACACCCCTGCATGAACAGCAAGGTGTAGGTGGAACACGTGGAGATGAAAGCATAGAGACCACAGCTCCCATTCAAATTTATTGAGTTTTGCAGATGACCGAGCCCCTGCATAGGGGATTTGAGAGGACTGCGTAGGAAGGGGTGAATACCCCAGAGCCTGGCAGGTGGGGCGCACCATGGATGTGCATCCCTCACCCTCGGTGGAGGCCGTTTATCTGTACTTCTCAGTCAGAACAGAGGAAACACTGGACAGGAACTTGTCCCATGCAGCATGAACTTCTGGAGTGAAGTCACTGGGATAGCGGGCAGCCACGGAGCACAGGATACAGTGGGAAAGCAGCTGTAAGGGAAAACAAGATGAAATCCATCATAATCAGTAACAGATTTCAGTCTAGGGCTCTACAATGGACCTTGCGCCAGCGTGTTCCGGGATGACAACTATGTGTCCCAACCAGGTAGTGCTGCTGCCTGATGCTGTGTGTGAAGAAGAAGAGTTGCTTTTGGAATAGGGCACAAGGCCCTGCTTGATCCCACTCCCTCTTCTAAATGTCCCTTCCTTCCTCACCAAAGGGAAATGCAACAAAGTGGAAATGTTTAGAATTTACTAAGACTTTGTTCAAGACAGGTGATATAACCTGACGTGTGAGGGGGATTCATAAATTACAACAAAGGCAGCAGAGACTCGAGTCTGTCTAATACACACCATAGGAGCCCCCTGAGTAGTTCTTTGCTTGAGCTAGACCAGATATTTCATTAAAAGATCCACTCTCAGGTTAAAAATCATGTGGGGAACAAGCAGCGACATGACTTGACAAGGCTGTGCGGTGCTGTCAGAGGTCAAGCTGCCATTAGCTAAAATGATCTGTGGTCTCTAACGCTGTGATGGCAGTTTTCATCCCTGAAACTCTCTGTGCTCACTCACCTTGAAGTTCACTGGGTCCACCCTGAGGATGTAAGCATGCAGCTCACTGAGCTTGGCCAAGGCACCTCTAATGTCCTCAATGTGCTTCACAGCTTCCCCGATGGCATTCATGACCTTGGAGCCGTGGCCACGAAGCTGAGCTGAGCCTTGGCTGAGATCAAAGTGAGGGAAGTAGGTTTTGGTCTGGGGGTAGCTGGAGAAAAGCCTGGAGGAGAGCAAGAGAATGAGATTCAACAGTGTAAACAGCATGCACGAGATGCTAAAGCCACAGAGCAAGTGCGATGTAAAGCTGCCGGTTACAGAAGTGCACTCCTTCAGCGGTTCTAACAGAGCTTTGGGAGCTTGAAGCTTGTATCAGGGAGGTCTGTGTGCTCTTAAACCTCTCCTGCAGTATGAGCAAATTAGACTGGACTAATCTGTACGTACTAGAGAAGAATGAAACTTTAACAATAATTTCAAACTTACTGTATTTTTTGGTTTTGGTTTTGTTTTTTAAATACATAAAAGCCCCAAATTGTCACTACCTTTCCTATATTACATTGTAAGCCAGTTTGCAGGACCTTCAGACTAGTATGAGCTGAACGAACTAGAATCGATGTGAGCGGTAGTCAGCGTTCTGGAAGGACTAACACAATACTGCAAGTGCAGGGGGTCCAGTTGTCTTGTTTCCTAACAGTTTGTTATCAACTGGAATGATGAAACACGAGTACCCAGTGAATTCAGTCGTTGGCTATTCTCTTACTGCTTAGAAATTGCAGGAAAGAGCACATCACTTGTACAATAAAACACTCCAAGTTCATTTCCTAACAGCGGTAACACTGTTTCAGGACACTGAGTATGAATGACTTTGAATTCCTTGCCAGGGGTCCTGGCTATGAATTCTTCTGGATTGCTGCAATGAGAAATAAACTTATAGAATTGCTTAGAAAATTATGTTTTGCTGTGAGATTTTGAAGCATTTAGTACCACAGATATGATTCCAGAAAATGACATCCCAAGCAACACCGAGGTCATCCATCAACTCCCACCAGTCCCAGTGCACTCTCACTCATGCAGGTTTTATACACGAGATGCATCCCAATAGCAAAGCCAGAGGAAGCACCCTCTTCGGAGGCATTCGGGGGGACTTACCTCTCCAGAGATTCTGCCCCAATGGCATCGGCTTGGGTAGCCACCTTTGCCCAGATGGTGACCACGGCAGCCCTCTCAGCCTGGGTCAGCGTCATTGTGCAGGAGGGTGCGGGCTCGGTCTCTTCGCAGTGAAGGCTCGGAGCAGGTTTGGGCTCATCGCCCTGGCAGCCCTGGTTATAAAGAGGAAGGGCAGAGTGGACGCTGGCGCCTGTCCACACTCATTGGTCACTCCAGAGGCCCACCCATGGAGGTGGGAGACTTATCTCCCCGTGAAGCAATGCCTATTTCAGCAAGGGTCAGTGCTCTGGCCTCCTGGCTTGGTGGCGTTATCAGCTTCTTAACGTAACGGCCCTGCGGCCCGGAGAAATTGTCTGGACACATATTGATACATGTACAGAGAGATAATGCTGGAAAATTCCATCCATGAAGCATTAGGACACATCTTTCAGCTGAGAGGCATATGGACTTCAAGCATACTAAGGAGCTTGGAGAAAAATTTGCATTTTCTCCCTTGCTTCACAGATACGAACACACAACTCTGGGCCTTTCTGTGCCATATCATACGCTTCCAGTACATGTGGGAGCCACACGGCACAATATTTCATATAAAATAGTGCCTAGGTAGTGGCAGGGACAGGCTGGGAGATGTGCCGTACAGTTCAGAAGGGGAATGAAGCCCTGATTTCGTGGGAATAAGTGGAGATTTTGCCATGGGCTTCAGCACTGCCACGACTTCACTTTGCCAGCCCCTTGCAAAGAATTAGGGACCCACTCTGCAATCGATACTGCTTATAAAAGCACCAGCAGTAATGATTCCTGTGGGTACAGGGAGAGAGAGCTTATAAAATTGAGCATAGCCCTAGAAAATAAGTATGTGTGTGTGAGAAAGCCCAGTCAGACTTTTTTTTTTATCACTAAATGTCTCATACCGCATGCTTTCGATTTCTAGCTGTGCGATCTCACTGTTAGTTATCCCTTGCACTGTAAAACAGCCCCCAGTATGGGAGCTGTGCTGTGCTACATGCTGGTCCCATATATACATATATATGCTGGTCCCATATATACAACCCACGCACAATAGGTGGCTTGTAACTTCAGGGCATGGGCACACTTGATGGGTGAAGGACCAAAAAAAAAAAAAAAAAGGAAGACCAGCACAGGTGTGTAAATCACAGATGAGTGGGCGAAGTGTCAAAGAAATACCCTACTGGAGATGGTCGCCGCTGAACATCCAGGGATGAATATCCCACCAGCACATGAAGCAGAGGTAAATCTCTCTGCCACCCTGATAAACTGCAGCAGCCACACACATCACCACCGAGCGCTGGCAGCCATGCGCGGAAAGGTGGCTGGTACAGAGAGGTCAGATAGTGTTCTCTGCCCAAATACCCTCGCACGCTTGCGCGGACAAGGTTGATATGTATAAGCCAGATTCCTCGCCAAGATGTGTCCGCGTTTCACAGCAGTGCTACTGACTGCTGCGGGGGGTGCTCCCCGGGCACGGTGGTCCTGCTAAGAGGAAAGGCCTTCTAGGGTTCTCATGATAATTGGGTCATGCGTGTGTTGGAGTATGTCCAGCCTATGGTTATCTTCACCAAAGCACAGATGTCACACAGGAGCACGCACCAAACTCGGAGCCTCTCTTGGGAACCACGGAGCGGCTGTGCCATGCTGCTGGGCAGGGGAACCTGGCTGCTGGCCCAAGGGGGCTTTGGGGTGGGAGCTGCGCTCACATGCGTGCCCTGCTTACGGTGGGGGTTTCTTCTGTGCCTTCACGTGGGGACAGGTCTCTCCTCCCTGGGTAGACTCTACAGCCCGGAGGAGTTGATACATTCAGTAGAAAGAGACCCCACTTCCCGGGGGGCTGTGGCTCCTCCACCGCGTCCTGGGGCCAGGTGGGAATGAACCAGCGGTGCTGGGGAAGCGGGAGGGATGGGATCAGGCAGCAGCTGCTGTATCCTCTGGTATCCCCGGTGTCCTGGGGCAAGTGGTACTCGCAGAGGGGCTCTGACCCACCCCTTGTGCTTTGCACTGGGCTCGGAATTTAAGCCTCTCTGCATGTCATCTGTCACACGAAGCAGGAGAAACCTTGGGCTTTCCCAATGGGCAGGCACAAAGCACTTGATGCTTCTTGGTCTGCAAGCCTGGCTGGGTTTGGTGATCTTGTATTATCATCCCCTCTGTGGAGGCCAGCACCTAACTTGGGATTTAATTTAAGATCGTGTTCAGTCCCACAGCTCCTTCCTCAGCCCTCCTGCCCACTGGCTGGATAATTCTCTTCTCTCCGTACCTCACTTTAACAGGGGATGCAAGAGGGGTCTCACCTGAGAGCCAGCAAGGACAATCGCTTTACCATAAGGAATATTATCAGAGTGTTCTTTGTATATCCTCCCTTTGCTAAACGCCTTACATGTCTGCTGAAAACCCAGAGCTAACGCGCTCTGGCCACACAGATGCAGTGCGGCACAGCCTCCGATGGCAGGGGCAGCAGCCCCTCAGTCAAGGCACAGGACAACGTGATATTCAGTTTATACAGCTTAAATGGATGGAGGTACCAAGGGAGGTTGTATCACCATCCCTTGCTAGGAGCATTTTGAAAAGTTGCAGTTTTCCCATAGAAAAATTACTTTGCAAATACAGATGCTCTTGTTAAAAAGACATGTATTTAATGTTTTGGTCTCGTCCCCAAAGTGCTGCCTCTTAGATTGCCTGCTGCGTGGCTGTGCTCCAAGCTCTCCTCAGTGAGACTGCTTTTAATCAGACATTACTCAATCAACGCATAAGGGAAGCGCCTGTGACCCAGATATACCCAGGGATAAGGCAGAGACCATCCGGACTCCTATTTTGCTGCCCACTGTTTAACCTGAACATTGATCCTCCAGGACTGTAGGATTAAGGTCTGTGTAAGCATGACGATCAGAGCGATGCCCGCACAGAGGCGTTTGTCATCACCGATATCTTTATAGAATTTGAATTAATTTTCTGAGAGCTATTCTTGCGCTGTCACAAAAGCTAGAGCAGCCAAAAGACGACAGTGGATTGCTAGGAGGAGCTCATCACCTGCCCGGCGCCAGGGCTGCGCTGGGGATGGTTGTGGGAATTCCTCAGGATCGTGTCTGGTGGGACGAGCATGATCCTCAGCTGTGTCCCACAGCGTGACACGGAGGCTGAATGTCCCTGTCCTTGCATGCACCTCTCAGCCAAGCTCCTCCATCCCGGTGCTCCAGCTGCACTGGGGTAGCGAGACGGGGAGGTCCTGGCCCCAGCAACACAAGGAGCTGGGCAAGGTGAACGCTGGTGTGCCGCTGGCCCAGGACCGCGGGGAAAGCCCACCCCTGCCTGCCTCTCTCGCGGCTGCTTCTCACGGTTACGATCCATGGACCCACAGCGGGACGTCCACCCTTGGGCCGATGACGATTCTTTGTCATGAAGCTGGGAAATGTCACCAAAGGTGATTTTTAATATTAACGCAGGTCTTTTCTAAATCCTGTTCCAAAAGCAGGCTACCAAAGTTGCCCATTTGGAATGGCAGAAGCGAGCGACAGGCCTGTTTGCTCCGTCTAAAGCGGGACTAGAACTTTCTGCAGCCCTGGCTGTGAATGCCTGGCCGATGGAATGGCACCGCTGGGAGATGGTCAGGGATAACCTTCCTCATGGGCCTGTATTCTCTGCAGGGATTGCCTCCCCCTCAAGGGGAATTCCTGTGGATAAGGCGGCACTTATGTCTGCTCTATCTCTGAAAAATACGGGACATATAAAGTTTTGGAAATCTTAAAAGTGGAATCTAAATCCTGACTTTATTCTTTAATTTCCTACCAGTGCTCAAAGAACACGCAACACTCTGCTTTAACTAAACTACAGCCTCCAAGAGCTGGAAATGCCGAATAGGTCTGTAATTTATTATTGAAGAAAGTAAAATTACGCTTTGAAACAGACACACTGGGAAATTTTAACGGAGCTGCCCAGCGCTGGCACACGAGGAATGCTCTGCCGTGATAATAGGGCTGCTGTTAATCGCCCTTAGACAACTCTCTCGCCTCCGCGACACCTTCTCTTGCTTCAGCGGTTATCGCTGGCCTGGCGGAGGGTGGCCCTGCAGATTACGCCCCCGCTGCGGGTGCTCATCCCCCCGCCGCCCACCCCCCTCTGCCTGACCCCTCTGAGGGTCTGCAGGGCAAAACCCAGCGCCGGGATATCTCAGAGTGCTCAAATACCTAAATAATGCAATCAAATCCATAGAATTCGCGTGCAAACCCCAGGACATCCTCTAATATAATTGCTGATAATTTCTGATCTCGGTTAAACACAAAATTAGGCGAAGGCACCGAGGCAGCTGCCAGGGGAGGTAACGTCACCCTTCCTATTCTAAAAGGAGTAAATTTAACGGAACCCCAAGGCAAGTTGTATCAGTGCTGTAAAGCTCCCTGGGATCACGCCGTGCTGTGAGACACAAGATCCCGGGAGCTTTCCCACGGCACAGGGAGCCCGGAGGCCGGAGCTGTGAGCCAGCCGCCCGCGGCCCCGGCCGGGCACCGAGGGCCCCGCTGCCGCCTG
>JAVJGI010000050.1:38792602-38853922 GCA_035590275.1 Ibycter americanus
AACAAGCCACAGGACAAGAGGGAGCCGCCTCAAGTTGCACCAAGAGAGGTTAGATTGGAATTAGGAAAAATGTCTCCACTGAAAGGGTGGTCAAGCACTGGAACAAGCTGCCCCGGGGAAGGGGGAATCACCATCCCTGGTGATTTAAAAGATGTGTAGGTGTGCTGTTTAGGGACACGGTTTAGTGGTGAGCTTGGCAGTGCTGGGTTAATGGTTGGACTTGGTGATCTTAAAGGTGTTTTCCAACCGAAATGCTTCTATGTTTTTGGTGGCAAAAAGTGAGGCTTTGGAGCGGACAGACTGCTAGGCTGAGTTGAGGGTGTGTGGCAACATTTGATAATGTTGAAGGGTTGGGTCTTTCATATGTTTTCATGTTCAGTAACAAGGGTTATTTCAGATTTATCTTGTTCCTGCAATAGTTCTTATGAGGGTTGGATTCATCCTTTTTTTATACTGCATGGCTGTCTTTAATTTACTAGCAATCTAGAATCAATTGTATCCTAGATAAGGTTCACTATTGCTTTTTTCCTAAGCTGTTGGAACCCAGATCAATTACTTTTGATCTGACCTTTCCTGGGGCAGTTGAGGTGTATGCATTTCCTTATGGCCTCAGAAAGGACAAAATAAAATCAGTTTAGGTGTCTTTATTTCCATATAGCATATTTGTATGCATAATTGGATTTCTTTTAGCCTTCAGACTCAAATTTCCTGGTCATTGTTAGGCTGTTTGTTTTTTATAGATGATTGCAGCCTATTGCAGGTTACTGGTGTGTATTTGCAGGTATTAATTTCTACTGAATGGAGCTGTGTGTTTGGATCTTCAGTATATAGATTTTTCTTCCTTTTAAAAGCAAGTCAAGCAGCAAAAGTGGTTGAGGTGTGTTGATGGTGGCCATGCAATAAAAGGTATTCAGAAGAATCTTTCAGAAAACAAATCGCCTGTCAAGTGTCTCTTTGTTGGCTTCTTCTCAGCCTTCCATCATTTGCTCTCTTCAAAAACATCCTTCAGTTTTTGATTGCTTTACCACTAGTACATACCCCTCACACTTATGGAGATGCCTGCCAGTTATTTTTAATTTTTACATCCCCTGAAAAAACGTAAGGCAATTACTCTTTTGAAGCCATAGGATAATGCTTTGTTAAATTGGTCTGAAATGGTTTTTGTAGCTTTTCTGAAGGTGGTATAGTCAGCAAGCAAAAATTCTAATGAAGATGCGCATATAGTAACATATGTTACACCAGACTTCGCGTTTTTTAGTAGCATAACTGACTAACTGAAGGAGATTTAGCAAGTTTGTCAGCATTGGTGTAATTAATTGGCCAAATGCTTCTGTTATAAAAAACCCCAAGTTACTGACAAACAAGGACTTGAATGTCCCTTTCTAACAAACAGTAGCTCTCCTGTGATAACATTTCTGAATCCTCTGTCCCTCTTTCACTGGACTCCAGTGTTCTTCCTTGTATTTGTTCTGAAAGGCTTCCTTTCTGTAAGCCTGTGCTTTTCCATTCATTCACTCATCCATCCATCCCTTTAAAACATCCTTCCTGTAATATCACCCTCTTTGTAGAGTTTGTCATTTAGGATTGCTCTAGGTTCCCTTTTCAACGTGACCAGTAGAAATCCACTGTCTTTTGGATTAAGTAATTGTTGGAGTTTTTAATTTTGTCTCCCATTTCTAATGTGGACAGTATAAAGCTTTTATCAGCTTCATTTTTCATTGTATTTAGGAAATTTGTTTCGGGAAACAAGTCCTTTTTTTTCCTTGTTATTTGGAGGGGGGAAAAAAAGCAGTTGACTGTTAAAATGAAAATCGATGTTTGTTTCTCTGATATCAAAGTGAGTAGGGCTATTAACAGAGCCTTGCTCTGCACACCTGTTGTAAAGAAGTTTTTCAGGCTCTTTGACTTGAAAACATTTTCAGCCTACTCTTCCGAAGTTTCTACTTGTTGCCTGGGGCAGAGGGAGATGGAGAGTGACTTCATGCTTGTGCTGTGAGTCTGGTCAGACTTGCACCTATTGTTTACATCCCTGCAGGGAGCAGCAGCTCTGTGTGCAAGGCCCTTTACAGAATCCTGGCTGTGTGTGCAACAATAAATGGTTGGCATCCTCTTTTTCTAAGTCTTGTGGGTATGGAAGCATCAGAACCAGTTGTGAAGAGCTGTGGGCCATTTGGGGCTGCATGGGATGTTCCTTTGGTGAAAATGTTAGTAATAGTTTAGAAAAGAAACTGATGTTTAGAATCTGCTGTAAATCAGACTGCAACCTCTTCTATTCTCTCTTAAGGTAAGCATGAATTAAAAAGTATGATGTAAATACAGCTCCATAAATGCAACGTATTGTGGGAACACATTACAGCAGCCAGTGTTAACAGGAGGACTAAAATGCCTTAGCCCGTTTTCTTCGTGTTTTCAATCTAAGCCTGCAATATGTCCCCAGAATTCACCTACCATTAACTTTTGACTCTTTTCAATACTTATATTTCCTTTACAGGAGTTTAACCCTTAATAGTTCATCCTAGTTTTTAATATTATCTCTTTTTTTTTTTTTTTTTTTTTGTATTTTGTGTACTTGCCTCGTTTATTTTCTTTTGTTGTGTTTTGTTTTGTGTTTATGGCCATGTTCCCATTTCAGAGACCAATGTCCTCTAACTGATGAGCAATTGGTTTCGGGGTAAGACCAAACGTTCTAAACAATCACCTTTGTCTAGAATGGCTTTCTTTTCTCACCATCCTTTTAATTGTGCTTTGTTTCTGGTTTCTGTTTCACACCGAATGATGAGATAATTATATGCTAAATCACAATGTCTGTAGGAGACGTATCCCTAAAGGTTTATGCTAGGATAATTACAAAGGTCCTACTAACATTTCTGTGCTTCCTGTAGGGTATCCAGAATGGGTGTGGTACTGTCCCTTCTGTGAACTGAGAAAAGTTGTGATCCTCCGAGAATGCAACAAGTATAGCCTTGGCATTGTAGTTACTCCAACAACGAGCCCTAAAACAAATTGCTTTCTGATGAACAATGACTCAAAAGTACAGATCAGTGAGTAAATTATTTAATCCCACAGTAATTATGGAGAGCTCTTCAGAGACCTGGTTTTGAGCAGCTGTGCTGGTTGCTTATTCTTGGTGCCCCAGTAAGCTAAACTAGATGACTGCATTATACCCCCTTTTTGAATGTGTGGAGGGAAAAGGGATTATTTCCACCCAGGGCCCCAGAAATATTCTCTAGTCCCTACTTAACATAAAGATGCTCACCTAGATACTCAGCTCCCATTCTAAATTACTTCAAAGAAGAATTCTTTATATAAACCTCACTTTGAATTCCTGTGGCATATAAAAAGTTATTATTTGTTCTTGGGGAAAAAATGAATTTGTGTTTGAGATTCTTTTCCTCCTCCTTTTCTGTATGCTAAAGCAATTGTTGTTTCAGCTGGATTTCCAGAGGAGATGCTGGTGACAGCAGTCGATCTGCACTAGTGTGGTTTGTACCGTACTGCTGGATTGTCTGTTGTTGCTGCTATGTTGAGCTCGTGATAGGAATGGTAGGATAATTTGGGCAAATCAAAGCTTTTGTTTTTTGTATTTAGTTTCTGCCTGCTGAATTCCTTAGTACAAGAGAGGTTTGCTTCCCTCTGGAAATCACAATGCTCAGACAAATCTCCTAGAAGGAGAAGGGACTGTTACTGCCCAACTGTGAAACATAATCTGCTTCTAACAAACTCTTGGGCTCTGATAAGTCAGTATTTTTAGGTCATCTTAATACACTCCGCAGATTAGAAAAATCAGTATTAAAATATTTAAAGTAAAAGTGTTATTTTCTAAGATGAGATGATGAATTGAAATGATGGGAATAACATATCTGCTGTGCCTCAATCTCCCCATCATCCTGAGGCCTAGGATATGTATAAATTTTGTAGATCATGGCGGGGAAAAAACCCCAAAGGAGCAAATCCAGGAAATCTAGGCTGTCGGATGAGGAGAATGGGACTGGAGTCCAGGTCACTTTTGGGAGAGCCTGCAGTGACACCAGGTGTCTGTACCTGTCAGGTAGCACCTGTGTA
Source organism: Ibycter americanus (assembly GCA_035590275.1). Classification (NCBI taxonomy): domain Eukaryota; kingdom Metazoa; phylum Chordata; class Aves; order Falconiformes; family Falconidae; genus Ibycter; species Ibycter americanus. The sequence goes on from JAVJGI010000050.1 coordinate 38,796,665, forward strand.
ACCATCACAGGGTTATCCAGAGCGAGTCATCTGGCTGCTGGTGCAGTGCTCTCCCAGAAAGAGAAGTCTGTGCTAGTGGGAAGATACTGAGGACTTTACAAAATCAGCCTTTTAATTTCCTCCTCCCCACAGAGCCACATAGAAGGTAGGGCAGACAGAGGGCTGTTAGTGTCGTGAGCTCCCTGGGGAACTGCTGAACTCTTAGGTTCAGCACCATGTTTATCTGTTAAAAGATCTGCTGGTGTCATTCCTTGTAAAAGTCAAATCTTAAAAGTGGTGAGTCATCATAATGATCAGTTTTCCAGCTCCCAAGGTATCCTTTGCTGAGACTGGGGGAGGGAAGAGTAACTAATTTCTTAATAGTGAGCAGGCATTTTCTAGTTTACCCTCCTCCCTTCACCCTGCAATGACCATATGCTCATTTTGGATGCGTAACTGTTACAGTCTTCCTGGCTCCATGATGAGCCTGTTAATGAACACAGCTGAACAGGCAAAAAGAGGGGGAGAAGCTCACTGCTGTCATGGTGACTCTTTTTCCTATTTTGAATGTGATCTCCAGGAACTGTCAGTTCAGGTCCTGTTTAAGGACGCTTTGTCCTTTCTTCAGAAACTCCGTGTGTTGTGCAGTACGGTGGCCGAGGACCATGGGCTCAGTGGCCCCAGGAGTCTCTGGCTAGTCTCCCCATCTCTCTGCTTGCCCTTAGCTGTGTTTGGAGCAGAGTGGTCAGGGGATTTGGACGTTTGTATGCAGCTGCTCCTTCCATAAGCCAAGCATAAGCAGCGTGCTGTGGTCAGGATGACTCGTTTGTACAAACACTGGGGGCTTTGACAGTTTGTAAAATCCCTGTGTTGTCCTTCATCTTCAGTATATGTAGGTCTAATGAAAGAAGTGCCCCCTGAGTCATACGCAGGTGGCTACACACGAAAGACCTGGCTGTGTGCATTTGTCTTAATTTCTGTAGTGCTCTGTAACTCGCTTAGGGTGAACCAGGAATATGGTACATTAATTCCTTCTCTGGGCATTGAGGGCTCACTTGTGGCCAAGAGATAAGGTGAGTGTAGCACACACCCATGCCTGCCCTTTTCTCTGAGTGATACTGGGTTATCTGGGATACCTGCCGGGTGGAGGGGGATGGTCTGACAGGGACACTCATCCCTGCATGTAAATGAAGAAAATGAAATAAACATTTTCATTCTTTAAAAAAACCTGGTCTCATCAGAAGCTGATTTGAAATTCATTTGGTTAAATGGGAGCCTCCAAGAAATCAGAAGAGGAAAGAACTTGCTAATATCAAACCTTGCACTGCTCCTATTCTAGAACAAGTTCCCTCCAGCAGCTAGCTGATGTCCTCTTCCCTATGGATTTGAGCTCCACTGTCTCAGAAGACACCCTGAGGAAAACAAGTGTTTGTAGAGACCAGACCCATGCAGTTGCAGAATTCCTCCCTTGTCATACTGGATTCTTACCCATTTTTGCAGTGGTAGCTGTCTTTTACAGGACAGACTCCTTGTAGATACTTGCCCTCCTGTCTTGCAGCTGCTTTCTTCCCACCACCGATCCAGAGCAACCCAGTAACACCGTGGTTGGTGTTGGGAAGGGCCTGCCCTGTCATGAATTTGTCTCGGTTTGGTTTATCAAATGAGAAAGCCCAGGTGAGGCCAGGCAGCACTCAGAAGGGCACAGGTTATGATCCGTTAAGTGAGTAACTTTAAGTCTCACTGATAAACTTTGGGAAAGGAAGGACAAGTGTTGGTTGTATGTTTCTTCTAATTAAATCAGCTCTTTCTTGCCTTCCCCTCTGCCATACTGGGTGGCTTGAAGATCTCTGTTGTGCTTGAGTGACAGGCTGTGTCAATATGTAATTGCTTAGTAAGTTCATTAACCTGCAGCTAAATCCAGGCAATGGCTAACTCGAGCTGTTTTTATATTTAAGCGAACTGCATCTAATCTTTCCAATGTATTTTGCTGAGCATGTAATTAAATAAGCATGACCCTGCAGTCTTTGTCGTGAATGCTTCCTGTTTTATAATTGTGATGATCTGAGAGATGTAATTAAGGGGTTCTTAATTTTATGTAATTGGTGGTACTCCAGGTACAGCAATTTAGACGCAACTTACAATACTTTAAAAACTTATGAGTTAAATATACCTGTATTTGGGGGAATATTCTGGGGCTATGTTTTTTGAAAATTGTAATAACTTCTGCTTCTGCTTTTCAAGGTTTTCGGATGTCATCCTGGCAACCATTTTGGCTACCAAGTCAGATATGTGTGGCAAGAAGTTTGAACTGAAGATTGACAATGTTCGCTTTGTTGGGCATCCCACGTTGCTTCAGCATGCCCTGGGGCAGGTACAGTACGAGGTCCACTCCAGGACACAAACTGCCTGGCTTTGTTAGGAAGCTTAGGATTCAGAATGTGCATGTTGGCTTTTGATCCTGTTTTCACTTCCTGATGCTCAAAGCTGTCTTTTTACTTACTTCCAGACAAATACAGTGAGTGGCAAACTGAGAGAGCTGTGTCAGTGATTCACAGAACCTCCCTCTGGTTACTGTAGAAAAGCAGTGTGGGTAAAGAGGAGTAATACTAAGCAGTCCAGCTCAAAAAGCAGTTTCTCACTATGCTAGCTAGTGCAAGTTAGCTGTTTAGCACGTCTAATTAGTATGGTGGTTGAAAAAACCCCAAACCAAACCACCCTAAACCTTCACAAATGGTAGAAGCTGCGTCAACCTTGCTTGGCTTTTAACTCTTAGTGGTGCTGTAGATGATTTGCAAGGCTCAGTTGGAATAGGTAGGATGTAGAAAGAGGTCTAAAATTTCCTTGTGGATATAGTCAGGCTGCTGTTTGCATTGAGACCTTGCTCTGTGGCCTGTGTTTTAGCAGCTTGGAATGAAAACATTTGCCACCTAGGCTATGGGAAAGGTCCTGCTTAAATCTAGGCAAGAATTTACATGCTTCTATGTGCAAAATCTTCCCTGTTCTGTTCCTTCTTCCTGACAGACTGTAAGAATGAACTAGGCTTTGGTGATTTCTGAATCCAACACGGATCTCTGTCACTGAACTGCTTTGATCTCATTTTTTCAGCAAATTTACTAAGTCGTTCATTTTTTCAGGAAAAAGTCTGCTTGCCAATTCTGTCATCCTTTCTATCTATAATTAGAGGTGCAAACAGATTGTTGGCAACGGCTGCTTGATATTTAGAGGACCAGACTGCTTTAATCCAAGTGAGGAGCTGGCCTCAAGCATCAAAAGATGCTAGTGTTCCACTTTCGAAACTTTCTCATGAGTCTACAAGAAATGTGACAGAGGATCACAAAGACTCAGTCCTCAAGTATTTAAGCTGGTTTGGAAGACAGAATTCAAGTGTCCCCAAGCTATGCAAGTACATCAGCAGCCCCAGACAAGGCAAGCGATGAACCAGGCCCAGGTCTGTACAGGGAACCCAGCCAGGAGCAAAAGGAGATAGGACCAGAGGCAGGGCTGGAGGATGAGGCTGCAGTGTGCTTAAGGGTCCATCCTGGACACAAGCTACCTACGATGATGTAGGTCGAAAGTCCATCCAGGAGACGGGGCTGGAGACAGGCACACCTACAGGCCCTGGGCTCAGCTTAAATGGGGCTCCCAGGTCATGGGCTATGGTGGGGGGGGACACCCAACTGAGGCTGCTCAGGACCATTAAGACCTTTTGGTGCCCTCAGGGCTCTGACAGGGGTGGCCTGTGCTCTCGCTGTATCAGATTCCTTTATTTTGTTAATTTTGTCTGACAAGCACAACTAAATGTGGTGTAAATGAAGTTGAAATTTTGTATTTGCATTATTTACCACGTTATTATATATTCTCTCTACTTCCCAATCAGTTTTATCCTAATTGCATGAAATGTCTCTCCATTTTCAATTTATCTAAATAAAATTGCGTCTGGGTAAATAAATGAAGTTATAAAGTGCTGCAAAACACTTTTTTGTTACTTTTTGTAGAGTCCTCTTTTTGGGTGTGTCTTATCACCCCAGTAGGCACTCCAGAACTTTCTAGTGTCCAGAATTTTCTAGATGTGGCAGCCAACTCTTGCTAGCTCATTTGAGTCTAAATCTGGGACCCTTCTGCAGTTAGGAGGAAGCTAGATGGAGCTGCTTTCCCATGGGAGCATAGGCAGTGACTAGAGTAACCTGACAGTCTCTGGTTTGGGTTTCTTCAGAGTCGTTAAATTAATCCACGGGACAGCTCAGCAAATTCTTACTCAGATGAGATTCAGGAGTTACAAGAGCACAAATATTTAATCCTGTGTGCCTTTATGCCTTTTATGTAACAATATTCTGAATTCTTTGAATTCCTTCAGCATTTTCTTTTCCAGCTTAGTCTTTTCTTCTTTTTTCTGGACAAGAGGTGATGTAAAACCTAGCCTGCATCCCAGGTAGTTTCTTTGATTTTAAAGAAGGAACAGAATCAGTCCCTACACTCAGAAATGCTTTACTGAAATTCACAAGACATCCTGGAACCTGTAACTCCAGAACAAATACACAGAGTAAATTGGCTTTACCACCCTCCCATCACAACCTTTTTGACAGAACTTCACTTACACTTCAGAAAAAACCAAAAATATGTATTGCTTTTTTTAGTTTCTCTAATTTTTAAGACTACTGAGTGAAAGTGCTCGGATTTTGGGGTTCACTGCTGAGCAGGTCATTGCTGATGCTTGAAACCTGTCAGGAAGGGTGGATGCAGCTCAGCTTTTGTGGGCTTCTCTGCATTTGCCCCGTCTCAGATGCTACATTAGCTACGTATGCACATACTTTGGGTAGAGACCAAATGTTAGGTTAGCTGGGTGTTTGGTCTGGCAGGTTATAGCTGTTTTCACTGAGGATTGGATGGGTGTTCAGCAGGCAGCTTCGGGGGTAGCAGGAATGTCCCCTGGATTTTGTGCTCCATCTTGTGGCGACGCTTGCTCGATTGAGAGTTGTTCGTCTCAGATGTGCAAATTCAGCTTGCTTGTCTTGGCTTCCACTGTTCCTCCCCACCAGAAAGTCTGTACCTGCATTAGGGATGGAGCTGTCTGCTGCAGAAAGAGTAGGGGGAGCTGGAGAATGTGTTTGAAAAACCCTGCAGGAAGGGAAAATCAAACTTTTTATTTCAGTACTGCAGTTCTAGAGCACATTTTTTTCTGATAAAAGCAACAGTCTGGAACATGACGCAATCCAAATGGGGATTTTAGGAAACGAAAGAATAGGTGTGGCCTGGGATGAGAAATCTATGGACTTCTCTTTAGTTAACAATATAGATGACAATTCTGCTAAGGAATATAAACCTAGGATCCCTAATGATGCTAAATTGCAATAGTGAAGATACCTAGTAAGGCTGCTATCTTAGCTGATACTCATTTCTATGGCCATGATGAAAATGCTTTTGTGTAAGTCTTCACAGCTTCTCAGAAAAGGCAGTGTTGTAGAGTAACTGTGACACTTTAATAAAATAAAGTAATAGTTATTTTTTACAAGTCAAATTTAATAGGTTAATGTGATTTGTCTGCTCTCTTTTCTCAGCAAACTTATTTGACTGAGTTAGGTGGGGTTTTTTCTCTTTTTTTCCATTGTTACTGGATGCTACTGACACTAGCCTATGGGATTTTTTAAAAAAATATTTTGCAGGTATCCAAAACTGACCCCTCACCGAAGAGAGAGATGCCCACTATGATTCTCTTCAACGTGGTGTTTGCACTAAGGGTAAGGACCATCTTCATGCAATCTGACAGTGGGATGTGCTTCAGATCTAGAAGAGAATGCAGTAGGCTCACATTCCAGTGATCTTTTGTAAAACATTCAGTGCCTGATATCATTGGGTTATTTTAACTGGAAACAACAAGCCTAAACATTGTAGAATCTGACACTGAGAAGCGGGGAGGTTTTCCAGCCCAGTGGGAAACAAGTACAGTTGTTCCCTTCAGGACATTTTCTGGAGTTTTTGGTTTTAAATCCCCAGAGTGTAAAGGCATGCAAGAAACCACTTTGCAAAATAGATATGAACCCAGTTGCAAGTCCTGTATGTCTCTTGTCTTTTGTTATTAGTGAGCTGGTAATCTGCTGTGATTTTTCTAGACCCTGCAGCTGAGGCTTGTCCCACTAAGCTGTGCAGGAAGGCAGCCTGGGTCTGACTGTCCTGTGTGTCGAATGTCGCTCTCTGTAGGTGACTGCTCTACTCCTGCCCAGGACAGGACCAAATCCATACAGCTGCACTAGCGTGTTGCTGGACCCTGTGACTCCATGCAGCTCAGACCTTGGTGGTCGGTTGTGCTCCAGAAGCAGAGGCAGCAGGCAGCGTGGTCAGCGGCTCGTGCTTGGCCAGCCTGAAGAGTCAGGTCCCCACCATAACCTTGGTCAACCCAAGCTTGCTTAGTGCAGAGTCATTGAGAAGCCTACTCTGGCTCAGAACAGCATTGTTTTGAGCCCTTACTAATGCTGCGTGATAGAGAGACATGTGCCTTTGCTCAGTGCCTCCAGGCTTTTTTTATAATTAAATGGACAGTGTTTGAAAGCTGCCTCCTCTTAGCAATGAGATCGTTGTAAAAGGGGAGTGCCAGGGAGCAGCAGCTGTAGCATTCTAAGTGAGAAGAAGGTACAAGTGATGAATAAGTAGGTTTTGATGCTCAGTAAGAACCTGGAACAAATACGTAGTGTTTGCTTATAATTTTTTGTCGGCTCTGTTGACTGGATATTGGTATCTGTGTTCAGGGATACTGGCCTGGCTGATTAGGTGGTATAAAACCCTAGAAATTTGATTATGTTCGAGCATTATTTGATTTCTGAGCTCTGGCTTTTTCTTCCCAGCCCACAAGTTGCATCTGTGGAGCCAAGATATTAATTTTGTGTCATGTACATGTACAAAGAAACATCTTAAAAATAAAAGAGGGAGTTGGAATACCTGTCTTTATGGAAATAGTTGATTTTTGCTTGACTGGATACAATGTCATGATTTAAAAACCTCCAGCTCCTTGCTTGTGAAATTACCTTTTTTTTTTTTTTTTTTTTTTTTTTCCTTTTGGCACTAGTACTTTTCTTACTGCTGGCTTTCCATTAGTGACTAACATGGAAATGGCCACACTCTGGATGGCTTGTCCTCAGTCGAAGAGCAATATTTCACACAATTATCCCAGCAATCAGTCTGAATCAAGCAAGAAATTGTTCACTGGGTTCTGCTGGGGATCCAGTGTTCTTGTGCTTTGGGACATTCTTAGGTCAGGAAGTGCTGAATTTGCAGTACAGGAATTGATTTTAGATTTCACCCATTGAGAGACCTTAGCTTCAAGAATTTTGTTGTTTTGGTGTATTGGTAAAGCACCATGTTTTGGTTGTAGGTAAGTGTGTGTAGATGCACATGTAAACACATTCATATGCATTGAGTCCTGTGGAAGCAGAAGCGTTGAAACCAATGCTCCTTCATTCACAACACTGCAAGAGCTTGGTGAAGTGCTATGAAGGCTTTTTCTAGCCCACATTTTTCTAGAATATGATTTCTAGTGGTTCTCCTAGGGAAACATGCTTTTTTTGCATTTTGGCACTGTGATGATACTGATGTAATTGAGTGTGTAATAGCACTAAATCGTATTTGCCAAATGAGACAGTTCATAGAGAGCCGTCAAGTTTCTGGAAAGTGCTGTGCAAGAAGTAAGTGGAAATTTTTTCCTAGCATGGTGTAGTGCACTGCAGAGGGTGGGTGGAGGCATTCTGAGATAAAGATGAGAGAGTCCATCTGCAGTGGGCAGACAGAGCAGGCAAAGTCCCAGATGCTGTAATCAGCACTGATCCTGCTGTGTTCACGCTTCAGGGTTACCAACGTGTCGTGACTCAGCAAGAACAGTGGAATCCAAAAATGATGACTCACGGTTTGTGAGTTTACATGCCAAGTGATCACTTGCTAGAACCATAAATTCCTTTAAATGTCCTAACAAACATGAAGCAGCTGCTCACTCGGACTGGAGCCACTGAGTCCCCCCCCTTGTCAGCTGTACTTACACGATAGATTTTTCTAGCACTTTCATTCTAGGACTTGCACAAACGCAGTGTTAGTAATAAGCCATATTTGTGAAATGTTTGGGAGAGTAAATCCAAATTGATTCTGGTTTGGGATCAAATTGTTGATCACATGCTGGTAATTCTTGCCTAGTTGCTGTCTTGTCAGTATATAAGACAAACATCAGTACAGCAACATCGAGTGAATGGGCTACGTTAAAGGCACAGCAGTCCTTATACTCCCAGTAAATTCATCCTGAACACCATGATACTCTGCCTTTTCAAATAGCTTGACACTTTCCTTTCTCACTGTGTGAAATGGAGTTTTTTGGTCTCTCTGCTAGCAGAAGGCCCATTAACAACTGGAAAAAATAAACCTGATAGGAGTATCATGCTCCAGCTGCTGTGTTCATCTGATACACACAGACATGCTTAGAAATCCCTGAGTCTTCCCTTTCCCTTTGGACATCTCTGAGCTTCCGCTTTTTTGCTGCTAAATCAAATCCCTTCCTTTTGCCATTTGCCAAAGAGGCTGACTTTTGATATCTACTGAAGATAGTTATTTTGACTACTTCTCTATCACTGTAGTTCCATATATGTGATTGTGGCTGTATGACCAACCTGTTTCTTCTCTGTGTTGCCTGCAGGCCAATGCAGATCCGTCTGTGATAAACTGCTTGCACAACCTCTCCCGAAGAATCGCCATAGTCTTGCAGCACGAGGAGCGCCGCTGCCAGTACCTGACCAGGGAGGCCAAGCTGATCTTAGCTATTCAGGACGAAGTGTCTGCCATGTCAGAAAGTGAGTGCTGAGCTTAGCTTTGTGCAGGAACATCTTTGTCCAGGAGCACTTTTTCAGGAAAGTGCTGATTGTGCTGCCTTCCTTTGTGGCTGGGATCAGTATGAACAAGTTTTGGTGCTCTTTAGCATTCTGACAGCTTTTGACTGCATTTCGCCTCATCCAAGATCACTATCCCTATGCAGAGATGTCAGTTTATGAAGTGAAGTAGCTTGTTTACTTTCATTGCTAGCTCAGTTCAGTGTGATCATTGACAAATGTGCACTGAACCATCGCATTTGGATCTGCCTGTCAGGCTGAGATGGAAGAACTCACAAGTAGCCTCCTTCACCCACCCTGGAGCAAGTTTCCCATGCTTTAATGCTGTATGCTGAGTCACCAGACTTCTTGTGTGGAAACTTTACTCTTACATGTTGTTACCATGGCTAGCAAATAGTTACAGAGCATTTTTATAGACTGTACTTCAGAGCAAATTACTATAATAATACACACTATTTAAGGTGAACTCTGTCTGACAGTGATGCATCATCTTGCTGCAAGCATTAAAAATTAAAACTAACATCTCTAAAAACAAAAACAAAATCATCACTTGTCAAATTCACAGTTACATGTACTTAACTGAGTTGAGGTTTAGGAGAAGTTGGCAATAATTCACTATTATTATTTTAACACATAACTTCAGTTATTGTAAAAGCTTTGAAAGACAATTATGGATGGAAAAGATGTGGATTCTGTCTCTAAGATACTGGTTGATACCTAGTGGGGGAAGAGGAAACTCTTCGCTTTGAAATCAGTAGTTTGCTTTCTTGTTTTGAAATTTTCCATAGCCACAGAAGGGCCACAGTCACCTTTTCATCACATCTTACCCAAGTGCAAACTGGCCAGAGATCTCAAAGAGACATATGACAGGTAAGTGGGATTTTCTTCCTCACTCACAGTACGCTGCTTCTTACTGGAACCTCTTGGCCTTGTTTCTAAGGTTATTATCCACCTCTTCATGCTGTTGACCCATTGGGATTTGGGTTTTAGACTAGGTGGAGCAATGCGAAGGCTAGCCATCAGACGAGAAGTTTGCAGAATTGCTATCCTAATCATTACCTTGGTCTCCCTGTGGCTATGTTATTGTTCTTAAAAGTTGGTGATGTCTGTCACAGCTTTAAGAATTATTATTTTCTTCTTAGCACAGAGGCACATAATGACAAGTGAGTTGTAGAATCGAAAAGTGTCATAATATGAGTATCATATTGCTGTAGAAGTGCTCTAAACCTGCAGCTAAGGGAAAAATGCTGCATGTAGTGCTGATGGCAAGTCAGATACTGCCCTGGCTTCATTTGGTTACACTGTGCGTGTCTGGACAGTGAATTTGGATTAGGTGGTGAGACTTTCAGCAGAATGGAAAGCGTAACATGCCATTTCTTGACTGGATTAAAAGTTCTGGCAAGGATTTCAAAGGAGTGTGGAGTTAAGTGTTGAATTTCAGCAGGAGCCGGCACCAACCTCCTCCAGCGTACTTCTGCTCTGACAGCCTGTCAGTGCTGACTCCTTGTGCAGAGCAGATACCTCTGTTCAGGGTATGAGCTTGGTGAAAGACCTTGGCAAAGGAGCATGGAAGGTTTTGGTGGGGAGGAAGGTGATGTGCCCCTTGATTAGGGTGTTTGTCAGGGCTTGGGAGAATTACGCTGGAGTTCCTTGATTGACTGTAGAGTACATTGTATATTAGACAAACCCTTTACCCTCCCTAGACTGTGGTTCCCCTTGTACAAAGGGAATAATTGCAAAGCCCTGTAAGGTAAGGCACTGAAAGCCTAAATAATTTAATGATTGCAAAGCACATTAGAAAGCTTCTAATAAGCTGTTCTTTGTTATGTTCAAGAGCTGTGAATTTCAGCTTGTTTGGAAGGAACGTTGAATATTGTTCCATACAATTCGCACAAAACCTGTACTAAAGTTTAAAATAAGGCACTTTTTATGTAGCCTGTAATTCTAATATTAAACTTCACCTACTACTTACTTTTTTTTTCTTCTTCTATTTCTCCAAGGCTGTGTATTTGTGACGGGGCAAACCCTGATCTTGTTTCCAAACATTTTAGTGACACAGTGACATCTTGTGGCATTTAGCTGTGACTGGAGGAGCATGCAGCCCAAGCTCATGGAGTGTGCTAATACCACCCTTCCATGAGATAAGGAGGAACAGACTGACCACAGAGAAACACATATTGGTGCTGCCCCGAGATGTGAAATAAGTCAGTGTCTCCCTCATTTAGGCATTGTGAGTGGGGAGAAGCGGTGCAAGTTGTATTTTGACACTTTTGCCTGACATTGTCATAAGCAAACTTGTAAGAAATAAAGTGTTGGTAAAAATATAAAATGTCTATGCATTTGACTGGAAAGCTCTATTTGAAGAGTGGTTACCCGTGCTGTTGGCTGGCTGGGTAATAAGGTGGTGTTCTGCAGTATTTTTCCACTACCATTTCCATACCTCATATGAGAGAATAGGAAATAAGCTGATTACATCTACAGCCAGGTTAGTTGAGAGGGACTGCAGCACCTTGCCAGGCAGGCACAGAATTAAAATTATTTTTTTGTAAGGTAGAAGAAATGGCCTAGACATAGGATTTTTATTCTGCAGCTCCAAGATGAAGAATTCCTGTGTGCCAGCAGTTCTGGGGTGAAGTCTGTGTGGTCTTCTGTGAAATGAGAGTTAGTCACAAGTGACCTGGGGTTGCAGAAAAAAGCAAACAAACAAGCAAGCATGCATAAAATGAAAGTCTTGTCTATAAGATAGGAAGCGATCCCACTCAGGATTGTAAAGCCCCTGTTGTAATGAATATTATATCCAGTTTTGGGCAGCACATTTCAAGAAGGATTTGGGCCACCTAGAGAGTGTGGAGGAGTGAGAATGACCTAAGAGGAGAGATTGCAAGATTTGGTCTGTTTCTTTTAGAGAAGAATAGACTGCTGGGAACAGTAAGTCTTCAAATGCATGCAGTGACAATGTGCTGTTTTAAATTTACAGAGATTTCTGGCATAGCCTTTGGCATAGGGGAACAGCATAGTAAAGTGGAGAGAGCACTTTGAATTGCAGATGGAAATCCAGGTCTCCATGTGAGATTCGCTTAAGCCAGCATTTCCTAGTGTCTGCTGATTTCTGCAATTCCGGTCAAAGGCCTCTTGAATTATCACGGCTGCTCTAGAGGTGCTGTCTAGCCCTTGGTTTCCTGTAGATGGTGCTGAGGTATTTCAGGCAAGACCCAACATGTCCCTTAGCAAGTTGGTTTGTACCAAACCACAAAGTGTATGAATCTTTTTACAGTTCAAAATGTACCTTGCGTTTTGAATGAAGTGCCTGTATTTCATAAGGCAGGAATCAATAGCCAGGTCATCTTAACTGTAACACTGTTGCTGCTATAGTAATGGCGTGTTAGTAAACTGAGGGTTTAGAGGTAATCAACATCTAGCTCCTGGGACCCTTTTTGACTCTGATGGAGAAAACTAGAATGCTTCTTTTTTATGAGTTCAGAAAATAGATTTGAAAGTCTTTGTTCACCTTGTTCCCAAACTCCAGCATTGGCGTGGAACAAAAAGCAATGGCTTTAGGAGCAAGAAAGTCCAGTTGCCGGTACCTCCAGCGCTGACAAATTTACCAGTGTTGCAATGGGTGTCTCTTTTAAGCCAGTGTTCAGTTTTGGGAATTAAGACAGCTTTCACCAATTTTGATCTGCAGCTGCAGATAATATGTTAGCTTGATATTAGTGAGCTGCCTGTCTGTTTGTAGCAAACTTCTCTTAGCTTTATATTGGAATAAAAATGAAAGTACAGGGAGGTTTTTGGGAAGGGATAGATTGTTCGTTTCTTCTTTTTACCACACAAAGAGCCTTTATACTTTTTTTTTTTTTTTAGCCTAGTGGGATTTGAACTGATTGGTAGATCTAGCCTCTCAGCATCTCAGGGAGAAGTGGAATAATTATATGAGATTTAGTGAATTATTAGGTGCAATTTGTGTGGCTGTACTGTAAAAGATAAACCAGCTCCAGTTATTTGATCAAAGGATGGTCAATGTGTCCTTTACAAGGAAACGTGAAATCATTTCAAAGCTCTATGTAGTCTCAACCTCTAACAAAAAATAAATAAACTCCAAAGCTACAAGCTCAACTCCACCAAACTAGAAAACATATATTAATTCCTGATTTAAATAGGATAGACATGAGGGGTGTATCTGTAAAAATTCATAACTCTTTTATAAAATATGAGGTGGGATTTTCTTTGCTTTGCCAATAGTTATGAAAAAGAAGCTGAGTTCTGTGGATACTGGCCAACTTTTGGGTTCCCATTTTGGGATGGCGGCTCACAGTTGCTGCGCAGGGCAGAGCAGAATAGAGCAAAAGAGCAGTGATATTTCCAAAAATGTTCCCCAGCTTCCTGCAGCTCTGGAGGTGGTTTCTGTATATTCAACAGCCTTCAGCTGATCTCACTTCCCGGAATTAGTCCACCATCCTGTGAGCCAGAGTAAATATTTAACCACCACAGCATCCTCTGATAAAGAGGTCCATGGCTTAACTGGTTTCTGTGTTTCTTTCTATTTCTTTTGAACTTTGCTTCTTCTAGTATCTTGAGATGTCTCATAGGTCTTACGATGGACAGACGCTAAACAGCTTTTTCCTATTAACTTCTCCCTGTCTCAATTTTAGACTATGATATCCCCTCTCAGTATCCTAATCCCTCACCATGTATCTCTCAGTATGGCTCATCATGCATTACCTAACCAGAGACTAAAAAAAAGTGTTGAAACTAAGTTTTCATGGGATAAGTGGAATGTCTTTGAGGGTTTAATAGCCGGTTAAGAATATGGGGAATGAAGCTGGTTTTACCCTGTTACCCTTGAAGTCTGTGGGGAAAAAAAAGTTGCAGTAAGGTCTCTGGGTACCAGTTAACTAGTAGAACAGCAGATGAAATTCAGTGTAAAGTAACGTATGTAAGGCCAAACAACCTTTATATAGTACATAACTGCTCTGAAGAGAGCTTTTGGAATTACAGCAGATAGTTCAGTGAAAATGTGAACTCAGTGAAAAAGCTCAGGGTGCAGTAACACTGAAAAAAATCCCCATAAAATGTGAAAAGCAGTTAGGAAAGGAGCAAAGAACAAAAGAGAGCCTTCTGTAAATTCCTGGTGTACCTAATGCACCTTTGAATCTTTCTGCAATTCTAGGTTTCCTACCAGGGGCTACTTAAGCTGTGTCCCAGAGGTTCATGGTGTGCAGCTGATGCAGCATTCTCACCTTCCCACAGTCCTGCATCTTCCTGGAGTCTTTGCTGCACAATTTCAGTTGGTTAAGAAGAATGAAGTAGAATTGGAGATAGGTGACTTGCTGATGTGACTTTGAAAACTTGTTTTCTTGGTATTCTCTTCTGTTGCTGGTTTTTGCTGTTCTGCTTCTGCCCCTAAAAGAAGGTGGCTTCTGGGTCTGCTGGTCACCAGCCAAAGAGCTTGGGGCCAGCTCATGGAGATTTGAGGCTCACGCTAAAAAGCTTGCTGAATAGGTGACTTCACAGGGAACCTGTAAAAGTGAAGGCAGATGTGGATCCAAACTTCACTTTCTGTGACTTGACTATATTTCATGTTGCATGAATCTTTGTGTGTATGTATATATATTAGTGAAATTATTTAACTGTTGGCTGGCTAAGGGCAGTCACATACATTGCTGCCGGAGCATGTAGCTTATTCCTTGTCAAATTATTGGGGACTTAAATTATTTTCCATCCAAGGAGGGGTAGGTGAAGGAGAAATCATGTACATGAAGCTACTATACTGAAGGCTAAAATTGTACAGTTGAGTGCAAATGTAGAAGAATGAAATTAAGATCCAGATCAGAACTGAAAATCTGGTTTTCTTGGTGTCTTTAATTCTAGGCTTTTGTTGTATAGTGCACTGTAGACAAAATTATGCTGTGGAGAGTATAATTATGTAATTAAAGCTGCTGCCTTGGTGCACTTGAACCAAAGAATGACAGGAACCAACGGTGTATTTCTTCTATGTCCTGAATGTTAACCTATGCAGGGAAAATATCCATGCAAGTGTTTAAATTTTTCATGTCTCTCTGCTTCTTTTCGGAAAAAGAACAATGCCAATAGCTTTCAGGTAATCTTTTAACTTGCTTGTCCTGCTCATTTATTGTTGTGTTTTCTCCTGTGAGTATTTGGCCTGGTAGATTGTGTGGATTGCTACTGCTTCAGGGTGCCCTTTGCCTTGATGTATTTTGAGAGAATCCAGCTTTTTCTGTCAGTTGGTATATGTCTGGTGGGATAAGCAGTGTTACTGGAGTTGCAGCATTTAATGCAAGAAAAACAGAGGTGTTTGCCATGCTTTGCATGTTCCTTCAGGGTTTGGAGCCTCTGATCAGATGCAAGGTGGTAGCGCAGAGAGACAATGGAATCATCCTTTCAGTTCCTTTTAAAAAAAGGAAAACGTATGTAGTATCTGCTCCATTTGCAACTTGAAAAATTGATATTTTTTGGAGGTTGGTGCAAGATCAGAGAACAAAACCATGGCTTCTGCTTTTGAAAAGTGTTGTCTGCAGTGAGATTTTCCCTAATGAGTCTGATCATGCACGAGGCGGGACGGGATCGTGTTTGCTCTCTCACCACTCTGTTGTGGTTTGGTGAATAGTTACACAGGCAGCCAAAGCTACCCAATGTTTTTGTTTTAAAGCTGAATTTTCAGGTCTCTCTAAACCCTGTATACAACCAGATGAACTTGAAAAAGAGCATGTTAGTTTGTGGCCTACAATTGAATGCTAGGTATAAATGTTTAAATCACCACATAAAGAGTTTCCAAGACACGTATTTGCTCCTGGCATGTTTTTAAATCTGTTTTGTGTAGAGGGGAAATTCGTGGGTGTTATCGACACAAAAGTCATATTGTGAGTCTCAATACACTTGAATTAAAAATTCAGACGGGAATTTTTAGAGTGCAAACTTTGAAATTTTATTTTAGGCCAAAAAAAAAAAGATTTTGGAACAAAGTTTAAAGTCAAAGGACATACTGAGAAATTCAGCTCTGCAGTGTAGACAAGATTAGCTGTTGCTTAAGATTGATTTGCAAGTTTATATGTGTTCCTAACTCAGTATACCTGAAAAGCTGTGGTGTGCCTTGCCTCTTCCTCCCTGCTCAGTCCCAGTGCTTCCAGCAAAGCTGTTCCCAGGCCAGCCTTTCCTGCCTGCGGGCTGGGCAGTGGTGTGAAGGTTTGCAAGGTGGTACTAGCTTAGCTCCTTATGCTATGTTACCCTTATGGTATCTTTACTCATTTTGAAGTAAACATGGTTACCTACCTAGGTATGTTTAACCTGGTGTCTAGATTTACAGACTTCCATAAAACTACCTGAATGACGTTTATTGCTCAAATCTTTCAGCTCTCTGGGTTTTTTCAGTGAAAGAGGCTTATAGTCACTTTCAGGCTGAACATGAGGGCCAGACTTTATTGTCATTCCTGAGACGTCCATCATTTCCACTCTAGTCTTGTTGTTTGAAGTCAGCTTAAAGGCTTAGCTTAGTCCCTGTGGTTTCCTAGAATCAAACCATTTAACAAGCACGTTTGTGACTTCATGTGACAAGCAGGAACAGGTTAGTAGGAAACAAACAACCTAAGCAGAACTGGAGGAGTCCGTTATTGTGGAAATATGCTGCTTGTAACACCCCTTGCCCAGTACAGACATCTCCTTTTCTTTTTCCTTAGAGAGGAAGATGGAAATTGGAGGTGAAAACATTGTGCCCGATTCATCTCTGCCCTTTGCAGCTCTGGTCTAGGGAATTTTCCAGTGCCCTGCAGTAGATCTTCAAGAAACACTTTTAACTTGAGATAGTGCTGCAATATTAAGAGCAGAGGGAGCAGAACATCAGTCTTTCACATCCCCCCAAAGCCTCGTTAGGGGATAATGCTCTGTAAGTACAAGTTCAGGAAGCCCTTGCAGCTGGGAATCGTCTGGTCCTGAGCCAGTCTGGGGATAGACAGGGTACATTCAGTCTTTTCTTGTCCTGATGTGATTCCTCTGCAGGGGTGAATCTGGACCACTACTTTCATTTGTTATACATGGTAAATGTTGTATGTATTTATTTTCTTCCTATTTTAGTCTCTGCACCACAGGGGTGGTCCGTTTACATATCAACAACTGGCTGGAAGTGAGTTTCTGCCTGCCTCATAAAATCCATTATGTTGCCACAAACTTTATACCCCCTGAAGCAATCGAGAAAAGCCTGAAATCTATCAGGTAAGAGCAAGCTCTGTCTTTCAGAGTTTGGCTGGTCCTTCCTCCAGTTCCCAGTATGGTGCTGCAAATGTCTGTGCTGGCACAGCTGGGGGGATGATGTGACACTGAGCTGTAGTGGTGGTGGGGGCGTGGGCTGAGTCACGGCTCCCTGAAGCTGATGCCAGGGTATCATGATGCTGCTGTATACGTGGTGGTGTGAAGTCATAGCTTTTGTGTTAACATTAGGTGGTTGTACTGAGGTGATGCTGCAAGAGAGGTCTGCACTGTTTCCAGTCAGAGGAATTGTGTGTTCCTTTTAATCTGTCGATCCAGAAGTAATTTTGCTTTTAGAAGAGAGCAAGCCCAGGCCCCACGATATCTTATTTCCTGCATTAATTGTTTACAGCTTTTCACTTGCGAAAGTAACTAACTCTTGCTTTCTTCCTTTACTCTACTCCATTCTGTATTTCAGTAATGCAGATGAGCAGTTTTCAGACTAGCTCTCCAGGCTTAATTGCCTGCCAGCCCATTGCAGTCTTTTTTTCCAGTCACTAGGGCATCCACTTACCATATAACCCTCTGTCCCTTTTTTATGGGGAGTGTCTTACCTTGTGACATAAAAATAAGCTTATTCTGAGCCCACTTACAGGAAAAGGATGATATTAGAAGTTCTTTTTTACCAGTAGATTAACCTAGGTATCATGGTCTGGGAATAACTAAGCCTTCAGGAAAAGCTGCAGTTTACTGTGCAAATGTATTCTATTTTTCTGCAGGCCTTACCATGCCTTATTACTTTTAAATGATGAGAAGTCATTGCTTAATGAGCTCCCGTTGGACTGCTCTCCTGCCCTGGTGAGAGTAATTAAAACTACCTCTGCTGTGAAGAATTTGCAGCAACTGGCTCAAGATGCTGACTTGGCATTGCTACAGGTACGGGAAACTGTCAGCGCAGATGAAATTCTTTTAAATCACAAGGTGTTTTCTTTCTGTGTGCCAGTGGGTTTC
The DNA here is from genome assembly GCA_035590275.1 of Ibycter americanus. Lineage (NCBI taxonomy): Eukaryota > Metazoa > Chordata > Aves > Falconiformes > Falconidae > Ibycter > Ibycter americanus. Next base: position 38,814,706 of record JAVJGI010000050.1, read on the forward strand.
TGTGGTACATGAGCATGTCAGTTCTCTTGGTGCAAGCAGAGTACATGGAGAAAGCGCGAGCCTTAGACCCTGGGGAAAGGTTGGAGAAGCAAAGGGCAGCAGTGCAGCAACAGTGCTCGGCAGTCCTGCAGCCACGTCCGAATCGCAGATCGCTGTGGGGTGGCAGGGGGCCTGGAGGTCTCGAGTCCACACCACTGCTCAGAGCAAGTCCATTAAAGCAGGCTGCTCAGGAACTTGTCTGTTTAAATTCTGAGTACCACCAGGGATACCTCCCACAGCCTCTCTGGGCCCTGGTTCAGCATTTGACCAGCATCAGGGTAAAGAGCTTTCCTCATATTTAACAGAAATTTCTATTCTTCCACCTTGTGTGTGTTGCCTCCCATCTTGTCCCTGTGTCGCTCTGAGAAGAGTGGCTCTGCCTTCTCTGTGCCTTCCCATTAGGTAGTGAAAATCAGAATCAATAGTACTCTTGACTTACACCACAGTGTAAATCACACAGTCTTGGTTCTGCCACGTTGATGTTTGTGTGCGAGTGGAGGCACCCAAAATGCAACTGAAGGCTTACAGCTGCCACGGCCAAACACACTGCTTCCCCTGAATCTGCCAAGATCTATCTTTTCTACTGAAGAGCTCTGAAAGCCTGTGCATACCTACTTGTTGATTTCCCTTAGCACATTAATGCATGGACTTTGAAGAGTCCCAGGAAGAAGCTCTAGTTTAGGCTTGAGCAAAAATTCTGAGCCAGTCTCTCCAAGCCAGCAGCTCTTTCTGAATGCCTTTCCAATACTGACAACCAGATTTCAAATCTGAATTGCTCGGGTGACGTGACGAGCCCTTGAAAAAGGGAACTTTGTGCCGGTGGAGGGAATGAGACTGGTAATCCATGTGAGACACAAGGCCACTGAGAGGCCACTGTGGGTGGCTGTGCTCATTGTGGCCCTTTGCTTGGCAGGCCTGATTATATTAGAAGATGCGGGAGAGGGGAGAACCACTCCATGCTTCTAACAGTCGATTCAGACCCAGGGATGTGATCTGTGCTCTGTGTGACAGGGGAGAGGAATGCAGCTTGTTGTCTCAGATGCTCATGGTCACAGGTCCACGCCTTCTCTTACTTGAAGGGAAAGGTCCTATTTCATAATAAAATGTCCAGGTCTGCTTACAAGGGTCTGTAGTGTTACTTTGCGTTATATAGCTATGGGATGAACTCTGGAAATTCCCTACTGCTTCTGTAGTTTTGTTCTCCACAAAAAAGCAAAGTTAAATGCAACTAATGATACAGGCTGGATTTTATGTCTTGTAGACGCTATTTATGTGGCTCTTCCAAAGCCATTAACAACCACTGACTTAACACATTAAAATACTTTGTGTATGTAGCTCATTACTGAAATATCTCAGTGCATTAAAAAGGCACTGGTTTCCTTTATGTTTGTGTCATAGTAGAGGCTGATTCTTTTATTTTATTTTTCATGTATAACACTTAATGCATTTTGTGCATAAACAAAAATAGGTAAATAGGTTTTGGGGGCATGAAAATAACTAAACTTCTATTGATACAGTTTAAAGAAATTCCTTTGAGGCAGGAAATACTAAGTTGCTTAGAAATGTGGAGCGAGCCTCTGGAAGTTAATAACCTTGTCAAATGCTTTTTGATGTGCCATATGTTGTATTAAACCGTGAATTTATTCTGAAGGCAGGGTCAAAGGATGGAACATTCTTCTTTCATTTCAGCTCAGACAAGACTTTTCTGTGATTGTATGGTACTCTTGCTAAGAGTTTGAATTTTGCTTTTGCTCCCCTATTTTTCTCCTGTTTTCTCAATGCAGGTTTTCCAGCTTGCCGCGCATCTCGTTTACTGGGGAAAAGCAATTATTATTTATCCGCTGTGTGAAAACAATGTCTACATGCTTTCTCCAAATGCCAGTGTCTGTCTGTAAGTAGAAGGAAAATGAGTGACCGTAGCAACAAAGTGGTGAGAAGTGCGGATATGCTTCCCTTCCCTTTGTTGCAGGATACAGGGTGGGATTTTTCTTCTTGTATGAATTTGTTGAGACTGTACAAAACAAAAACCATTACATGTGCCTGAACTTGCAAAGCCAGTGTGTGGTAGGGAGCAGCGTCATAGTAGATCAATATGCTTCTGCAGTGATGTGGGCCTAAGAAGCAATATTTACCCTCTGAAGCCACTTTTAGTATTTTTGGTACACTTGCTCTCTGAACGTCCACATCAGAAAGGCTGCGTGAACCTGAAGCTACATGGCAACATTTATAAAACAAAATACCTTGTGATTAAGTTAAATAAATTAGTGTTTCATAGGACTACCTGTGTATCTGGCACACAGCATCACCTGAAATTAACCAAAATTAACAAATCAGGTTGTGTTCTATCACTATTGTTTCATCTGATGGCATTTTGTACTGATATGCCTTCTCGCAGACAGAAGGCAATGTGGCATTCTGAGAGCAGGCAGCGGCAATGCAAGGAAGATGTGGAGGCAGTGGTGGGTATTTTTGCTTTGCTGAAGATCAGCAACCCTTTCTGTGTTGAATTTTGAGATGTTTTTAGAATGTGTGTTGGAACTCAGTTATAGGAAAATAGTTTTAAATCAAAACTTCTCTGGAAGTATAAAAATAGGGCTGGAAGGGACCTTAAGGTCATTCAGGAACAACTGTTCCTGTGTCATATATGGCAGTGCTGTTCTTGAAGACCTTTGTAGATGGAAATCCTAAGGTGGACAGTTTTCCTAATATTTAACTTGACTCTCCTCTACTCCTGATCAGATATTGCTTGTCCTGTCAGCATAGGCAGGGAGAACAGTCACATCTGCAGCTGCATTTTACATAGTTAAAGACGGTGTGTATATCCTGCCCATCCCTGTCTTCTCTTGACTGCCCAATCCCTGTTCCTTTGATCAGAGACTGCACAGGTTGAGACTTTTTATCATTTTTATTTTTCTTCCCTGGATTCGCTCCACTCCTTGAATAATGTCCTGGAGCTGAATGTAACGCCAAGATGAAAGTGCATATGCTACTTGCTTACTTTTGCAGGACACAACATGCCATAAACTATTCTTACTGTTTATCTAGATCACAGAGAATATTTCATTTAGGAATTGGCACTTCTGTAGCACTTAAATGGGTAAATATTACACTGACCAGCAATATAAAACTGATTTCTGCCTGTACCTTTTTTCTGTAGCTATTCTCCATTAGCAGATGCATTTTCTTGTCAGTTCCGAGGCCACAACCTGCCGTCGATGCTTTCCAAGTTCTCCCTCCCAGTGTCACTCTCGGAGTTCAAGAATCCACTCGCGCCGCCTGTTCAGGAGGTGAGATGGGGAATGTATAAAAGCTCCTGGTTCTCCTGCTGATGGGAAAAAGGAATGGTGTTGCTTCTGGAGTACCTAATCAGAAACCACTATTGCAGGTTTAGAAGTTGCCAGTTACTGTGTTTCCAGCCATACGATTTGTTGTTTCATATCCACGTGCCAAAAAGCTGTGTGGATGCTCAAGGTGAAGCTGTGTGGATGCTCTGTGATAGCAAAGCACAATCCTAAAAGAAAAATCGGACTGTTTCTTTACCTTGAGTGATACAGTAGGGAAAACTGAAACTCCATTTGGTCTGTTGAAAACTGTCATAAATTGGTAGGGCTGAGTGCAAGTTTGTGGATTCCTCACAATCACATTTAATTTTATTATATTCCATCTGCTTTAAGTTCACAATCTGGTTTTAAAAGCAAACTGTCTATTCACTTAGCTTTTGCTATGAAACTGGAATTGTTTAAAGGCTGTTAGAGGAAGTAGACTCAGCATGTAGTCAACAGAAATCCATGTGTTACAGCATTAGTATTTTAATGTTCAGATTTGGGATAATAATAGACTGATTTTTGGATTTGTGAGCCGTTGTTTTGCTTGCGCATAGATCATGGCTTGTGGCATTTCTGGGAACTGGTGAAATGCAAGAAAGAGCTCAGTAATGTGAGGTCTCCTGGCTGACACTGTTATATTCCCAGATGAAGATGCTTGGACCTGCGAACATAGCTCATTGTGGCAAAGGAGGCATAGGCACGTTTCTTTAGCTGATTTCTTGTAGTGGTGTTTGCTAGCCTTCATACTTCGATGACTTGCTGGCTATGTGAATTTAGCCACTGTTCAGGTATCTGGAAGATTAACATCAGTTGTGCACACAGGTCCAATTGTGAGAGAAGAATTTGTTGTAATTACAGGTTGGCAGAGATTATGATCAGAGATAAAGATAAGTAATGATGTAGCACTAGTACGTACTGGTCAGCTGCCACCTTGGGAGGTAAGAGGAAGAGTTTTATCATTTTGTCAGTACTTCATTGTAGTTACAGACAAATCAGTGTCCTGAAAATTGAAGCTGAATTAATAGCATTAATGTTATTATAGCTGCAGTAGCTTCAGGAGGCATTCTTATTCTCAGTACTCCTTTGAAAATTAATTACTTGCCTTAATACTTCTCCTTCAATACTTCTGGTTGTTCTTGGACATCCTACTTTTGTTTAAAATTAAATCTCTCACTTATTACCGCAGTTATGCCTTGAAACAACAGTGCACGATCAATGTTTGCCTGAGCTTTTCGAGTGCTAAAATGGCTCTTCTAGGCTGCGTGCCTTCTCTCTGGTGCTCACCTGTCTGTAGTGGGGTCCTAAAGGTCAACAGCACAGCTTGTTTTCATCATCCTTTCAGCATGTATGGAAGGGTGAAGGGTGATGCTGTGAAAAGCTACAAAGTGCCTGGTACAGTCTGAAAAGGGGAGGTGAGAACTGTGGTTGCAGAAGACTTGGGGCCACATTGGCAAGACGTGTGCATGAAGATGAAGGAGACCACCATACACTGGTGGGCTGTTTTGAGTCACGGTGAGCTTCTTTTTGGTAAAGCTGAGCGTGACAGTTCTTGGGGGAGTTGAGAGAGAGTTTTTAGATGTTTTCATATCAGTACATTTTCTTCTACTTTGATTTACCTATGTAGAACTCTTTGTATTATTGTTTTGTTAGGAGCTACCCTTTTAAGAGAGATCAATCCAATCCATCCTGAAGTGGTCAGGCTGCAATTGTAATTAACAGAGATCCAGTTGATAGATAAATTAATCTGATGAAATGTGGGTGGGGTTTTGTTCTGCTGTGCAGTGGTAAAAGATGCTGTACCCTGAACTGTAAATATTGTCAAACTGTATTTGCTTTGCCTTTGAAAAAAGTTAACAAACTTGGGACCTTTCACTGTAATTTTGTTCTTTGTGTACATAGGAGGGTAGGTGGATTTTTTTTTAACTTTGAAGATTTTCACTAGTCTGTTATCTTGTGCTTTTTCATCATGCTGACTGTACTGCCTCAGTATTTCTGAAAGTCATCTGTGCTAGAAGGTCAGTACTGTGTGAAGGGCTGTATTTTCTGCAGAAACTGTTATGTTCTCGTGGCATTCATCCCATCTGATTCTTCTCTTAAGCATGGGGTTAGCTCCCTCCTTTTGGTGTGTGCCTCTGGATGGGCAGAGAATAAGGAAGGCATTAAGAAAGTTCACGATACAAAATAGGAAAGCCGTTGAAGAGCACTTCCTCCTGTTTTTATACAAAGTTGTACGGTTTGATTTGAAAGAGGACAAAGTTATATTTGTTTGCTTACTTACCCCGTATGGGTGGAATCACTCCATTGCTTTGGGTAGATGAAAAAAATGCGACACTGACATTTTTATACTTGGGGCCCTGTGATAGTTTTTGGCTGGTGGAGGTACACCCAACCGGCGATACCCTGAGCAAGGACAAGGATGAGATTGACTTGAAAGATGGAGTGCATGTCTACATTCTGCTTTTGATATCTGTCTGTCAAGTAGGTGGGAGGTGTCCAGTGAGTGGTGTCTGCAAGGACTGCCAGTGCTCTCGGCTGTGCCCCCGTGCTGGAGGCAGAAATTATTAAGCCTGTCGTCCTGATCTTTTTTCTTGCCTGTGATGATGAGCAGTATATTGCAGTTGAACTTGGTGGCGGTTGTATATCTGTCAGTGGTCTTGTGCTCGTAAATTGAAAAGATTTTGATATTCATGTAGTCATCTCTATGCTCGCTTCCCCTTCTCTGTGTTTAACCTGCCTTGCTTGGATAGCAGTGTTGCAGCAGCGTGAGGATGAGCCTACGCCTGCAGCTCAGCTGATCTAATGATATTGGTGCTGCTGAGGAGAGGCCCTGTTTTTCCTTTCCACACTCAGGTGTGTGCACACATGCCTTCTTCCTTTCCCTCTTCCCTTTGCGCTAGAGCTCTGGCTCCTGTCCAGCTTGACTCTATTCATTTAACTTGTTTCAGCCGCACTAGTTTTCTGCCAGGTTAGCAGGTGGAATTCGCTCGGGGGAGACGCAGCAAGCTGCAGGGCTGGCGCAGAATGAGGGAGGTACTTCTGCAGCTGGGGATGTGAGGAAAGCAGAAGCTATTTTCCCCTTTTCATGGTGGTGAGTTGTCTGTTAGCTTCACTGTGCTATGTAGTGTCACCTGGGCTTGCAACAATCCAGTGCAGCCTGGGACTGTCCTGAGCAGCAACCAGTTCAGCTCATGTTGCTGGTGCTGGATCTCACCAGGGTACGGCCATGGGGTGAGGAGGTCCTGTGAGCTGATACAATAGGGAAACTCATCTTTCCTTTTAGTGTTTTTACTGGAAAAGAGCAGTTTGCATCTCCTCTACCCCAACCCCAAAGAAGCTGTCCTTCCTTCTGCTGCCTGTGACTGTTGGTTTCTGTCCCTGTGCTCTCCTCTCGCATGTGTGGCACAGCCTTGATGTGACCGCAGGGCACACCAGAGTGGAGCTCTGGTGGTGTTCCGTGGTGCACACTCCTTCATAACCTCCTGCAAAAGCACAGACATACCTGGTGACCTAAAACCTTTTGGTCAGGACACGTTTGTTGACGGAGTATGTGTACTAGGCACTGCAGCTGGTGCATGGGAATTCTTCAGCCTGCTTCTCGGTGCAAGGCTTTTTGTACAATATCAAATTTTCTTCACCCAGCTACTCTTTGCTAAGTTTCTTTGCAAACCAGGAGAAAGGGGTAATGCTTGTGGCTTCCCCTCATCCGTGCATTATGTTCTCAGCTAGTTCATCTGTTTCAGAAGAAGCTATAACATCTCTCTACCCTGCCTTGAGGAGCAAACATGGGCTAGCAGGAGGGATCTTTCCACCCGTAAGGTAGAAGGAGCGCACCTAGGTGAACTGGACATCCCATTTCCTCCTTGCATCCCCTTTGCTACAGTAGCTCTTTGTCATAATGCACATTGTTATTATTGTAGTTATCTAATTCTCCCTTGATGAGGCTAGGATAACTGCAGAAAAAAAACCAGATGGGAAAGTATGACAGCTGCTGCTGAACAAAAAAATGTTTGATTTTCGCTTTTGTTTTGATAAGTCTGGCCATCCTGTTGGGAGTAAGGCAATGGTGGATGAGGCCTCTGCCTTGTGCATCCCGAAAACGTGCTGTGCTTTGTGTAACGGCTCAGTGGAAAATGAGTGAGTATGTCAGGGGATGGGAGTGGGAGGAGAGCTGCATGCACGTACTGAATAGGCACTTGTGTCTTCTGAGAGACACGCTGCAAATGGGGCTGTTCTGCTAGGCATCTGGAAGGCATTAAGAGTCACGGGAGCTTTTCTTGGCAGAGGTATCAAAGTAGTATTAAGGTGCATTTATATTCAGTTGGACTAGGTATAAAATCAGTTAAAAAAATATGTCTTTCTAGGCCTAAATGGAGGGAATGGTTAAGCTGAGAACTGAAAGCTGTTACCTAATGATTAAAATGGTGATATTAGACAATGTTTTGTCCTACATTAATAGCGGTCTTCAGAGTCTGTTTGCGGTAAAATAAGAAGTTTTGGTAGCCAGTTGTTTTTCATAAAACAGTGTGGTTTGAATGATAAAGAAAGGTAATACGTGTCAGCAAACATCCATTTACCCCAGCGACTTTGAAGGTGCTATGCTATGGAGCCAAGGCAGCCCTTAGTCCTCAAGTCAGACCTTGAAGACTGCATGTGGCAAATAACTAGATAACCCAGACTGGAGAAAGGGGGCTTCTATACTTCAGTAGGCAGAACAAGCCGTGTTTTAACTACAAACGTATCCTTGTGTAGTGAGAAGCAAGCTAGGATTGAGTGCTGCTGGGTTGCTGTTTTCCCTTCCCTCTCCTGAACCTGTTGCTGGTCCCAGTTACCTTGGCATTTTCCTTAGTGTTTTAGGCCTGGCAAAGAAAACAGCCTTAAAGAATCCTTGCAGGAAATGTGGTTTATTTAACACATTATTCAAGAGTTTTACAAATGCTCCCCTTGGTTCCCAGAGGGAAGAGAATAATGAATGCTGGATCTTGTCCCTCCAAGACTTGGGGCTGAGCTTTCCTCTGACTGTCCCAAACTGCCCAGATGGGCTGACGTATAGTGCCTGTGTTTTCAGAAGCTGGTGCATCTTCTCTGCATTTGTTAGTAAGCACAAAGCAATATATTGTTACCAACGCCTTCCATGCCGCCCTGCATGACCACACGCTCTAACTTTGCCCAGGGCCTGCTGCGCCGCGGGGCAGGCAGATGAAGGGGCTGGCCGTGGGCTGCTCCGTGCCGGCGGGAGCGGTCCAGATGCTGCAGTAGACAGGACCCCCTCACAGCAGACTGGAAAGAGACGTAGGGAGATGGGAAGGATGAAAGGAATATGGATGAAATTTAGAGTTGATTGGTAGTTAAATTAAGCAACGAAAAATGTTTCGTTCTATATTCTGTCACGGTTGTGGTGTTTCAGCCAAAAAAGGCTGGCTATGGAATCCTACCATGCCAGATGATGACTTGAGTGAGCGGAGGCAGCCCTGGGAGTGAGGCATAGCCTCGTCTGAGAAGCTACTCCCAGCCCTTTTGGCTTCAGCAAGGAGCCCAGCTAATCAAGTAGACTGAGACCGAGCACGAAGGTAACGGTGTATCTGTGAGGGAGGAAGAGCATTTCCTGCAGCCAGCGCAGCACAGATGGTGCAGGGAAGCCTCTTCTCCTGCAGGCCTGTCTGTAAGCTCCATCAGAGCTCAAAAGGAGCAGATGGAGAATGGATGTAAATTCAGTGTTCGTGTCCAGAAGGACAAGCAGCAGAATGGATTAGCAAAGCCTCTGCTAGACCTTGTCTGTGAAAAGACTTGCTGCTTTTGGTAAGAAATAGGTTTAAACCTGGAAAAAGTGGAAATGGCGTGAGGCACGTGTGCAGTGATGGCACAGAGCACACAGTTTTGGCCATGGTGACAGGTGCAGGGCACTGCATCGCTTGAGCTTTTTTTCTAGGACTAGATTTTAAGAGATACCAAATTTCTGCTGAAATCTAGCTTATTACAGATAACCATCAATGATCATAATGTTCTCTTATCTGGAGATGATTGTTCAGGCTCACTTCAATATGGAAGAACAGTTTCCTCTAGTTCTGAAGTTAGTCACAGCTGATCTCCAGCTCTCCCACTTACGGCACAAAGGCATTTGGCAGTCGGTGGTGGTACGGTGTTACAGTTGTAAAGCTGTAACACCAATTTTGCCTGGCTGCTTGTTCCACTGGGCATAGCTGCTGGCTCAGGGTGGCTCTCCAGATATTTGCACAAGAGCGTGGAGGTGAAGGTCTGTATGCAGAAGTAGAAAGTGTTGGATAAGACTTTCCACGCACATGGAGCTGTAATGAAAGCAACTGGCTATTTCTGTAATTCGTGAAACCACCAAAGTGACCAGTGGAGGCTGGTCGAGGTCAGGCTCTACCCAGCAGATTCTGCAGGTCTGGTAGAGCCTGTCTTACTATCTCCTTGAATTGCCTTGGATTTTTCCAGGGTGGTTTAGTGCTGTGAAATGCGCAGACCTCTTTCATTTGATATGGAACTAGCTAATCAGACATCGCTGCCTGCCAACAGGTCGGAAATTTAAGTAAAATATATGAGACATCTTTTCATCCAGGCCTGCATCTGGAAGGAAGGTTTTTCACAATGTAATCGCTGGAGTAAGCCTCCTTGGTCTTCCAGGCTGATTTCAGATGTTAGCAAAACACTATGCATTTGGTATCTTTTGCCAGCCTTCCTCTTCTGTAGATTTGCTATTAAACATGTAAAATGAACTCTGGCTTTTCCAAAAAAGATATGTTTGAAGGCGATCCCAGATAATATGTTTTAAGATTAAAATCCATTCAGCCCCCAAAAGTGGTAATCCCTGAAAAGACAGGGTGTGGGTCTGTCTGCAAACAGAAGATATTTCTTTTGTGGTTTGATTGCAGAGGAGGAACTGAGAATTATAAGATTTATGGAAAAAGGAAAATTATGTGGGCTGATGAACTTCAGTTTGGGGCTTTTATTGAGATTTGGCCTGTTACCCTGATGATTAATACAGCAGAGCTAGCTTCCTTCTCGGAGTCTGAGCTCATTCTGCATGTGTTTCTCTCACCAAAACAGTGTTGGTTGCTATGAAATCCCCAAACAGCTTTTGTCAGTGAATCAGTGTTTTCAGAGCTGTTAGCTATGGGAAGGGTTGCCTGCAGTGATATGAAAAGGCTTTTTGTGCAGGAATTCAGATGTGATGATGCGTTTTGAATGCTCTTCCAAAACTCCTGAAAACAGGCCATGCCAAGAACCTGAAAATGCCTGTCCCTCACCCTGCCCACTGCTTTCAGCATCACTCTGGGGACACTGTGCAGCTCTTCAGCTGCTGTAATACAAAGGTGTCGTGCATGTTTGTTTGATTTGAGCTTTTGAAACTCTTGCCTGTCTGCACCCTAACCACCTAGGTGCCTGTATAAGCTTGACCTGTCCTATTATTGCAGAGGGATGGCGAGCAAATGGGGGATATTAACCCTCTGCATTGAGAGGGGACTCCTTGGCAGCAGCAGGCTGCTGTCTCTTGCCAAGGTTTCTGCGGCTGCTTCTGTATCGCTGAGTCCTGGCAGGGCTCTGATCTCGAGTCCCTCCCACGGTCATGCAGCAATTTCCCATCTGACAGCAAATGGCTCCTACTTCTGGGCACCATTGGTTGCTTCATCTCTGCCCCTTCACCCTGCACATGCACTTTAATCTGACTGCTCTGGGATTGACCCTTTGGTGACTACTTATTTTAGTGGGCCTCATGTAGAAACCATCAAGCTGGTCTCCGGGCTCATGCTGTTGGGCTGTGGGCAGCAGGGCCTGCCTCTGGCTGACTCATTTTCCATGTCTGGTCATTCAGAAGGAAGGCTATCCCATTGTTTGAGCACCTACTAAACTTGTTTTGTTAAAAGAGGACCGAAGGGCTCCAGGTGGGGTTGTATGGCTACATTTGTATGGCTAAAGCGTTGTGCGGTGAGGGCATTCAGCTGTTCTGCCGGCACAGAGCAGGTGCTGGAGCTATGGCAAGGGGGCAGGGCTGGTTCACTTGAGGACACTGGCTGTGCTGGTCAGTGTTGCATAAAGACACGTTGATTATTAAAGGCTTGATTACAGCCTGAGCATCCACAAAACCTTTTGAGTGTGATGAACGTGTGTGCCTGGTCACCTTTTTATGATTGGAGAAGAGATAAAACTGTTGTGTGGGGTGGAAAGCACTTCTCCTTGTGACTTCTTAGTCACAAAGCCTCACCTTTGTGCGCTGTTTTCCTCCTGTATTTTATTTCACAGGTCTTTCATACCTCATTTCTCACTCTGCAGACTCAGCTCATTCAAATGGTGATATGGATGCTCCAACACCGGCTTCTTATTCAGCTTCACACCTACGTCTGTCTGATGGTGCCACCAAATGAGGAGGATTTCCGAGCCCAAGATGAAGACATGCCCTTTACTGCTAGAGTTGGAGGCCGAAGTTTAAGCACCCCCAATGCTCTCAGCTTTGGCTCTCCAAGTATGAGCACACTTTTCTCTGCTGTTCAGGCTACAGCCCACTTCTAGACCTTCCCTTAATGATGCCTAGGGTAATCAGGCCTTGGTAACAAGACAAACTCATCTTTGCTGGAGTCTTAATTCAGTCCAGCCCTTCTTTAAATTTAGAGCTGGGCATTGGTGAAAGTCTTAAGGGCTATAAATTCTTTTTTAAAAGAAATAGTGCTTTGTAATTTGCTGAGTTCTTATTTGGTCATGTAAAATGTTTTATCAGAGGTACTTCCATTTTTTCAAAGTAACTTCCTACTTCCTTGCTATACTCAAAAGTAACTGCTGTGTTCCTCTGGCTGCACCACTGTTACTGCATGAACTTTGGTTTTCAGGAGAGGAAGAAAATTGTGAGAATTTGTTTCAAACAGCATTGGTTTCTGTGGGCTGTAGAGCCACCTAAGGAGGAGGTGCAGAGCTAGCTGTTGTTTGTGCAAATGGTTGCTTTCTGTTTATGCATCCTGATTTCTTTCATTTCCTCGGTGCCATTCTTCTGGGTGATTCCAGGAAAGCATTTTTTCAAGGGTATAAATCAGATACAATGCTGAAATCCCCAAACTTTCCTGCCTGTGCTGTTACAAGCAGCATTCTCAGAATGCCACTGAGGTTGGATATCAGGAGAGATTCTCTGTACAACTTTCAGCTTTACAGAAGTCATGAATTAGGGCAGAAAAGTTGGAACGTGAGTCCGATAAGTCTCCGATCTGCTTATTCTGGCTCGCTCACAAGAGGATATTGCTTCTTGGCCTTTCTTTCTGCTTGCTCCCACCTTCTGTGCTGTTAGGCTTTTCATGTTACCACTTCACGGTATTCCAGCAGAGCTGGCTGGGAATTTTCTTTGCAGATGTTTTTTATGGACTGTTTATAGTCTCCAGAAGTACAATTTTCCACATAAATTGATGACTTTGTTGAAACATTTGACTTTCCCATTGAGAAAATTGTGGTGTTGTCATATGACTAATGGCAGATACATGTAGCATTTAGAGAGCCACTTTCTTTGCTCTACAAATCTGAAGGGATTATTTGGAAAGACTGCACAGAAACAGCCTGAATTGATAATCTTTGCATCGTTGTGCTGAGGAATATAAAAATGCTGTGTCTCTCTCTCTCTTCCCTTGATAGCTAGTAGTGATGACATGACTCTGACAAGCCCTAGCATGGATAATTCCAGTGCTGAATTGATACCTGGTGGGGACTCACCCCTAAATAAAAGGATGACGGAGAATCTCCTAGCAAGCTTGTTGGAACATGAGCGGGAAGCTATCCTTAATGTCCCTGCTGCCCAGAATCCAGAAGATCTTCGCATGTTTGCAAGGTAGGAAATGAGGATTGTGAATGTCATGTTTTTTTCTTATCCTTGCTGTTTTATTGGAGGATTGGTGTGGACTCTGAGCAAATCCCATTAGCTCGGGACTTTGGAGGATAAATTCTTTTCGGTTTGTTCCCCTTACACCTATTTCATCTGTACACATCAATTTTTGACAAAAACTCATACATGTGTTAGAAGAACACTTGTTAACAAAGAGTCCTGGATGTATGAAGGAACATCAGGGCGTATGGTTGGACAACAGGGACTTCACTGGTTGCCTGCTGCCAGCTTTTTGCGTCCGCACATGGTAGACATAAAACTGCAGAGCCTGAAAAAACCTTCTAAGCATGCAAAGCACAGACCCAGTCATGCTGATGCTGTCATTTTGTGTCCACTGATATTTCCGAGCCACCTATCCTTTATTTTAAGGTTTGTAAACTCCGTGCAAGTACAAGATGGAGACAAAGAGCATCAGACACAAAACCAGCCTGAATACTTTTACAGGCCAGTCTACAAATGTTTCAAGGTCTGTTTTGCAGAGATGAGCTGCTCGTTACATTAAGTTAGTTAGGCTAAAGTCACTGGGATGTGTGATGAGTAGCACACGGTTTTGTTGTTACAAATTTCAACACAACAAAAATATGCAAGATGTGGTTCTGCACATGGTAAAAAGCAGAACGATTTCCTAACCAGCCATCTAGGAAGAAGGTTGGGGGAAAATACTTTTTCTTCCTAAGCATTTCAAAACACCAGAATGCAGCTTTCACTGGTTTTCATACTTGTGGAGCGGAAAAACCACCTGAGGCAAGTACTGCAGCTTTCCGTATACATCCCAGATTCAGTTGGTAATCCTCTGAAAACCTGGTTCTGGCTCTAGGATGGATATAGTCAAGTAGCCTAGAGACACTGTAATAGCAAAAAATACTTTTCTTGTCTGTGGCAAAGTTTGCAGCTGTGCTGTGCTCAGGTATTTTCATAGCGCTCTCCCAAGCTTGTGGGTAGTTACTGCTCTCTGAATTACTCATCTCCTCCATCCTCTATAAACTGTTCAGAGGATATTCTCTGATTGAGAGGCAACACTGTGGCCATTTGATAACTCAGAAATGTTTTTTCCTTGTTACCAGATAAGTCGTTGCAAAACCAGTGAGAAAGGAAAGTAAAAATGACATCATAATTGGTGATATCTTAAGACAGAATTTGTGGAGGATGCTTTGGAGCAGTTTAGTGGCAGTGCAGCTTCTTAGTTATCCTAGGGAGAGGGAAGGATTTCATGATTGCTCCCCTATTACTTCCCTCATCTGGGTGAAGCAGGCATTTGAAACTGCAGATGCAAAAAATTACTTTGATTTCTTCATAAAACCAGCTGCCGTACCAGGAAGGTGTCTGAACGATGTTTATTTTGCAGTTTGCTTGTGCACCGGGTTCTTTTGCGGATCCCCAGGATGATTGAATTGATTGAGTTGACAACTGCATGGCTTACTCTTAAGTCAACAGTGAGGAAGAGAGAAGATACAGTAAACAAACGGGTCCTATGGGTAGGATGCTGGAGCGTATAAATAGAAATGCTTATGCAAGATGCTCTTGGTTACCGGTGGCTTTATGAGACACTGTAACTTGGAGGTTGTGGGTGTATTTTCTCTCTTTTTTTTGCTGTAAACCAGCAGAGATGAGTGTCTGGGTAAACCTCTTGCTCTTAATGAAAGCGTAAACAATTGTGGAGAGGCCGGTTGGGTGAAGGAGCTGATCTCCCTCATTACCCTAATACACGTTCCTGTGCCAGCTCTTCTTTTTGCTTCGTTTTGAGGAATAGCAGCCTCCTGAGGGCTGTGCTCTGGCAAATAGCTGTGCTGTATCAGCTGCCTCCCAGAACAAACTCCTGCTATAAACGCATAGTTAGTGCACTAAATATACCGCAGCTGCCCTTCCACGTGTAG
This sequence comes from Ibycter americanus, assembly GCA_035590275.1. NCBI lineage: Eukaryota > Metazoa > Chordata > Aves > Falconiformes > Falconidae > Ibycter > Ibycter americanus. The sequence goes on from JAVJGI010000050.1 coordinate 38,829,819, forward strand.
CTGTGTGTGCACACAAAGGGATGGGCTATTTTCAGCAGAGCAGTAAAGTTCAGCCCCATACATTTTCTTGTGTCTATGCCTCTGAACGCCTGTTGCTCATTAAATGGATGGCAGAAAGAGCTTGTGCCTGGCCATTGCTATGCAGAGCCGGTATTTGCCAGACAAAAACCTTAAGGGTAAATAAGGAATACTGAAGCTTGGCTCCAGCAGTGGGTGCCTCAACCCTCATAACGTTGAATGACAATTGAAATCCAAGCTCTTTCCTTAGGTGCTGCTGGAGGAGGGTTGGCATGTCCTTCCAGAGGTAAACTTAAGAAAGAGACAAGTTCTTCTTGAGCTAGACCTTCAGCAATGCACACGAAGCGTTCCTCACCACGTGTTAAGCAGTGCTTTTAAACACAGTGTGAGGCTTCACTCATGGCTTCTCTCCCAAGCCATGGGTTTGGGGTTACTTTCAGGATATTATTTTTTTTCCTTGCTTTTAGATTGGGAGATGGAGATCCTTTACTCCACTGAGGAATGCTTACTGGTGACACTAAGGTGTGGACAGTTCTGCTCCATTTTCAAGTGGTGCTAGTGGAAGGGGTATCTCCTTGGCCAGAAATAAGCTAACTTTATTTGAATGACTAGTCTGAGATAATCCTTTTTGTGTGTATGTGTTTAAGAATGCTACACTGCTGTTAGCGGGGCAGCTTTTATAACTTGAAGAGGGGAGAACAGTGATGAGAAATGGAAAGCCATAATCTCCCATCTCTGCATCTGGAAGTGCACGTCTGTCAACAGACGTATCTGTACAGCTTCAGGGGGACTGAAATGCAGCATTACTGCCACAAGAAGTGCCATCTTCTGTCCTGTTTGGGTGCCGTAAATGTTCACTGCCCTTAACAAGGTGAAGGTAGCGCCCATCTTCACTGGAGCTGTGAGCCCCAGGTTACAGCTTTGTAGATTTTAGTTGGATTTTTGGGAAAACTCCCCTGGCAGGGTGGTGCAGCCCAGGCCAGATTACCCAGGCATGTGGGGGCATCTCTATCGTGGGGCGGTTTCAGAGGTTGGCTAGAAAACGCTACAGCGTTGGCAATAGTCCTGCTGGAGCAGGATGCTGGACTAGACTTTGGAGGTGTCTTCCAGACGGCATTTTTGTGATATTCTTTAATATCCTCTCTAGCTTTTATTGGAGTGGAAAGTATTTCATCTTGACCGGTTACAAATCCAGACTCTTTCTGAATACAGGATGGATTTATTTATTGGAAAACTCCTGCTTAGGCTGTGTTGCTGTTGAAAGCCAGGTCAGAATCATTTGCACAGAAGGCAGCTGCGCCAGGAGATGAGCGCACGGGCAGTCACAGTGAGCAGCTCTGTAGCAGGGAGGGAATACACAGCTTTGAAAATCTTTTTCAAAATAACTTTTTGAACAGTGATACAAGATACAATATACAAACATTTCTGGTAATGCCTCAGGGAATGGCCTAGTTCTGACACATGCACGGTCTAACTGACACTGTCCCTGCTCATAGCCACTCCTCAGTGTGCAGCGGTTGCCACCAGCCCAGGGGAGGAAGCCAATTAGCCTGATTTACATACCCAGTGGGAGATACTGCAAAAGGCAAATGCACAGCCCAGATAGTGGAAAGGTAAATACGACTGGAGCTTGTCCGTCTGTTGTTTGTTTGTACTGCAGGCACAGAGACGTAGTAATTATGTTCTACATGATGGTGCCAACCTGAGAGCTGGCAGATGAACATCAAAGCAGACGGGGAGTTTGCTGCGTGCTGGGGGCTGCACAGCCCTGGGCTGCCAGCAGCGGTGAGGCAGCAAGGGTCCCAGCTCTGAGCTTCCACACAGCGGTTTGGGGAACAGGACAGGTGTGAGAGGACGGACATGGCAAATTGGGGAGCAGAGAAACACAAATGGCAGTGGACTAGAGGTGAAACCCACTCTGTGCAGTGTAGGGAGGGTGTGATGGAGGGAGGCTTGTTGCAGTGACTCCTTTCCAGTCACCCTGGAGGATGATGGGCGACAGGAGCGCCTAGCCTGAGCAGCAGCAGCCAGCCAGGCAAACGTCAGTCCTTCAGGGGAAGCACGACACCCCCCCATCCTGCTGTCACGTGAAAATAGGCAGGAATGCTCTAGGGGGTGGTTGGTGTCTTTTGAGGGCTGTTCCTGCATGAGGGCTCTATGAATGAATTGGAAAACAGATCTTGTTATCTCCACTCAATTTTGCTGTCAGTTGGCATGAAGCAGCAAGCCAGCATATTCCCGAACCGCAGATGGGTACGGAAACACCAGCAAAAGCTGCTGAAGCACAGTGTGATGTGCAACACATGCAGACACACATCTGCCTGCGTAGCTGGGGGAGTGATTGTGCCATATGCGTTTGGGCCTGGATGGGTAGGGGTGTCTGAGTGCCATGTGCAGTATGGTTCCTACACTTGGGAGGTTGTCAGGATGATTAAGAGACGGAGTGGCTTCTGTTACGGCTCTGAAGGCCTCTGGGGAGCAGGTCCTCAGCCATCAGGGACTTGCTGCAGCGGTTTGTCTTAGACCCTGCCGTGACTGCCTGTGCAGGGCTGAGGTTATCTGATGTCTGTAAGCGTGCTGGGGGCCAGTGAAGACATATCTGTGCTGTCTCTATTTAAAGAGAGCAGGGAATTTAAGAAGCCAGTGTTGTTTGAGCTTAGGCTTCAGGGGTTTGTGGGGTTCTTTGGGGGCTTTATAACTCCCAGAGCCTCTCTGTGGTGCCTGTCACCAAAATTTCCATCTCCCTGTTGCGACTACTCCACCTAACCCAAGCTGACCAAACCTCAAGAGCGCACAACCTGTCGTTACCAAGTGCTGTGAGGGAAAATATGCCCAATTCTAAAAGCAAGTGTAGGTACCCGGGCTGCTGACGCAGAGCTGTGACAAAGGGCATTGCAGGCCCAGCTAAGGGCGCAGAAGTAAATCTGCCGTGTCCCAGCTTCTCAAGGCTTGTGGCACATGTGGTTTCTCGCTTTCTGAAGTTGAAACTATTGAAAAGTGACCACCCCAGGAAACGCCCCAGGCTAGGAAGCCTTTTGGTACAAGGAAGACCTTTGCAAAGCCACGAAGCCAGGGAGTCCCCTGCGTTTCCAAGGGCTTGCTGTGCTAGGCACGCCTAAGGTAAGAACCGATTTAATTCCCTTCACATTTCATGTAAATGAGGGGCACAACCCAAATGCCTTCTGATCTGTGTCCCATGGGAATGGAAACCTTGAGGGTGGCAGTATCGGTTCTAGCTGCGTGCACTTGCTTTTGGCTCACGTGCCTTCCTTGTCTCCTTCCCTGCAGGCTGCTGCACTACTTCCGAGGCAGACATCATTTGGAGGAGATAATGTACAACGAGAACATGCGGCGCTCCCAGCTGCTGATGCTGTTTGATAAATTCCGCAGCGTGCTGGTGGTGACCAGCCACGAGGACCCCGTGATTTCAGTTTTTCAGTCTCTCTTAAAGTGACTCTACTGGCAAAGGAAGGGAACCTGCTACACTCTCCTCACCAATAATTTAAAAGATGCCTGAAGGAGGCCATTTCAGTTCCTTCTTCCCACGTGACATCGAGCAGGTTCTCCTGCTCCGTGCCTCGATTTCCCATCTGCTCCCTGTGGTGACAGCCGAGGCCAGTCTGTGAGGGCTCTGGGGCCCGCTGCGGCACAGCGTGCGCTTGCTCAGCCCTTCCCTGACGCTGCTCCCTCCCCAGGGTTGTGAGAGTGGGCCAAGAAGATTTCAGCCGCAGCGTTAGTGACAGTACTTCACCCTGGGGCTGACGCCCGTGCATCAGACATGCTTTCTCTGCCCTCCAGCAGCATGACAGCTGGGTCATTCAGCCGCGAGCACTGCCTGTGAGCAGCCTGTCCCCACAGCACAGCGCACGCAGCCTCTGCTCAAGGGCAGAGCGGAGCTGGCCTGGCTTTTAGGGAAATGTCCCTGGGCGCCGAGGAATTCTGTTTGATCACTATTATCTGGCAGCAGTGAGAACACAGGTAGGGAGGCAGAGTATCACAAGTAAACAGTTTTATGAATGAACCTGACTCGCTCACTGTGTTACAGCTTATTATTGCCTCTCCTCACTATCCTTATTACTAAGCGCCCATTCGAGCACAGCTGCACCAAGCAGCCCCTGTGTCTCTGGGTTTTCAGGGTTTCCAATTTTTGACTGGGTAGGGGGAGCTTGGTTGTTGAGCCGGACTGAAATTAGCTGGCCAAGCCGCAGGTGCATGGGCATGTTAGTTCCACAGAGCCAGAGGCAGGTGCTGAGGGCACTCGCACTTGTCCCCCAGGGCTTGTTTTGTTCCTCGCTTCCCCTCCCTGCAAGCATGGCTGCAGCTGCCAGCAACCAGACTGGGAACCAGGCCTGGTTAACGCTGTCCAGCTGAAAAACAAGATACAGCTCTGTACACGGCTGTGTTTCCTGATCGGGTTGAGGACAGCTCCTCCAGCTGTGCCAGCCCTGTTTCTGGGGACAGCAGGAGCTTACACCAGCTCCGAGGTCACTGCTCCCCACCGCTGCTCTGTGCTCGGGGGCAGGGGGCAGACCTTTCCCTCCATGGTGGTGGCTTCCAGGGGTGGGTGTTGTTCAAGGATTGTAAGGCTTCTCCTTGAGACCTTCCCTTATACCACACACACACAACCTGGAGTTTTTCCCAGAGCTGCAGGCTCTCACAGAGCAGCTTCACTTGCGCACACAAACTGGGTGAAACCGTGAGCTTTACGTAACTTACCACCAGCAATGCGCCAGGGGAACCCAGTGCCCACAGCGCACCAGACACATGACGACAGCTGCTTATTCAGGGTCCCTTCAGTGTGTCTGCCCCTGCAGCTGCAAGCAGGGATGTGAGAGAAGAGCAAAAGCAGTATCTGACCTAAAAATCAGATCAACATTGCTGTAGAGCCCCAGTTCCAACCAGGTCCCAGCAACTGCGTCTCAAGAGCTACTCAGATCAGCATAACAAGGGGCCAAAGATTTTTTTCATGTGATGGGGACAAGGTTTTGAAAAACTTGAGCTTCTCTTGCCTGTGAGTCCTAAGGTGGAGCGTGCAGGCTGTCCCTGTCACCCTTTAAGCAGCTAGTGTGACTGCAGTTCTGCAGGTTTTTCCCCCCGCCTGTACCTCATGGCAGGCTGCAGCATCACTGCTTTCTCTGTGTTGAGGTTCACACACTGGTAAGTTCTGAACTGGTTTCAAAAGCAGCTAGGAAAACAAATAAACATTCTTGTTCTCTACACTGCGTGTTACAGACTTCCAGCCATAGGTTGGAAGGGGTCTCTGGAGGTCTTTTGTCCAAACCTCTGCTCAAACAAAACATGTCAGATCAGGTCACTCAGGAGCTTGTCCAGCAGAGGTTTGAATGCCCACAGCCCTGCTGGGCCTCTGTTCCAGTGTTTGACCACTCTCACGGTGAAGTTTTTTTCCATACAGCTAATGAGAATTTCCTGTTTTCCAGCTTGTGCCCATTGCCTCTCATCCTGTCTGACAAAAGCCTGGCTCTGCCTTCTCTACACCCTCCCACTACGAGGTAGTTGCAGACAACAGTCAGATCCCTCCTTTACCTCCTCCCAGCTCTCACCCCTCCAGTCAGCCCCACTGCCAGGCTTCTGACTATTCCCCTGCAGCAACCAAGTGATGGGCTCTGCTGGGGGCCAGCGCTGGTGGGAGCAGCACAGCAGGTCAGAGCTGTGAACCTTTGCCACTCACCCACCTTAATTAAGCCTGGATCTGTTGGCAAGGGAGAAAGTGGCCCTCAATGTCCAAAACCAACCTCCGTTCTGACTGGGAGACCCATGCTGGTCTGCCCCACAAACAAAACTCCACCTTGCCCCGTCCATTGTGATAAAGTACATTTATTGTTAAAAACCTCCAAGCCCCTGTGGCTGCCCTAGCTGCTGCCAGGACCTAGCTTGAGGCTATCATACAGAGCACACCTCGAGTCCTGGTCAGTGGCATGCTGGCAAGACTTGTCATCTGCAAGAGAAGTTTCCCATTGCCGCCATCTCTCTCTCCATTTTCTTGTCTACAACACTCACAAATCTATTCCCTCGTAAATAAAACCTGAGCGGTTTCTGTGCCCACTCTCCCCTGTTACCGATACCAATCCTTGTGGTGGCTACCACGTCCTGCTCCCCTGGCAGGTCATGTCCAGGTGCCATCCAGATGGCTGCATCTTGAGTCAGGTCCCTTTGGTCAAACGCCTTATCAATCCCAAACGCCTGGCAGAGCTTGGAGGGCCCGTTGCACAGCTGCCAGTCCTTCAGCAGCTTTGTGGGGCCTTTCCTTGAAGTACTGCGCAGCTCTCTCATCGCATCTAAACCCTGAAGAGGTTCCAAAGAGCGAAGTAATACTGCAGCTCCTTCCCCTGTGCAGAACAAGAAGCATGTGTTAGTAGAGGGTTGTTTGTCAAGAACATCTCAGCTTTCGGCCCCACCGCCTGCAGGAGAGCTTCAGCCCTGAGCCTGTGGCTCAGCCGAGCCCGACGGAGCGGGAAATTGGCTGCAGCGCCCAACCGCAGGGTCTGTCCTTCCAGTGCCAGGCTTGAGTCAGCCGCTCACCTGTGGTCAGCGCGCTCCCTCCCCTCTTCTCAATGCCCGCGTTCCAATAGCTGTGTCCTCTGCTGATCCGTGCTGACTTGCTCTTCCGCAGCGCCACTTCTTAATGTTACTAAGTCTAGCTGCTGCTCCAAGGCTTGCCAGAGGGCAAGAGGTTTCTCTTATGTCAGCACAATGTTCAGGAATAAATACACATATGGTTCAGTTTTTGGCACAGCTATCCAAAGCTGCTCCCAAACCCAGTGGATTTATAATAAACTCTGATTACAAGAACTCCAGCTAACAAAGGAGAGGAGGAATGAGAGACGCTGCCAGCAGAAAGAGGCAGCTTGCAGAGCTAGGCTGGACAAAGACAAACCAGGGAAGGAGCTGCAGGCACTGGGAGCAGCCGCTGTCGGTGCTGCTGCTGAGGGAGCCCTGGCTGCAGGTGCTGCCAAATCAAACACCCACTTGGAGGTGTGACAGCAGGTGGGATGACCGTGGCTTTGGGTAGCTGCATGGCTACAACGGAGAGCGATGCCAACCCCTGTGCCAGGGAAGCTCTCACAAGATGGGGACCCGAGGCAGGATGGCTCTGCACGGCCTGGGAGCATTGCTTCAGCAGAGAAGACCCTTCTATGACAAGAAGTGAAAAAGGTGACAGGTTGTCTTCTCAAATGTGACTTGCCACCCTGTCAGGAGCCTTAGGGAACTCCAGCCCCCCACAGCTGTTGTAGCCAGGTGCCCTCCCTGATTTTGGTGACAGTGAAGCAGAGATGCAGCTCTGAGCACAGACATTCCCCTGTGACAAGGACCTCCAGCCTCAGTGGGACATACACACTTCCTTGGCATTTTCCACTGGACAGCAAAAGGAAGGTCTTCTCAGGACCTTGAGTGGGCGAGGTCAGAGCCTGGTAAAGCGGGCTGTGTGCTGCCCCACACAGCACCCCTTGTGCTGGGGCCGCCCACGGCATTCCTCCCCGCAGCATCTGCGTGCTTGGTGATGCTGCTCCACAAGAATCCCCTCTCCCTCTCCAGCCTCAAACATCTGGAGCCATGCTCATGCCTGGCGAAAGCTTTTTTTGTAGGCACTGACAGATCCCTAAGGACTCGCGATTTCCAAAAATAGAATCCCTCTCATGTTTTGTACAAATCCCACGCTAAATTACCCTTCTGGGCTCCCAACTGTGCCTACCAGCTGAGGACGTGATTTCTGGCTTTGCAAGGTGTGCCTGTTGCCCTGATCCTGCTCAGAGCCCCCCGCTGCCCTCGGTGCAGCTCGGTGAAGTCAACAGTCTTATTTCCAACAGCTGTCAGCAATCTGTTCCCAGGCACTCCCTTCTCTAAGGAAGAGGATTGATGCTAATCTGGCAGCCAAAAGCTGCTTCCCTGTACTACAGTAATTTAGAGCTCAAAGGTCATTTTAGATTTTAAGAACATGTTCCATGTCCTAATTCTGCTTTTTATCCATGCACAAAGAAAACACCCTTTGCATCGGGATGCTGCCTCTCTCACCAGAACAACTGTGGGATTCTGAGCAATCACTAACTGCACTGCTTGCTTTCATCCATCACAAATCCAAGTGGAAACTGTGGTTACACTTGAATTGAACGGAGCCCTTGGGAGTTCATGTGAAGCGAGACAAGCACTCAGAGAAACTGCAGGTGCTCCCACAGCATCAGCAGAGCCGTGGCAGGGGGTACCTGGCATTTCTGTCTCTGGCTGCTCTTTCTGCATTTCCACCAGGAAGTTTTCACGCTCTTCCTAGCCGTGTGCAACACAGCCACCATGCTCTGCTCAGAGTCAGCAGGCCCTGAATGTGACAGTAACACTGCATGAGCTTTGGGAAGAGGTGGTGACAGCAGGCAGGACTACAGTGCAGGGATGCCGTGATGAGCTACTGCCTTCTCTGCCCCCATCTGTTCCCACACCCCTGGGCTGATGTTTGGGTCCTCCTGAGCTTACTTGCACGTCAGTTTTATTTTAACTACCAAAGAGTAGCTGAATCCTTCCAACTCAACTCCTGCATGCCAGAGTGCTTCAGTCTGCCTTCCTCCCTCTCTGCAGCCTGCAGCAGTTTGCTCTCAGGGGTTACCTGGCTTGAGCACCTGCCTGACACGGATACAGCCACTGACATGCTGTCAGAAGCGGTGCCAATCCAGAGATGCCAAATATCTACCTCCCATGCCTAGGAGTCACTCCATATAACGAGTAGCATTCAGAGCTAAAAGCTGGGATCTAACAACAATGCAGAGGCCAATTCTCTCCCTGAGCAGCTAGAATTCATAAAACAATAGGGAAGTCCCACACCCCCACTGCGTAGCTTGTGCTCCTTCCCTGGAATGGCTCCAGCTCCCATTCTTGGAAACAGCTCTTGGCCACTGGAGAGAAGAAAATTTTGTCCTCTCTCCACCCGTCTGACTCACTGTTCCTGAAACACTTCCTTCAAAGTCCTAGTCTAGGATCCAAAAGTTAGGGGGACGTCCACGCAGTGTGACCCTGGACCTTCGTAGAGCATCACTTCGATCTTGATTTTACAAGCTGTTCTTTCAGCTCTGGCAGCAAAATGCACACCTTGGCAAATCCCAGAGAAACAAAGCACAGCAAAGGCTTGACTGGCATTTACCCCCCTCCTGAGGTGAGGGAAGCCCAACGTCCCTCTTAACCATAGGAAAAGCTCTTTGTACTAAGATTATTGTGCTGCTCAAGATACACTGTAGGATTCACGCATGCTGAAAGACACTGGTTGTATTTTTTCTATATTCTTCCTCTGTCATCTATTTCTCAAAAAAACCAACGTAGTGATGCCTGCCATGGGTTCAGGCAGTAGCAGTATTTGACCCAGCAAAGGGAAGACCTCTCACAGTAAAATCCCACACGGTGCAGCTTTATTTCAGTGATATGCACAAAGATTTCCCCTTCCTCAGTGAGAAAAAAAAATTTGAGCCCACCCTTCAAACTCATGGTTTTATGAACACAAAGTACAGTCAAGCGAACTCGACTGAAGATGCTAACAGCCACAACTTCTTGCCCTGGCAAAGTGGCAAAACAGCACGTTACAGCTGAAGGGCTCCTGCTGCCTGTTGGCAGCGTCAGGCCAAGCTGGGGATGTACTGCTGAGGACACTACAGTGGTGGTGGCTCTCAAGGTAAAGTCTATGCTTTCCTAGCTGCTCTACCAAGCACCTCCGTCAGCACAGCTCTGCTGGTGACATGCTTTTTCCTATCCCTGAGAGATACTGCTGAGTCTGAAGTCTAGTACAAGCCAAATACAGAAAACAGAAGAGAAGGTTTATTCCACCTGGTGTTAGAACAGACAATGCTACGAGGTTTCATATCAAAACGACATCTCTGAAGAGCCAGAGTCTCATGAGCCACATATCCCATTCTTGACAAGCTAAGCAGAGGGGAGCAAGTATAAGCAGCCTATAAAGCTTTGTACATCTCGTATAGGCCTCAGATCCTGAGCTCATTAAGGACCAAGAAAGCCTCAGCATGATTCAAGTAGGTGTTAAACTACTTTTTAAAAACAAAGTCTGCTGCAACAGTCCAATTCATGCTGCTTGCCTGGTCCCAACAGCGCGTGTGTCTGGGACAGCCCTGTCCAGTGTCTGTGCCAAGGCGGCAGGCACAGACAACGCAGGGACAGTGCTACACTCTGATCTCTCTCCAGTAAAAAGACAGCTGCCTTCATTAAGCTAGCAGTTCCAAATCAGCTCTACGGTCACTCAGTTCAAGCGTCTGAGAAGCAGCAGGACAGCAGTCACTGCCAGTACTTCAGAGGATATACTGGTTCTCTGCACTGCTTGCCTTCCTCCCACAAGGATCCTGTAATTTAAGCAGCACAAGGACTTGCCTACACAACAAAACCAGGTAATCTAAGCCAGCTAAGAATTTGTTCATGATTATTAGTTTGTGCTAACTGTAGTAAACCACCTAAACCCCCACTAGATCTCAGTTAAATCTATGTGCTTGTTCCAACAGTCTCCAGAAATAAATGCTTTGTTAAAAATCAGTGTATGACTGCATCAGTGTTTTGATGCAAACCACCTGATGGCCAAACAGACACATCTTTCAAGAGTCATTTGGAAAATCTCTAGAACTGATTTCTCCCAAAATCAGCCTAACTTTTCCCCCTAATTCTCATGTCATTAGTATGAACTTTGCTAACATGCATCCAGGTCAAAATTGAAATGGCTAAAGACGGGGTCAATTTGTGTGTGTTTGAAGACATCAGGGAACCCCCAAAGACCTTTCCCCTTCTCCACTGCTCCGATTTGCTGCAGCAGTGCCGTAAGGTGTTCCCAGATGTAAACCCCAACTACTCATATAAAGCAAGTTGCTCTGCTGTCCTGAAATTTGTGTGCATGTCTAGATTTGTTCTGCTCCACCCCTCCACATATAGAAAGATATAACAAAACTGGAAGAGATTCAGGGACAGATGACCAGGACGATCAAAGTTATGGACTGGCTTTGGAGCAAAAGCCTAAGGAGGGAATAACTAAGTAGACTAGAAACCTTCAGCTTAGAAGACAGTTGAGGGGAGAATATGAAAGATCCCAGGAGATCACAAGAGGCAGAAGATAGCACATGGAAATAGATGCAATCATTCCACATTCTCCACTGTGTAACTGCTGGTACTCTGCAGCTTTGCACTGCCAAAATCCAAGAGAGTGGTGCAGCTCTGGGACATCACTGGAGATGTGCCCTTTGAAAAGGAAAAGCTTTTAGTGTGTCTCAGTAACCTGTGTTCACTCTTTCCAAGCAACACCTTTAGGGATATTATGTTCATATGTTTTATGGTCTCATGGTCAGTCACTCAGGTTATCGCAGTGTTCTGAGGGACACCCTGAAGTACTTGGATATTTAGCATCAAATTCCCTGCACAAAGATGATGAAACCTATTACATCAGAAACTCATGCTGTAAGTAGAGCGTAGCCTGCGCTACTAAGAAGGACCGAGCTATGCCACAACAGGCTTTTTTTCTTTGCCAGTATTTCCTTGTGTTTTCTCTACAGCCAGAGCGAGATTCAAAACAAAGTTTCCAAGATCCTTCCCATATCCAGAGAAGGAAATGCTCTTCCCTTCTACCCAGGTCTGTAACTACTGCCACCTCAAAAGAAGACTTCCTCAACCCTTCCCTCAGACTAAACAACAGGACAGGTTTCTTCTCCACGTATGTTAAGATGAGAAAAGCATCTCAGGTACGATTCTTCCTCACATTCTTCCTTTCAACACGTCTGCACATGTGCAAATATACTGAAGGAGTAAATCCTACTTATGTAGATGCATCTGTGACACACAACACGCACAACCATGCTATTTACTGAAGTGCGGTCCTGACAAAGCTGGCAGTGACAGCTGTGCTTGGTGTCAGCATAGCTGCATGGGTGACAGGCTAACGGAGGAGTTTGTAACAAAAAATCCAACTAAAGCCATCACAACAGTGAGCTCTTAACTAATTTGCTACAAAACTAAACACAGGTATATAAGGGAAAATTTCCCAAAGTATAAATTTCAAAGAAATCGTTTTAGAATTCAAAGGCTAAGCATCTTTTTTTTTTTTAATAGAAATTATTATTCCTAATGTTTCAAACATTAAGAATCCCATGCTGAATAACGAACCATTCTGCTTTCATTATCTGAACAGATTTGGCAGAGACAACATAATGAAATTCACATGTGTTCGTCCACCAGACTCCAGACCTCCATTTAGAAAGACAGGCTCTTCCCCCACAGCATAACCTGGCAATTCTTCTGCTTGGCACCTGTCCAAAGGCCAAAACCTGAGCATTAATGGTTACTGTTACATTTGCTTTCCACTTAGGAATATACAAGCGGTGGGTTTTTTTAAGCTGTACCTTTGAAATGGCAAAAAAGAAGAATTATTTTTGAGATTTTTTTTCTAACAAAACGAGTATTAATCTAAGAAATACCTGCTGCCATTTCAAGGTGTCTAATTAACCAATAGCTTTATTGCAAGGCAAACATTGTCATTCTCACAGGAAGGAAAAAACCCCAAATTTTAGAAGTAACACCTGCATGTTAAGAGGAGCCATGGAAGGAGAGTCTCACAGAATTCCAGAATAATTCGATTAGGGTTGATTATCTTACCTTGAGAATAATAAAAGAAGGTTGAAGATTCTGTAAGTCTGGGCATTTTCACTTGGGGGGTGGGTTTTTTTGGTTTTAAGATACAGCAAAGCAGCTAAAACACTCCTACACTGACTCCTCGCTTAAGCTTAGGATATCTCAGACTTTTTTTGTTTTCCCCAATATTTATATCTTCTGAAGATAAAGGTAGGAGACACAAGAGTTTCCTGTCATGACAACAGACACCAAGATTTAAGCTGTCATTAGACTGCAAATTTAATTCTGCATCACCACTTTCAAGGAACAAAGTTCCCTGAATCACATGACTAAGGCAGCAGCCCAGGTCATCAAAACTGAAAGCACCATCCTATCAAGATTCTTCTCCAGTCCATAGTGTTTCTTCCTGTGCCTGAACAGCTCACACAGCTCACAACCGGGAGCACAGCCCCACCAGGCTGGTCTTTGTGCAGCTGGAGATAGGCCCTGCTTGTAACGTTGGAAGCTAATATGCTGTCTGTCCACAGTTACATACTGTTCACAACGGCAAAACCCAGGTCTCAAGGAAAGGTTATGACAGCACGTCACTGATTTCAGAGCACAGAGGGAGCTCATAAGCAACTGCAATATGGCAAGCGTAGCTTGAAATATCGGCCCTATGCTGTAGGCATTAAACCTTTTTCAGCCTTAACTTACCTTGGCTGGAAACATTCACGCAGAAATAAATCCCGTAGATCTGATACACGTACAGAGTTCCTGGTTTCATGAACATTGCCGCATTTCGTTGAGTTTGCTTCCCACCTTTCGAGTGGGAAGCTTCATCTTCCCCACCCAGATAAGCTTCTGTTTCAACAATCCTCCCCCAGAGTTCTCTGCCGTCAGGAAGTTTGCGAACTAAAATCTGAAAAAGAGGTCAGAGTGCATCAGTTAGCAACCCTCTGTACAAAATAACCAGAGTGCAAGAGCTGTGGAAACAAAGAAGTCGGAAAAAAAGGACTTGATAGCACTACATACTCTCCTCTCCATCTAGCAGTCCACTCTGTAAGCCAATGTGAACTTTTCAGCTTCTACCGTCCAGGCCACAGCCCAGTACAAGAAGTTCCTACCTGTCATTCACCCCACAAAATGCCTGGCATGTCTAGATGTGGCAGTATCATAAAGAACCAGTTTATGATCCTATATAGAGTCCTCAGAGTTGGCTTTACTTTCTGTATCCTTCACCCCAATCCACCAGGTTTAAGGCAAAAAAGCACCACCAACATCAACCTTGAAGCATCATGAATGTACATTCTTTAGATCAGAAGAAATACGACAGTGGCACAATGACTACTATGATTAGAGAGTTGCTTTCTCCATCGAGATGTTTCAAACAAGTCCTAGTTCCTAACCATAAAGATAATCATGACCACAGTGAGTTATCAATGCTATTTCTGTATTCTCTGCACCACAGAGAGGGGCAGTGCAGGAGAGCTGGGAATTGGCTTCAGGCAGACAACAGATCTTTGTTATTACAGTGTGTTCCTTGCTGCTGGTACCTCCTTAAATAAACCAAAGCAGATGCAGGGGAAAAAAAACCATGACAGTGAAAAGATTCTCTTTCAAAATAAAACAATCACTAAACTTTGTATAAAGCTTTTTGTTGTTTGACCTGATTTCTAAACTTTTTATTTTACCTATTGTGTGTTTAAGAAACACTGCAGTATAGTCTCATTTAGGCAACAGCTATCTGTTCAATTATTCTGTATTCAGCTCTTTCATGTTTGAAAACCAGCTATTAAAAGATGACCTTCAAGAAACAAATCTTAATTCCTAAGATATGTTTGTGCTGGATTGCTAATGCAGTTATTGATCCAGTATGGATGCTCCAGAATTCAGTTTCAAATGTTGCAACTTTAGTATAGCAGGGTTTCCCTACAGCACTTCTCAAATTGTTGAAAACTATCAGTTTATTATTGTTATGAAAACTGCAGTGATTTCAGAAAAGCACTGGTGTCTAGCAACTGCCTGTAAACACCCCAAAAGCACACCCATGTGGCCACATTTCTCTTTCAGTATGATGAAATGTAATGGTTAGGGTTATGATTTTTAAAAGCATGCAGGCATTTCCCTGACTCTTCAGACACACCAAATACTTACAGTTGAAACAGTTAAAAAATGGCGATCATTCACAACACCTCACAGTAAACTGTTTTATTGAGGGTTTTATTTCTCATTGAGGATGTATCTTGGTGTTATGACAGTTCATTTTGAGAGGCCATTTATTGTGTGTATGTTTTGGGGTTTATTTTTTGTTTCCAAGAACTCAAGTATCATGTTTGAGGTAAACAATATTAATATACCAGGCGCCTCCAAAATTCGGTAGAATGAAGATAATGAACGAAACCTTAAATTACCATTGCTGTTATAATTCTAAAAAAAATAGAGAATAGACTGGGTCATGGGAGAGTGGGGGTTATACTTTAAGGAAAATCTAAAATTAAGATAGAAATCGCCTGGCTTGTAATTCTAGGCCTGAACAGGAAAAATACAGACTGTTAGGACTAAAATATCATCTGCCCAGGGTGACTGAATGCATAAGGATGTCATTAAGACATCAAAGTATCAAAATAATGCTGTCATTAAGACAGTAAAAAAATCCATCAGTACTGGGAGACTTCAGGTAGCCTCATGTAGACCAAGTAAATACCACAGTAGGACAGGACACAGGCTTTGTTTTTTTAGACACCATCAAATGCTTTACAGAGTGAGTAATCAGGGATCTCACAAGAAAAGACTAAAGTCTCAAACTGAGAGCAAAATGCAAAGTTCCCTGGAAAACAACTTTGTATCAAGACCATGAAGTTCAGTGGCCTTCCACAAGTATTAAGGTCCAAAAATAACCTCTCAAGAGTTCTGCTTACCAGCAAAAAGGGGAAACTACGTAAAGTGAGGAAGCTTGTTAGGAAGAACTTATAGAGGCAGCCAAAGGTTAAAGTTGGAAAGGCAAGCCTCTAGCAGGATGTCTATAAAGATAGCAAACACACATGACTTATCAGAGAGAGGTTAAGACAGACCCAAAAAAACGCCAGCAGGGTTAAAAAGCACAGCAATGACAAGCAAGACAATATGCCTAGAAAGTTTAAAAAAAAAAAAAAAAAGCTAGACACAGCAAGACAGGCCAAAACCAACAGTTTGTGGAACAAATTCCTGAAGTTATCTAAACCAATGAGAACCCAGAGAGTCTGTTCACCCTACAGACAATAAAGGTATAAAAAAGACTCAGAGAAGATAAGACTGTAGCAGTGAAACTAAAAACACATTTTGCAATTGCATTTAGGAGATCCTTGACTAGAACTTCTTGCACAGAAAACACTGGAGGAACTCCCTCCCATGGAAACAGCAGAAGAGTTTTTTTGAAGGACTCTCTAAGCAGAAGAGACATTTAATTTCCCCCACTCTGATTTCCAAAAGCTTTCAGCAAGGTCCAAAAATTCCTCAAAGTTTCGGTAATGGAGAAGGTCTTTTCATGAACAAGCAATGGCTTGAAAACTCACAAACAAAAGATAGCAACAGCAGTTTTTGGAGTGAAGAGAGCTTAACTGTGGGACTGTGGAGTGCTAGATATCTCCACACTAGGGCCTGCACTGCCTTGCATATTTGTGTTAATAACTCGAGAGCCCACCATGTGTACTGACAATATCAAGTTATTCAGAACAGCAAAAATAAAAGGCAGTATGACATACAACTTTCAAAGCATATGGGACAGCACACAAGGAAGTACCAAGCAGTCTGCTAAACATGCTGAAGAATGAAATACTCGAGTACACTATGATACTGGTCAAGAAAGGCCAAGGGCCTACCAAGCTATTAGCATCACAAGATAGTAAAATGGAGACAGAGAAGGAGATGCTGCTGACTGCAGAGCATTACTTTCCACTGGGATAAGCAAAAGCCAAAAACAAATAAAGGAATACCTGAAAGGAAAATAATGGGCCTTGAAAGAACCTTCAAACCACAAACAGCAAAGTACGTTTCAGTAAACCAGAAAAAAAGGGAGAAAACCTCCACAAAAAACTAATTCTGAAATGTGACAGTAAACTAAATATGAAAAATTACTCCTCTGACTTCATCCAAAATAGATTTGGCTACTAGTCTTTAAATTCCACTGCACTTAACAAGAGAAGCAATGAGAGCTGTATTCCTAAAATAGCAAAGCCCTGGAGTCAAATGGCAAAAAAAGAATTTCATCCTTTTACACTAAGTTACTAGCTAGCACATGCTCCAGTACAGTAATCTCAGTGTTCGCGTCTTACCTGTCCCAGAAAGGACTTGGCCAGACTAATACAGGGCTGGTTGAAAAAATCCGCTTCTAGCTGGGAGGAATTTTTTTTCTCTATTGCAAAATATTTGCTGCTTTTTGGAGAAGAATCCCCATCAGGCGTAGCGTTTGGGTTCTCCAAGGCATCAAACGGAGGGAAGCTAGAGTTGCTTTGGAGAGCACTTAATTGAGCCAACAGCTTTCTTTTTCTTGGCATAGTTCTAGAAAATTGATATAAACATAATTAGTAAAATAAAGTTTATTTAAAAGTAACTAATTCCCACAAACTTATTTTTTACACATCTCTCCACAGCAAGGAGTCTGAAAGCTATCACTAATTGGACAACCTAGACAAACTACAGAAGCAGGCGACACATATAGCTGTGTCTACATCAGGCTAGGCAAATATTGGGCTTTACTGATAAGCAAATAGAAAACTACAGTTTGAGTATTCATCTCTTAAGGACTGCAGATAAAAGTGACTCTGCTCCACTTAGCAGTAAAAGTAACTTCGCCAACTGTTAGGTTAGGAAATTCAGAAATTGAAAACAAAGATGAACTAGTACTATACACTTTTACCTAGAACTAATGTAATCTGTTGAGCAGCCAGAAAAAAAAAAAAATAGGAAACAACCATCTCAAAAACTGTGCTGACTCAAAAAGGCCACAGAAGTCATGTACCAAT
Organism: Ibycter americanus; assembly: GCA_035590275.1. Taxonomy (NCBI): domain Eukaryota; kingdom Metazoa; phylum Chordata; class Aves; order Falconiformes; family Falconidae; genus Ibycter; species Ibycter americanus. The sequence continues at coordinate 38,847,425 of JAVJGI010000050.1, forward strand.
CAACTTGAACAGTAACGTAACCGGATGAGAATCTAAAACTCCACAGGACACAGAACATTTAAGTTAGGACATGCCCTATTTACAGTCACAGTGGCAAACTTGTTTATCATGCTCTAGAAACGTTTATGCTAGAATCTCCACAAAATAAGCTTTAAATCCAACCTACCAGAAAGATGAAGAATAGCCTGTTCCAGTCAACGGTTATGTTTAGATAACTATGTAACCTGTGATTGTTCTTTTATGTTTGTCACCAATTTACCATGCGAGCTTCAAAAAGTTAATGTTTCTTTTTCTGTGCCACAGCCCTTACACCTGTCAAACGGGAACAAACTTATTCACTGTACAAAGCACTCTGAAATAGGCTAAGAGATTTTGGAGGTGGAGATCATACCACCAACGCATCATTAGCTCAAACTCAAGAACAGTTTGCAGTTTTCTACTGGTCTAGCAAAAGACCATCTCCCAGCTGGAGCACTGCTGGAGATGCTTTTTTTATACAAAAGGCTATGAAAACACTGGGGAAATGTACTTTTCCTATATTAAATACATGAAAAGCTGAACCAAACTTTTAAAATTCCCCCATTGGCACTACATTTGGAAAGTGCCAGCCGCAAAAAAGGGCTCTTACAAGAGAATGCAAAGACACCAGGTTTTCGAAGACACCTCATCAGTTCTGAAATTCAACAACATGTAGATATAAGAGAAAAAAGCAAAGGTTCAACACCATACACAATTAGAAACACTGAAAAAATCCTGTATATAGCTGAACCTGCAAGGGAAGTATACACATAATTAAGCAGCTGATGCCACTCATTTTTTACCAGGTCATCAGCTTTTAAAAATGACTGCAAAAACTTTCACCACCAAAACCAATCCTTATCTTCCTGTGACATTTCTCACAAAAGAAGATCCACCAGCAACAGTTTCCTTGAACTACAATGAAACAAATTCAGCATTGCTACACTCTGGATGACAAGTGCCAATTCCCCAACAGTGTTACATTTCACTTCAGAAGAATCCAGACACAAACATATAAAAATAGGCAGCAAGAAACCTCACATTGGCACGACTGGCAGAGAGGTGGGATATTTTCGGGTTTTTTCTAAACATCTAATTCCCTATTGCAATAATTCAGTGATGTCAGAGACTTGCCATAGAATAGCCAGCTCCATGCCAGGTATTCTGCTCTGAACTGTGGCTTTTTTCCTGGTAGAAATTCTTAAAAATTTTCACAGAAGTCACCAGCCTGCCTCAGACAAAATTGCCTGGTGGCCTTTGCAAATAAGAGTCCTGTCTAGGAGAAAGGGTGAGAATAAGAAAAAGGATTGAAGGAAGGAAGGGATGGAGGAGGAACACCTCTCCATATCAGACTAGCCCTCTAAAAGACACAGTCAAGGGAATTCTTCACACTGAAGACAGTACCTCCTGACTTCTCTGACAGTATTAACTGGAACTTCCAGTTCATCAGTCATATATAAAGACATGCTGAAAACACGGCCAATTTGAGTGGAGCATTAAGTCATTTGGTAATTTGTGCTCTTATGGAATGCGACATCAGAAACAAGATCTGAGTTGCCTGGCACCTACTGCATTTCCAATTAAGCAATTCTTAAAAGCTGAAAGTGCTCTCATGTAAATGTTATACTGGCAGCCTCAGGGCACTTGTAATTTCATTGCTATGGGCTGATCCTAGACAGATCTCAGCATCTTCAACTCTCATTGGAAAGAGCAGTAGGAAACTGCCTTATAGTCACAAGAAATGGGTCACATACAGAAACGTGATTGCTTTAAAAAGCAAAAACGCAGAACAACGGGACTGCAACACCATCTCAGAAATGCAGAAAAACCGCAGTCTACCCTTTGTCTCCCTGCTTGTTCATACCAAGACACGAAACATAAAACTCCATGCCCCAAAGCCTATCTACACTTTCTATAAAGGATGTTGCTTGTATACACAAATCCCTTCTTGCCTATGAAAAAGCACACTGTAGAAGACGGTACATACCAAGTACCTAATCCCTATGTATTTGGGAAGCAAGAGACACTATCTCTTCACGTGTAAGTTACAAACTCTGCATTTCTAGCTAGATTTTCTTGCTTGTACAGTAAACAAGTTCTACTTCTGTGCCTCACATAAGAATCAGCTGTGGGTTTAATCGCTTTTTACTAATCCTGTTTTGACCAAACTAGCTACAAGTTGTTAAGCATATGTGTGTACACATGCACAAAGAAAGTATGGAAGTCAGAAAAGAGAGATCAAGAGCTGACAAAGCCTACACAAGTGCCTAAAGTGTTCAGGGCTACTGGGCTAGTCTCAGGCAAGTGTTTAAGGACCCTGCAAGCCAGAAGTAGAAAGACACTGAAAATCTGTATAAAATACAGCTCAGTGGCAGATACACCCTGTAGTCAAGGCACAACTGAGGCACAACACAGGCTGCTTTAATCCTTCCAATAAGACTGCATTTGTAGGCATTTCCTTAGGCATTTAATGAGCTTTCACTAAAATGAGGTAAAAAAAAAAAATCCCACTAGTACATTACCTGTGCTTGTGGCTCACAGGTCAAGACACCTGCAGCTGCAAGGTCTTCCTCATGCACATATATCTTTCTGATAGCATAATGAAGAAGTGTATGCAAGAACAAATTGCCACTTCTGGAGAGACAATCCCTCTTACCAGTTCCCAGTCGTATGGATTTTATGTGGGAATATATCAATGGTCAGCGCTGGGTCAGACCAAAGGACACTTCTCCCTGTATCTTGCTCTCCGGCACAGGTCAAAAGCAGGAGCCTAGGGAAGAACGGAATAAGCACGCAGCGCTTTTCCACACATCCTTCATGTCTCTAGACTGGAACCTCCTGAACCAGGCACCATTTCTGTGTACTTGGTCACTGTGAGCTTATGCAGTCTTCCCTGAGCCTGTGTAAAACTATACAAACAGATTTTACTGATGAAGAAACCTCCACAGAATTAGTCATTAAAGCTCCAAAAAGTCACTCATTTTGTGTGTGAAATTAGGACTGCTCCCCACCCACATGAATCAGTTTACATTTGCAATTCATCACCCTCAGCCCTCTTCTTTACCACCTCAAATAAGGTAAAGCCAGCTGGAAACATTGTTTTTCCACGTCATTTACAAAACATCCCTGTGGCACCCCAATGGTGACCTTCAGCCACCACGAGAGCTACCCATTTACTCACATCCTCTTTCTTATCTTTGCACCAACTGTTTATTTATGACAGGGAACTCCCTTATTATGTCAAGGACTACTCAGGTGAGGGCTCCTGTTTGAAACCTTCCTGAAATCTGAGTACAGACTGTAAGCCAGACCTCTCAACACACTTATCTAGACCTTCAGAGAATTCCAACAGCTTTTGAAGGCATGACTTTCCATTACAAAAGTCACACTGGCTTTTCCCCACTATATAACATTTATGCAAGTGTCCAGTAATTCTACCTTGCTGTATTTTCTACTCATTCAGTTGGCGGTGGTCAAAGTTCCTGCAGTCTACAGGTTTTCCCTAGAACCCTCTTTAAAAAGTAGCGACACATTTGCTGCTGAGACCATCGTTAGCAGCACTGTCCCTGGGGACTTCATCTGGTCTGGCAACTTATTCCTGCCTGTGGTCTGTTTGTCCCTAACCTCTTACACAAACACTTCATTTTAAGCCAGATCCTTCAGTGAGTTCTCAGCAAGAAGGATTTCCATCCACCTTTCCTGTCTAGCCTAACCTATTAGTAACCAGAAGCAAGTTAATTACATACAGCTTCCCAGACAACAGTGAGAAGCAGGCAAAAAAAAAAACCCTGCTTGAAAGAAAAGTGCAAGCAGGAGCCAGTATAGTATAACTATAAATATTAAGTCAATTTCTCCACAGACAGACTTTGATGCTATGTGCAATCCCACTAACACCTCAGAAGTACGCCAAAATGAATGGGTTTGTTCACCTTACTGAGTGCTGGGGATGTCATTTCCTGCAAGACATCCTTGCAATTCCAGTCCTCGCTCCTACTGCCTACCGGACATCTTGAGCTTTCTGGAATGAAATTTACTCATCCTTCTGTAAAGAACAAGGAAGATAAAATGAGCAAGAGTGATGAAAAGTCATTAAAAACCCAAAAAGCCTTCACAGCAAAACTGTGCTCTATTTCGGTTGACTCTCTTAAACCACTTTGTTTTGTTCCGTTTTTTCTCTTCCCAACATTCTAGCTGCTATTTTTAACTGAGTGCCAAACTTGCATATTAAAATGAAAACACACAAGTTAAATAGACTACTAACAATGGATGTTAGCTAGCTCAGCCTCCTGAGATGCAAGTTAACCAAGCCAGCACTTACAGCAGCCACGAACACTGATCAGGAAATGGACATAAGGATTCAAAATCATCTGCAGTTCAGGTTTTTTCTTTATATCTACATTCCTTGTAGCAAATGAATGTTGGGTATATTTGCTCAATCATCCAAGAGCTCTAAGTCTTATTCTTTTCCACCTATATGACAGTAGTGAGAACACTCCTGATTTGTAAAGTATATCAAAAGAGCTATATAAGGAGATACAGAACTAGTTACACTTAAAGTCTTAGGTACCCATCTCATAAAATGACTAGGAAACACATTCTTTCCCCAAATCTTAACACTGCATGAGAAATAATTTAGTTCTGGCGTGGGGGTTTGACTCAATGACCAAAGATGTTTCACCAAAGCCTTCGTTAATGCACTGACAAAAAGGGAAACTGTACTCAAACGTTCCCCTTATGAGTTCCTGTAGTACCAGTAACTTAAAGAATAGGAAGAAAAACACAAATAGCAAAGATGCAAAGATTTACCTGCAAAAGGATCCTGGAGCTGCTCCCCGCACGAGCATGGAAGCAGAGGGTTCTCACACCTCCTCCTGAGAAGTCAGCCCTAGATTCAGAGGAAGAAACTGCTCCACATCCAGTTTCACAAAGGAGGACTGCATGAAGTCCTATCAGAAGTCTTCAACTTAAAAAGAGAGCAAGAGAACAGGTTATTTCAGGCCAAGCTACTCAAAGGCAGGCCTTAGTATTCATGCTCTGCACAAAGAACATGAGTGCTCCAAAACCACGTGGAGGGAATCACAGCCACACTTTGCAATCTGTCATGAGACAGGCTCAGGAATAGCTAAGGTGCTGCTCCAGGTGATGAAATTGGGACTGATTCGAAGCACATGCTATGAGCCTGGCTCCTTTGCATGAAGGACCCTTTCTTCTCAACCAGAGGAGAGGCTTCTCCTACATTTAGTGATTCAGGATTAATCTGTACAGTATATCCTTGTTACAGAGAAACTATTTGTGCGTACTTCGCACTGCATTACCAGACACTGTTAAACAGTTACAGTAAGAAAACAGAACAACGGATCAAAGCCTTAACAGATGACAGTCTGCAGAGGTAACGAGTGTAAACGCAGGTGAAGATTAACAGCTGATGTAATACCCACCATGAAAGTGGTGGCCATTTTCAAAACACTAGAACAAAGCCTTCAGGCCCTATATAAACAAAGAAGCAGCTGAGGAGAAAGGATGATTTCCCGCACTGCGTTGGATAATATGCTGTATCTGACAATAACTTGCTAATGGCAAGTGAGACAAAACACTTCTGGTGATGTAACAGGGGAACAAAAGCAAAAGTCTCTTCTACAAAAAGATGCTTCCAGGAAACCAGCAAACCACTGCTGACTGTAGAGGCTGTAGAAATCTGAGTCAGACACAGATTTGAACCCGTAGAGTGCAAAGGCGCTCCTGTCATGCCACTGCAGCCTCATTTCTAACATGGCAACCTTATTTAGAAAAGCCTCAGGTTTTTTCAAAACAGGTTTTTAGCATATTTCTGTAGTCTGGCTATTTTTCCTCCTTACAGGGTCCCAACCGTACTACTTTTGTGACACATCTGCACAACAGCCGCTCTTTCAGCGCTCCACTGTGAAACCACCCTTCTCCCAAGATCTCTACAGCATGTATTATCAATTTTGTAAGCTGTTTAGTTAGTTATGTACAAAAATAGCAAAGGAAGCTCTCTGCAGAAGTGGCACGAGAGCTAGGAAACCACGGCGCAACCTTATTCAAAGCGTATTTGTATGCCTCTTTCCATCCCCTCATAGTCAAAAAAACGGGGGTGTTACCTTTTCCTTAGTTCACTCCGTAGTCTTTACAATATCTTTGATTCACAACATATATAAAACAGTTACTGCAGTGTTACAACGGCTCATTTCCACACGCAGGCAGCAACCAGCGCTGACAGCCGTGAGGGAAACACGGGCCCCCTCACAGCTTTTCCCGCTGGGAAGCGTTTCGCTGAAATTTTGCTATTAAACTGGTTAACCTGGCGCTGAGCGGAGCCTACAAGTAAATTATTTTTACACAGTAATTAACACGCTCGTGTCTTTTCAAGCCAGTCAGGTCTCCGAGCGGCAGCGGGGAGACGAGGCGGCGGCGGCCTCCGGCACGGCTCGCCGCGATCGGCAAGGCCGGCCGGGCCCTGCC
>JAVJGI010000050.1:38854022-38878051 GCA_035590275.1 Ibycter americanus
GGCTTCCTCAGTGCAATACCCCGCTCTTCTCCACCCCCCCCACCCCCCACCCCCCTTCTTCACGATAGTTTCTAGGCTTATTAGATTTAATCATCTTTTCTAACTCCTAGTCAATATTACACTCATCCCGAACAGATTCAGCTAAATGATCTTATCAATAGTTTCGAAGGGAAGTGACAGAAAGAAGAAGTGTTTTGTGACCGCAGACGTGCTGACGGGTAAAATGTTGAAGCTGGGTATGGATTTAAAAGTCCTTGGTCAATAGCCCGCGGAGCTGGCGGCGGAAAGCGAGCAGCCTCTGCCCTCTGCAGGACACTCGGGTGGGCGCCCAGGGAATATTTCGCCTTTGACGACAGGGCCCGGCTACCGGCGAGCGCTCCCGCGTCGGGTGGGCAGGAGGTGACTGGGACGGACGGTGCCGTGCTCGGCGGGGCGGGCCCGGCGCGGCGGGAGGGGAGGCGGGCCTGAGGTGCCGGGAGAGGTGCGCAGCGGCTGGCGGGGGCTGGAGGTGGTGCCTTTCCCTCAGGCCTCGCTCTGTAGATGGCGGTGGGCCGCAGGCAGAGGGGTTTACAGCCTTTTGTCTCTGCTCCTACCTCCTGCTTGCTGGATCGCAGATCTTCCGGAGGCCGCCTTTGGGCTCTCCCTCGTTGTCAGCATCTGCTCGCGCTCCTTGCTGTTTCATATTAACCATATTCCGAAAAAAATACACATTCTGATGAATACAAATGGTCACAAGCCGGCTCTATAGAGAGCTGCCTTACCTATCCCCTCCGTTCCCTGAGTAACAAACACCCGACCCGAAGAAAAAAATACTCCGCTTCAGCTTTTAACCAGATGGTATGGTCCAAACACGGTTTACCTCACAACTTTCTGGAGACACGCAGTGAGGGCCGTTGATTCATAAACAAGTGTTTGCACGAAGGATATGAGGGAAAATCTGATGGATCGGAATGGATTTATTCCATTTTGTATACTAAAATACCGATTCCAGGCTAGCACTAGCTAAGATAGCATCAACTAGGAGCCAGTGATGCAGAGAAGGAACACTTGGTGTCCCCTCCATTCGTGAATTTGCAAGGAAGAAGGATAAATGACTAACATTGGCAACATCAACAGCTTTGGGGGTGCAGCCAGGTGTACGAGTGTTCTTAGGGAGGCAGAAACAGGATCAACAGTCCAGTGGTGAGCTCAAATGTGAGTAAGCCAGAGACAAAGCTCTGACATTCCTGTAAACCCTGACTCGAATCCAGAATTTCCATATTTTACTCTTCCTGTTTAATAAGCAGATGTTAAAAAACCCCCAAACCAGCCATGAATGGAGCAAATTCAGAGTCTGTTACACGATACTCATTCTTTTTGACCATGAAGAAACAGCTAAGGTACTTTGGAACCCAAAGCAACACCAAGAATGCACTGAAAAGCCCTTAAATCATTGTTGTAAAACATGATAGTACTGCTGCTGTAGTGGTGTAAAAAAGAAAGGGAAGGAAACATGCATACGTCTAAGAAGTTACTGATACTTTAATTGGAGATCTCTGTATGATTTTTTTAGTTGCAATGGACAAAGATAAGCTCACAAGAGTTAGGATTCTCTGGAGAGATATTGCCAGCTGGCTGCATAAATGCGTTTCGCTCCAGTCTGAAATCAGCCGTTGGTGTTATTAGCAAGGACAACAAGAGAAGTTTTTAAAAATTACTAACAATGTCAATGGAGTGAGTGTCACCGAAAGAGCATCTTGGACTTCCTGACTTGAATGGTTCACATCCCAACTTTAATGTGGTATTAATATAAGAGAGGAGGACCGAGAAACTGCATGAAAAGGAAGATAACCAAACGTCAAACTGGCCTTTCAGCAAATTCTGAGAATTAAAGGAGAAACTAAGCAAGAATGAGAGATGTAGGAAGGATTTCCTGGGGTCAGACTAGTTCAGCTCTGCAGACTTTCTCCTGTGGGAGTCTGTGGGACAGGCACTGTCAGGAATGCTGGCTTCTTTGACAGGAGATCTATTTCATGCCCAAAGGAAGTATTTAAAGCCTTTAGCACCTGAGGAATGTGAATTGCTCCAAGCTACAGCATATACCATGTTCTTCATTGGTCCAATAACTTCACTGTTACAGAATCAACACCTAAAATAGCCTCCTGTAAAAGCTGCTTTGTTTGGGAAGATTAAAGTCTGCCTACTTAGCAAAAACTTTTTTTTTTTTTTTTTTTTATTCTTCTATTCTTCTAATGTGATTGGAATGACTTGGAATCTGTGGTCAGAAAATCTGGCTTTCGGAGACCCTGAGGTCTGTGGCACAATGCATGCATACAGTGCGCTGGGCTTTTCTTGGAGGAAAAACTGTGTTTGCAGAGTGGTTCCCTACAGCTTCCAGGATTTGCAGACTGCTGACTTACCATCCTTTTACAGTAAGGACAGCAGATTAGCATGGAAGCAGAACAAAACAGAAGGAACAGGTTTTCAGGTTTTCTCTGTGTAAGATACCAAATCAAGCTTCAGCAGTATCTGCTGAAAACCTCTGTTCAGTTGGAAAGAGACATGGAGTTCCCCACCAATGACCATTCACTGGCCACTTCACATGGCCACACTTTCGCCAACATTTGCAAGAACACTGCAACATTTCATGAGCCAACTGTTGAAGAATTCCCATGGATGAAAACGCTCCAAACAGCTCAGGGTTTTTATGACATCCACTTTTGGCCTCTCCTGACATCCAGTCTTGGCTGCTGCTTCCTACTTATCCTCAACTGCCAGTGTGTCTTATTTGGAGCTATTTCCAATCGGCGTCTGTTCAAGGTACACACAACCCTCAAATTAGTACCAGAACTAACCAGCTACTAGAAGGGAGAGGTGCTCGTAGGTACTTTGGTATCTCCCACACCCAAGCTGAGCCACAGATCAAATATCTAGTTTTGTGAACCAAGCCCATTCAACTTGTTATGTAAGCAGATGTGTATGTTTTATTCTAAATTTGGTGACATCCATGGCGGATACCATTCCACCTGCTTTGCACTCAGGGTGCAAAGAATTCTAGCAAGTGTGCTGCATGTAATGGGAAAACACAGTAAATTAACAGACCTCCTGGTAGCCTCAGCTCTGGACCGAAGGCGGCAGACAAGTCCTATTTAGTAACATATTAATGGATTCTACCGAGTCTTCTTTTTTTTTTTTTTTTTAAATTTATTTTTTGGTATGTAAGATGTTCTCTGACAAGACAGAAATGCTTGGCTTTGCAGGATTTCTCAGTGCAGAGGAACAAATGCAAAAACTAAATGAGCAAGGCAGACTGCTGGGCTGACAGGCTCTGCCTGCTATGTCTGCAGGACTGATAGCTTACATGGTATCCCCAGTAGAATGGGTTTTGGTGGTGCCATAAGGACAGCCATGCCTGGCAGTCTCTCCCAACTGCATGGGACAGGAATGGTAGGAAGCTGGAGACTGAGACCACAGGCTCAGCTGAACTTGTAGGAGGTTGGGAGACATGAGATGGAGCTGCCCAGGCTGTCAGCCAAGCTTTTTTAAACACAGTAGTTTCTTTTCTGAAGGTGTTAAAGACAGTTTAGTCAGTATTTCCTAAATCAAGAGGAGTTGTAGTGCAAGCACAGCTTATAAATCAATCAAAACAGAAAAAGAGTATACATGAGAGTCAGGGAGGATTTCTGTGTACATATATGTATCTATATGTATGTGTGCACATATGTAGAGTCAGAGCACTGCAAGCCTAAGAGCTATTAGCCACCTCCAGCACTGCCCCTCTGCTGACAGTGCCCAGAATGTGCTAGATGCAGGGAAAAAGCTAATTTAAGAAATTCCACTGGCTCTTTGCCCCCAACCACTTATTCTTGCTTCTCTACTTCAGAGCAATTTCCCCTCTATTGTACCAGTACAATAACTTGCAGAGCTGTGCTTAAACCAGCTCCCTGAACTGGTTGAGGTTAACATCTCTTCCCTGTGCTGCTGCTACCATGTCCATACCCTCTGGATGGAACAACAGATCACCTTTGACATGTATAGCCTAGAGCAGTGAGAGCAGAAACAGGCACAAATGATGTGCATCAGCAAAGCTGAAGTCAGGGTAACACACTGAGGAATAACTGTTTTTCTACATCCTGTGGAATGTCAGCATGCCAGCTGCTAGCAGTAGTTCAGGTAAGCTCCACCAATGTCTCATAACAGATGAAAAATGTTCAAATTAGGATGCAGTTCAGCTGATGGTGATCATTTGTTTTTAGAGGAGTAATTCTGTACCCTTTGTAAATATGGAAGAGCTGCTGGGAGGGAACTTTCAAAGGTGATGCTTGTATTGTGTGAGTGTTCTGGGATAAAAATTGGTCACCTACTTACTAGATCCCCAGGGGAAAACAACAGAGCATTTTCCAAAGAAGAGCAGAAGTCATGTACTGAATGGGACCCAGTCACTCTCTGTCTTACAGGCTCGTTACAAAACTTGGCATGGAGAGGGTGAACAAAGACTGAAAAGGAAAGTAAGTGGCCTAGAAAGTGGCAGGATCAAAAAGAAAGACAGTTCGCACATAGACTGCGGAGCTTATTTCCATAGGACACTGTGGGTACTAAAATGTTGTAGGGGTTCAAGAACCTTTTGAAGAAGGGAAGAAAAGTCTGTCCAAGCTATTAGGCAGACACACCATCTCTAACTCAGGAACTCCCTGAGCCACAAACCACTGGGTCTGGTGGAGTATTTAGGAGAAATGTGACTATATACTTGACCTGTTTTTATACTGTCTGTAAGCTTTTGCAAGTTGCTGCTGTTGGAGGTAGATATCTTCTGCTCAATGGATCTGTTAACTGACTCATCCACCTCATGGAGGCGTTCTGCAGGAGTTACAATTGTTTTTCTTATACTGCTTAGCTGATGTCTTCTAATAAATCTAAATTAATCCAGGCAATGCTCAGAAGGTGAAAGAATATGTTCAAAGAGCAAAAATGCCCCAAATCTTCTTTAGTGAAGCAGGACTGCCCACCCAGACCCTGTTTGCTATCACAGACATCCGAATTTAGGAAACACATGGGCGTGGGCATATTTAGAGTCATTGACCACAGGCATGACATAGCACTGGTTACTAAAACTGACCTGAAGTTGTTTGCCTTGCAGGATATGGTAAGGAGGCTTGGATTGAATATCATTGACTAAGGTCACAGGAGTTAAGCCTGAAATAGCAGAACTTGAGAACATTTGGGATGTAAACAGGTGACTGGGGGGAGTATGTCACAAGCTTTTTGCAAGGGATAATCATTGACCAGAATTGTTGGCATGTAGGACCCAGTCTGAGAGAGGCTTTACTGCCTGTGTAACAGTGCTGGCAACAAAAAGATTAGCTCTGCATTCACTGCAAGTTAATTATATTCCTAGTGACTCCTCACTCCATCTTGCTTGTCCTCATAGATTAAAGGAATGATTATAAATGCTACAAGAGAGAGATGATCTTAGGGTCCACAAGCCAGAACAAGAGACAGAGACCCCCCCTCTCTTGGGGTTTGCTTTCCAAGTTTAGTCATCTTAACTAAAATTGCTGTTATGTTTCCCTTTTAACCTTCTTTCCCAGGGCAAAATAATTTACGCACTCACATTGTCTATATATCTATCTCCTTCCCTTTTGAATCTGCAGGCTGAGTTCCTGTAGAGTTTATAAAACCTGGTTTCTAGGTAGAGGGGAAAGATCTGGAATCATGTCGCTCCTTACAATAAGAAACAAGAATGTGCTTAGCAATTCCCTACACTGTTTGAAGTGTTCTAGACAATCAGCACAGATGTACTGTCCAGCCAGCTCATGCTGCCTGTGGGACACAGGAGGTAGATGGTGTATGGTGGCGGGGGCAACAGGGGAGCTGGCAGCATTATGAGGTCCTCAGGAGGACAAAAGGAGACGGAGGTTATTGTGGAAAGGAAGGGAAATGGGACACAGAGGAGCCTAGGAGACTGTACTTTGTTCCACTGCTCAAAGAGCAACTTAAACATGAAGGATCTCCAGTTTCTAAGGTCCCATTTAAAAAAAGGGCTCTTGAACCCTCAAATCTGTCTTCAAACAACTCTCTTCGGTTTGATGTGATTATTTGCTGCTGCAGGATTTCCCAGAAAAACACAGGCAGCCTGAGCTCCAGGGTGAGAATTCAAGTAACTGGAAAGCAGTGGGGTGCACCCTCTGCATATCAATTTTTCAGTTGGCACCGGACTTAGTGTTCCAGTTCCAAGAACTGCCACTGAAAACAAACTCCTCCTTTTGAAGAGATGGGAACTCAAATATTCCCAGGGAAAAAAACGGTCTAGGGGCATAAATACAACATAGGTAAAGTTTGCTTTTGTATGTAAATCACTAATGCTTTCTGCAGTGTTCACTTATTTTTAACATCTCTGTCCTTACCCGCTGCTTCAGTCAAGAGGTAAAGTCAAGGTTTGTGTTGCAGCTTTGCTGTGGCTTTTACTTTAGGAATTAAAAAAAAAAAAAAAGGGAAGAAAAGAAATAAAGGGGAAAAAAAGATCATACTCTGACCAATAAAATTATGTTGGGAAAACCCCAGTATAGGTTTAATTAATAATGAAAGATGAGTCCCTTTGCTAAGGAATCTTACTCTGTTTGAGGTAGTAATTCCTCTGAAATGACTAGGAACACTTTTTGGCAGTAAACTGGATCTCTATGTAAGTGTTTTTTAACGGGCTTTGAAGGTAAGTCAAGTGCTTAAGGAATCATCTCTGCTGAGCAATGGCTCCTGAAATTGGGCAAAGATGGTGATTGGCCTCCAGCTCTTCCAGGGCCTCTAAGCCTCTCTGCAACCAACTTTCCAATGACCTTGGGTAGATAACCAAGATTAAATCAAAGACACCTTCTCTGCCAAGCAACGCTATTGCTAAGGCAACCCCTCCTGTCGTTCCTATGCGGTTTGGGGGTGATTATACTGAAATTAGCAATCCCCTAGAGCAAGTCTACCTTCACCAAAGGTCTTGATGCTCACGAAGGAGCCAATTTAAATAGCACTGCTGAGTCTGGTTCTGCCCCTTCTGCTGTCATGGGTGGCCAAAGAGGATATACAAGAACTGAAGTCAGGACCAGTTTGTATTCCCATAGTAGAATATATACACTCCCATAGGGGACTGTAAACTATGCTGTCTCTCCAGGTAGGAACCCCTTTTCCCTTACCGCAGATTGGTGCCTGTCAGAGGCTTGTTTCACTTTTTAGTTTAGGAGCTGGTTGAAACAGACACCACATCTGGTTGCAATGATCTGATACTTTCTTGCCCTTTTCCAGGCAGCCTTACTGAAGGCAAGTTATGTGTGTACAGTGTGCACATTGATGTTGCTTTTGTTGGAATACGGATCCCTTTGGCCTCGTGTTAAAATACATCATCACGTGGTGAGAAACAGAATTTTGACTGGAAAGATAGCAACACAGAGCCAATATAAATATTCACTGAAAAAATAGGAATTACTTTCAAAGTAGCTAAGCTCCCAATTTATTCTTCCTATTTCCTGAAAATTTATCACATTTGCTTAGCTCATGGCTTTTTCCTACTTATATCTTGTTTTCTCTCTGACATTTCAGACATATTTCTGAAAGTGCAGCAGGAGCTGTGTTTTGCTACATTTTGTGGGCTGCAGTAGTCACTTCAATTAAAACTTGCAGTGGGATTGTGGGTTAGCCTGTTCTGCTCTTAACAAATTTGTAGTGATACAGGGTAACCAAAGATACTTCGGAGTAAGGCAGAATTCCTGCATTCCTCCTTGTGTAAATAAAATGACCAGAATTGGGGTTTGGGGTTTTCTTTTTTGGTCTGAGCTGCTGGAGAATTCCTCTGCAGAGAAAAAACTAATTCTGAAAACTGCCTGAATGCAGCCAACAGATTTGTTTCACTTTTCTGTCCACTTTTCTAGACAGTACACCAATCAGTACAAGAGAGACAAGGATAAAACTGAGCCTCCAGTGAAGGGCTGCTGTGAGAGTGGCTTTGGTCACCCTGGAAGAGGTGACTGAGTGGGATCACATCTCATTGTGCTGCTTATGTGGGTTACAAGGACCTTGTAAGGGCAGGAAGCTACAGGTAGTAATGGGAAGCTGTGGTTCTCATGCACCAGACCGTACCCTGAAAAGCGGTGGGATCTCCATCCTTGGAGAGTTTTCAGAACTCATCTGGGCAAGGCACTGATCAACCTGCTGTAGCTTTGCAGCCAGCCCTGCTTGGAGCAGGACATTAGACTGGAGACCTCCAAAGGTCCTGTTCCACCAAAATCCTTCAGTAATCTTTTTTGTACGACTTAAGGATCAACAGTCCATTGCTACTGTCAGACACAATGACCACTTTGCCCAACTCAAAGCACACAGATTTGCAGGCCGTTCACTGCAAAAATCCCAACAATGGTTTCCTTCATGGTTTCACCAAAAAGTGCTGCTCTAGCAGAAATGCTCATCTTCCACAAGCCTGATGAGTACAGATTTCTTATAAAGAATGCACAGAAAATCTGCTCTTCCCGCCCGCAGTGGAGCTCAAAGGAGCAGTTGCCTGTTTCCTGAGGGACTACTCTAAGCCTTTCTTTGTGAACCTGTTCCTTAAAGGAGGTCTTCCTACCCTCTTTGCCTCTCTGCTTTTTCTCCAGCTTCTGAGGCAGACGCTGAGAGATCCACAGATAAAATCTCCATCCGCCATGACCCTCTATAAGCCACTTTGCCTGCAGTCTCATCTCTTGAGATGGCTAAAACCCCAAAATACCACGAAAGAGGTATTGCAGATGTGCTTTTGTCTTGGCAGAAATGGCTACAAAGGATGAAAAGATGGGAGAGGACTGAGGGAGCTTAATGAGGATGTGGGAGTGATGAGCAGAGAGAGGCACTGGAGAGATGTTGACTAACTGGGGGGGAGTCAGATTTCAGAGAGTGCCTTTTTTCAGAAACTCTGTCTGGCCAGATGTCACGTCTCTCCTGGGGGGCCTCTCACTATAAACAAGGTTTCTTGCCTGTTTTTGCATTAGGAAACTATTGACAGGCACTATAACACTTATTGACTTGCATCTGAAAGTCCATTAATTTTGTTCTGTCACTACATTTTAATTTCCTTAGCATATCCCATATTTGGCCTACTGATGTGTAGCATTTCTGCAACATCACTTCTCCAGATGTCAGCTTCCAACTGGAGACTGAAACATCTGGGGAGGAAAAAATAAAGGCAGAGAATTTGCCAGCTGGGGTGGTGTGTGTGATGACAGGTTTGTAGGGGAAGCACAACAGCTTGATGTGTTTGCCACAGTGACCTACAGCCAAATAGCTAAGGTGATATTTACACATGCTATTTACACACCTCACACAGGTATCACTAAATTAATTACAAGCCAGTTCCCATTGGAATTGAGGTTTTGTTTTGTTTTGTTTTTTGACTAAGAGCATTAGAAATTAAATGTTGTATAATACATTTTTGGAGTCAGTGCTGTCTGTCTGGAGCCATTTCTATGGGTTAGATGAGCCCTTGCGAATGATTTCAACAAGGAGTTAGCTGGACAGTTAGAACTGCCATACTATTTTCCCAGGCTGAGTGATTAAAGTTTAAAAAAAACCCCTGTTCTAATCAAAGATAAACTGAGTGATCATGAGAAAGGAAATGCTTCTGTAACTCATCTGTCCTGCCCTGTCATCCTGCAACGTGCTGTTTGTCTGCCCTTTCCCAGACCATACATGTGGCTGATCCCACTATTTTGGGATAATGTATATAGCCAGGATTCAGTGTGATTGGGAATGAGAGAAGCTGAGCTCCCATGCCATCATGCTCCCATGGTCTTGTTTGAGAAGAATCGTCTCTCATGGTATGGCGAGGTGCTCCCAGGGTCTGGATTCATCCTCTGACTTTGGCACCTGGGTTTCTGCTGCCAGGAGAAACTGTTGCCCCAGGTTTTGAGCCTGGCTGGCCTCTAAAAATGGAAAGAAACTATTTTGGGGACTGCTGGGTGGAAGGTCAAGGGAGTTTCAGAGCTACGGGGAAAGGGGAGGACACCAGCAGAGAGGAGTGTGGGACCAGCGACGTGGGATTGCAGCCACCGACCTGGGATATGGAGATGTTCCACACTGAGAAAGAAATGAGCCACTGGCACTGGCAGAGTGGGCCACAGTAGCTAAAAACCTGGGGGATTAAAGAAACTGTCTGCTGAGCACCATTTTACCCAGTTGGTGTCTGTGGGACTGGTGTTTCCAAAGCTCAGGACAGATACCCAAGTGGCACTGCATTTGCAGACCACAGGAAACAAAGCAAAACAAAAAAACCCCCCAAAACTCCAAACTTTGTCTTTAACCATCCAGTGCTGTCAAAATTGCTTGGTTCTCACTGTGATGTGTGCAGGAAAATCCCATGTCAGAGACCCCCTACAAGCTGTGCACACAGCAGGCCAAGGCTGGGGACTTTCCAGGTGTGCTCTTGGATTAGGTAGCAGATATTTTCTAAGAGGTGTATGGAAAATGTGCACTTCAGGCCAAAGGTCTGTGCAATCACCTTCCATACAGCCCTGAGATCAAAACCTGTTACTTGCCTTGAAAGAGAGTGTTACCCTGCACAAGTAAGGGTAACTTGTCTGGACAAAATATTTTTTAAATTCCGGGTTTTCTGCAGAGAGCTGTGCTCTAGGTGAAGCAAGTTTCACCCTGCTGTGGGCTTTTGCAGCTGAGCATCCCCAGGAGCTTTTCTCAAGGAGCCTCTCTGCCCAAGCAGCACTGCCAACTTGGGTGTGAAAGTTCCTCGGTGCCAGGGAGATGTCCTAGGGGAGCAGAATGGGCATGTACCTGCTGCTCTGTCCAGAAAATTCATCTAACATTGCAAACTGGATGCAGGTCTTGAGCTGGCGTGGTGCCACCGCTCAGCTGACGGCAGAGAGAGAGCAACTCTGTGCCCCCTGGGGAGGACCAGGCCCCCACGTGAAAAGGGGCAGGGTGGAGGGCAGCATAAGGGCCTTGAGAGGTGGCACACAGGATTTAAAATGAGCAGGAGTTTTACAGCTGTAAAACAAGCTCTAAACTCTGCATATGTTTGGAGCTAAATTTAATCCCAGTCCTTCCAAACCTGTGCTCACGTAATTGGAGGTCTGCCAGACTAGCCCGCTGTAGAAGACATGACATTTTGGGAACAAGAAGGGATTTTTTTCCCTAGAGCTTTTGCTAAACCTCAGCTTCTGTGTGTGAGGACATAGCTTAGGCAGCAGGGTTGTGATACAGAGTCTCGCTACATGGCCCAGGAAAAATAAACCTTGGTCAAGCATACTGGTGTTGGATGCTTGCAGGCCCATGGCTGTCTGGGGCTTGCTGAGCTGCCTAGCATCATGGCACTGCGGGACTGTGATCAGGCAGGACTTGGCATTGCTCCTTCCACATCCCAGTGTGAGTTGTGAGCGAGCCCAGGATTCCCAAGCTACTCTGGGCACTAAGCCACTGGCCTCCTTCCCATTAGCCATAATCACTGGTTTGTTGGAAAATTTATAAGACCTGCTGTAGTGATATTCATGAATATAGAAGCTGTTGTAAATGCAATTTGTTTCTAGGATTTGACAGTGTTTATTTGAGCGACTTCAGCCACCCGTCATTCGCAGTGGCTACGACGGTGCTTCTGCTGATGGACTCAGATAGCCATGAGCTTCTGTCAAGGGTGGCAGATTCATTCCTGACTCTCCTGGTGTCCAGCTTTTGCCAAGAAGCATGGCAGTTAGTCCCTCTGGTTTAGCATTATTGCTGGAAGTGTTGTTGTTAGCCATTAAATTCACTAACCCTATTTTCAAAGTTATTACAGTATTTAACTTGGCTGCTCCAGTGTGGTTTTAAAGTTGTATTTCCAATATATGATACGGCATAAAAATAGCCAGTGTCTAATTAGAATAATCCCTGGAGAAACTCAGGTTCTTCGATTTCACAATGAGTTGTTCTCCTCGCAACATGGCAGGCATATTTCAGCTCAGTGACAGTGGGTCAAGCCAGACCTCCATCGGCTGGGGAGAGGCTGCAGTCAGAGAGGCCAGGGGAAAGCTCAGAGCATTTCACATTTCAGGAGACAGCAGCTTCTCCAGGCTGGATGCTTATGTAGGGCTTAGGTGACCACCACCAATAGCTTCTGCATTTGTATTTAGCTTTTCCTTTTCTAAGTTTCTCTGTGGGTGTGTGAAAAAAATCCCCTGCCTCATCCATTGCTGGAATTTCTGGGAATCAGGCAGTCTCCGGCTGCAGCGTTACAGCTTGGGGTTTAGGCTGGCAGTGGTGCCAGAAATAGTATCTTGCAAGCAGCAGCGTGCAGCAGTCTGGCAGGCAGTCACATTCCACGGGGCTATCATTATCCCATGAAACATTCCTGGGGTTTGCAGCAGGGCATGGGGGGTGAGGGCCAGCAGTGGCCTTTCGGCTGCCTACCATCCCAGCTCCATCCTGCAGAGAGAGATGAGTCAGGCCCCTCGGCTCCACCACTCTGGCAGCTGGAGAGAGGTCCAGGCCCTCCCACAAAACCCAAAGAGCAGCTGGACACTGTGCTCCAGGGAGCTCTGGTACAGGTGATGAAGTCTAAGAGTGTGGATGGGCTGCTGGCACTGCTGGGCAACCCTCTGCTCCGCACATGACTCCTGATGTGCTGCTAAACCCTGTGTCCATGTCCTGAGGAGCTCTGGGAACATTTTGTTGGGGAAGATGGGCAGACTGGAGAGTGGCTTAGCTTTTCCTCTCAAAGCCTGCCAAGCCGGGCTTACCATGGCTTTGCCCAGACACACTGAGCATGTGCTCTTCAGGGCTTGGTCTTGTTTCATTTTTTTGTTCAAGACTGAAACGAGATATACAAACAAAAATGTGAGGTGGATGCCACCAAGTTACCAGGATGTTGCTTGGACATCTCCTCCATGTGCTCCCCAGGGCACTGGGAGGTGTCCTTGGCTGGCCAGAACCCCCTGTCCTCCAGGCGCATTGTGAAACCCCTGGTGCTCAGAGATGTGCTAGGGATAGTGCTCTGTGCGGGACACATATTGTGTCCCTCCCCCAAACGGATGGAAATATTTTTTTTTTCCAAAGTTAGTCTCCAAATGTGTTGGAATTTCCTTTCAGTAGGAATTCTTGAAAATCTGGTCCTCATTGTGAAACCAAATGGCAACTTTTTCCTAACCCCCTTCTCTGGAATTCCTCAGCCAAAGTGGACGGCAGATTTCAAGCATTTTTGTCACAGGTCAGCTCTCAGGATTACCCTGCTGAAAGACTGAGGCAGGGGCTTGCTGCTTGCTATGTGGCTGATTGAATTTTCATTCTAACAGTGCTTTATCTGTTACAGCTAAAGAAAAAGCATGGTGCTGATTGAGAAGATGCTTCTCATCTCCTCCAGTGAGACTGGACTGCTTGGGGACCTGGCTGTGTTCAACCCCATGGACACATGCAACCCTGCACGAGTCCCTCCCTCTTAGCACAACACCCTCTGTTTGCAAAAGACTGTAGACCTATGGGTCATACACCCAAACTACCCTGATACAATGAGAGTACTTTGCAGCAAGGCAGAGTGTCAATAATCTTGTTTAAGAATGACATATCTTATTTTCCATGTCTTCTGGTATCATCTGGACCTCTGGGAAAATATCTGGAGCAGCCTGGCAAATTCCCAATTGCACATATGAAAAGAGTTGTTTTCAAAAGGCCAGAAAAACAACTGTGAGGGCTCATTTCAGAGTCTGACTTCACTTTGAGCAGTGACTCCTCATTGATTTGGTTACCAGGGCCATGCTTTTTTAAAATTTGTGACAAAACTCAAGCTCTAAACAGAAAACACAACTGCCTTTCAATATTATGATGGACTCTTTAGTCCTAAACAACAAGGGAGATAATTTTATTTGAAGCCTTGGTTACAGCAACTCTTTGTTTGAAATTCTTCCAGAGAAGCATTATCGCATTGCATCAAACCACCAGCTTCAGCGAGCACCAAGGAAGCATCTATGCCCAGGTCTATTTTGGGAGTCTGATCCCAATGGCTCTTTTGATCAAAAGTAGGTCAGATTTTATTCCTTTTCCAGCAGAAAAATTAAGAGCAAGCCCAAATACAAGATTTCCAGGAAACCAGAAGAAATTGCTGCTTCTATTTCTAGAAGCCCTGCCAGAGACAAGCTCCTTTGTACTCGGGCTAACTCCTCTCCTAAGTTTACCATATGATTGATGACTCAAATTATGAGGTTTTGTTTCCCATTTCTACCTGAGATTTCCTGTTTGGGCTCTTCCCAGATGCAAAGAGAAAGGTTACCACAAAGGTATTTATGGACATATAACTCTAGCTGCTAAATTTGTAATTGCCCAGCCCCAGGGCGGAACATCCTTTTAGCTGAATCAGTGGCTGTAAGAATACAGCACATAGTGGAAAACTGGTCTCACTTGCAACACCACTCACCTACCATTCTGGCTCTTTCGGTGTGATGATGTGCAACAAAATTATACTAGACTCTGTGATTGCTGAGTCTGAGTCAGCAGCACGGGATGCTGCGGTCTCTCTATCTTCCCTGGCCCCGGTATGCCCAGCACTGTGCCGGCACTCTCCTGTCCTTCAGATGCTTCTTCTGGAGATATTTAAACACTTGGTTTTGATCCTTCTGGGGACTGCTGGGAATTTACATTGCCAAAGGCATTTTTCCTTAGAAATGTCCATTTGGAATCAGCACCGGCAGTCCCTGTGCATAGCAGAGCCTGTATATGAGCCAGTGGTTTATATAGGATTAGTGCGTAAGATGCTGAAGGCGAATCCCAGGCTGAAGAGCTGCCTTATGCTGGAGATGTGCCTGGTCAAGGAGCTATGTCCCGGTAGCCTGGGATCCCTCCTACTTGTCCCAGCCATGCCACTGTTCGAATGCAGTAGGGCTGATGCAATGAGCCCAAAGGGTGTATGTGTGCAGACCTGGGGCTCGGAGCATTACCCCGTGGATCCACTGAGCAAGATATCAAGTCACCTTTGCTAATCAACCCCAGTTGCAGCTAGATCCAAACTTCAACTCAGTAAAGGCACAAAAACGTTTGTTCTCTCCACAGCAGCCACATGGAAAGGATGATGGTAGGGACAGGCCCATTTCCAGAAAGGAGGCATCCATACTTTCCAGCTGAGGAAGGCTGGGATGGCTCCCCTGTCCTGGGGCAGGAGGCCTGGTCAAGGAGATGTGAGTACCGATGTGGCTCGGCTCCCTTCCTGCAGTGCCTGTATCCTTGTCTCTTGTGTCTGAGGTGTCAAATCCTTGCACATTCCTGCCCTAATCCACCCTCAGCAGCACTTGCTGCTCCTGCCAGAGGCATTTCTGACCCTTGTCTCAGGAGTGCACCGTGGCAGAGTGTGATGCAGCCGTGCTGTCAGGCGGCTGTCCCACTCCCATGGCCGGTGCAGGGAGCCCAGCACGGGTGGCCACAGCCCCAGGCTCCTTTGCCACCGTCACTGCTGCAATAAGGCAACATTTATGGCCCACAACCAGCGTCAGGTGTGAACACTTCTGTTCATGTACAAATAGCCATGGCTGAAAGAGCGAACACTTAGTGAACAGAAAGGGTCCCCTTGCTGCCAGGAAACCACATCTGAGCTCCTTTACTACTGACCTGCCACAAACTATCATCTGTGCAGTCATTAGCCAGCTTTGGTGGTCAACATATCAGCATGTTGCTGATTAAATAATTCCAGCTGAGGACAGTTTGAGCCTACCAGTGTGCAACTGTGAAAGAGCGTGGGGCCACTGGAGTGAATCCTGCTGTCTCGTACCACCAGCCTGGTGGGAAAGCCATGAGGACCCAGCTTGCTCAGTTAACAACACGTGAGTTGAAATGACGGTGGCACTGTGGAAGAAATATGCCTATATCCATTAGCACAGGGATCCTTCCCCATAGGCTGTGGCATGCTCTTGGGAAGGCTGTCTCTTGTCTGAGGCAAGTTGTTTTACTGGAGGCATCATGAACATGAAGATGTTCTTGGTTCCTCCCTGTGAGCTGAGCAGCAAGCTTGGCCGCAGGGACTGCAGATGCTATATGGGCGTTTTCCAGCAAAAGGCCATGTAGGAGGCTGAGAAGAGAAACCATACTGCTGGCAATCACACTGAAGCCACAGATGGTGAAGAAACCACATAACCAAAGGCTGGCCTTGGGAAAACATCCTGATCACCTCCCCCTGCAACCAGGAGCCACCACTGATGTGCTCACAGCAGACACTGTTTTTTCTGTGAGCTTGCACAGACCCCGGGGTTTCTTCTCCTTGGTAAACCCATGATGTCTGTAGTAGGAGCACCCTGCCACCCCAAACTGCTCCTGGGAGCTCGGCTCTCAGCTGAAAAACACGTGGTCTTTCCTACATTTCCCCAAAGTGTGATGGAGCTAAGAGCATACCAGGAAGGATCTGTGGGTGCCAGTATATGAAGGTGGCATTGTGCTGAGCAAAGTTTGTCCGTTTTGCCTGATTTCCCTGCTATAAATGAACATCAGAGCTGAAGGGCAGCTTTGTCCCTGTTCCCCCAATGTCTTCCTGTAGGTTTCTAGGCAAGACATTGAGTCTCTTGGTCCCAGGGAGGATAATCACTTCCATGGCTGTTGGCAAGGGTAGAAGCTGGCTGCCCTCAGTGCTCGGTAGCTTGAGGCTGAGTATTTGCTCCATTCCCTTGGAGAGAGCAGAAATTATTTACTGGGGAAAAGATCCTCATTACAGCTGGAACATGTCCCAGGGATCAGCAACCTCAAGAAAAAGCAAATTTGGTGATGAAACCAAAAGCAGAGGTGAAAAGGCCAGCCTCGTGATGGGGTCTTTGCCCAAGCTGAGCCCTGTCAGCGATGGCTGATATGCTGCCAGGCTCAGGGTCCGCCGGAGGGGCAGGGTCTCCCCGCGGCAGCGTGTGCGGTGTCAGGGCTCGTGCCCCAGCTCCGGCCCTGCCGCTGTGCAAACAGGAAGCTGGTGAGCAGCTGCTGAATAAGTCATTTTGGGGAGTTTGTACCAAACTGGCTTTCAACTCCTGAATGTGTAGGAAGGAAAAAGCCGTGAATACGCCTTTGTGACCAAGTTTGGCACCAGCCGCACTCTGTGAGAGGGACAAGAATGTGGCCATTTAGAGGGGAGTCAGCTGCCCTTTAAGAAATGAAATGATCCCTTCCCTTTCCTGCGAGGCTTTATTCAGGGGAGAATAGGAATGAGACAGTGAGCAGCTTCTTTCTCTTGCTGGCACTGAGGGCTGTGAACCAAACCATGGATGTCGGAGCACAGGAGAGACCCCACTCCAGGGAAGCTGCACAGCCCAGTGACGAGCCTGTCCAGCTGGTCTCTCTGGCTGCAGCCTGTCTGCTCCAGGAGGAATCAGACCAGGGCAGTAAAGCTCCGGATCTGCCCTTTCCTGGACGATTGCGTGTGCCCTGCAGTGATTTTGCTAGGACTCCAGCAAAACATCTGCCCATCTCCTCCACAGGGCTCGGAGGGGTTTTGGAAGCAAGCAGTTTGGAAGGTTTTGCCCTGTTTTGAAACAATTTCCCACCCAGTTTTTGAGAAGTTTCTGTACGTTACATTAAAAATGGACTGTGTCCAAACATTTGTGGGTTTCTTTTTTGGAAAGTCTTAGATATTTTGTACAGATCTTTCTTTTGTGTACAACTTGAAATCCAGGGGCTTTGTAGCAATCTGGAATGAAGACACGCTCTGTTTTATCAAATCCTTGGGGAGGCTGGGCTTCTGCTTTCTGTCTTGTTGAAGCTTTGACCATATTCACTGGCATAATTGTCACCTCCAGGGAAAGAGGGAACAGGTCTCTGGGGCAGACAGTCTGCCTTAGCCAAGGCTCTGAGAGGACAGCTCGGTCACGCGTATACCCAAAAGTTTTCCAAAGAGTGACTTAGGAGTTTTCTGAATGACTGGCTTTGGGACCTCACAAGTCCTGAAGCAGTAGGAAGCTCCAGATGATTTCAAAATGCTTCACGTGCCAGGAAAAAAGAAAAACAAGCAAGGCAGATACTTGTAGGTTGGCTAGTGCTAAACTGTATCGCTCCACTGGGATCATTTGCTTCAAGTGTAGACTTTTTGTAAGAAATGCTTGTAATAAAATGTAATACATGCAGGGATCTTGGGTGAAAGTAAAGATTAACAGTTGCTTTCTTCTTGGGTTTCATTCCTTTCTTGCCTTCCCCTGGTTTGGCATCTTATGACAGGCATACACACGATATTGGTTAAAAACTTTGCTGGCAGCTTCCTCTTTCTGCCATGTCCCGCAGAAGGTCTGGAAAGACAGAGACGGCTCCACCGGTGCTTCCTCATTGAAGGTTGGCAGCAGCTTCTCTAGTTCCTGCACCTAAAACTCTGCAGGAAAACGGGGAGTGTTTACAGCTCAGTGTGTTTTGACAGATGTTTGTAGGCTCACTGTTGATGGGGTTTAATTACGAACAATCCTTCTGTTCCTGTTTGCATAGTGCCGGTGTTTCAGTGCACATGCGTTGTGGCACTTCGCTTTGGATCCCGAGTAGAGGGGAGAGGCAGAGAAACTGGAGACCCCAGAGAAGGGCCACTGGGATGGCTGGGGCTGGGGAGGAGAGGCTGAGAGAGCAGCTTTGCTTACCCTGGAGGACAAGGTGGAGGGGACTGAAACCCACCTTACATGGCCCATGGAGGCTATAGGGACCTTGCAAGGGCAGGAGGCCACAGCAGTGACAAGGGAAACAGGCTGCACAAAAAGACAGGGCTTTTCCCTATGAGAGCGGTGCAGCCCTGGGACAGGACCCAGAGAGGAGGTGGGACCTCCATCCTTGGAGGTCTTCAAAATTCAACAGCAAGGCTACCATCTAGACATGCCAGAGACAGAGCTCATAAAACCTTTGGAAGCTGGTAAGCCCCTCCTCTTCCTTGGCTCCTGTTTCAACCTGAAAAATCAGAAACAGTGCAGAAGGACCAAACCAGCAAAGCAGTGACAGACCGGGAAGAAGAGCCACCTTTCCAGCCATGCCTTTTCCCATTTACCAGGTAGCACAGGGGGACCGATAAAGTTTAGACCAGAACCCATGAAAGTAGACTGTTTGGAATAGTTTTTACATTAAATGTTATTGTTCCTTAAGTCTAGCTAACTGCAGTATCACATGGTTAAATTATTTGTTGCTGGAGAGTTGATCTATGTTACTGAAACAGGGAGAGTGAATTTTACTTGGAAATTTCAGCCTTTTACTTTGTCTTTTACTTGCCTATGCCAAAACTATTCTTAAAGATTTATTTAAAGATTTACTGGATTTACACAAAGCCCTGTTATTTTAGCTGAGCAAGTTCTTTACAAGGTTGTTGTCAGTAACTGAATTATTATTTTTTTCTCCAATTACTGAGTTCATATTTTTACATCAAGATAGCGTATCTCTGCTCTTTCTTCAAAAATGTAGGGTTTTTTCTGACAGACCAACCAGAATTCCTCGGCTTTTTTATGAACTCCTTCAGTTCATTTGTGAACTGAGCGGGAAATATTTGTGGTTTTTTTTTTTAATTAAATTCCTTTTTAGTTAATAGGGGGACTTACAAGATGGAGAACTTCATTGTGGCTAATGGTGGGTTTGAATCCCTTTCCGTGATGCTTTCCTTTCTGAACTGAACTATATAATTCATTATTGCCAATTTTGAATGTGGGCCTTTAAGGCTTGTCCCCAGCAGCAGGTTAACAGCCACCTGGGTTAGCCTGCAGGGATGCGCTTACTGGCTGCAGGCTACCAAAACCTTGACATCATTTCTCACAGTGCTTTGAGAACTGGCTTCTTTGGCATCTGTCAAGCTGATGTGCTGTGTTCCTGCCTCTTGTGCACCTCTTCTTTATCAACATGAATAACTCTTAGTACTGGAAGGAAGTGTGGCACCAGTAGCTGCTAAACCAGCCCTGGCTGGGGGGCAAGCAGGAACCCCAAACACCACCATGGCATTCAGCTACTGGCCACAGAGCTCACGCTCCTTGAGGCTCACCTTTCCCTTCTGGCACCTGTTCCCCATAGCAGAAGATGGGCATTTAAATGAAAGTCACTGCTCAAAACTCAGTCACCTCAGAATTCCAAATCACCAACAAAATGCTAATTTGTGCAATTCGAATTCTGCCTCTTCCATGCCTGTGTTCTGATGGCGAGGTTTGATCACACGCTTGGCGACTATGCTCCGTATTTGATTGCTTTACAAAAGTCCTTATGTGCCTCTTGGAAATAAATCCGTCTAGTTTTGAAATTCTGAAGCGGTATTATTTCATCTCTTGCCAATAGTGGATTGGAAAATGATAAGAGTCTTTCAGGCTACATAACAGATATTTTGGGAGTTTCATCTTACTTATTCCATGACATTTTTATTCCTTCCATATGAAACACACATATATGTATATGCTTTATATATATCTCTCTATATATATGTATGTTAAAAGCTCATATTTTTGTTGGAGTAAACTGGAGAGAAGGAAGCTGTTTTGCTCAGGGACATTTCTTAAGTATTTTGGAAATAATAGCTTTCTTTACACATGGGTGTTTTGGTGGTTTTTTTTGTCAGTTCCCCCAATGGGTTGACCAAAATGAAAATTGCCATTTTGATCCAAATGGATTTTCTGGGTGAAATACAGTTGAAAATAATATTTCTGTAAGAGCTGGCCACAAAATCCAACTTTTATGTTATTTCCACTCCTCCACCTCCTCCTGGCACCACAAACACACACATTCCCTGCGGCTAGAACTAGGAATGATCAATTGCAATTAATCTGGGCAGAAAATGAAGGGGCTGAGTTTTAATGTGAAATCCTTGTGCTCTGCTGGGCAGCAGCTCCTGTGCCTGTGAGCGGTCTGGGGTACCACCACCTTCCCAGATCCTCAGCATTTTGGCTCCTCTCCCACCTCATCTCCTGGTTTTGGTCCCCAGCCCCACATGGACTCGCTGAACACGCCTGTGAAGTGAATTATCCGTCTCAGTTTGGGCTGAGCAAACTATGGACTAGGACAGTGGGGCTTGATTTTATTTTTGGGCCTCTTCCCTGGGCTTTAAGACCTGCTTAACACCCTGCCCCTGCTCTGTGCGCAGCAGCCCTGTGGGCCTGCTGCCATCTCAGCCTGCAGCACATCCAGCTCCTCACCAGGTGCACGTAATTGCCAGGCTGAAGTCACCACTGTGTCCCACCTTGCCACTGCATGATCCTGCGTAACAGTGTCTGCAATGCCTGCTGGTGGCTGAGGGTGACAGGCTTCAAAAGACTTTCTACCTGATGTTAAGTTTTTGAACTTAGTGTAAATTGAGTGGATTAGAAGAAACTGAAGTTGCAACATAGCTGCTTGTTAGTAGAGTTTTTTTGGAGTTTTCTGAAAGCAAAAGTTATTTCATTTGCACTCCAAAAAGTGTCAATATTTTTTTTGCAGATCAGCAGCACCATTCTCAGCTTGGCATCTGATCTGGAGAGGAGGCATCTGCACTCCAAGCATTTTGAGCTGACACTCCGGATCGAAGGGCTGTTAGCACCCATGGCGCTGCGGTGGAAGGGGGACTGCTGGGGCTGGGTGCTCAGAGCAGCCAGCGCTGCTCCTCCGGGCGTGAGGCTGGGGCAGAAAGCAGCAATGCCAGCTGCACATGCCGGAGCTGCAGGGTAGCAAGGAAGAGGAAAGAATTTCTGTAGCAGCTCCAGTGAATGGATCCCACAGCACCAACCCCACTTCTCCTGTCCACAGGATCCGCCCTGCACATGGGACAGGGGGTGAAAACCTGACCTGCGGCTGGTACCCGGGAACCTGGTTTGTTCCCCAGTGAGGGGAGGCAGGTGATCTCTGATCTGCACTGGAAATGCATTCCCCAAGGGGAATCCCCGTCCTCTCGCTCCTGGCCATTCCCTCTCTGGCTCCTGGCCATTCCACCTGAATTTGAAACTCTGTGGGACTTTGCTTGGGTTTCTGTGTTATTAATCCTCCCCAGAAGAAATCCCAGTCCTTTCTGGACCTCTTCCCTGTTTGCTAGGACAGCTGCCAAAGCTGTGCCGCTGCTTCATGTCAGCACAGGAGGCACTGCAAAGCCCGTGTATTTCCAGAAGGCAAGGGGAGCTCTGCTTTCCCCACGAAGGCTGTGCTTGCCGGATACTGGGAGGCTTTTTTGGCAAGCGGGTTGAAATCAAATCATCTGTCTAGATAACCGTCGATTCAGATAAAAATAGAGCTCTGTGCTCCTGGTGTGTCCCAGCTGTCCTCACATAACTGTTAGGCAATGCACGCAGGCTCTAAGAAGGGAAAAGGGGCTGTGCTGGCTCGGAGCGCTGCACAGCTCCGGTGGCCCATGTCCAGGGGTGGCCATAAGCACGTGCCAACACCACCATTTGCCTACTCGGGTGTATAATCAATATGCAGTGCAGCCCAATTTAATACTTGATGACACAGGATCATTGCATACAAGGAGCATTGCATACAAATGTGCATGCAGGAAGGAGAACCGTGGGGTGCTGATGAAGATGAGGTATTGAACAAATGCGTGAAGTATCCATGGGCTGTTTCACACCGCTCCCGGCCGGTGCAGACCCACCAGTGCCTGACTGTAAGTGGGCAGGTGTGTGGCTCACCTGGCTTTGAAGGAGAAGTTTAAGTGAGCTGCAGGAGTAAAAGTCCTGCACTTCACATGCTGATGGGTATCTATTTCATTGGGTCTTAACCATGTCTTGTGGCAAGATCACAGTTTCTCATGGGTTTCAAGCAGAAGGGAGGAAATTCCAGTTTCCAGCAGAGAAGAACGAAGCAAATTCATGTAATCACATGTTCATGTTAAACATAACAAGCACCAGAAGAGAGCTCTCCTTCAGCTGGTCCTCAGAGGCCGCGTTTTGAACAGAAGGACTCCCTGCAAGCATTCATGAGGGAGAAAACAAACAAGGTTGTTGGGCTGGATGACCTACTCCAGACCAGGACTTGTGGGTCCTCAACACCAAACTGCTGTCATGCACCAGCTTGTGCTTGAGAGAGCATCAGTGAGAAGCTGGCCTTAAGTTACCCTATTCTGTGTATAGTCTGATAGGACTCTGCACTGGAGGAGAAACACCCTCCTGTGTGGCACTGGGAGCGAGGAGGGTATGTTCTTGACCAAGAGGGTAGATTTGACCCAACTAAGTGGAGATGCCTGCAGCTGGGTAAAAGCCCCACAGACCTGGGGGGCTGGGCAGGGAAGCACTAGGGAAACGAGAGCTTGTGGGGTGGGGTCAGCAGTGCTGTCTGCAAGAGCGTCATACAGGAGCAAGAAATCATGTTTTAGTGACAGAGCTTTGTTTTTCTTGCAAAATGCACGTACTGTTGGCAGGAGGCTGAGTGAGCAAGGGGCGGGTCAGAGTCACACTCTGGCCCCAGAGTGTTCCTCCTGGGAGATGCTGAAGGGCCCTGTGAGTTCATCTCTGCTCTGTTACATTACTGGACACTTTTTCTTGTTTATGTGGTAGAAACATCTGAAAATAATTTGTGCCTGTTAAGCTTTGCGGACAGTTGGGGTTCTGTGCGCAATTTGGTCTCCACCTCAGCCAGGACTAGCTGAGGCCGATCTGCGTTTGCTCATTAGCTAACGAGATGCAATGCAGTTAGCAGGGCTCTCTGGGGGGCTGCCTTCGAAGCGTGGTTGCCGTTGCCGTGCATGGGCACGTGCAGGGGTGGGTGCGGTACCGATGAGCTCAGCCTTCACGGCGAGCGCTGGCCCCAGCAACAGGTTTCCCACTCCTCTCGATCGCAGGTTGGCAGGGAAGACGCGGTGAGATGGCAAGGAATACGCGCCCCCCCGGTTCTTACTAATATCAAAAGCATCTGCAGCTGTGGGTTGGGGACCTGCGTGCTGCAGGCCTTGCTGGAGCTCTAGCAAACCTCTGCGTGACCAATACATGCTGACCGACGCTCTGGAGAGGACGGATGGAGAAATCTTTGGCAACAATCCCAGGACAAAGGTGAGGACAGCTGAGCAATTGAGGTGGGAGGATGCCAGCCAGAAAGGGAAAATGTTTAAGCTGGGAGAAAAGAAGCAGCTTAGGGAAGGGATGATACGCTAACCACATGGCTGGAGGAGGTTTTAAGAACTTGATGGGAAACACCGGGCTACGCGAGGGGGG
>JAVJGI010000050.1:38879064-38919940 GCA_035590275.1 Ibycter americanus
TGAGGCCGGTGCCCTGAGGTGACGGCGCCGACCCCTGTCAGCCCTGAGCAAATGGCCCCCCGCCCGCCCTACCGTCGTGAGGTAAAGCGCGGGCTGGGGCAGCCTTCGCTCGCGTCCCGGTACCTCAAGTGGGGCGCCCGGCCCTGTCAGTTGGAAGTAGCAGCGTTTGGATCTGTGGAGAGGATCTGTGAGGAGAGCCGGGGTTGAAAGCTTTGAGCGTGGATTTCTGGACATCGGGAGGTTGGTGACCCTGGTGCTTTCGGCCCTAGGTGAAGGTGCGTGGTCATGGCTCGTTTCAGCTGATCCAAGTCCGCGCTGGAGCAGAAATGACCCCTCCACCCCCATCTCTTCCCACGCCTTTGCCACCCACCCCTTCCCCTGACGCTGGCACCCGTGTTTCGGCAGCCACTTTGTGGAAAACATACCGCTTTTTACACGTAAAGGCTAGTTTTCCTCAGGACTGAGTCCCTCAACTGACTTTTCACACTGTGCGCTGCTGGCATGAAGCAGAGGATCACAGCAGCCCGACTGGAGCCTGAGTAAGGTTTTTGCAGGATTGCACCCTCAGTGCTGAGTCCCTTCAGGCTCCTCAGAGAGCGACCTGTCCTTCCCACCATCGCTAGCCCCACTGTGCCCAAAAAGCCCCTTGTGCACGTTGCAGCTTGTGCTTTTCTGCCCCGTAACTCGGGAGAGGCGAGTGGCAGCACAGACGACGTGTGCCCGGTGCTTGTCCTTGTGCACGACATGGTTCTGGCTGCTGGTTCTCTTGCGAGGTTGGCTTGGCAGCGGGGTGCTCGATGTTGGTCAGGGATGCCTCCAGGCTGGATCTTGGAGTGAGCAGGAAGTTGTTCCTTTCTTCCTGTTTTTGTCCCCATGGCTGCTAATTTCCTCTGGGAAGAAAGCTGTGCATTCTGCAGTAAAGGAAAAAATAGTCGCACGTAATGGGAAGGGACAAGGCAGCAAAGCTGAAGGCGCTTCTGAATGGAGTGTGGGATGAGCAAGGAGCGCAGGGTGTTAACTGCAGTAATGCTGACAGAATGGCAAAGACAAGTAGCTGCCTTTGTGCCATGACCACAGGGGTAAAAAGGGCCCACTTGGGACCAGCTGGGGAATTGACCCTTGGAAGGAGAATGGGATTTCCACTCCAGTGTGTGGATATATGTTGCTCTCCAGCCCTTCTGTCTTGGTGGTGCAGGGTTTGCAAGAGGAGGTGATAACTCGTGTTAGATTGGTTGATATAGTTGGAAGAAACAGATGAGCTTTCAGATACTTCCTTGAAGTTTTCATTGTTAAAAGGACTTCATGAAAGGCCCTGTGTACCTGAAAGCTTGTCTTTTTTTTTTTTTTTTAACCCTCTGTTGCTCTAATAACAGCTATCATCCCCCCTTCCTGCTGCCATCCCTCTTGTGTCCTTAGATCCTTGTGGCTACTGCTGGGCAGCCCAGGTCTCCACTGTCTGTGTGCGGACTCGTGGGGAGCTGGCGCCGTTCCTGAGCTGGGACCCTGCCAGCCTCCCAAGAGGTGCTGTGGATTTGGAACAGGTCCCCAGCTTTGTGGTGGTTTCTGTGCTCATCGGTCCTGAGCCCCCATGGAAGGCAGCAGCTCTCACGTGTGGTCATGTGTCAGTGGTGTGCCTGCTTCTGTGTGTTCCCATGAAAGGAGGTGAATGCTGCGCAGCGTAAAATCAACTCCCACAAAACTAGTTCTGCTCTGGGACTTCCCATGACAGGCCTTTTTTTTTTTTTTTTTTTTTTTTTTTTTTTTTTTAGCAATACACTTGCAAGAGATCTCCTACAAACTGGCTTTTCAGGTTCTGGGGAAAGCCATGGGCTGGCCCCGGTCTCAGGAATGTCTTGCTCTGTGCTGGGTAGGCTTCAGCCAGGGTGATGAGCTTTGGATGTGGAGAGTGCTGCTTGCCTGTAGAGCAGAGCAGGCACCTCTTCTCCAGCGAGCTCATCCTTCCTGTGGCTTGGTGCTGAGAGCACAAGGCCCTGACGTGTCACCTCAGTCGGGAGTTACGTCCCTTGGAGAGGGTCAGCGCCTCGTCACTGCACTTGGCAGATGGCTCATTTCTTTTTTGTGGTGGGGACTGCAGTGAGGCTGCAACTGAGCGAGGTCATGAGGCAGGAATAGGAATTCCTTTTGGGGTCATCAGTCCTGTTCTTCTGGAATCCAGCCCCGGAGAGTAGCCAGCAAGTCCCAGCATGTTGCCCTGAAGGAGGCAGGGTCTGCTGAGTGTGGCATGATAGGACAGTTTATTCTGGGCACAGAGCCCACATGCTCAGATATAATTAGTAAAGATTTAATTCCATTCAGTGTGTTGGATCTCTCTGCAGTGCAAACACAGCCTGGCTAGTGCTGAAGGCCTGAGATGGGCAACATGACCAGGAGTCCCAGTTTTTCTTCTTCTGTTCAGCGTATCCAGCAAAAAGGTTGGCAGAGCACTCTGTGTGCTGCTGGGGATGCTGCCCACTGAGTGGGACTGACTGTGAGCTGAAGATCCTGACGTTTCTCTGTCTGTATCTCTAGCAGAACAGTCTTTGATAAGATTCTTCCCTTGTGGTTGCTCCCTTTCTTCCTTAGTTTTCTCTGGAGGCTTTGGCATCCCATGAAGACCATGTGCCCTTCTTGGAGGTTCCAGCATTAATTGTGACCCAGTGCGACACTTCTCTTAATTGCTGTTCCTGCAGCCACCTGCCTGTCGCTGGTATATGACCCGTTTTGGTAGAAATACTTAAAACTCAAGGATGGGTTCCTTCCTTAACATTTTCCCTGAACTGAGATGTGGATTAGTTTCCTGTCTTTCCAGCTGAAGAGGTGCTGGGCTCCAGCTCTAACTTTATCATCATCTAGTTGGAATGAAATGGACATGAAATGTGCAGATCTCACCCTGTTTATTGTAAGGTTGCCTGCCTGCTGCTGGGTATGTACCTGCTGTAGTTTTAAGTAACCCGCAGAACACATGTCTTGCCTGCCTGCTCAGAGAACTGTGTTGGATCCTCTCTGCTGAGTGTGTGACAATGTCTCAATGTGTGTTGTGGGTGCTGCAGCCTGAATTTAGTGGGACTTGTGTCGTGGGTAAAATGTCCCAATGCTGCTGGAAAATAGAGTGAAGATGGTTTCTTTCTTCAAAGGAGGGGAAGCCCTGCTGTTCAGGGTCACGCAGGTAGTTGTCTCCTCAGTGGTGGTTGGTTTTTTTTTTTTTTTTTTTATCTTTGTGGTTAGTTGTTTTGGTTTTTTGGGTTTTTTTTTTTTGATCTTTTTGTTTGCTTATTTTTTGCCTTGTTCAGAACTAGCAGACAAACCAGTGGAACTGAATGGACATCAGGACCTGTTGCTTACTCCGCTAGTGTCCAGTGACTCCCCTCTGAAGTCAGCACGCACCATGCAAGTGATAGAAAAATATTTAAAAAGGACAATCCTAGCGCTGCAGATGTTAGTCTCAAGAGATTAGGGAGGCAGCAGGCAAGATTTAACCTTGGAAGGAAATGAATGTATTAGGCAGCACTTCCCATTGTCATGCTGGCAGCTCTGTTTCTGTGTCCTTGAAGAACCCCAGACTGATTTGGTGTGTGATGTGTGCTCTTGCCATCCAGGCCTGCTTGCACAGAGTCATAGAGTCCCTCACTCCAATGCAGTGTGGGGTGGGCAAGGCTTGCCTGCCAGCCTCTCTGTTTTCACAGGCAGGCTTGACTGTGGCATTGGGAAGGTCTAGGGGCAACCCTGTGAGAGTGACGTTTCCACAGGGAGTGGTGGAAATTGTGTCTGTGCTGAGATTGCCTATTGTCATGTCCTTGTTAGTTGAACTTCAGGGGTTTCCGATCGCTTGCTCCTTTTTTCCGTCCTGCTCATCTGGCTGCCATGCAGGAGTAGTTGAAGACCACTTAAGATCCCATCTCTCATACTTGTTGTTTCAGTCCATACTGCTGTAGGAACGAGGAAGTGTGTTTTTTTTTTTAATGTGTGTTGGGATGATGCCACAATGAGCAAATTGGGTGATTTATTCAAAAACTCAGCTACTAAAGTATGGTCAATCCTTCTGAATAACAGATGGTGGCTGTTTGCTACTTGGTGAAGGCAGAGAGCTTATTCCTCATGTTAACCTTAACTGTTAAATCTCCTAAGGGTACCGAGTGCAAGTTTCATTGGTTGTGTGCTCTGTTTGCTGCAGAGACAGCAAATGTCAGATTGACATAAGGCTTGTTCTTGCTGAAATTTGCTTTTGGTGCACTCTTCAACTATGTAGATGAACCATTTGTTTCAAATATAATTAAAACTACTTTTTGCACACCATTGGAAGTGTTAGAACTATTGTGATGTAGACCTGAGCAGCAGATACTCAAATTCTGAAATTCTGGGGCCTTTAGCAACAAATAGACCTTCCCCTCGTAATCAGAGCATCTCTAAAACACAGTGATTATTAAAGGAAATGTAATTTCTTCTCAGTGAACTAAGAAGTATCATTGCAAAATACTTCCCTGGCACAGTACAGCCTTTCCAGGGGGAGAAGAGATATCAAGACATGCCTGATCTTGCCTTTTCTGGAAAGCTTACCTTTGCCGCCTCCTCCCCTTCCTGTTTCCACTTTGCTGAGCGACAGCCCCTTGCTCTGCTGGTCAGCAGCAATCCCTACTTTGAAGGTGTTTGGTTTTTTTTCTTTAAAAAGGAACAATCCATATGAGGTCATCCTGAAGCTGTGCAGGACGCTGCTTTTACTGTTCTACAGGTCCAACACTTACTTGGCTTTGACTCAGTGAAAGTTATAACAGCTTGAATTTTAAAATCTTCAGGGCTCGGGTGGCTGGGTTGACGACTAGAGTTTCCGTATTTCAGGAGTTAGTGCCCTGTTGCAGTTAACACATGGGAGGTACTTTTCTCTGTCAAATTCAAAGCCCAGTGCTTCAAAGTGAACTGTAGAAGACAGCAGGCTGTGAGTTGTTTTGCCAGAAAGTGTGAGCATACCTTCCTATTCTCTGACTACTCTGGGACTGTAATTTCAGGGAGAGCAGTGAGAGAGAACGTGCCATTCACTCGGACTGAAGAAGTGTGGTTCACTTAATTTTTTACTTTGGTTTGCTAAAACAAAGTTAGGATTATGATTGTTTATATTTGTGTTATAAATGAGTTGGTGTGTTGGGCACACATGAACATACACATGTGTACACACACTTGCAGAGCAAGACTAAGCTCTTCCTGCAACTGCTTTCCAGTTAGATAAAGTAGGAGATGGTGTGTGGCTGGCTGTTGAGCACTAGCAAGAGTAGAAATCAGGGCATCAGAGTGGCAGGCTAGCTCTCCTGTGTCCCTTGCTAAATCAGCTAATGCTTGGGAAGAGCAGCTCCAGCTGAACCAGCTCTGCTCTGAGTCCTTGGCTATTTAATTGTTGCTGTGAAGGATCTCCATTGGGCCTCATTGCTGTGGGCATTGCTGGTGGATGCAGGCTTGTTCTCTCACTTGGATCCAGGTGAACAGAACTGTGGTTGTGTTGGAGAAAACAGGTGTGTGATGGTGAGTGAAGATGCTCTGAATTTCAAAGGAACACGGAAAGAAAGCTGGCTTGAATGGCTCAGATGCTGCGGCTTCCATCCTTCCTGAATATAGTCTGTCTTCTGGTGGCTCCAATGTTTGTTATTGTTATTTCCTCTAAGATTTTTTTAGATTGCTATTCAGCATGGTTTTATGTAACTTTCCATAGGAAATGTTGTCATTTGTGGCAGTTTTGATCTCATTTGCCAGTGGGGCGTTTTTATTTAGCACAACAAACAATGATTCTTAGCTGCTTTAGTACAGAGAGCCTTTGCCATAGACGTTGGGTGGCTTTTGGTCTAACATAATTTTTGGTTTGGAGTATTGTGATCCTTTTAGGTAGGGGCGGTTGCTAGTTCTGGCAGTTGCTTTTCCATCGATTGTTTATTGATGTCATGTTTTCTTAATGAACAATGCTGTAATCACTAAGAGATGTTACTTTACCAAGAAAATTGCTCTTGAGGTGGGTGCACAGGCAGCAACTATTCCAAAAGCAACCAGAGCCAGTGTTTACTGCTGTCTTGAGAGTCGTACCAGTGCTGTGTTCCTAGCTTTGCTTTGTGTCCCAGGTGCTTGCGGTACTTGTGATGAGTATGAGAGCTGGTAGAAAAAAACTTACAAATGCACAATTGCAATGAAGAATCGTACCTTTGTTAAAATACAGTGGTAGGAATTTTTTTGCGTTTGTCTTTTGTTTTCTAGTGTGGGGTCATGGCTTCACTGACAAAAGCATTTTTGTGCATCTTACCTTGCTGTATAATTCAAGCAATGACTGTGTCCATGGTACTTGTGGATCAGCCAGTACTTGACAGTGTATCTGTTTTGCTAGTAATGAAAATAAATGCAGAACAGGGCCTTCTGCAGCCCCATTGAATTGTTGCAATGAGTTAAATGCGTACTATAATAGTTTCTGTGATCATTCTTTCTTGCTTCTTTGTTAACGAGGAGCTGAAGAACATGTAGATCCAGGCAGAGTACTGAGCCAACTGTGCTTTGAGGCTGCTGGGGTCCTCAGGGCAAAGGGCTATGCCAGCTCAGCACCGGCACTGCTAACCCAACAGGCAGCTGTGGCTACCTTTGAGTAGCATGCAAGAACAAGGCTTGTGTAAGTGATTCTTCCGTGGATACGCTTCCAGTGCTGGCAGTCAGTTGTTTATAACTGGAACTGTTAATATTTGAGTTGTTAATGTGATTATACTTGTTATCTGTTCTGGCTATGGTCACTGTGGCACTGGACCAGCAGTACTATCCTTGGGTTCCTGCACAGGCGTGCTGAGAAGCATCAGCCATCTGGTGGCTGTAATGGATCTCTAAGTGGAAAACAATTCCTTTTGAGGACCAGGCAGTGCTGACTCTACCAGCCTCCCTAAGGAATGGGAGTGATGGTCAGTGCTGGCTTCTCTCACCCTATGTTTGACATACTGTGACTGGAGCTATTAGCAGGTATCGTCGTCAGTCTGTGCCCAGACGTAGCCTAAGTGGCATGCTGTGAGCAGGGTATTGGGACGTGGCTGCTGGAAATGTGGCTGTTGCATGTGGTGACAGGCTGGTGTTCTCTGTGCAAAGCTGCAGGGTGTGTTCATGGAGAAGCATAAAGAGGATGAAGACGCCAAAGTACTCCACAAAGATTTCCAGTGCTCCCTCCTCTTTGTTGGTTATGTTTTATGCTCAGACTGTTCCCCTTGCTGGTATCTAGGTAGGCTGTAGATCGTTCTGCATTGGGTTTACTCTAGAAGGTGGAGTTGGATGCTGATTGCTCATTCCCTGGGCCCTGTGTGGGCTCTGGGGTGCAGTCATGCTGGCTAGTGCTGTGAACCTGTTTCTGTCATCTGGTCACACATGCTTAGGAGATGGAAAAGGCAGCCCCTCTGTCCAGTCTGCCCTACTTGGCTCCCTTTCCACCTAGTTGCTTTGTGGGTGCCACAGGCCATAGATGAGCAGGGGAAACTCATCCCTTGGGAACCTTTCTATGGAAGCTGCCTATGCATGAGACTTGGCTGTCAGCTCTAGAGAAATCTGTGGATGGTTTGGATGTTTTGCCATCTAATGATCCCACCAAAAATTCACTCTGCCTCTGGTGATTTAGTAGTATTTTATTCCTGCTGCACTCAACACCTGCACTGAAGGCACTTCTCAGAAGATTATTTAAGCCTCAAGAGATGCAGAACCCACCACCTCCCTTGTGATAATTGTTAGCTTCCCACAGTGCTACAAGTGTGAGTTTTTGGCCGTGTTTTCATGATCACTTTAAACTGTGCTGCCTGGAGAAGCAGTGCAGTCGCCTGGCTCCAGCTGCTCTTTTTGTTCCTGTTTCTTCCCCTTTCCTTCTGCTGGCACAAGTGTTTGTGGAGCCATGTGGTGACTTGGATCAGGGAAGGAGCTTGGGCTGGAACAAACCGTTTTCTTTGCTGAGCTAATGTGGGTCGGTTCCCAGTGTGGATCACCCAACAGCTGCAGGGATGCCCGTGCCAGCACGAGGAGGGGAGCAACACAGGGCTGGGGGCACTGCTTCTTCTCTTGTCTTGCATCTCTTTCAAGTGGGTGTGACATCTTTATAGCTTGAATTTTGAGCGTTGGCTTCTGCGTTCTTGTTACTATTCTGCCTTTTGTCTGCTGCAACAAAAGGACCTTGAAGATCAGTCTGTTGCCTGTGTGAGTGTTTGTAGGCTGCAGTTGGGGGTCATCTTTTAACCTGTATTTGGAGAAGTTGAACGACAGATCTGGGGACTAATGGGAATCAGAAGAGTTTTCTGAGCTCCCTGTTTTTTCTCTCCTCTATATAAGGGCACCAGACCTGGATACCCTTCAAGTCCCATGTGAAGCTGCTTTGAAAGGTTTTAATGCTGGCGTTCTGGTAGGAACTTGTTTATTATTGATTTCCATCATGACCTGCATCTTTTTCTGAAAATCAAGAAAATCAGTTGCTCAAAGGGACATCAGATCTGCGCTCCTGTTCATGAGGCTGGCTCCTATACATTCAGACTTCACTGGCAGATGCTTTATTACCTGTATTTAAAACCCTCTGACTCTGTATATAGCTGAACCTTCTCCAAGTTCACTGGGTCCCAGTTGAAGCTTTGCA
This sequence comes from Ibycter americanus, assembly GCA_035590275.1. Taxonomy (NCBI): domain Eukaryota; kingdom Metazoa; phylum Chordata; class Aves; order Falconiformes; family Falconidae; genus Ibycter; species Ibycter americanus. The sequence continues at coordinate 38,887,673 of JAVJGI010000050.1, forward strand.
CTCTTGGTGTGCCTCTTGCATACCAGTATCATTTCTACAAGGCTTTGCATGAAATCCAAACCCTTGAGTTTTTGCTAATATAGCTTCCCGTTTCCTGTCTGCCTGGCCTCTTCCAAGCCAGGAAGTTTCCACTGGTATTTCTCAGCTAATTAAATGAAGTGGTTCATGGTGAGATCCCTCAGCGCTGCTTTGGTTGCTTGTGTAGCCACAGAAATTAAAAGACCTTCCCCATAGCATTCTCCCCACCTTGGTGGGTTCCTGCTGGCACAGCTCTGTGATGGTGCTGGCATGCTGCTTTTCCATGATCTACTTGCATGCTGGTTTTATGGCCACCTGCTCAAGCATGTAGCTCATGTTCTAGCTCTTTCTAGGTTGAAAAGAAAACTGTCAGGTGGAAGATTGTGTGCTTTTTAATTCACTCTCTACAAGGCAAAGCCCTTTGTTCCATCAAAGCCCACGCAAAGGCTTTCACTACCTCAGATCCATTTCTTCCATGTTCTACTTTGACATAAAGTTTAAAGACAGTTTGGGTAGGGACAGGTCTTTCCAGTGTGCCACACTGGCCTGCAGGAAGGCTATGTCTTTTAATAAGAGGTTGGCTATTCCCCAGTCCTCCTGTCTGGTCCTTCTCCGGAGGAGAGCACAGGGGCTCAGTGTCCTGCATGCACGCTGGCAGGGGCAAATGCAGTTCTCCGAGCACTGATCTGCTAGGCTGGGAATGGAGGAGCATTGTTTCACACAGGCAGGGAACAAAGGCTCGGGCTGTAGTTTGATGTTTCAGCTCAGCTGCTATCATGCTGAGCTATCACTGAATAAGCTGGTCCTACCCTTCCTCTCTCAGGTTGCACAGAGCTTATCTGAAATTATCTGAGCCTCTGCAGGATGCCAGATCAACAGGAAATAATTTACTAGGGTTAGTTTTGTGCTGGTAAAACACCTTGAAGTGGCTCACTAGAGTAAGGCCAGACTGCTTTTTGGGCAGCAGCTAGCTGCCGGGTTGGTTTGCTTGCAAGCGGAAGGCAGGGGAACCATTGCCTGTGTGATTTGGTGCAGGCTGTTGTAGGCAGCATCAGTTTCTACCAGCACTCAGGCAGAACTTATGCATGGCAGAGGGCAGTGAGAGGGGCAGTGGGTAGTGCATGGGCATGGTAGTCCTGCCAGCTCCCTGCTGTGCAGGGCTAAAAGGGCAGCGTGTCTGCCTAACTTGCTGCCGGGCTTGTGCTCAGAGGTGCCTGAATTGCTCTGACCCGACCTTCTGCTTGGCAGCCTGTGGGTCTGCAAAGCCTCATGGCATCTCCTTCGAGCTCAGCAGTGAGGGTCAGGAAAGCAGCAGAGCCCTGCACAGGGCTGCTGGCAGGGCAGTGCTGATGACCTTGTTTCATTTCTGAGGTAGTTCTTAGGGGGGAACATGGTGGTGGTCTCAGCTAAAGCCAGGGTGTTGCTGTGCCCTCAACAGCTTTTTCCAAGAGTGCAGGGTCACAGGCCTGATCCCTCTTCCTCGTCCCTGCCTGCCCTCAGCCCCTTCATCTGACTTGTTTTAAAGGTCTGGCTTGTGCCTGGTATTTGAGATATTATTTGTAACTTGTTGGGTCTGTTCCATGCTAGATGATTTTATTGGCAGCCACAAGACTGAAACCCCACTGCTGCTCTTCTCCTTGGGCTTCCTGCCTTCTCCCTGCTGTGCCAGCAGATATCCTCCTGGAGAGATTGGCACAGCCAGCAGCCCACTGTCTCCCCTGGCTCACTCTGTCTGGAGAACACATTTAGGATCCAGGTTTCTTTGATGTCTCTCCACCCGGATGCCTGCCCGTGTGTCTCAATCTGATAGCTGCATGGGCAGACCCCTTCAGGTACACGGGACTTGCCTGGGACTCTGCATAGCAGGCACTGCAAATACAGCTGCTACAGTGATGGGAGTTTAAAAAGTGGAAGAAAACAGCTGGAGGCTGACCATGGGGCGTGGTGATCAGATTGCATCGGAATAGCCCGGTGTCTCTTACCTCCTGGGGGTGTCTGTAAGAACGTGCACACACTATGCTGGAGAGGAGCAGTGTTGTTGGAGAAAGCAGATGATGTGTGTTTGTGTGGCAAGGTTGAATGAAGTTGTTCTTTTGTTTTGTATGTTTTGGGGGAAAAAAGCGCTTTATTTTAAATGGGAATGCTGGTAAAATGGAAACTTTGGAAGAAAAAAATCTGCATGGGAGTAGCTTCAGTTGTCTGTTTAAATCGAAGGATGGTCTGTCTTTGAAATGACCATGCAAATGTCTGAATGTATTTGAGATGCCTGTCAGTTTTAGGAGCATGCTCAGGCTTCTGTACAAGGCTTTTCCTTCTCTGTTTGGGTCAGTGGATTTCACTAAGCAGCTTTTCTTGATCATATGCCAACTTTGGAATTTAATGCCCTCTCCCTCTTTCTTAGCCTGACCCACAGCACAGTGGATTTGGCTTTTGTTCTGGTACTGTGACCTTGCTTTGGCACGAAGCTTTTGAAGATGACTTTCCCACAATATCTGCAATATACCATTTTTTTCTTTTGTTTATTTGAATTGAAATGGACTTTATTAATAATTTTTGTACTGCTACTGCAGTTGTACATGCATCTGATCAGTTAGAAGAAGCTAAATTTACAAATGCTGTGTGTTCAGCCTGTGTGCTGGAGAAGAGTGTGTATTTCTGGATTCCTCGGTTCAGTGATGCTGAGGGAACAGCTTCTGAGCTGACTGGGAATGCAGGTGGTGGCACCAGGACTGGGACTGTGCCAGAACTGGGATGAGAAGTCCAGGCAAGTACTGGGGCCATTCCACCTCTTCCCAGTCTCTTCAGACAGTGTCCTTATTTATGCCTCGAATGGCTCTTACGTGATTTTGGTAATAGACTTCTCTCTTGATGCCACTTGGAATTGGTATCCTGATGGTTCACAAAAGTTGAGTTTCAAGGCCCAATGACAATTCACAAAAGCTTGAAAGCCTGAACATTTCCACATTCCCAGGGTGAAGATATTTAGCGTATGTCTAGGTTGGTGGAGCATTTTCTGGACTTTGGGAGATGCTGCAAACCACAAGCACAGGTGAGAGGTCTGGAACAGCTCCTGTCCAAGGACTGAGCAGCTGGATGTGGATCCTGCTGTGCTTGTGGGAAGAGAGGATGGTAGAAAGGGCATGGAAGAGATCTGTAGAGTCAGGATTGGCATGGAAAAAGAGGACAGGGAAAAGCTGTTCACTCTTCTAGCCCAGGCCCAAGAACTATGGGGCATCAAGTGAACCCAGGAAATGGCTGGTTTAGAGAGACACAGTACAGGCTTTAGCTGTGCAGCTCTTTGTCACGTGCAGTTACGAATACTAGAAGTTTGCTTGATTTAAAAGATGAGTTGGATAAATTCTGGAAGAAAAATCATTGGATGGATGCAGAACCATTAAATGCAAGGACATATTTGGCACCAGGGCCTCTGAGTTATTCATAGCACATGCCATGACTCTGTCCTGGGAGATAGGACTGTCGAGTGATCCTGTACTCTGTACCCATTGCCAGGCATCCTCTGTTGGAAATGAGATACTGCCTTTAGATGGACACTTGGCCTGGCCTTGCATGGCTGTGCTGTGTATGTTCCTATGCTTCTGCTGTCAGTGACCTCTTGAAAAAGCTTGTTAGGACAGTACTGAGAAATTGGGATTGAAGATACAGGGTCATTCAAATGAAATATGTATCAATGCAGTCAACTTTGAAACAAAGCCCATTGGCCTAATCAAATACATGGACGTTGTATCCTGAAACCCTAACCCCTAAAAATAATCAAGGGGTTAGCAAGAAACTTAGCACGTGCTTTTAGAGACACAAATCAGTGACTGCAGCACTTTGAGTGAGGACCAGGTATAAATTAGGGGTGTTACCTGCCTTGCAAAGACTATGTTCAACCATCTAGCTGTACATGTATGTACACAGCTATGCACCTATGTACAGCTAGTCTATATGTCTATGTATACAGCTGGATCCACGTTCAGTCTTGCCATTAATCTGCTGGAGACCTGCCTCTTATGTCCAAATCCCAGTCTTTGTGCCCTGGGTCAGAGGCAGCTGGCTGACCTGTGCTGTGGCCGTGTATTCACAGTGTGCAGAGAGTCAGGCCCTGCTAGGGCAGGCACTGCAAGTTTCATCTTATGTGTTTGTAGGGTTTATTCTTGGCCACTCCAAATGCACACATGTAGTTGGGAATGATGAACAGCTCTGCCTTCATTGTACTCTTATTGGGAAATGAACATTTCAGTGAGTAAAAAAGGTCAAACTGGTAAAGAACTTGCTCCCAAGTACTCTGTTTGCAGTCACTCTTGAAACTCACCTGGTTTTTAAACACTGAGTGCACTTACACAGTTATTATACATGCATTTTAATGCTTTGCTATTTACAGAACTCTTTAATGGCTGAAGCTGGGACAAAGCAATGCATTGCTCTGTCAGCTACGTGAATTTCATCTTGAGATCTTCTTCTGGCCTAAAGTACAAAGTCAAGTCAACTTTGGGGATAATGATAAAGCCACGGGCTTGACTCCCTGTGTGTACGTGCTCTGTCCTCTTCTTTGCATGTGTGCACACTGCTGAAGGTCCCTGTACACTAGTCTGCAAGGGTTGGAATGAAGCCAACGTGATGTATAGGTGGACATCCCTGTCCCTGGCAATTCGGGAAGGGGGACTGAAAACAGATTTCGTGTGAAAATCTTTCAGAGAGTGCAGTGTTGTTGCAGCAGCTTTTGGGCAATACAGGAGTAATTCATTCACCACCATCCTGGCTTGGCTTCATTGTTTGATAAAGCTGCAAACCTTACACATTTGTATGCTTTACACCCAAAGCACCTGCTCACAAAGGCAGCTCTGTAGGTGGACAGGAAGGAAGTTGAGTGATGTCTGCTCATTGAAGAGATGCTGGAAAAAGAGGAGTTGCTAGTTCAGAGGCTCTGCATTTGCCCTTGAAGGCACAGAAAGGAGGCTCTTAAGTTGCATCATGAGGGGCATATGTGAAATAGGTTGTGTTTGTTCATGCTGGAGTGGTGGCTCTGTCCCTCTTTGCTGGTCTCTGATTAGAGCGTATCAGGAATAACTGGTGTTCGTGATCCTCATGGGTGAATGCTGGAGCTCTTTGCATTGCACCAAGGGAGTTTTTCAGGTATGAGAAATCTGCTTTGCTTTCTGACCTCACTGTAAAGGCAAGTTCGCCTGTTTTGTATGCAAGACTGAAAGTTGTCTTGTAGTGGATTTACCCTTACCAAGAGCAGGCATGTGAGTTCCCCTAATACTCTTACTTTCTTCTCTTAGGAAATTAGAACAGATGCATTTAGTTACCCCTGTGGCTAGGAGTGGAGGGAAGGAAGGAATTGTGTCCCTCTAATGTACGGCACTGTCTGCACATAGGACTGTGGTGCATGTATGAAGGGCATGTCTATACATGAATTCCCAGACTTTTGGGGGCCTGTGGTATTTGCTGAAACCCAACCTTCACCCACCTACAGCTGAGTCCTCCCTCTCTGTCGTTCCAGCTCAGCTGAGCGCGGCGCTGCTGGCAGCCAGCCGAGCTTGCAGGACTGAGCTAGCAGCTGGTCTGCAACTCCTTTTAGATGAGATTGTCTTCTAACCCAATCCAGATCATCCCCCACTCCCTTTTGTTGACCTATTTCCCCCGCTCCCCGCCCCCCCCCCCCGCCATGTATCTTTTGCAATGGTAAGCTTCGCCGTTTGTGCAGCTCCCTTTCCAGAGCAGCTGCAGTGAGCTGTGGAAATGCTGTGAAAGGCAGCGGGTGTTTCAGAGAACCGGTGCCTAATTTAGGTTGGGAGGCACCTTCGCAAGTTGTCTGGCTCAGCCACTGTGCAAGGCAGGGCTAATTCAGGCTGCTCAGGGCTTCATTTAGTTGAGTGCCGAATGTCTCCAGGGCTGGAGGTCCCTCTGCCTCTGATCCTGTCCTGGTCCTTGGCCACTCTCAAGGAAGAATCCTTGCATATTAAACTCATTAAGCATTTAAAATAAACTGTGTTAACATTGTAAGAACACTGAGTTTCAATCAAAACAGAGAGCTTTTCTCCTACTCCCTTTCAAATCATGTGTGCCTGCTATGTTAACTGAATGCTTATTCCATCTGTCCACCATGGTGGGAGAAGAGGCTGGGACTCGATACTTTTTTTTTTGATATTTTTTTTTTTTTTTTGTCCCCTGTGGGATCTGTGGCCTAGGACAATGCAGCAGGGGAGCTAGGAGGGAATTGGATCTGTTGTCCCATTCAGCACACATGCACCCCACTGCTAGCTTGCAGTTGCATGTGTGCTAGGAGCTTGTAGAGTAACTTCGGTTGGAAGGTACCTTTGGAGGTATCTGAGCTGATCCCTCCAATTAAATCTATTTTCTTAATTTTTTCTCTGACCGTGCACAGTAAAGTAGGTGCTCTGCCAGCCTGAAAGAGTCGCATGGTCCCTGTCCCACTGCATGCAATCTAAACAGGAGGAGAAAGCTGCAGTATAGTAGAGTAGGCAAGATGACAGCAAGTTACTCTTGTTACTCTGGCATTTTGGTAACACAGCGGTTTCTATTTAAATACCTTATCATTATTATTTATGTATGAAAACCACTCTTAGTTCAGGATTAGTGCCAGTTCTCTAATGTTCATGGTATACTTGTATTACTTTGTGCCCTATGTCATGTTTCTGGGAAATGACTACATTTAAAAGAGATCAGAACCAGCAGTGAGAAATGGCCACTTGCTCATTGCTAAGTGGTAGTTAGGCAGGAAAGTTTGGTGCTTGGCTTTGGATGGGCAAGGGTGCCTGTGAGTCACAAACTGTTTTAGAGGGAGGTCAGTGGCTTTTGGTATTGCAGCTTATCCAACTTATCCAGTTGGACTGGATCCAGATCTCATTAAGATTTAATTCATGGCTGGTTCTTAAGGAATCTGGATCTGACAGTAGTCTCAGCAAAAATCTTAATGGGAGGTGACTCTCAAACTTGTGACTGTAAGGTCTTTGGCACATGGCTCGAGGTCCTGCAGGCCTTAGAAATGCACCCTGTCCTCTGAGTGCCTGGTCCTGGCTGACCAGTGCAGACACAAGCTGTGATGCCTGAAGCCTCACAAGGCACTTTGGGAAGTTGTTCAATGTGGGGCTTGGGTCCCATCAGTCACAGCCTGGAGGAGAGTGCTGTGCTTGACCTTGCTGGCATGTACCATTTCAGAGATGAGCCTGCCCGCTCCTGACTCTGATTTCTTCCCTCTTCTAGGCCTGAGGACAAACGTGGGACAATGTCGGAGGTGCGACACGACAGCACGAGCAGTTTACAGCGGAAGAAGCCACCATGGTTAAAACTGGACATTCCGGTGCCAGTGCCTGTGTCGATGCCAGAAGAGCCCCAGCCTGTACAGGTACAGAGGCTGGGGACAGGAGGGAGGGTCTGCAGAGCCATGGAGGGGGTGTGCAGAGCCGCACTGCGCTGAGAGCATGCTTGTGCCCATGGTCTCCAGCAGTCCTGGCTGAGAGAGAGGCAGCGTGTGATGGCAGGTCATGAGGCCACGTGAGAAGGGGCAGAGGCGTTGAGTAAATTTATGATCACTAATTAACTCCCCCTTGAAGGGGATGTGGGAGGGATGAGAGTGGGTTGCTGATGCACTCAGATCAGTGGATGTGACTGTTTGGATGTGGGGTTTGTGAAAAATGTCCTGGCTGGGGGGTATGGGAGTGAAGTATTCAAAGAAGCATTTCTTAAGGGGACTGGAGGAGTGAAAGGCACCTAGACAAACATGAGGCCCTGGAAGTGCTGGACCTCATGCTGAAATGAACAGGGAATGAATCTGACTTACGAATAGCCAAGATAATGACAGGCTGTCATCAGTAACAGCAGAGAAGGAACAGTTACTGGCAACACAATGCTTTTACCAGCATGAGGAATGTAAGAAAATCATGTGGGATGGGAAATAAGTAACATCGAAGAGTGGTGAAGCAGAGATGGGGCGGTAGGTCAACAGGAACTGTGCAAACTGTGAGAGTAAAACATAGGTATTTGTGCTGGCAATAGGAAGAATAACAGGAAATTCTGCTACAAGGTGGCAAAAGCTCTCATGTACAGGTGAGACCTGGGTAGGATGATTGCTGGCTGCTTGTGTGACCATACTGCAGGAACAGAGACTACCTGCACCAAAGGCAGAGCTGGAGGAGGGTTCTTATTGCCCAGCTCCATGGGTGGGGTGCAGTGCCCAGGTTCAGTTGCTTATGTTTAAGCAACTGGAAGAATGGTTTAGCCATCAGAGAAATGGAGGGTTATACAGCTTCCCTGGAGGGGAGTTGAGGACGAGTTTGTCTTAAGGAACCTATGTTGTACTTGGAATAGCAAGGACTGGCCTTTTTGCCATTCCAGGTACTAAAATGCACTTCAGTTATGTGACAGCTTCTGGCAGATAAATCTTGGTCCTGGTTTTCCCCTGGAAGGAAAGTGATCGGGGTTCAGTCTGCAGGGATTAGAAGTGGAATGCAGTGTTTTAACTGTGGAATGTTTTAAGTGGAATACAGGTTGAAACCTTCCGAATCACTTATTTAGGGCTTTGATAAATGTTCTCTTATGTGAAATCTCTAAATCCAGCTGGGCACCTTCTGGAGAGGCACCCTGTACTTGTGATGGAAGCTGGCAGAAGTGATGTTCTCTGGAGGTCGGGTGTGCGCAGCACAGGCTGTCAGGATAAGAGTGTGTAATGGGCTTCTTTGGCTTACAACCTGAGTATCTATGCATTGTTTTCATGTAAAACACAACAAAAATGTTAAGATTAGTGGAAATTATTAGCTTTCTGGGCTAGAGGGGCTGGAGTAGCAAGTAGTCTTGAGGCAGAGACAGTGTCTGACCAGAGAAACAGTTGATTAGATCTTCACTTGCCAGAGGGACAGTCTGCTCAGCCTGCATTTTACAAATGGGAGATGGTGTCTCTGCCAAGCTGATGAAAAATTAATCTGGAGCGGCCCTGGGAAGGCAGTTGTATGAGCTGAGAGCAGTCCGGTGAGTTTTGTCATATTTGGTAGGTGACATTCAGCCAAGACATGCCAGGAGCTTTAAGACCTGAGTGTGTCCAGACAGTTAGGTTATGAACAAAGCTGATGTGACTGTCCCAGCTTGCTTAGCCTGCACCAGGCAGCAGCTACAGCACAGACCCACCCCCATCTCTCGCAGGCTTTTAAAGCTGATCCAGAGTCACTTATGAAGCAATCTCACTTACTGTTCTTCTCGTCACCTTGTAGAGTGGTTTAGGAGTGCGTGACCTGGGTTCCTTGTGTCTAGAAAATAGCCAGGAGGGTATGTTGCAGGAGCTCATGTAATATACTTCCACATACAAATGGGTATCCGTCCATGGGCCAGGCTAGAGCCAGTCAGAGCTGAGACACACTGCAACATGCAGGTGCTGTGTCCTTAATGCTAACTGTTATGTTCTGCAGAGCCATTTCCGGCTAACATGAGCACAGTTCTTGTTAACCTGATTTTGCTGCCTGACTACATGCACACAGCTTGTTGTTGGGGTGTTGGGCGACTGTTGAATTGCTAACTAAATGTTTCACAATCTGACTGGCCTTGTAGAGCATCACTCCAAGAACACTGACACCCCTCCTGCTTTTCTTTGCAGCCAACGAGACGTCAGGCCTTTCTGCGAAGTGTGAGCATGCCCGCTGACAACAGCCGTGTGCCCTCCCTGCCTAATGAAGTGAGGAGACCGGTGCTACAACGACAGACCTCAATCACCCAAACCATCAAGAGGTGAGGCGCTGAGTTCACAGAGCCTGCTTTAGTGAATTCTGCCATCCATTGCCATCCTTTATTTGTGAATTTATGGTCTTCTGCTTGTCCCATTGCCTGGCACTTAAGTGGCACACTCTCACACCAGGATTAGGCTGTCTCCCTTGTTATCTACAATGAGGTTGCAGAAGAGGGTGGGTGCAGATATGTCCCCACTATATAAGCCCAGTGATGCAATATAGCCTGTCTTTAGTAAGTGAGGAGACAAGTCCTGGTAGGCAGATTGTGGTCATCAGGACAACGAATGGTTCTTGCCACCTAGAGACAAATTTTGACTGCTCCCATGCTGCAGGGAGCTGGCTGTTTCTGAGTAACAGGATGCCTCAGACCCTGATGTTTAGCTGGGACTGTATGATATGGTGTGCTGGCCTTGCTTTGGTACGGTATCTGAGAGTATATGATTGCAGGGGGAGGCAGACGCCCATCCTGAGTGGGCCAGGGCTCTCAGCAGCTTGGCTTCTAGCACTAGGTCATTGGCAGGTCCTTGAGATGGCTGTGGGGGGGTGATGGAGAGTAGGGAGAGGCTGCTCTGGTCTCGTCTCCCATGCCTGCACAGGGGGTTGTCATTTGTCGTCATGACCCACAGGGTCTCTGAGACATGGCCACAGAACTGGATGCTTTGTCTCCGTGCGGCAAAGGCTTATCCCAGTTTGTCCAACGGGAGTGGCTCTCCCAGCTGCTCTCCTGAGATGCCTGGCTTGTATCCCTGGCAGTGTGTCAGGCCTGCCTGGATCCCAGGACCATCACTGGAGCTCCACAGGTCAGGGGCACTTTCAGCCAGCTAGGCTTCGCCCACTCACAGAGGAGCAACTTTCCAGCTATGGGAGAGACTGACCTCCCACGCACTGTTTTCCTTTGCCTCAGACATTCCCCAGCTGCTGTGGTGGTGAAGCTCTCCCACAGCAGCAATCTGTGATCCTGCTTCTTTGCAAGGTTGGGAGGGCTGAGCCGTGAAGCTCTTTTCAGGGCTGTGGGTGGCTTCTGGGCCTGCCTGAGGCTGTCCTTGCACACCTAGACTGCCTCTTCTCTCATCTACCTGCCCTTGTCCTGCTCCTTGCCAGGACAGTTAAGCAAGAACATGTCAAGGATGAGGGAATACCCTGGGCGGGTGCTGCGGAGGCCCTGGCAAGAAGCATTGTGCAGGAGGGCCAGGGTAACCTTCTCCCCCAGAGGTCCTCGCACCATGCAGCTTGTGTGTAGGGTGGATTAGCTGGGGAACTGTGAACCAGTTTGGTGCTGGGGGAACAAATTTTCCCCCAGTGCTACTACACTATAAGACAGACAAGGCATATGGAGCTACAACGAGCAAGGAAGGAATGCTGGACAGTGGTGGTGAAGCTCCCACACACCGAGGGAGATGCTGATGTCCTGCCTAACATTGGGGTGGTGGGCAGACACGTGTGGCTGTTGCATCAACAGACTCCGTGACATGTCTTCCTCTTGTCTACCCAGGCTGTAATGGAAGTGCTGGGACTCAGGTTGGTGGCTGCGTCCCTGCCTGTGCTTAAATGGTCTGTGTAGGTATTTTGTACCCTGGGAGTACATGCGATCCTGCAGGGAGTAGCCCAGAGGTACAAAAATGGGTTTGAGTCCTGGGAGTCTTCTGCTCAGAGTATGTATGGAGGGGTTCAATGCTATTTTGCAGTGCTGAGTTGTCTCATGCAGGCTGTTGTGCAGTGTGGGGAGTGGCCAGGTCTCTTCCTCCTGGAGGACTCACAGCTTGTGGGTGACTTCTACAGAGCACTGTGGAATGTGGGTAGGAGAGCAGGGGCAGCAGTGGGAAAGACTTTCCAAGGGGCAGAACTGCAAGAGATGCATAAGTGACATGACACCAGCAATAAAAGCATGACATAAGTGGATCAGAAACAAGGACAGGGGACTGGAAAGTACCAAGGAAAGGCCTAAAAGCCTGTGCTCTGTTTAGCAGAGCTAGGGATGCAATGGAGGATTGCAGATCATGCATCCATAAAGGCGTCTTGGGGATTTGTTTAGTGAGTTCAGGGAGGCTGACTGCCAGGTTTTCTGCTCTAACACAGCCCCCAGGATGCACAGAATGTGAAACTGTTCTGGCAGCAGGACTCCACACCGTCCTGTTCCCTGGGGCTTGGAGGATACAGATCAAATGTGAGCCTAAGGTGGAGCCTGTGTGGTCCGGAACATGGCACGGGACTGATTCTTGTGCCTGAGTGCAGGCATCTAACACCACTTCGTCTCCTGGGGTGTCTGAGATGTCCATGCAAGGCAGCAGATGTGGCACAGATAGACTAGTGCACCAGGCAAAGATCCTGCCCAGGTCAACCAGAACAGGCTCAGGGCACTTCCAGTGGCATCAGACACCCATATCTAATCAGATCATTTCTTGGCCTGCTGACACCTCCCAGGTTTCACACTCTGGTATCCAAAGCCAGCCAGTGGGCTATGTAGCTGGGTGTCTGGGCAGAAGGCAGCAGATCACAGAGGTCTGGGGCTGAGGGGGATTGCAGTATCCACGGTATCTTCAGGAGCAGTGGGGGACATACCTCAGACGTGCAGGTGCACCAAAAAGATTCAGCAGCCTCCTGAGCTCAAACATGGTGCTGTGTGGCTTGAGTCTGGTTGTTTCTCTTAGGTCATGCTCTCAGCTGGAGGCTGCTGTCATGTGCAGCGTGGCACAACTGCTGCCAATGGGGCTATGGAAGGAGATGGGGAGATGCTGGATGCAGGTCGCTGCTCCTCTCCACAGCCCTGCAGGCTCCTTCCCTTCAGCTCTCTTTTCTTTGCAGCAGACAGGTACGGTTTGAAAGGAGTCAGACCCTGCCTGCTCATGGGCACCGGGTGGGCAGGAGTTCCCTGAGAAAGCGGCAGTCCCTGCCCCGATCGTTTTTCAGGTACTGGTAGCACTGAGTGTGAAACCCACCCCTGCATGTGTGTGCAAGGGCTGTTGTGAACTGCACAGATTCTGGCTGTTGCTGGGACCACATTGCCTTCCCAGGGCTGGCCAGGAGGCCTACAAACAGCCGGGAGTGAGAAAGTTCATGTGTGCTTCTAACAAAAAACAATTGTCACTCCTACTAAATATGTAGGCAGCTGTCAGTAAGTAGCATGGACTAACAAGCTGTCCACCCACCAGCCTCACTCCCTCCTGCCTTTCCTAACAAGCTGTCAACTTCCTGGTGTTCACTGTAGCTGGAATATCTCCCCAGGGCAGCCATAGTGCAGACTGCCTTTGCTAGCATCAATGCAACATGTGGGATATGCATATGTTGGCCCCAAAGCCTCCTTGGGGCAGAAGGGGAAGGAAGGGAAGCAGCACTGAACAGATGCTAGTCATGTTGGTCCAGACAGAGCTCAGAAACTGGTGAATGGAATAGAGCATTCACTCTTTCCTTGTTGACATCATGGCTTTTTCTAATCCAAATGTGACTGTCTTCTTTTTGAGGTGGAGGTCTTTGTTTACTTAGCACCAAGAAGATGAGCCACTCCAAGAGTCCAGGGCACAATGGCCCATCAACCACCACCCCGAGACTGGAGCTCAGTAAACTTTTAAATCAGACAGACAATGTGACTTTGTTCATGGCAGGGACTGGACCTAATGCCCAGGAGTCCATTCCTGTCCTACCTTCCTCACTTGGCCAGATGCCACTCTGGCACTGTGTCCACCTTTGGTGACTGTTTGCATTTGGTCTTGGGCTTTCAGGGCTGGTTAGCTCAGCATGATAGAAGAGCAAGAGCTGACCTCTGACGTTGGTGTGTTGCTTGTTACAGTGCTCCAGGGAGTCTGTAGGATGTGATGGGGCTCCCCAGCTGAACAGGAGCATTCAGCATGTTCCCAGGGTGCTCCAGGTACCCTAAACTCTGTAGTTGGGTCTCCTTGACTATCTCAACTATGATTGGAGTGCAGGACAGCTCTTTATGCTGGTCTTGACCAGTAGTAGTATCTGGCAGTTCAGGAGTGGTCCTCACAGTGCAGAAGAGCTGTGGTGGTGCTTGTCCTTCCAGCCTAGCCAGGAGCACACTTTCAGAGGGCTCTGAGGCACTGCTGTTGGCCCAATGGGCCATTCATCAGCAGGCTTGTATGGGCACCAATGACTCTCAGTCCTCGCCCTTCAAGCAGTGGCCCCTTGTACGGGCTTGTCATCCAAGGTCACCTTGGTGTTGAAGTATTGGTTACAGTAGTCTATGAAGAAGCCCTCTGAATTAGAAGACTGTTTTATGGTGTGTGTTGTGCCTGTGCCATCTGCATGGCCAGAGTGTTACCTCTGTGCTATAGGCTTGGTTTGGGTCTGTCAGGCCAGGTGCTGACCCCAGGCACTTCTGCTCTGAACAGAGACAAAGATTGCTCTGACAAGAGCATCTGAGGTGTGGGTCCATGGGAGCAGAGCAGTGCTCTGAGACATGCACGTAGCCCCATCTCTGAGGTCTGGCCACTGTTGACTTGCTGAGGCATTTGGAGACATCTGGGTCAGTGAGGTCAGGTAAGATCTAGCAATGGCCCCGTGTGACCTCACGCCTGCTGAAAGGTCTGTTCTGGATTTCTGGGAGAACAGGGAAGGTGAGAACAGTGTGTGGTTGTTTGCGTCCGGAGGTTTTAGCTGGAAAGGCTGTGGTTCCAAATTCACATCTTTTTACATTGTGGCCAGGCACCTTCACCTGTTCATTGATGGTATTTTTGCTCAATAGGGTGCAAAACACAGGACTAGTTTCCTGTCTCCAGTGCACTGACTCAGTTTCCCCATGTGACCTAATTCTAGATTTAACTTAGCCTTTACTCCAGTGTATGTTCTAGTACTCCCTTAGTGATCTGTGAGGTCTTGCTTCTCAGCAACTGGAAATCCTGCCCCTGAGCAGGAGGTCTGAGGCCAGGTTTTTGGGTTTGCCTTGGAAGGACTTTCAGGTTTCAGCACCTGGGCCAGACAACTATAGGCTGATACAGCTTGTCATCTTCTGAGGAAGGATCGACCACAGTAGGAAAGGCTTGGCAGGGCTACGATGATCTTTGTATGTTTAGGATACCAGCTGTCCTGCAGCATTTGAGGTAGGTTGTTAGTCTGACTTATCCTGATCCATCTCCGTCTTCCTTGGGATTTTGCTTCTGATCCACTGCTCTTCTGTGACAGCAGCCACTTGGCAGCGAACCTACCTCATGGCTGCAACGTTGTGCTCCTACTTCTGCAGTCAGCAGCTTAGAACTGCTGTGCTTTAGCAGAGATCAGGACCACAGCAAACATTTGCCAGTAATGTTACCTTTGAGGGGGATAGAAATTCTGCAGCATGAGATGAAGAATTTAGGGATATTCTGGGAGTGTGGGGAGAGGCTGGGAGAGAACAGCGAATTCTGGTGGCTCTTGGGAGAAGCTACAGAGCCATGAAACAATCCCACAATGGGGGTCTAGAGCTGGCCTGAAGATGGTAAGTGTTTTCAATAGATGGTTTTAAAGAAGAAAAAAAACCAAACAACTTTCCTCAAGTTATTTTCTGAATTTCTGTTCCATCTCTTTCTTTTTAGAAAAACTCAGGACAAACTGTCCTTTATACACAGTGAATCTCTTCTGTCATTTTTCTTCTGTCTTAAGAGCCAGAATGTTGCTGATGGTTGAACATTTCTGGCCAGCATCTGTCAGGTTGCTAAAACCAGCTGAGGACAGGCTGTGAGATGCTCGTGGGGAAGAGTTCTGCCTGTCTTTGAGTTAGGGTGGGCTGGAAGTGACCGCCAGGGGTTTTGTCTTTTCATGTGCATAGTCCAAGCAAACATAATGCTTCTTTGCATTTGTATGCTGGCATCTTTCAGAGGCACAGCGGACTGGTTTGGGGTGAGCAAAGACAGCGACGCTACTCAGAAATGGCAGAGAAAGAGCCTCCGCCACTGCAGCCTGCGCTATGGGAAGCTGAAGCCTCAGGTCATCCGGGAAATGGACTTGCCCAGTCAGGACAATATTTCTCTAACAAGCACAGAGACTCCTCCTCCGCTCTATGTTGGACCCTGCCAGCTGGGCATGCAAAAAGTGAGTAACCTGGGACAGAGTCAAGGCCATTGTGAGTTTCCTGCACAGTGTCTTTACCACTTTGGCAGCTGTGACCTATCTGTGCCTTAGTTCTGCCTGAACATGCCTGGGCTCCATGCTCAGACACTTCTCAAGTCTCAGATAGTTTGGCAGACTCCCTCTTTCAGCAGCCTCTCTCCGGTCTCATTGGCTGAGATCCCCCAGCTGTTTCGGTGATAAGACTCACAGCCATGTTTATCATGTTGTGACTATGGTGGTGGTTAGATGTCTGCAGCATGTCCAAGGGCTCTCAGGTTGGGCTTTTTGCTGCCATTTTGCAAGGACAAAATTCTGTTGTACACGGAGTAGCCAGTATCCTGGACCCCAATACACAGTAACAGGCCTGGTATCAAGCAGGACACTTGCCTAGCGGATCCTTGTCCCAGGTGGAGTGCAGGCAGTGGCACAGCTACTGTCCTTATAGAAACCTAGTTATGTTTTGGGACTTTGAAAAGTGTCTCTTGCATCAGCAGTACTGCAACTCTGCTCATGGGTCCTCAGAAATAGTTTTGAGTGCCTGCAAAGGGCATCTGGTAGCCCCCTACTTGCTACCTCGAGCGTGACCCCGTGGGACAAGACTCAGTCAAGCACATCCAATTACCAGCACTGCAGAACCAACCCTCAATATCCCAGCACTTCTCTTTGCTCCATTCAGTGATAGTAATCAATGTGGTTGATTACTGGGCATTAGTGAGCACCACTGCAACCTGGGGAAACAAATCCCTTCCACAGCAGGCTAGTCTGTGACCTGAAGCCTGGCTATGTCACTGAAGCAGAGAAGAATATTGTGCATCTTTCAATCACATTTCACCTTATGCTCTTTCCTGTTTTCTTACTAGCCAAAGTGTCTTGCAGTTAGTCTTTGGTCACAGGCAACTCAGAAATATTGTTGGGCTCTATGCAGGCTACATTAAATCAGAACATGGTATCAGTAGGTGTAAGCCCATAAAGCATCCTGTTGAGTGTGCAACTGCGGATTTAAAAAAGCTCGTAAAACATTAGGATAAAGCATAGAAGTCTTATGGAAACCACAGCTGTGATGATGTAAGGACAGAGGCAAGCTTTGTAGCTGAAGGTAATATTTTCATTAGGTTGACCTGTATGTTTGGAAGAAGTGAGAGCTTTGGCCTGAAGAGTTCCCAAAGAAGGGCTTGCAGCTCCCGGAAGCTTGCCTGCTTTTTCCAGCTGTTACAACTTCATTAATGGAAGCAGATGTAAATATACAGTTAAGCTTCAACAGGATACTGTTTATGTCCTGGGCTGTCCAGTATCAGAAAGGAACCTAGCTGGAGAAAAAGCATGGCTGTTTTCAGGGATTTCTCAAACTCCTGTTCAGACACCATGTTCTCTGTAGAGCTCACTGGCACAGGAGATGAATTAAACCAAGAGCTTAGGAAGGGCTGAAGGAGGTTTGGAGTCTCATGTGAACATGAGGAATGTTCTGGGTGAAAACAGTCAATACCAATAAAAGAAAAAGAAAAAAAGAAAAAAAAAGAGGCCAGGGGAGAGGTTTGAGGACTAGGTTTGAGGCTTACAACTAGGGCTTAGCTTGCAACAGGTTATTCCATGTTCCTATTGTAGAATTGTTTATTAGTTCATCCAGCCTGGTTCTTGGTCAGTCCCAGGAGCCAGGCCACTGTCATGGTCTCAGGATGTTTGCTTGGAGGGAGGTGGGCTTAGTAGGGAGGTGTTTGGAGGTGAATGGACTGATGGACTCCTTCTCTTGGCAGATCATAGACCCTTTGGCCCGTGGCCGAGCCTTCCGTATGGCTGATGACAATGATGGCTGCAGCATCCCGCATACACCGATCACACCAGGTGCCACGTCACTCTGCTCTTTCACCAGCTCGCGCTCAGGGTTCAATCGCCTCCCACGACGGCGGAAACGGGAGTCTGTTGCCAAAATGAGTTTCCGAGCAGCTGCGGCTTTGGTGAAGGTACTGTCTGTGGGAGGGCAGGGACCAGTCTGGCAGCACGATGGGGCTCTGCCCTGAGAGAAGGGTGACGGAAGGAGCTGCTGAGCAGAGAGGATGGGGAAGAGCAGTGGTGGAGGGGAATAAACCAAGTCATCTCCTGTTCTGTTTCAGCCATGCGTCTAGGAGGCAGGATTTGCGAGAAGCAGGGATGATGGCTAGGTTTTGGTACAGGTCTTGCTTTCCCTTTATTGGCCTGGGGGTTTTGATTCCCACAGCCAGCATCCTCAGAGCATTCCAGCAGGTCCAGTTCAGCCTGCCTGGACCTCTGGGTGGTCCATCTGCACCTGGTCAGCAGTCATGGAAGAGCAGAAGTGCCTGAGGCTCTTACTACGCAAGTCTCTTCATCCTGCCACGTGTCTGCTTCCCTGGGCCCAGTGACCTTTTTGCTGCGTTCAGTACCACCCATCACTGTGGTTTGGCCAGTCACATGGTACAATACAAGGTAGAGGAGCATGCTGCAAGCCTCACCTGCAGGGGAGGTGGGCGCTGTGGAGTGCAAAGTGGGGCAGCACCCGTGAGTCTCACCAGGAAGGTGTCGCACATCACTAGGTCTGCTGTGCTCCGTACACGAGCGTGAACCAGCTCAGCACTTGGGCTCCCTGTGCACTGGCTGGGGTGGCCCTGCATGTGCCTGGGGTTCAGGTTTCTGGCAGTGACTCGATGCCACTGTCTCTGGCTACAGGGGCGCTCTGTGAAGGACAGCACTCTAAGGAGAGCTCAGCGGCGCAGCTTCACCCCAGCAAGTTTCCTGGAGGAGGACACGGTGGATTTTCCGGATGAGCTTGACACTTCTTTCTTCGCTCGGGTGAGGGGCAGAGCTCTGGCATGGTACTGGCCCCAGAGGCAGTGCAAGA
This sequence comes from Ibycter americanus, assembly GCA_035590275.1. Taxonomy (NCBI): domain Eukaryota; kingdom Metazoa; phylum Chordata; class Aves; order Falconiformes; family Falconidae; genus Ibycter; species Ibycter americanus. The sequence goes on from JAVJGI010000050.1 coordinate 38,906,321, forward strand.
CTCTAGGTCTGGCAGGACTGTGTTGCAGAGAGTGACACTGCTTTCTGCCAGGGCTGGTGTCTCAAATGTGATGCCGGCTTCTTCTGATGGGACTTCTGTTTCTCTGCCCAGGAAGGAGTCCTTCATGAGGAGCTCTCTACTTATCCAGATGAAGTGTTTGAGTCGCCATCAGAAGCTGCAATCAAAGATGCTGAGGTGAAACCTCTGGATCAGACAGATCTCACAGGAGGTGCCTTGGACAAAAATGAGCTTGAAAGAAGCCACTTGCTACTGTGAGTATCTTCCTGGAAGCTGCCAAAGCCTAACATGGGGTGGCCAACCCATGCAGAGTGGGACGTCCTGCATGGAGGAAGCTGGGATCTGGGTGCTGTGGGTGCTTGGTGCAGAGCTCGGAGCGGTGCAGTGGTGGGTTTTTTTTAAACCCAGCTTAAGACCTCCTGCCCCAGCTATCTGTGCATGTGAAAGGGTGACTCTGAGGCCACCTCTGCAGTCTCTCCAGCAACTTTTAGCCTCATGTGGTGTGTTTTGGAGCCTGTATCATGCCTTGAGGAAACAAAAGACATTTTAGATCAGCTGTGAGGATGCTGGGGGCCCAGCCTTTGGCTATGGAGAATATAGCAAAGATGAGAAGGCTGTTGCCATTGCCACAGTCACCAGGAACTGTTGTCCTGCTCCAAGGAGTAGTGTGAAGCATTGCTGAGTGTCAAGCTGGGCTACATTCCTCACTTGAAATGAGAGAAAGGTGTGGCATTGATGGTGAGAGCCTTACAAATATGTGGGTGGTACTGTACTGTATACCTAGATTTTTTCCACCTGAGTAACTGGTACTGAGTAATTGCTCTGTGTCGTTTCCGAGTCAGCTCTAGCTTAGCTGGCAGCTCACCCCAGCAGAGAGCTCTGCTGGGTGTGAACATGGAGCAGACAGGGAGGTCCTTGTTGTGGTTCTGCTACTCTCGGCCCATCTCGCTGTGTTGGCGCTTTCCCTTCAAGTGTTTCCAAGAACTTGACTCAGTCTTAATATAAGTGGAAGGAGCAAATGGTGGGAGTTTGTTGTCACTCCTCTGAGACGGTTTTAGTCTTCTTGGCTCCATTTGGATCTCCTTAAATAGTTTTATTTATTGAGGAAAAGAGATTTTTTTCACACTTCAGAGAACTGTTATCAGAATCATAGTCGGGTGTCCTTCTAGGTGGTCAGGTGTTTATTTTGGCATAGGCTGATAGCCCAGCACTGAAAATACTGGGAAACAGCATGTCCCTAACACAGAAACCACTTGAATTCTTGGGCCAAGAGCAGGTTGCCGTGGAATCTGCACTTTCTGTTGAAGAAGGACTTCCCAAGGGAAAGCTGGGACTTTCAGCTTTACAAAAATGCATCTTCTGTAAGGTGCAATAATGAAAATAGCTGAAGTTTCACAGCAGTGTTTTTGGTTAAAGAGGTTCAGATTCTCCCTCATCCTGTTGCTTGTCCATATTTCAGAGCTGTCATGATCTTTCCAAGATGCTCTGGTGATCTTTCAGAAAAAAAGTTTGTTTTCTGACCACTTCTGACAACTGTTGTCTTTGTGCAGGAGCGATCATTTAGGAAGCCAGAGGAGGTAAACTAGACTAGAGCGCATGTGAGGGACATATGCTAGGCAGTGAGCAAGGGTGAAATGGTAGGTAGGGTTGTTTTTTTTTTTTGCTTAGGGTCTGAGTGCTGCAGACCTCACCTCCAGACTGCTGTTTAAGAGCAAAGAAATACAAAAACATCTGAATATGATGGAAACTTACAAAGCATGTGCTGTTGTTCACCAGTAGCTTGTGCAATGTTCATCGCAGACACTTACTTTCGTAAAAAAAGCCTTCCTTTAGACAGTGATGCTTGGGATTTTTATTGTGTTGTTGAAGCCTGGTTTTGTTGTTCTCCCAAAAAATGCATGCATTGGTGCAAATAAAGGGAGGAATGGAAGTCATATTGTGAGAGGTAACTGTCACAGCTTGCAGCATGTGACAGTGTCACTTTCTCAGTCTGGGAAGCTGCTTGGATTCCCGCTTTTCTCCTCTGTGTGATTTGGTGGGCATGGGGGTTTGACTTGCCGGGTAGATGACAGTGAAGTGCTTTAAGGGTGGGGATTTCCACTGCTGGGCTAGACTACACTTCCATGTCATAGTAGAGAGCAGAGTAAGAGGAATGAAGTAAAGGAGGAAACAGGTGTGCATGAGGCTTTAGATGTGCCTGGCATTTTAGTCTGTTGCTGAAACATTTTTTTAAAGCCTTGAGAGCTCCTCGTCAGTGGGGCTTAGCTTGGCACCTTGTGCCACCTTCTGCATGTAGTCCTGCACTTTCATCAACTGGTGCTGCTTAACCCTTTGAAATACAGCTTCCACTTCAGGGCACCTTGTCTGCCATCAGCTGCTGCTCAGCCCAGCTGTGGTGAGACAGACAGAGGGCCTGCTGCCACCAAAGACCAGGGGACAGCTGGTCCCCGTTGCTGTGCCATACAGAAGGAAACCATTGCTGTCCTGCGTTTTATTTCAGCCCACTGGAGCGAGGCTGGAGGAAACAAAAGGATGGGGCCCTGGCACAACCCAAGGTCCGCTTGCGGCAGGAGGTGGTGAGTGTCAGCCCACAGAAGCGTGGCCAGCGCATTGCAGTCCCTGTGAGGAAGCTCTTTGCCAAGGAGAAGAGGCCGTATGGCCTGGGTATGGTGGGGAAGCTGACAAACCGTACATACCGCAAGCGCATCGACAGCTATGTCAAGCGGCAGATTGAGGACATGGATGATCACAGGTGAGAGCTGCAGTCATAGAAGGGACACAACAAAAGTACTGAGTGAGTGATTGCTGTTGCCCCTTGGCAACTCAGGTCACTGCCTCAGGGTGGTTGGGTGAATCCTGTTGCTAAGGCCCCCTCAGCTGGTATTCCTGAAGTACGGTGCGAACTGCAGCAGACAGCAGTGTGTCACCATGCACTGGGAGCTCACCCAGCTCCTCATGTTGCTTTGGGTTTCTATATCTCTGCTACCTGGAGGAATTGCAGATCTCTACACTACCACCACTGTCCTGTGATGAACAGGAAGGCTCAGATATCCCTGCCTCTGATTGTTCCCTTAAAGTCGTTATTTCAGACACGCAGCGGATTTTGGCATCAGCCTTATGTGTTTTCATGGATGTTTTCTTGGGAAAGTGTGGCTTGCCCAGTGTAATGGGGGAGTCAGAGTGAACAGGATCTGTCTGCCAGCAAGAGCTTAGGTCATTGCCTGCCGTCTGGACCCTATCTCTAGGTCATCCTGGCCCTGTACCCTAGATTCTGCCAAGTTTCCTGGAGAAAAACCATCAGCTTTTCTCCTGTGTTCTGTGAGTATATGTAATATACCTGGGTTTCTGCCTCTGATCTTTTCCCTTTCCCTCCATCCAGGCCTTTCTTCACTTACTGGGTCACCTTTGTGCATTCACTCATCACCATCCTTGCTGTGTGCATCTACGGCATTGCCCCTGTGGGGTTCTCACAACATGAAACTGTTGATTCAGTAAGTAAATCCCCCTGACTTGCCTCGAGTGTGACTGTATCTCAGCCTTTGGCTGCTGGCATTTGTGCCTTAGTCTTCAGCATACTGGCTACTTGTCTGAGGGCCTTGATGGCTTGGACGCTGGGTGTCCAGCCTTGGGGGGCTGCCTGCAGCATCTTTGTGAGCCCTCAATGCTGCCTTCTCTCCCTCCTGCAGCCACATTGCTCTTGACATCAAATCCTGTCTGGCACAAAGCATGGTGGACTTTTTGCAGGCTCTGCTTGTCTTTTGCTGGGAGCCCTTTCAAACAACTGGCTCCCCTCCTGGTGGAGACCAGAAGGATGTTCATGTCAGGGAAATATTTCAAACCTGAGTTAAGTTTTCTCTACAGCTACAGGATTTTGCTTCTGCAAAACTGATGTGTCTGACTTTGAGAGCTGATCTTGAAGCTGTTGGTAGCCTTCCTGTGTGTTGTTAAAGGTCTCTGGGGTACACGTTTCTACAGCCATATCCCAGCTTTATGCAGGGGTTGCCCTGGGGAGCTTCTCACCTATGTGTCTGACGGCCTTCCGAGCGCTGTCACCAGCACCTGGGCCTGCGCTGCCGGCAGGTGCTGCTTATGCTTCAGAGCTGTGTGAAGCTTTTTGCAGGCTCTCAAGCCACTCCCAGGTCTCCAGGCCCTGGGATTTCTTGAAAGTTCAAGTAGCTGGTGATAAACATTTTAAATGAAATCCTAAGATGAAGATGCCCATGCCTTGATGGGGGTTTACCTGTGATCCTGCAAAAGACCAGTTTGAGAGGATGGTGTGCCCCGTCACCAGCTATGGGGATTTCTGGTTGTCCCTGGTGCTGTTTTCACCAGCCCCTGCTGCTTGCCCTGCTGACCCTGTGGGCAGGAGCTCATGGGGCTCTCGCTTTCTCTCCTTGCAGGTCTTGCGAAACAGAGGGGTTTATGAAAATGTCAAATACGTTCAGCAGGAAAACTTCTGGATTGGCCCCAGCTCTGTGAGTGCTGTTGGCTGGGACTGTTGGTGGGCTGATGGGGAATGGTGTGCTGCAGCCGTGCCACTCCAGGGACCGGAGCCCTCTGCTGCTTGGAGCTTGGTGCTAGCAGCTGGTGTTGGCTGGACCTCCCATGGGGCCCTGCTGTCACTGGCAGGGCTCAGCGGTGCTCCCAGCCCCAGCCACCCTGGAGAAGGGGCTATCTGGAGGCTGGAATGGACCTTGTCACTTCTGCTTTGCACCCTGTGCTTACAAAGCCAAGCATGGGGTTAGAGAAAATGCAGTTGTATAGTGTGTGACAGCTTTCCTGCTGCTGTTCCCCCTGAGAAAGGCTGTTGTGCCCCAGAGTTTCGTTTCCTGGCCACAGCACTGGCCTTTCTGGGGTCATAGGCAAGGAAATCCCTGAACTTTTGTTCTGGGCTTACCTTCTTCAAAGCAAATATTGGAAGTATGCCTGATGTGCGTTGGGCTTCATCATGCAGGACTTGTCCCTGGTCTGTTGAGCCCTGATAGGGGTACCCCTTGCAATTCCCCCAGCCTGCTCTGCCCCACGCCATCATTGCCTGCCCCTTGGCTGAGCTGAGTGTTTCCATCTCTGCCAGGAGGCCCTGATCCACCTAGGGGCCAAGTTCTCACCGTGCATGAGGCAGGACCAGCAAGTGCACAGCTTCATCAGTGCCAAGCGGGAGAAGGAGAAGCACTCAGCTTGCTGCGTGCGGAATGACAAGTCAGGCTGCGTGCAGACGTCCGAGGAGGAGTGCTCGGTGAGTGCAGTGGCCCCTTCTGTGCTGTCCCAGCAGGCTCAGGGCCACTTCTGTTCTGCTTCTCCCACCCTGGGCTTCATGGTGACACCTCTCCTCTCTCCTGCAGTCCACGCTGGCCGTGTGGGTGAAGTGGCCCCATCACCCCAGCACACCAATGCTGGCTGGAAGCAAGAGACAATTTGGGTCTGTTTGTCATCAGGACCCCAGGTAGGTGCTGCCTAGCCCAGCTGCCATCCTGGGGGGGTCAGGGCTGCTGTGACAGCAGAGTCAGACATGGAGTGCCAGGACAGCTGATTGCTGAGTGGGACAGTGGCGGCTTTGCAGACCAAGGGACATGGGGGCAGTGATGTCCCTGCCTGCCCCCATGGCTGCAGAGGAGGCTTAGGCAGAGCATTGATCGTATTTCTGCTTGCCTGTAGTCTTCACTGTTGTTGGCTGCCCACCTATACAGTGACCTGTTGTGAGCTGTGGGTGCCTTCCTCATCCCTCTCCTCCTCACCTGCTCCCCACACAGGCTCCCTTCTTGGGGTACAGCAGTCACGTTCCCAGCACACCTCTGCCCCAGAGCCCTGCCAGCTCCTAGGTGCCATGGTGCGCCTTTGCCCTCGGTCACCATGGGCTGATGTAATGCTGAGACCTGCTGAATGCCCACCTTTGGGGTTGTGCTCACCTGGAAGGGAGCCAGTGAGTTGCTGGGCAGCTGTGTGCTCTTGGGTGGCTGTCTTCGTGCTGAAGACGATCTCTGCTCACTGAAAGAGGTTGTGGCTTTGATCAACACTGCCTTGGCTGATCTGATGTAGCATGTCACCAGCCCCTTGCCAGGGACATAGGAGAGCTGTGGGACTGCAGCCTGGGGGCAGGGACAGTGTGATGGCTCCCTGGGGGGTCCTGCCTGGTGCAGGAGAAAGCTGTTTCTCAGGCTGCTCTCTGCATTCTGTTGCTGCAGGGTGTGTGAGCAGCCAGCCTCGATGGAGCCGCATGAGTGGCCAGATGACATCACCAAATGGCCGGTGAGCATCGCCTGTGGCACAGAGCCTGTACAGGCAGCTGGAATACGGCATTTGCATCTCATTGTGCAGAGCCACAGCTGTGGTGGTGGAAGGGCAGAATCTCTGGTGCTGCCTCCTGCTTATCGTCACAAACACCAGATCAGGGCAGCCATAGCTTTGTCTAGCCAAGGCTCAACACCCTCCACCGACAGAAGTTGCCCTGTGCCAGCTAAAGCCCTGGGCCCTGCCAGGGTAAACAGCGTGATGGAGACTGACTCTGCTGCGGTGCTGTTTTCATTCCTTGTCGGAGAGGAGGTGTTGGTGAAGGCTCAGGCAGCAGGCACCTTTCAGCTGTCAGAGAGAGACCTTGGGAGGCCCATGTCTGTGAGACTGGCTTCTTCCCAAGGGGCTGTTTTGACTTTACCCAGGCAGCAAGCAGAGCTGTGGCTGTCTGACTGCAGCCTGTTGTTGTTTTCCAGATCTGCACAAAAAACAGTGCTGGGAATTACACCAACCACCTTCACATGGACTGTGTGATTACGGGCCGGCCCTGCTGCATTGGGACCAAAGGAAGGTAATGAATTTTACCTGTGTGGAGAGGGCTGGGTATTGGGGTGAGACATGGGGAGCCCTTTTCAGGTTGTTGACACAGCCATTTGTCCTCCTTGTCCTTCCCACATGCAGCCCAGAGCCCTGCTGGGAAGCCGAGTTGGACAGGGAGCCATGACAGGTCTCCCAGACGGAGCAGGACTCTGGGATGAGCAGGAGATAACAGCCAGCCTGAGTCTTCGGTGCGGCAGGGTATCTTGCTCAACTGGTCCTGCAGTTTGGAGGGACTCAGATCCCAAGGGGTTAAATACTTCTGCTGGGGAGTTCTGCACTTTTCCCTGGGAATGGCCAGCTTGGTCTTGACAGGCTACATTAGCCCCAGCCTGGAGTCCCTGAGTGCTCAAGGAGATGTCAGAAAACTACCTGCTCTGTGTTTGCCAAGGAGGAAGATACTGTTCTTCCTCACATTGCTCCTCAGCTCGAGTAGTTACCTAGTGCTTGAGCCTGGCTTTGCCTGCTAGGGAGAAAAATCAGTGCTGCCCCAAGTCGTTTCTCTGTCCCTGAAAGTCATGACCAAGATGCTCTTGACCTAGCCCCTCCTTTCCACTCAGCCAGCTGCAGAGGCACAAGAGCTCCCCAGCCCTGGCGATGCAGCTTCCCCAGGCTTGGTGGCTCTTTCTCAGCTGTAAACAGCTCAGCTTTAGCACCTGTTTTGGAGCCTCTGTGTGCAGGGTGTTAGTCTGTGGAGGCGACACAGGCTTTTCTGTGGGAGAGAGGCAAGAGGGGTGTATGGAGAGTGGCGCTGGGCTCAAATGGGAACGTATTCGTGCATCTGTTGCAGAGACAGTACAGTACATCAGGGGCAGCCAAAGGTTATTAGTTCTCAGAGGCAGACTTGGGATGGGACGGGGTGGGTGGGTGGCCTGGGAGGGCACAGGATGGTCCGTTGTGACTTCCACGTGTGACTTGCTCCTCATTTTGATTACTTGTGCCTCCTCCAGGTGTGAAATAACCTCCCGGGAGTATTGTGAATTTATGCGGGGCTATTTCCATGAGGAGGCGACACTCTGCTCTCAGGTAAGTGTGGAGCAGGGGGGTTGTATGGCTGCCCTTCTTCCTCCTGTTCCTCTTAGCAGCTTGGCAAGATCTGGGAGCAGCTGTGCTGCAGTGTAGGTGGGAGTCTTGTGTCCTGTCCCACCCTGAGCCCAGGGGAAGCTGCTGATCCCAACTGTAGTGGCAGAGCTGGCTGCATCTGCCCCTCTGGAGGCCAGTTCAGGGCTTGGGCTGGCAGCTGTGAAAGCCCAGCACCGGGCCACTGTGGAAGCAGTGGGGGAATGCAACGTTCCTGCTCCATTGGTGAGCAAACATGGATGTCTCAGTTGTGGTGTGTTGGGGTGAAGAGTGAGGGCATAAAGCTGCTAGAGGGAACGGGTGGGGTCATGTGTAATTTGGTGTTGGAAACAAGAAGTGGGACTTGATAGAGCAGCAAAGAGGCAGGACTGCCCCTCTTCCAGAGCTAACGGGAGTCTGCCCTAGCCTTGGTAAAGGGCCACGCTGGCTGGTGCGCCTCACCACCCCACTTCTGCCCTAGGTGCACTGCATGGATGATGTCTGTGGACTCCTCCCTTTCCTAAATCCAGAAGTTCCTGACCAGTTCTACCGCCTCTGGCTCTCGCTTTTCCTCCATGCTGGGTGAGCAACAGGTGTACGACTTCCACTGTCTGTGTGGGGGAGCCCTGAACCCTGGGATTGCGGTGAGGCCTGTTCTGGCTGTCCCTTCCCTAGGGGATACGAGGGTGCTGAGCTGATGTCCCTGCTGAGGTTTACCACTTGCTGGGAGGTATATTAGAGGTGTGGGTGAGGCCAGATCAGGAACTCTCAGCAAGGCTCAGTGAAGAACACAAGCACAGGGGTGACTTCAGTGGCTGCTGCTTCAGCTCCTGTACTCTGAACTTGGCAGGATCCTGCACTGTCTGGTTTCGGTCTGTTTCCAAATGACGATCCTGCGGGACCTAGAGAAGCTGGCAGGATGGCATCGCATCTCTATCATCTACCTTCTCAGTGGCATCACTGGGAACCTTGCCAGTGCAATATTTCTACCCTACAGAGCAGAGGTGGGTCTCCTGCAGACTAGGGTCCTGGTAACTTGCCCCGAACACAAGCCTTCTCTGCATGCCTGTGCCTCTCTGGCAGAGGCAGAGACGCCAGAGCTGGGCTCATTTCTGCAGCACATGCCTTGTGCCGATTTGTAGCTAGGAGACGGCACACACCATCACCTAGCTGCAGAGCAGTAACATCCCCCAGCGTACCCTGGGCTTTCCAACTGAGCGGCCTGGTCTGGCTGCAGTAAGAAGGCTGCTTCTCGTAATGAATGGGGGGTTTGTCTGGCCACGGGTAAGAGAGGCCCCTGGCAGGCTCGGAATTGAGAGCTGTAGCTGGTGTCAGAGACCCTCTGCTTGTGAGTGGCGGGCAGGAGAGGGGCAAAGAGCAGAGCTCACCTTCCCCACAGACTGACCAGGACTGGCGCTGTCCACATGCCACAGCTGGATAAGTCTGATGTGACTATCCAGCTTCACTTTAGAAGGCTGCATGGCAGGACCTGGAGGACTGTCTTCCAGGTCCTTCAATAAGGATAAGGAAAAGCACACAGCGGGTGGGAGGAGCCAGGAGATTACCTTCAAAGGCTTCTCCCTTCTGGTGACTTAAACCAGATCTGCCCTCCTTAAATATAAAGTCTGTTCTGGTGCTTGCTGGCCTCACAGCTACCTTGATCCTAATTCAAACTAGGCCCCTTTACTCCTTGAACCCCATTATAAGGATGAAGTTGCAGGCAGTGGCATCTTTTTCCGAAGAAACACTGAACGATGAGTTGAATAACAAATAACTGTAATGCCTGGAGCTGGCTGCAGAGGCCAGGCAGGTGGCACGTGTCTGACATTACCTGTAATGCTCTTCTTCTGCAGGTTGGCCCTGCAGGATCCCAGTTTGGGATTCTGGCCTGTCTCTTTGTGGAGCTCTTCCAGAGTTGGCAAATCCTGGCACGCCCATGGAGGGCTTTCTTCAAGCTGCTGGCTGTGGTGCTCTTTCTTTTTGCCTTTGGCCTCCTGCCTTGGATTGATAATTTTGCTCACATTTCAGGATTTATCAGCGGTTTCTTCCTCTCCTTTGCCTTCCTGCCCTACATTAGCTTTGGGAAATTTGATTTATATAGGAAGCGATGCCAAATTATAGTTTTCCAGCTCATCTTCATCGCACTCTTCTCAGGACTTGTTATTCTGTTCTATTTCTACCCCATCAAGTGCGAGTGGTGCGAGTTCCTTACTTGTATACCATTCACAGACAAATTCTGCGAGAAATATGACCTGGATGCACAGCTCCACTGAAAGGCAAAGACTGGCTTCTCGAGCAGGCACTGGAGATAGACTGTCTTTGCATTTGCTGTGCCAGTTCCGTGTGGACAAAGCCTCTAATCCAATGACACTTCTAACCTTGCCCGTGGTTAATTTAAACCGTCTCCTTAGCACTTGGCATGTTTTGCCTTACCCCAGAAGACTCTGAATACAGAACGTTTGTGCCTTGTTCAATTGTATTGAACCTTTTCTGCTGCCATTATTTTTATTACACTAGTTTCAATACTACATTTTTAACCAGAGTTGTTTACTACTGCTAAGGTGGTGATTAAATGGTAAGGTAGCGTTTTAGCTACTGTTAATTGTTCTGCATAGTGTGTGCCTACGTTTGTTACTTTATCTCACCTGTGCTGTTTCACACACCAGTAGAATCAATCCTTTTCTAGCACCCAAAACAGACAGATGCAGATTTGCAGCTGGAAATAAGGGCCTTGAAAGCCTCAGAAAACAAGAGGTTCTCTTTAATCACTGAAAGGGCATTCCACATACAGCTCAGAGGCAGACGTTTCAAATCGCAACTGCAAAAAACATGTGAGAATGTCCGTTCAACTGGACTTCGTTTCTCTTTGAAATGTTACAACCTTTTCCACCAGGGAAGTGCTGAATCCACAGTCTGGTCTTGGTAGGGCTGCATTCTCTGCTCTCTCTGGTAAAGAAAACATTTGGCAATGACAACAGTTACTGCATGCTGGGCTCTTTGATAACCACACTACCCTGCCTAGAGACTCCAGGGGCATCAGCCAGTGTCGTAGGGGACTGCTGGTCACTGGCACCATGGGGCTGATGGCCTCTGTTCTGGCACAGGTCTCCTTACGCTGGATGTTGCAAATACGGCAATGTTGAAAGAAGGTGGGGCTGGGGGGGAGGCGGGGGAAAGTTACTGTTCAAAGCAGCAGTTTCTAACCCAGCTAGCTGGAGCTGCAAAACAAAAACCCAAGCGCTTGGAAAAGCTGCTACTACCACTGCTCTTCAGCCACTGTGATTGTGTTTTTAGGTGTGGAGGAGAAGCAGACATAATTTTAAACTTACTAAGCGTGAGAGTCCTTGGCCGCATCTGGTGTTTGTGTGCATGACTTTCTAAAAATAGCAGTATAATACCAGAATTATGTCAACATAGGTTACAAACAGGTAAATATACATGCTACTAGTGCTTCCTGCACTGGAAGTGTTCTTAAATGCATCAGCTGCACAGAAATATCATGACCAAAAGTTGTCTAGTGGTGCGTCCTGTCTTCTGTGAACCATGAATCCATTGAACTCAAGTTTCTATAAACCAGAAAATGGAGAAACTGGGAGTCAAAACCTACAGGATATGTAAGCTGAGGTCCCCTTTTCCTAACTCCTTACAGCTTGCAGTAATTGAGAAAAATGGCTCAACATACACCCGCTGTGGAACAGCAAAAACCAGGCTGTGTTTGCTTCTTGCATTTACTTAAGCGCTCCCGTGGGACCTTTCTGTTAGCTGCAGGTGCTCCGAGTGGTACAGGAGCCCTAGGAGTGGGGTGGGAGAACAGTCACTGGGGTATGAGAGTCTGAGGCATGCAGATGGACCCAAGTGATCTGGGTGATGGCAATCGCCTGTAGCACAAAGACCTCTGTCCTAGGGATTACTTAGCACCCAGCCGCATTCCTGACAGTGAAGCCTACAAGAAGCCTACAAGCTTCCTAGAAGCAATCACAACAGCAAGCAAAGGAACACTGCGTTTAATGAGTCTCAAGACACTGTGGGAGCAGATTCAGAGTCTAAACACAAAGTAGGTTTGAGATACACCACTGCCAGCATCAAGACCTTGCTGCTGCTGCTCCTGATGTTAACTGGAGTAGCTGAATTAATTATCATTCCCTGCCCTGAGAGAAGCACAACCAACACAACGAGGATATGGAAATAGACCACAGCCAGGGCACGTGCGTTCAGAAACGCTCTGCTATGCAGCGGGGAGCAGCAACGCCAGCTGCTATAAGCCTGAGCACTAAGGTCTGGGGAAGAGGAAGATGAAGAATTGGTAGCACTTAATGGGAGTTCAGGACTTACCTGTCAGGTTACTTTCGAAGCTTCTTTATGAAGCTGACCTCATCCCGGTTTCTGATGCCATACCTGATGAGAGACTTATGCCATTATATGCGTTTCCCAGGAACCACAACCTTTGAAACCCTACAGCCTCCTCCTTCCCAAGGGGAGATGGACTCCTACCACCCCGTGCTGTGCTCTAATGCAGGACAACGTAAAATTCTCATGTATGTAGGACATGCTGCCAACGCCGAAGGAGCTGATCATCTGCCTTTTTAACTGCAACACCCCCTTAAATGCAACATCTATCACCCGTGGTACAGGCTTTCAAGGACAGCTTTGATTTGGGCTGTCTTGCTAAACTTTTAATACTTCACAGAAACCTTTTCTTGCTGGCCTGCACACAGGCTGACATACCCAGCACGGCTCTATGCAACAGCCAGAGTGCTCAGAAGCACCTCCTGCCTCCCTGCGCCGAGAACGGGCACGGAAACATGGGAGTCATTTGTCAGTGTTGTTACTGGATTGTCTGACAGGTGGCTGAGCAGGTCCAGAGCCCAACACGCTTATTCTTTGCTCTTTGCTCGGTGGTCTTCCATCCTCCTTCCTACCTCTGTAGCTCAGCTGCTCTGCCAAGCCCTCCGTGAGGGTGACCGAGCAGCACAAGAGGCTGCCCAGAACGGCTGTGCAGTCTCCGGTCTTGGAGATACTCACAACCCAGCCGGACACAGCCTTCAGCAGCCGGCTCTGGCTGACCCTGCTTGTGCAGGAGGTTGGACTAGATGACTCCCAGAGGATCCCCTCCATCACATAACGGTTCCTAACCCCATCCTCTGCCGAGTAGCCGCTCCCCAAGTGCTCCCACTTCCCCTGGAGATGAACTGATGTGCTTCACGTGCATGACACCATCCCTGGCCGTGTCTGCGTTCCGCACCCCTCACACTCACGCCTTTTCTCACTTATCTTGCCTCTGCAGGACACCTCGGGTACAGGCTGAGCAAGCGTAGCCTATTCTGCAGGAGCGTGGCGAGGATGGCCGAGAGGCAACGCGTCCGAGGGCCTCGATGGGACGGGGTGAGCGCGCCCGGCACAGGCCGGCTGGGGCCGAGGAACCCTCCTGCGCTGCTGGCGGCCTCTCGGCCGGGGCAGGACCTGTCCCATCCTCCGGCCCGCGCCCCGTGCAGGGCCTCCCTCGGCCAGGGCAGCAGCCCCAGCCTGCGCAGATGCTGTGCGGACCCCAGCGCGCCCCCCGCCCCCCCAGCGCTAGTGCAACCCCCCCGGCCCGGGGACGGGGCCACCCCGGGGACGTGGGGGGGCGGCTCTGGGTGTGTCCCCCCGCAGCAGCCTTCGGGGGCGGGGTCAGTGCACCGTGCGGTGCCCGCGGCGGGGGGCACGGGCCGGAGGGTGCCA